>CM024758.1:32624793-32918544 GCA_014218235.1 Colocasia esculenta
AGCCTTCCTCTCCAGACGACTGCAAAGAATTCTAGCTAAAAGAAGTATCAGTCAGGAAGGAGAAACTTCAAGAAGGGTAAAGAATTCAAATGATCTAAGCCCATATGTATGAATGTAAGAAGCTAGGAGAACTCAAGGTTGACTGTCTGAAACTGAAGAAGGTAGAATTCAAAAAGAAAGATAATACCAAGAAATACAAGAAGAAAGCTATGGCTGCTGCATGGAACAACGAAAGTGACACAAATAGTGAATCAAGCTCCAGTGAAGAAGAAGAAGGGAAGGCCAATCTAGCATTCATGGAAAATATCGACAATAAGGGAAGCCTTAGAGCATCAAAGTGGGAAATAAAAAGCTATTCTCATTTATCAATAATGAAGAAGAATAGTAACATAGGGAGACAATGGTAATGGTACAGTCATGGTCGTGTAACAAGTGGGAGCAAAGACAAGACTTTGATACATGATGTTCTTTGCATCGAAGGACTCAAGCACAACTTGATCAGTATTAGTCAGTTGTACGACAAGGGTCATCAATTCAAGTTTCGAATCTAAATGCCCAATCATCAGGATGTAGCAACAATCTTTGAAGCTTGTATAGATAGAAATATGTATGTACTACATCTAGAAGATTTAAAAAGTCAAGACATTTGTTTGGCAGCTAGCAAAGAGCAAAATGCTGAACTATGGCACATAAGACTAGACATGCCAGCTGGATGGAATTAGAAAACTTATCAAATATGATCAAGTGGAAGATCTACCCAAGATGAATTCAAGACTAGATAACATCTGTGAACCATGTGCAAAAGGAAAACATGCAAAATCTATTTCAATTCCAAGACATTTGTTACTACCTCCAAACCACTAGAATTGCTTCATATGGACTATTTGGACCAATGAGAACTACAAGTTTAGGAGGGAAGAATTTTAGATTTGTTATTGTTGATGATTATTCCAGGACACATGGGTATCAAATTTTAACACAAAGATGACACCTTTGATAGTTTTATAAAGTTCAACAAGCTAGTTCAGAAACATAAAAAGTTCAGCATTATAGTATTCGATCAGATCATAGAGGAGAATTTCAGATTGATAGTTTGCAGAATTCTATAATGATCTAGGGATTGAACACAACTCTTAGTAGTAAGAACACCACAAAAAAATCGAGTAGCTGAGAGGAAGTATACAACACTATTGGATATGGCAAGAACTATGCTATTTGATTACAATCTTCTAAGATATTTCTGGGAAGAAGCAATCAATATAGCTTGCTAATATTTAGTAGAGTCATAACCAGGCCCATTCTGAAGAAAAACAACATACAAACTGTACAAGCAGAAGAAGCCTAAGATCAGCCATCTCAAAATATTTGGATGCCAATGCTTCATTTTATTTATTTTTTAAATAAATGGGACACAGGGACGAAGAGCTAGCTAAGTGCGCTATCCCCCAGCAGGGGATAACGTTCTCACTCCTCTAGCCTTGACTTGCGCCTAAATTATATTTCTGGAAATAAAATACAAGTACCAACGGGGCATACCCCTGAAAAACAGAAGTCAAGTAATCTAACAGAAGGAAGTCCAGATTTATCTAGAACAACTGGACCTTTACAGGTGGTAGGGAAAGAAGAAGATGAAAAAATCGATCTCTCTTGAGTGATACAGGCATGGGAAGCCAAGGCGTCAGCTACTCTATTGGTCTCCCTAAAAGAGTGGATGACGCACAGGTGCATCTGCTGCAATAAGGACCGAGCCAGACTCCACCACCAAGAACACTTCCAGGAAGGACATTTATCATGAATAAACGACTGGACTAAAAGAAGAGAATCACAGTACACCGCAGTAACTTGGATGCCAATGCTTCATTCACAACAATGGTAAGTCAAATATTGGTAAGTTGGATCCCAAATCAGATGAAGGTATTTTTATGGTTTAAACTTCTAAACAAACGATATAGAGTTTTCAATAAAAGAAGTTTATTAATTGAACAATCTATACATGTTATTTTTATGAATCTAACCCTTCCTTGAGAAAGAAAATTATTAGTGATGATGAAGATAGAAAAAATCTTTCCAAGAAACTGAAGGAAGCATCCATCAAAGATAATGAAGATCCCCCTTGAAAGAACAACGATAAAAAGATATTATTCATGATGATCTCCTAGGGAATGGAGATATAAAAGGATCATCCTAAAGATAACATAATTGGAGATCCATCTATTGGGATAAGAACTAGAGGTATGTCATCCCTTGTGATTACCTAGCATTTGTTTTTTAAATAGAGCCGAGATAGTCAATGAAGCACTAACACATGAATCTTGGATTTTAGCCATGCCAGATGAACTAAATTAGCTCAAGAGAAATCAGGTCTGTCCTTTGTTCCTGGACCACCATATCATCTTGTGATCGGCACCAAATGGGTTGAAAAACAAATGGATGAAGTTGGTGTTATTACTAGAAATAAGGCTAGACTTGTTGCTCAAGGCTATTCTCAAGAGGAAGGCATAGACTTTGATGAAACCTATGCACCAATTGCTAGACTTGAGGCTATTCGAATTTTACCTGCTTATGCATCTGCATTGTATTTAAAACTTTTTTAAATGGATGTAAAATGACCTTTTTAAATGGTGTTATAAGGAGGAAGTCTATGTAGAACAGCCTCCTGGTTTTGATGACTTAGATTATCCTAATCATGTCTTTAAATTACATAAAGCTTTATATGGTTTTAAGAAGCACCTAGAGCTTGGTATGAAAGACTTAGTACATTCTATAAACCATGATTTTATTAGAAGAAAAGTAGATAGTACTCCATTTATTAAGTCTAATGCCAGAAATATATGATTGTACGAATTTATATAGATGACATTATGTTTGGATCCACTGTTGAATCTCTGTGCAAGTATTTTGAAAAGCTAATGTAGGGAGAATTCGAAATGAGCATGAGGGAGAACTTAACTACTTCCTTGGACTTCAAACTAAGTAAAGCAATGAAGGAACTCACATCAGTCAATCAAATACACCAAGGAACTATTAAAGATGTTTGGGTTTGAGAATGCCAAACCACTATATACTTCGATGAGCACATCCAGCAGGTTAGATAGTGATCCAGAAGATAAGAACGTAGATTAAAAGCTTACTGAGTGGATAGAAAAGGCACCAGTTGTTGTTGCCAATTTCTGTGGGATACTTGATATCATGGTCTTCAAAGAAACAAAACTCAGTCGCTCTATCAATAGCTGAAGCTGAATATGTAGCAGCTGGGAGCTGTTGTACACAACTCCTTTGGATCAAACAAAAACTTGAAGAATATGGACTACACATCAAGACTATTCCACTGTTATGTGACAACATCAGTGCTATAAATCTCACCAAGAATCCTGTACAGACTGAAGACAAAGCATATTTTGGTTAGATATCATTTATTCGAGATCATGTAGCAAATAGTAATATTAATATTTCATTTGTATATATTCAAAATCAGTTAGCAGACATCTTTATAAAAGCCTTACTTGAAGAGAGATTTACCTCTCTGAGAAGAGAATTAGGCATGTGCAATTTTTAACTGATGTTTCTGCGTATAATTGAAATAAAATAATATATTAAAAACAAGTTTTAGCTCTTCCCCTTTTAATTAAATAAATCTATTCTTTTCATCTCTACGTTATCGCCATCCTCTATTTGGTCATCTTATGCAATAATGATCCGCCTTTTGATAGTCACTTTATCTCCCTCTGTACTGTAATCACGGGATTTGCTCCCAAATAATGATGATGAGAATTAAGAAAAGAGACCGTGATCGCCACCAATGAAGTTGCAAAAGATGTATAACGAAGAAAAGATGCTAACTACTATGGAAAAGGAGAAAGTGCAAAAAGGATCCTGGCCCTATGAACGCGACAAGGAATCCGTCGTCTTGTCTTGAACGCGACATGAAGGGCCACCTTCTGGTTCTCAGAAAGTGACGTGAAAGCCGTCGCCTTCAGAAGATCACGACCCAGTGTGTGTCGCCTTCTGCAACAGAAGATGAAGACTGTGGGTTTCTTTCTTCCTGCTCCTCAGCTGACCAAGGGGCAACATCCTCATGTTCTATTGTCTTTTACACCCTGGCAAAAAACATCAAACAACAGAACACCATTAGGAACTCGTTGGTGTAGAATCTATCCAAAACAACAAGTAAACATGAAATAATTGGGAGGAACTCACGTGGGGTGGGTTTTAACCCTATGGGTGATTAAAAGTGGGTGTGTGTAGGTTCTAATGTAAATCTACGAAGAAAACAGATCCAAACATGCATGTATGAAGAGAAAATCAAGAAGAATAGGAGTGTGAAAGCGTAGATGAGGAGAATCACCCTGGAGGGCACTTCCTGGTCGCTGGAGGCTGAGAGGTCTTCTGGGAACTTGAAGCTCTCTGGGAGAGGAAGAAGAAGACGCCAGCTTGCTTTAAACCATGCCCTATGAACAGTTTTATAGGGGATTATTCTTGAACGGGTTAGGAGAGGAATAATGAGCTGGAGTCCGACCTTGGGCAATATGCTCATGCAAGGGGAGTCAGAACGTGGTAAGGAAGGCCTAAGGAAGGTCTCCTCCGAGTTTGGAAGGATTTGGATATCTCTAGACCCACTAAAATATGGATTATTCATGAATAGCAAGGGTCCAAGTCTTACTAGGAAAGGCCACGTTGCATGGAAACCAGAACGCGACAGGCCCAACGTCTCTATCCGGTTGCGACGCCTCGATACGCGCCTTCCATAGAAGGAAACCTTTTAAGCATTTCTGGCGATTTTTTAGGGAATTAAGATGCCAAATGAGAATGCGACGTATCGAAGGCAAATCGATGTGAGGATGAACACGACGTGAATGACGTCGCCTTCTGAATATGAACGCGAAAGGGACGTTGTCGCCTTCATAGTCTTTCAGTATATGGCTTATTCAAAATGTCTAATCTCCTTGCATGGGTATCGTTGGCGTTCAGTTTGAAGCGTTGAACTCCCAACTCAAATAGCTACGAAATGATGATGAAGACTGATTGATGTGACCAGGAAGAACCCACCAGGGCGATGAACTAATGAGAAAGATACCATGATCGGAGAAAGCCAGCTCGGCGATGATGAGCCAACGTGGGGCATCAATGATATGACAAGGGATTTGGCTCGACTTATGGGTCAGAATGGGTGTCTACATATTGCCCCTCCTTGATGCCTGCTTTGCAAGGGAGTGGAGCGTTAGTGAAAGTGGAGATGGCATGAAATGACGATGTAGCAGAATGAGGAAAATGAGATGAAAAGTGAGCATCAAGGTAAAAGGACACCCATTTGAATGAATAAGCAGTGAGAATTATCCGGTGATCTTCGAACATGGCTGGAACAGAGTGCACGATGGTTCCAAATCTGGGACTAATAATGATCAAAAGAGAAGAAATGATCAACCTCTTTATGAAGAGGTACCCTGGCCATCTTAGGCTTGCAGGTTTCGTTCATTAGGGGATAGGTGCTGTCCCGGCAAGTCGATTCGACTCTGGCCTTCGAGCGATTCACGGCTAATGAGAGGATCAGTGGGGAAGGGATGGCTGATATAATGAATGGGGATGAGAGGAATCCCGAATAGGAACCATACTAGCAAACTGGACCGAGCAACTAGCTCGAAGAAAATTTCAAATTCGGAATGGAATGAATCCTTGTCTGAGAAATGAAGATCTGGTGGAACATCATTGCGAAGCTGGCTTTGACTAATCATGAAATGTGAAGCTCACAAATCTGCATGATGCATGTTGGGCTAAAAGAAAAAGAAACCATAAAATAAAATGCAAAGAAAAGGAGAAAGTAACAAATACTCAAGATAATATTGATAGACAAAATCAGCAAGGGTCAAGACACTTCGCATCCCCGGCGTGCGATAGAATCCATCGTCCCCAAGCGATACCATCTAACGGCCTATCGAACGATTAACAATGCGCACTTAGATTTTCCTTGTTTTTGGTAAAGGGGAACTTAGATCTAGAACACATGAGAACCAGCGGTCCTTGAGATGATATGTAGAGTAGATACCATATAGTAATGCAGATAAAGGTGAGAATAGTTACCTGCACTTACCTAACGAGTTATCTTTTGATTTCTGATTTTTGTGGATTTTTCTGAGTTTTCTGATTTTCATGGATTTTCAAGATAAAGCTCAATTGGCACAAAATAATTGAAGGATTTAAAGCATAAGTGCAAAAACATCTCGAATTGACAATAAGAATCATGACAATGCTAAGGAATCAGCCAACATATGTTGAAACACAGAACGTGACATGGTGTTTGTCGCTACCCGAACATGAACGGGATGACGAGCCTGTCGCGACCAGGTGGCGACGTGTCGATACGTCGCAACCACAATTTTGTTCCCAGAGCGCAGTTAGCAACCCGAGGGCTCCATGTTTGTTCTCACTTGGACTCCTAGAGTTCTCTAGTCATGTTCTAAATCCTATCAACCCTTCTAAACTCTCTCCTACCATGAATAGGAGTTCTAATGCCTATAAATAAGGGGGGAAGAGGCCAAATCAGAGTTCACACCCCCTCTTTCCTTTCTTCAAGCCTCAAGTCTCCCATGGCATGAAGAGAGCTCCAAGTGTCCCAGGGTGAAGAGGCTTCCTATGGAGGTCCCAAGCGCGCCCGGACGTCCTACAGTGAGCTCCTGAGGCTGACGGATGTTCCAAACCATCTAAGTAGCAATGCCAACATGTGAGAGAGGTATGTAAAGTGTTTTTTCCAATTTCCTGTTATTTTCAACTCCAAATTTCCACATTAATGCACCTTCTTCTTCCTCTCCTCTCTTTCTTTTTTCTTCTCCTCCTCCAACTCTTCCCCGGCTCACACTAATACTCTAAACTCACTTGGATATCACCCATGATCAAAGCCCTACCCTAGCATGTGATCCACGCCTTGAGAGAGTGGGTTTCGGGGGTATCTTGATAGCTGCCCATAATTATCATAAAATGTCTTTGATTGGCATAGCATCACGGCCTGATAGAACTATGGCACCCATAAACCCATACCTTTCTTTTCCCAAAGTTTGAGGACCACCGTCTTACTTGAGGAGGTGGAAGCGTTCATGGCCCTTCCCAAAACCACACGGGGAGATGAGCAAAAGACTTGCTATACTGTTGAGCCCATTAATCAGAAACTCATCCTTGATGAATTTATGATGGATCCTGGAGATGTGTATACTATGATTAGCCCTCAACATATCACTAATTCCCTTGTCTATATGGGTCATATCTGACTGCAAGAATAAGTACGAGAATTATCTAGAGATATCTAAAGTTGTGGCTATATGATGTGTGGGGTGGTTTTCTTCCCGTGGAGATCACCTCTAGACCATGCATATGTGAGCGCAATTAGTGGGGTATGGCGAGGACTTAGCCTCTCTCATACGGTTTTAGCCTACCTCTATGCGGGGCTCACATCAACGGCTTTGGGGGCCCACTCTATGGCTCTATGATCTTCTTAGACTACTGGTTGGGAGTGAGGATAAATTAACACCTATAGAAAACCTCCACGGAGAGTCGGATCTTGGGTGCCACCCATTGTGGTTCATCGGCGTAGCGGCAAATTCTCTGATCGTGTTGTGTGCAGGACAGGATAAGAAGACTCAGAGTGCATGGCGGCTATACCTCAACACACTTTCGATGGAGCACTTTTCTATGGACATAGCGGCGCCAGACGGAGTTGATAAAGAACTTCCCCTTGGGCGCGGACTGGACCTATAGCTTGTGGGGATCATGTGATGGTTCTCTACAACCACATAGGTGCTATCTTCAGATTGGGAATCCTAGGACGAAGCTTCCAGCCATCGCACTTGCCTCATCTGAAAGCGAGGTGCTTGCGAGATCCAGAGACAAGTAGGCCGTACGGACCGCGCTAGCGATATGGCGTGTGTGTACCACTCACACCCTACACCCACGGTGCACGAGGAGGCGAGACATATCTGGCGTACCTCAAAGAGTATAGGGAGATCCGGCCACGTGGGGACCGAGAAACTTGCAAGAGATACATGATGTACCTTTTTTGGAGATTTTGAGGATTGAGGTGTTGGATGTGTGAGAGTGATTATCAGGGACCTTATGATGATTTTTAGTCTTTATATGATGTATGTATTGAGATTTAGCATTAAAATGTGATTTTTTTTAAGGGTTCTGTGCAAAAACTGAGAGGCGACATCATATGCATCGTGACCTTTAATGCGACAAGTCACCGTCACGACCTGGTTAAGAACGCGAAAGGTACCGTATCGCGACAAGAGTGAACGCGATAGCCTTGCTGTCTGACCACAGGGCGAGGCAGTTTGAATTTGGGGCCCACGCATCTTCTCTTTCCATCTCTCCTCTTCTCTCTCTTCTTCCCCCCTTTTCTTTCTCTGGCGACAGAAACCCTCCCTCTCTTATTCCTCCTCCGGTGACCTCCGGCCAGCGGCGGCGGCGATTTCCCCTCTTCTCTCTTCTTCTTTTCGGCCTCCTCCTCTCCCTTGCTTCCCTCTCTCTTTGGTGACCCATGGTGATGGAAGGCGGTGGAGGCAATGGCGGTGTTGAAGGGCGCATTAAGAGTCCAAGAGGACCATTGTCTGACGGCGGACGGCCGAGGGACCATCCACGGAGATAGGAGAAGACGATCCGGCCCTTTCGATGGAGGTGGACCCCCAAGAAGCATCGGCGAGGATGAAGCAGCCGGCCCCAAGACCATGAGTGGCCAAACCCTAAACTCTGTGCGATTTGATGCATGAAATAGGGTGGACAAAGTGTTGAGCTTTTGTGTAGGGCCTTTGGCCCAAGGTGGAAAAATCGGGGAATGGCCATTGGCCATTCTCGGTCACCCTGTGAACGTGACAGGGTTTGTCGCATTACCAGAAAGAACGCGACATAGTGTGTCGCATTCAGAAGGCGACGGGTGGGCCATCCTTTCTGAACTGATACACGCGCCCATTGTGTTACCTCTCGGGTATGCCCCAGGCTCCTGTACTTTCTGTACTTTTGCTGAAATTTGGCTATGAAATCTGAGTAATATATATAAATGGTGATTTTATATGTGATTTTGTGTGTTCCTTTCTGTTTACACGGACTCGAGTATGGTATCCCTTGCGAGGCCACGGCCCGTTCGCGGGAGGCGGACTCGGATCAAGTTCGTTATTGATTTAACGGGCTTGACGAGGTGTTCCATCACAATTGGTATTACCTTGATGAATCTAGCCTTCTGGAGTTTGTCTACTTCGTCCTTCATCTTCAGGCCATAAGTGGATGGACCTTCTATGTTTTTGCTTTATGGCCTTTGCCCCTTCTTTCAACACAAGTCGGTGCTCCACTATAGGGGTCTAGCCAGGCATGTCGTCATAAGACCAGGCAAATGTGTCTTATACTCCGTCAGAATTTGCACCAGTTCCTCTTCTTCATTAGGAGGGAGGTTAGCTGAGATAATCAAATCTTCGGATCTTCTTACATTCCAAGGTTGACATCCTTAGTAGGTTCATCCACCGCCGTTGTAGGTTCATCAAATCTCTTTACACCACTCGCGTACATCTTGGCGGTGTCATCTACTTTGCCATCCTCTTCATCAACGGGGTCCTCGTCATTCATGATCTCATAGACGCCAAACCCGTCATCTACGAACACCCCATCCTGCCCAATCTTTTCATCTAACACCAACGCCTCTTTTGTGAACTCCTCTATTAACAATAGCGCTTGGCATCGCTGAGCTAACTCTTGAAGGTATCTTTGGGGAATAGCCTTGCCTCGTTGCTTCCTAGGGTGACGTTCTGATTTGGCGAGCGCTAGGTTCACCTGACTCTCTACCGTAGGCTCACCTAAACTAAGACTAGAATCTTCTAACCTAGATGACCCTACTTGACTAGACAACGCTACAAAAACTAGTGGAGGACATTGGTCCTCGAAAAGGATGATTCCTAATGAAGGAGCAAAAGGGGAGCCCCAGTGAGGGTGTGCCCCTGATCAAGAGGGTGAAGGAGGTATGCCAGCTCCTCGACCTCAATATGCATTTGAAGAATGGCGTTTTTTTTTTTTTTTTGGAGATCAGTGGAGAGCATGCTACACGAGAGAGTTATCTCGTGGTTGCTTGGATCAGATTGCAGGGCAGCGAGAACTGGAGGTGGGAGGTCAAGAGTGAGGATGTTGCACACAGCCGTCAGGAGCTGAGGAGACAACTGAATGAGTAGGGAGGAGATGAAGGACAAGACTTGGAAGGAGTGAGCACAAGAGTGATGGATGGATGGCCAAGCACGTGCCCCTCCACAACTCATCCACGGACTTCCTTCTTCGTAGGGGATGTCTGTGCTTCCCCACGTCCATGGTTTCACTCATCAGCTACCTCTTGAACGTGATGGATGTGGTGGATCTAGCAGTTCAGCTGTAGCTGGCGCCATGTTCTTTCTTCCTCCCAGAACAAACGGCCGAAGGCTATAGTGATGTCTTCTATATCAAACTAGTGGTACCATTCAGCCTCTGGGTCCCTGTCTTCCTTCTCTTTCCCGGGCAGAGTGTTTTCCAGCGCCTTGTATGTGAGTATGGGGCCATCTACCTAGTGAATTGTCTGCCATGTACCTCGTGTTGTGATAGCTCCGCCTCAACCATCACAATGTTATATCTTGGTTGCATTGAACCTCTGGTAACGTGGCACCACAGTGTCCATGTGAGTGGTTCGCGATCGGCTTTAAGGTGGATGTGCTAGATGACTATGTCTTAGACTTTTCCTTGTAACTAAGTCCCCATCGGCTTTTCATCACGATGTCTGGAATGGGCTTGGTGATTCCTTGTAGTTCTTCCCCTAGGCCTTTTCCTTCTTCGTAGCCTAGCTCATCATGATCTGCCACCCCTTAGTGTTTAGTGGCTCCTTCCTCTTGACGGAGTTGACTTGTGCAGGAGTAGCCTCTTGTTTGCAGTGGAATGAATAGGCCCAAGGGTCGTTATGTCTAGCACCGAGGCAACGGGCTTATTGGCGGCCACACAGCTGGGAGATGGGTGTCGTTGATGGCATCGACCGCGTGAGCATTGGCTATGCTTATGACTTTGATAATCTATCCTTGGAAGGGAACTTCAGACATTGATGCGCAGCGGACGTAACGGCCCCCCAGTGCTTCTAACCATGGACGCCCTAGGATAGCCTTGAACATGGGGTCGATGTCAAGTACGTAGAAATCGATAGTGATGGCTAGCAGCCCCAGTTATGCTTGTACAGTCACCATGCCGTGGCAAGATCTTCTAGAGTTGTCCTAAGCGGCTATGGTGGTCGGCGTCAGTCTCAGCAACCCTTCTGACACATCGCAGGCTCTCAGAGTACTTAGTGGGCAGACATTTATTGACGCCTCAGTGTCGACCAGTGCTGCCCCCACTGCTACATGGTTAATGACTAAAGTGACATAGAGCAGGAGCCTCCTTGCCTCTGGGAGTGCTATTTCATTCTCGGCAAAGTGATAGCTGCCCACGAGTCACCATGGCTAGTGCACTTGGTAGTTTGTCGGCAAGCATGTCCTCATTTACCACTACCCTTTGCAGAAAGTTTCTTAATGCCTCTTGGTGCTCCTTGGATTTCTTATCAATTCCGGTATGGAATCTTGGCTGTCACATGATCATGATCCTTGAAGATATCATAATGTGTACTGGGTAGCGGCTCAATCACCCCCTCATCTTGCGGTTGTTGTTAAGGTTGTTGCTGAGGTGGTTGCAGGACCTGTTGTGTAGCACCTGAATTTTTAGAATAATAAAAATTTAATAATAAAAAATAAAAGTAATTAGAAAATCAAATAAAAGAATTAATAAAACCCATTAAATGAAAGAAGGAATGGGCTTTATTAAATAGACCCATTAGAAATTTATGGCCAAAATAGAGATTTTTAAAAGGGAAATATAGGAAAATACCCCTAAATTCAAACTTATTATTACTTAAATAGAAAGGAGTATTTAATGCATTAAATAGCTAATTTGACTTAGATTTGGATTCCTAACCTACCGTAATAGGTTGGACACGAATTTGGGTCCCAACCTAACCCAAATGGAATTGGTATGCTTAGAAAGAGGAGAGAATAGGAAATCTCAGAATTAAGTAGTAATTAGAGTCCTATTAGGAAATAGAAACCCAAGAGGCATAATTACTCTCTTTAAACCCCCATGGCCGGCCCTAGCTCGTACCCAAGACTTGTTGGACCAGGAGGAGAGGCCAAGGAGGAGGAGAACTCATGGGGAGAAGGAGCTCTCAAGCCATCAAACCCTTCTTCAAGTTCTAGCCCTAGAAGAGGAAATTGTCCAATGGTAAGCATTCTCACGAGCAAAACTACATCAATTTCGTTTGTAGGTTGATCTAAACCTCAGGAACAAAAGCCTTTGGTTTCATAATTTTTATCGAGTGAATATTTTCTTCTTGACTTTTCATGTTTTGTACTCACCATGACCCCGAACTTCTTCTTAATTCTTGATCTCCTTATATACTCAACCCCATGCCACAAGATTTTTACTATAGGAACTGATGCATGTTACGAATCTTTTTCCCCCTAAAAGCCTTAAATTTGATTCATCCTATCTTGCGAATTAAATCGTTGATCTCAAATAGTTTTGTTTCCTGTTCATCATGAATACCCGTGACCAAAGCATGTCAAAACCCTGTTTGTTTTCCAATCTCTATTTACTGTAAGTACACATGCATGTCTAGATCACTCGCATGGTTTTCATGATTTATCATTGCATGTACAATAGATATGATTTTCTAAATCACCCTGTGTCAAATAGGAGACATGATTTATCATTGCCTGTACAAATAGTCTTGCCCACAATCCAATATACTGTTCTTGTCCTTGTCGGACTCGGGCGTAGACCCTTTGAACGCGACGCCCGATAGTCCGCGTTCACAGGGCCGTCGCGATAGAGCCTGCTGTCGCGATCTGATCGCGACAGGGCTAGTCGTCGCGATCTGCTGGCCGATCTTAAGAGCCCATCGCGACCTTCAAACGACCCCATCGCGATCTGCTTGCCTGAACCGAGGAGCCCGTCGCGACCTATAGCAGACCCCGTCGCGATCTAAGTTGACCCCGTCACGACCCTCATTAGGGTACGTCGCGATCTGGGTTTTCAAATGAAACCCCCTGTCTCAACAAGTCTTGACTATCTACAGTGTTTGTACACTTCCTTAACAGTCATAAACACAGTAAAAATACATGTTATAAACTGAACACTTTGTATGATTATGAAGACATACACATGACCTATTTGTAGCTATGATTTCATGATACATGCACACACTTTGAACTATCCAATTATGGCTTAACATGGCATGTAATTACTCTTAATGCATATGGTAATTTATGTAAATAAATTGCCCAGATTTCAATATATACTTGTCTACGTTTTCTCGCTATGTTTTGGGAATACCGATTCGACGCTCCACTGTTCTAGAATTCCTCTAGAACGTCGAGCACTTGTTTCTATATACACACTATCTCTTGACTTGGACGAACTCCCGTTGGATACCCTTCTATGGGTCTAGTGAGCCTTTATTCAAGGCTACGTAAGTCTCCTCTGTCCATGGATACCCACATGGTCGACGAGCCGGTTGTACCCTACACCTATGATACCTTTTAGGGATCAGCATGATCCAAACGACTATTAGAAGTTTGCTCTTATCTTGAATCACGTCGACCCTCTAGACCTATGGTTAACATGGCCATTGGTAGGGTCGTGAGTTCCACCTGACTGCCAACACCAAGTGCGCGTGTTGGGCAACTGTTACTATCGCTTGTTACTCGACGTTTCAAATGCAATGACCATAAGTTCTCATCTATACTCTACTCGCTCATCTATTCACGTTCACTCTACTATCTTATCTATTCATCTAGTGCTCTCATCTATTTCTTGGTACTCTATATTGGCCATTGACTGATTGTCTAAAGATAAACAATATAACCAATGCCTCACAATATATAAAGGGCCTGATATGTCCTGAGATGTGCGCCCAAAAGTGCTAGTGCCCATGGGAGTTAAATGATCAGAGTGTTTGGCATTACACTCGAGTGCTATCTATCTCTACTATCTAAATGACAATCAAAAAGTGCTATATTCTCTCGTTGTCTATTGACAAAAGTGCTATGCTATACTCGTTGTGCTATTTCTATATTTTGTGCTATTTGTGATATGGCCATCCTGCTATTTTGTGCTATACTCGACACTTGTACTATATTTGGAAAGTTGTGCTATTTCGTTCACGTGTTATCCTGCTATCTTTTACTTGACTCTCTCACTCTATCATTAGTTACTCTGCCTTTTTAATGCATTAACTATTTAAAGCCTGCTTGACTATTGAGATTTAAGTCCTACTGGGCGTCATCGCTCACCCTGTGTTATTTGTCGTTGTGTTCTCATGTGAGACCGAGGATGAACTATACAATCAAGAGGACGGGGACGGCCAGGAGTGATCTTATGAGCACCCTAGTGTCTTAGTCCTATGTTAGAGTTATAGTAGTTAAGTTAGTAGTTTGAGTATAGTCTTTTACTTTTATTTCAATGTAATTGGGCCTTATAGAATGGCTCTGATATTAGTGGTTATAACTAGACATTGGAAAGTTATTAATGAGAGGAATTTTCTTTAGTAGTTTGTCGTTGTGTTCTCAGGTGAGACCGAGGATGAACTATACACTGAAGAGGATGGGGACGACCAGGATGATTATGAGCACCCTAGTGTCTTAGTCCTATGTTAGAGTTATAGTAGTTAAGTTAGTAGTTTGAGTATAGACTTTTACTTTTATTTCAATGTAATTGGGCCCTATAGATTGGCTCTGATATTAGTGGTTGTAACTAGACATTGGAAAGTTATTCATGAAAGAATTTTCTTTAGTATCATTCATCGTCCAATGGTTTAATGTCTAGTACTTGCTTTGTATCCGTTTACTTGCAACTGCCTCGCGTTCCGATATTCTGCGTTGAGGCGTGACATGTTGGGGAATACCTTGTCTAGTTGGAGGTGGTGTAGATGGGTGGACTCATCCCCTCTGCAGGGTAGTTGGTTGGGTGACGGGCTGTCTGGTGGAGGATAAAGTGGCAGCGGAAGGTTGATTCAGCCCTGATGGTGGCAAGATGATGGGTGTGGGAGTGGTTATAACTGGTGATGGTGGTATGGAGACGGGTGGAGCAAGAGGTATGATAGGTGGTAGGATAACAGAGGGCATAGCGACTGGCACGGTGTTGATCCGATGGGCAGTATGATGTTGTTGGTCTGGGAAACGAAAGGAGGGACTGATTGGGGGGCCATGTTGGCTGATTGTATTATTTGGGGTTGTTCACGATACTGGTGGTTAATGGCCATCATCTACTGAACATCAAGTTCATCATCGTACGTCCAGTTTGCTTGAGGAGGGGGTGGTGGACGATGAGATTCACCTGGGCTGTTGGTTGTGGTGGATTTGGAGCTGGCGGACGGTTCGACAGTGGGTTATGTACAATCCCTAGGTCCTGCAACGGCTGTTGTTGCTGCTATTGTTGAGGGGGGGGGGGGGGGGTTGGCGCTGCTCCCTTTGATGTTGTTGTTGCCTCTGCCTTTCTTATATATATTTGATTACTCTTCGAAGAGCTGTCCAGTCCAGCATGTTTTGCTCATGGAGATCATATACCAGGTCTTTGAACATGAAGCACTGCTCAATAGTGTGACCTGGCTGCCGATGGAACATGGAATACCTTGTTTGGTCCATACTCGGGTTCAATGGCCTTTCCGGTGAGAGTTTGATGGCATCTGTGGAGGTCGGGCCATGAAGATGTCGAGAGTGTTTCAGGAAGTGGCGGGTATTGAGTTCTCCTTGGACCTAGGGGACGCCTTTGTTGGGATCCATCGGGAGGTGGTACATGGTTATATTGGGGATGCTGGCCTTGTGGGGGATTAGTGCGGCTTTGACCCTGGACAGTGTAAGGTTGACGATTGTTGTTCTGGCCGCAGGGTTGAATGCACTCACCTGCTCGTTAACTTGGACCCCTCGGTCACTGGCCCCTGAGGTTTTCTTTGGAAGTGGGACTTTTGGGGTTCGAACATGGAATGTATGGGGGAGTCTTTGAGTTGGGTTTGAATGAACCGAGCCTGACTGTAGAGTTGATGCATGGTGGTGATATCATTCATGGCTAGGATATTCTTATAGGTAGGGGTTGCATGGCAATGATGATCTTGACCTTCTCTCTCTCCGGAAGGTACCCTAGGACTTGTGTGGCCATCTGTCTCCACCTGTCGGCATATGTAGCGAAATCTTCATCCGACTTCATCCTTTCAGCCGTGAGATCCGTAAGAGAGTATTCTTTCTCGACCCTATCTTGGAATTGTTCAAGGAACTTCCATTTCACTGTGGTGAAGTTCTCTGCATCCTCGGGTAGCAAAGAATAGAACTATTCTTGTGCAGGCCCGTCCAGTGACCGACGAAACAGATACTCCTAGGTGAAATCCTTGATATGAATGTATGGGTTTCCAGAGCCATTGTTTGCGGTACTTAGGAAGATTGGATGGAGATGGGACCCACAGGCCATTGAAGTTAGGCATGTGAACATAATGGTGCTACCTAGGGTCGACTTGCCTTCACAGCTCTTGGAGTTCCTTCTTAATGGACGCCCACTCGGACATCATGTCGGGAGCGGCGGAGGGTTGAGCGTACAAGGAGGAGGCACGAGATGCTGGCCTGGCGCGCGGCTCAAGCTTTGGTGGATGGCAGGGAGATATGGTGGAGACCGGGGCCTCAACTCACGTGGATGGTAATGCTCAGACTCGAAGGGAGTGAATCAAATGGCACGTGGCCGGATGGGAGTGTTGTCGGCTGGTCCCATGACAATGTGGGGGCCGGAGGTAGATGACATGGGCGAGAGGCACCCGCTCTAGGTAAGGGCGACGAGGCGGCCTTCCTTTGAGGGCTGTCATGAGATCCTAGATTTGAGACTGATCAAGCTGAGGAATTATGCCCATGAGTTGACCAGCTAGATCATCTGCGTGAGGAGAATGAACATTTAGTGACGGGCCACCATTGTCGTGAAGATGGCTCTCACTGGCATGAACTGTAGTGACCCAAGGCCTGGTCGACTCCTCAAAGAGGTCATGAGGAAGAGATTCCTCATAGTCATGGGAGGTGCAGAAAGAAGTGTCCTGATTCTCATTACCATAGATTGGTTCGAGTAAGACTCCATATTTGGAAAGTGGGAATTGTAGATGCACCAAAACAAGGAAAGCCTGTCCAGACTTAAGATACAACCTAACCTAAGCAGACACTAATTTCCTAAAAAACAATCCTATGCAACCAAAAGAAAGAGAAAATGTCTCACCCAAAGAAAGCAGTTAGCAATGATGATGGTTTCTTTTACTTGGTTCAAGTTTGCCTTTTAATGGATTGATATTTTAGAAAGTTCCCTCAATGGAAGGGTTTCCTAAAGGGAGAGCGCTTCCAACTTCGGGTTTGACTAGGATTCTCCCAGACTCACCAATGCATAATCCTAAATCTAGGTGGCAACAGGTACAACCGGCCCGACGGCCGTATGAGAATCCACGGTTAGTGGGGACTTACAGAGGCCCTCAAGCTTGTTCTCTAGTCCGACACAAGGAATATGTGGCCGAGAGAGCAGGCTTCGCCGAGGAGGACATCCTAAACTAAAAATATGGAAGTATGTATGCGCCGTACGTGCACCGGAGTGCATGCAAGATCTAGCCGAAGACTAACAAAATAGAAATCAGGCCGACCTATTCTCAGAAGCAGAAGGCGACAATACACCTGTCGCGACTTCGATCGCGACAAGAAGCTCGTCGCATTCTTCTTTGCAGTGGACAGAGATCAGATAGGACCTAATTCTGCACGAAAGATTAAGCAACCCTATAGTATGAAGGACTAACAGACTCTTAAAAACCTGGATCATGCACAAATCAACTCAATGCATGGATCGAGTACTTGAAATAAACCGAAAAAACATAGAAATAGATGGAATCAGTTGTTCTGACCTGATCGCGACGAACACACTGTCGCCTTCAAGATCGTGACAGCTAAACCATCGCCTTCTCACATAGTGCAGCAGAACTCAAAGCAACAGTGAAATAAACGGGAATAACGCAAATCTAAAGATGAACCACACACATAAAGGGCTGAAACAAGCAGGGGAGACAGTAACAAGCACGATAGGCACTAGAGGTCCCACCGTGATTGCCAAAAGGTGTAATCATGGGATTTACTCCTCAAATAATGATGATGAAAATTAAAGAAAAGAGACCGCGATCGCCACCAAAGTAGTTGCAAAAGATGTATGACGAAGAAAATATGCTAACTACTCTTGAAAAGGAAGAAAAAGTGTAGAAAGGAACATGGCCCTGTGAACGCGACGAGGAATCTATCATCTTGTCTTGAGCGCAACGATGAAGGTGCCGCCTTTTGGTTCTTAGAAAGCGACGTGAAAACTATCGCCTTCAGAAGATCGCGACCCAGAGTGTGTCGCCTTCTGCAATAGAAGATGAAGACTGTGGGTTTCTTTCTTCCTACTCCTCAGCCGGCCAAGGGGTAACAACCTCATTCTTCTACTGGCTTTTACAACCCTGCAAAGAACATCAAAACAACAGAACACCCATTAGGAACTTGTTTGGTGTAGAATCTATCCCAAAACAATAAGTAAACATGAAATAATTGTGGCAAACTCACGTGGGGTGGTGTTTTAACCCCTTTGGGTGATTAAAAGTGGTGTGTGTGGAGTGTTCTAATGTAAATCTACGAAGAAAATAGATCTAAACATGCATGTATGAAGAGAAAAATCAAGAAGAATAAGAGAGAGAAAGCGTAGATGAGGAGAAATTGCTCTGGAGGGCACTACCTGGTCGTCTGGAGGCTGGGAAGTCTTCTGGGAACTCGAAGCTCTCTGGGAGAGGAAGAAGAAGACGCCAGCCTTGCTTTAAACCGTGCCCTATGAAGAGTTTTATAGGAGATTATTCCTGAATAGGCTAGGAGAGGAATAATGAGTTGGAGTCCGACTTTGGGCAAGCATGCTCGTACAAGGGGAGTCAGAACGTGGTAAGGAAGACCTAAGGAAGGTCTCCTCCGAGTTTGGAAGGATTTGGAGATCTCTAGACCCACTAAAAGATGGATTATTCATGAATAGCAAGGGTTCAAGTCTGACTAGGAAAGGGCACGTTGCATGGAAACCAGAACGCGACAGGTCCAGCGTCGCTATCCGGTTGCGACGCCTCGATACGTTGCCTTCCATTGAAGAAAACCTTTTAAGCATTTTTGGCAATTTTTCAGGAAATTAAGATGCCAAATGAGAATGCGACGTATCGAGGTGTCGCCTTCTGAAGGAGATCGATTGAGGCTTGAAGGCAAATCAATGTGAGGAAGAACATGACATGAATGATGTCGCCTTCTGAATATGAATGCGATAGGGACGTTGTCGCCTTCATAGTCTTTCAACATATGGCTTATTCAAAATGTCTAATCTGCTGGCATGGGTATCGGATTGGCGTGCAGTTTGAAGCGTTGAACTTTGAACTCAAATAGCTACAAAATGATGATGAAGACTAATTGATGTGACTAGGAAGAACCCACCAGGGTGATGAACTAATGAGAAAGATACCATGATCGAAGAAAGCCAGCTAGGCGATGATGAGCCAACGTGGGGCATCAATGATATGACAAGGAATTTGGCTCGACTTATGGGTCAGATATGGGTGTCTACAGTTACGAAGGGAACTCATCCCTTACCAATTCTCTATCTCTCTCTTATCGTGCCCTTTCGACTCTGAAGTCCGCAAAACTCTCCATCGACTCTAGAATCCTTCTTCCCATTCTCAAAAAATTTGATTCTTCCTACCAGCTTTCTTGAGGGTTTAATTCCTCTTCCTTCCATGATCCTTTATAACCTTCTCTCAAATTTTCCATGGCCGCTTCCAGGAGTTCCAGCAGTTTGGGTGGCTATAGCTTTGCTTTCCTCATAGCATAACAACTCGAGAGATTCTAGACAGTGAAGATCAAGATTTGTGGGAACAAGGCAGTAGATTTCAAAGATTTGGAGAAGTTTGGGATGGTCAGCATGATTGAAGCACTTCAGAGGATGAAATGGATAGAGGTGTGTACACTTTCTGAACCCAGTTATCCTCATTTGGCCAAGGCTTTCTATAGTTGCCTTAAATCTGAAGAAGATGGGTCTCTCACCTCCCTTGTCAAAGGTAAGCCCATTCGTATTACTCATGATATGTTGGAAAAGTTGTTTGGTGTCTCTAAGGTAGGCCACAGTTTGATTAACTTCGTAGACATTCATGCCAAAGGCCTTGGAATTATAGGAACAGAGTATAAGCTTAGGGACGGAAAAATATATATTAATCAGTTCAATGCTTTCAATAGGCTACTGCACTTCATTGTTTGCCAAATTCTAGTATCTCACAGTGCCACCTTTTCTTCACGCACAAAAGGAGATGCATATGTCATTTTGGGCTTTATAAAAATAAGATGTTAATATGGCACAGATTATGATTGAGAAGATGATGTGTGCCACTGAACTTATTTGGGACAAGAAGAACAAGCTAGTAGTCTCTCTTCCCTATGCACATTTGCTTACAAGAATCTTCACACATTTTGAAATTGATTTGGAAGGAGAATTTTTATAGAAAATGGGACAGCCCATCTGTACTAGAAATTTAAAGAAGAGTGGTTTCTCTCTGACAGCTAATGTATGGTCTAAAACTTCCATGGCTGAAGGAGAAGTCCTTAATGGAGACACTTCTACCACTGAAGCTCCATCTGTTTAAGAGGATGAGATTGCAGTTAGGGATCATGAACCGATGGCATCTACTGACGGGGGGATTGAAGATATTGCTCCTGAACACATTGAGCCCGTTGGGAATTCTGTTGAAGGTGAAGTACTTGCTCCTATACCCGACACTCCTGTTGTACAGGAAACTCTTGTCAGCCCAGTTGAAAAAGCAGTTGCTCACACTGAGGGGGAGAATGTAGACATTCCTACTGGAGAATCACTTAATGCTTCAGTTGAAGAAACTATTGTTGAAGGGGAACATGTAGAAATTATTCCAGATGATGTGAATCAAGGTCAATCTGAAGAGATTCATATGGAAGATGCTCCTGCTCAGTGGGAGGCTGCTGCAGGTGTCTCTGTAGATCCCTTTGAAGAAGGCTTGGTGGAAGATGCTTCTGATTCTGATGATGATGACCATGCTTACTAGCAAACAGACTTTACAGCCATGCATGATGAGCCAACTATTGGTGAAGGAAGGAAAGATAAGGCTGTAGCTAGCAGTGTTCCCAAACACACTAGAAGAGCTCATAATAAATCCAAGAAAATGAAGTTACATTTGGACCCAGTTGTTGCTCGGTTGGATGCTCATGGAGAGCTTTTATGTTCTCTTCAATCAGATGTGGGATCCATTTTTCTTAGTTAAAGCTCTCAAGCCAAAGATATTTGTGCAGTCAGATCTGAGCTTCATGATATAAGAAATGAATTGGGCGGTTTAAAGAACATGGTGATTGATCTCACACAATTTGTGAGACATCACTTACTTTCCATCTCTACTGCTGCACCCTCTCCCGCTCAAGCCCCTCATGTCCCTCCAGTTGTGTCTAAACCAGGGCCTTCAGGGCCATCTGAACCAGTACCTAATGCTACTAAAGGGCCATCCGGGCCCTCTCAACAAGAACAGTCAAACCATGCAGATCAGTCAGTGCCAGCGGAACTAGTTGAGGGGCCATCAGGGCCATCTATTTCTACAGAAGTGGTAGTTGGGCCATCAGTGCCTTCTGAGCAGGATGAAGTAGTGGTTGGGCCATCAGGGCCCTTTGAGCAAGAAGAAGCAGTTGTTGAGCCATGAGGGCCTCAAGAGCAAGTAGAGGAAACTGTTGTGCCACCAGGGCCTTCAGTGCATATAGGGGACTCCGGGGCTTCTGATCCTCCTCCAGTCTTACAGACTCCAGCACCTTCTTCCCCTTCTGCTCCCTTCACTGCTCCCCATGCTCTTGAACCCTCCAAGAAACCTCTTCCCAAACATGTTTTTTCTCCTACTCCCTTCATTGTTGAACCCTCAACATCACCTACTCCTCCATCCTCTATTCCTCCTCAATCTTTTAAGGCACCTCCAGCCTCTTCATCTGGTCCCTCTTCTTCTAGTCCCTTCTCTGCTAGACCATCTATTGAACCTCCTCCTACTTCATCTTTCTCCTCTCTTCATCCTCCTACTCCACCATCTTTCATCACTCTCATTCCGGAGAGTGCTAGCACCACTTGCCTTACTATCACCAATATTAAAGATGAATTTGAAGAGGCCATTCTCAGAACAGTCCTCTCTATTTATTCTCATATCTACAGGACTGATTCTCAACCCTCTCCCAGTCTAGCCTCCAAGAAAAGAAAATTCTCCAAAGAGCTTGTACCTCGTACCTCTCAATCTCTATTTCCTCCTCTTTGGTACTTTCTCTCAGTAGTTCATAGAAGAAAATCCCTCTAAACTAAATACCTTCAAAAATGCACCTTTGCTGCAATTTTTGGGCTTCCTTATCTCAATCTATCAGACTATCTCAATCTTATTCTTCTTGTTTCTCTCGTGCCCTTGCCTAAACAATCTAAATCTTTTCTTCGTCTGAGTCTAAGACTGAGGATCAGTGGGCCAAATCACATAGAGCCCTCTATGGAATGTTTGAGATTTCAAGGGATCGCAGATTCCCTCCATCAAATCATATTCATTCCTTGTCAGAGTGGTTTATGAGTCAGCATACCTCCTCTTGGGGTCCTTTTATTCAGAAGGAAATCAAGCTGATTAGGTAATTTCAGAAGTACAATGACTACTGCCATGTAAATGGTCTTCCTGAAGTCCAGCTTGCTCAATTTAGGTCTACAGTCAAAGATCTTTAGACTTAGAACCCTCTCAACACAACCCTTCAGGTTGATTTTGCCACCTTTAAGTTGCCTAAATTCAAACTTCTTCCTCAGTTACATTTTCTACTCATGGACTCTGATGTTTTGTGTTGAGTATGTATTTGAAACTTTTAATTATGACTAATTGACATCACTCATAATTTAATTTTGATGAAGACATTTTGTACATTTTGTACATATTATAATGATGACTAAATAACATGTTTTTAACACTTAATATTTCATATTTTGCTGATAATGGCATGTTTTGATGGTTCACACTTCATATATACAGGTTCATATAATTTTGTCAAAGTTTTGTCGACATAAGCACATCATGTGTCGACACAACATCTGTTCACAAAAGCCATTTGGAACTTAAGAAGTCAGTGGTGTCGACACAAGTCCATTGTGTGTAAACACATTCATTGTATTCAGAAAGTAGTCAGTGGTGTCGATACAGAACCATCATGTGTCGACACATCCATTGCATCCAGAGAATAGCCAGAAGACAAGCCAGTGGTGTCGACATAGGTTGATCATGTGTAGACACATCCTGTACTCCCAGAAAGATGATTTTTGGTCTATGATCAGGTGTGTCGACACAAGTGAAATGTGTGTTGACACAAGTCACCATTCAGTGATGTCAGGACACAATGCAAGGATCATGTGTCGACACACAACTTGATTGTGTCAACACACTTCAAATGATGATTCAGATCTTGAATTGTCTGAACATGTGTCTGCATGGGAATCAAGGGATCTTACCTAGATTTTTGTGCCCACGCACCCCAAGGCTCCACATGGACACATGGGACTAAAAATACCCATGGTCCTCGTACTCTAAAGGAAAGAGAACTCATACAATTCCCAGAAAAGAAGGAGAGTGGGAAAAAGCAGAATCTGTCACGTCACGAGAATTACACAGCAAATAATATTCAGATAATTCGAGTCGATATTACGAGACGTGAACAGTTAGCAAATAAGCCTCTAGCTAGCACACAATAAATGTATATCAACACAACATCATAATAGGGCCCATTCAATGAACTCAATTGAAATTGTATTAAAATCTCATCTCATTGCATCATAGTGACCAAATATAGCTCTTAAACATTGTATAACAGGACAAAGACTCAATAAAAAAAAGTACATTATTCCTCACTACCTACTACATGAATCTAACACTCCAGACAAACTAACTATAGGTAGACTCAAGTGTTGGGACGCTCATCACTCGGACGCATTCCCATCCTCGACTTGCTCCTCTTCTTGAAATTCGTAGTCACCTAGAATGGTCAAAAGTAGGGAATGAGCAAACTAGCCCAGTAGGATTTATATCTCAATGTACGGGCAATGATATAAGTGATTAGTAATTTAGAACTAGGTAAGCATGATGATCAAGATATGCATATGCGAATAAAACACATTAAACAAGATATTTAAACAAGCTACATAGAGTGATCATGATAGAGCAAGATTTAGAATTGATATAACAAGCAAGATGTTCTTACTAGTGTGGCATGTAACAAGCACGCAAGATATCACTCTAAATTGCAATAATTGCAGGATGGCCATATCACGCAAACAAGCAAGCACAAGCATGATCATGTAACACTAATGAAGTAGGAAGATACTAATGTACACCAAGGAAAGATCCACCTTGAAATGCACACTAGGACACATATATGTGGTTATTGTATCTAGCATTCAACACGTAAGTACTCCCAGCATATATTCAATGTCAGTAATCATTATACCCCATGGTTAATAGTATATTTATGACTCTCTGTCATTGGGGCAAGACTGGAGCCCTTGGACACTCTCCGTGCACGATCAGCATCTCACTATATTTTAAATGTAGATACCCACAGTCATTAATGGCCAATAAGAGTTTGGAGATGTAGGCAATTGTAATGTCATGTTCATGATGATAATGAGAACAAGTAGTAAGTAATGTGAACATGATTTCATGATAACAATAGTCAAGAGATAATTTCGGCAGCATAACAACACAATTTATACTTTTAGTTCACTCTTTACATTAATGCATTATGTCTAGATTGTTGGATTTACATGAATTCATATTTGAGATGTTTGTTTTTTATGATGAGCAATCAATGAGCATTTCATGCACAATACAATTTCATGTGATATGTATGTGTGAAACATGATAAGAATGACAAGTCAAGCAAATGTTAATCAAGAATCACAAGTTTAATTTGATTATCTAAATGTTCATATTATCTCACTAACAATGTTCTTAAATATAGGTGAGATTGCATGCAAGACAATGTACCAAAACAAGAGCAAAAAGGTCAAGAAAAGCACAAAAGATAAGTACCTGTTGACAGCCACAAAGATGCGTGTCGACAGCCCTGCACAGACAGATCTTATAAGGTACTGGCAAGGTGTAACTGTCGACAGCCCTACTGATGCCTATCAACAGATCTACACAAACACAACACACAGGCTCCTGGCAAGGTGTGCCTATCGACAGACTCAAATCGCCTGTCGATCGATCCACACAGGGAACTGTCTCCCGGAAAGCCAGCCTTCTGCCTTTTGCAAATCTTTCTACATTTGTCGACAGATGAATTTCTTATTGTCGACAGACGAAGAGAAAATCTCAATACGAGATCTCCATATGTTTCCGACTTGGGTGTTTCTTTTTACCACGACTCTCCATACTTGAACACCCATATAAAAGGAACTCTTTGGAGTTATTTTCATACAGAAGCAGCCACAACTCAAAACCCTAAGCAAAGTCTCAAGACAGAAGATCTTTCTGCTGCTCTGCTTCAACCGTTAGTACAAGCAACCAAAGAGACATCTTCTGAACAGGATTGAAGCCAGATTGTCCGTCTCTCAAGCTTCTCCATCATCTGATACTTGTCAAGACGAAGCTTGAAGCACATCAGGATGATCATCAGAAGAGTTCTACATAAAGATTTGAAATCTCAACTGTGTACTCTTTTTTTATCTCTATTTTTAATATCTGTGTGTGTGTGTTATTGAGTAAAGAGTCCTTGTGCTTGATCCAAGTTTGTCATGTTGTTCTGATCGTGGTTTACATCAGACAACGTGAGTGTGTGTGTGTGTTGTAGCGAATGAACTTCCTGATAAGCAGTTGTTCTGCGTGTGTGTGTGGACGGTGGACGTAGGATAGACAAGTTGTGTACTCCGAACCACCTTAAATCATCGTGTCTGTGGTTTGAATGTTTCACGTTAGATGTTTGGTAGGCATGTTGATCTTTCACATACTAGATAAATTGCTATTCTATCTATCTACAACTAACACACATATTAGTTTAATTTAAACTCTGTTTGAAATATCAAAAGTATGTGTTTCCACTGGAAAGAAGGTCATTATATTTTTAATTGATAGTAATCTATTGAACCCCCTTCTAGATTACCATATAGTATAATTCCACACATCTTTCAATTGGTATCAGAGAGAGGTTTCTCCGATTTACTATCTTAATTTGTTGATCTCACGATCAGGAGATTCTCTATCTCATGGAATCTAACAAGGGGTATATGGCTGAGGGACATTCAGTGACCAGGCCACCCTTCTTCGATGGCACTGACTATCCTTATTGGAAAAATCACATGCAGGTGCTTCTGAGAGCTCAAAATTTCGAGCTATGGAAATTTGTCAGCAAAGGAGCATACACCCTTCCCGAGGACGAAGATACCTGGATGAAGGACCAGATTGCAAAGGGAACTCTCAACTGGAGTGCCCTGAACATGATGCAGTGCGCTATTCATCCCAAAGAATACTCAAGAGTCTCCACATGGACTTCAGCGAAAGAGATGTGCGACAAACTTGAACTTATCTACGAAGGTACGTCCGAGGTAAGGGAAACCAAAGCAAGCATGCTGATTTCTGAGTATGAAATGTTTAAGATGAATAATGATGAAACCACCTCATATATGTTTGCAATATTCATGATAATAATAAATGGATTGAAATGTCTTAAGAAAGAATACTCAAAAAGTCACTTAGTGAGGAAGATACTTCGGTCTCTTCCATCCTCATGGAACACTAAGGCCACTGTCATTGAGGATTCAAAAGACCTCTCAAAGATGAAATTGGATGAATTGATTGGCTCCCTGATGACATATGAAATAAATGTGAAAAGGAAAGAAACTGAAGAAAACCTAAAAAGGTCAATTGCCTTAAAAGCTTCAAGCAAAAGTTCCACTAGATCCAAAAAGGATGTTCAACGGGAAAGTGATGAACATAAAACGTCTAGTGATAGTGAAAAGGATGAAATGGCCATGCTCACTAGACAATTCAAGAAATTCCTCAAATTTAAAAGGAAAGGCTTAGGTAATCACAAATCCTTCCAAAAGAAAGATGTTTCAAATAAATTTGAGTCTAACAAAAGATTTGACATTGTATGCTATGAGTGCCAGAAACAAGGGCATATGAGAGGAGAATGCCCCGAACTCAAGAAAAAACTGAAGAAAGAGAAATTTACCTTCAAGAAGGCGAAGGCAATGTTGGCAACTTGGAGTGATGAAGATGAAGATGAGGACGCACAAGAAGCCTCTGGAGATGAAGAAATTCAGTGTCTAATGGCAAGAGGCGACGACTCCAATGAGGTAAACTCTTCCTTTGAAACTTATACTGTTGATGAATGGGAAGAAGCATACCCTGTCCTGTTTGAAAAATTTTGTGAATTCAAATCTGAAAACAAGGCATTGAAAAATAAAATCAATTCACTTGTTCATAACACACACAATAATGAACAAGTTTTACCTTAACTAAAGAAATTGAAATGATGAAAATCGATGAGGAAGTTCATATTGAAGAAATGGACTGTTTGAAAACAAAATTGCAAGAAATTCAAAAGGGAAAGGAAAGTTTGTCTAACTCTCTTCAATCTTTTCAAAATGAACATAAAGAAACAAAGAATAAGTTGGAACAAACTGAAAAAGACCTTAAAGGAAAATCTGATGATTTAACAAGGTTTGTAATGGGAAAGTAAAATCATGATGCTATTCTAGGATCAAATATCTTTCTTGCAAAACATGGAATTGGATATCAACCAGTAAAACAATGGAAAATTGGAGATACTTTGATAACTTCTTTTGTTGATTCCAGCCCAAGCACAAGGTATCAAGTCCCTTCCAAGAATCAGAAAAGGTCAAGCCAAGGGTAAAAAATAGGAACCCAAAAAAATCAGTTCAATTGTTAACACAAATAAGAAGTCTATCAACAGCCCCAGGAAGGGTTGTCGACAGGTCTGGAAACATGCTTCCAAAGAAAAAATAACCAGACAACAAAAGGGTAAAATGCCCATGCATGTTCCTCTGAATAATAAACCTATTGTTTTGGAAAAATCTTCACCATGCAATGTTCGTAAGAAAGTTGGGCATAATGCAAAACAATGCTGGAATAATCCAAATAAACTGAAAATCAAACAAGTTTTGATTCCGAAGCATTTACTTTTTGGCATGAATGATACATTGGGACCCAAAGTAATTTGGGTACCAAAACCTCTTGTTTGATCCACATATGTAGGAATGCCTAGCAGCCCAAAATCAAAACAAATGATACCTGGATAGTGGTTGCTCGAGGCACATGACGGGCGACAAAGATAAATTCTGTTTGCTGGTGGAAATAGACGGAGGTCAAGTTGTTTTTGGAGGTAACAATAAAGGCCAGATCATTGGTTCAGGTAAGGTTGGTAAGTATGCCTCCAACTCAATAGACAATGTATTGTTAGTTGATGGTCTTCGCCATAACATGCTTAGCATAAGCCAACTGTGCGATAAAGGTCATAAAATTGTCTTTGAATCAAATTCATGTCAAATTGTTGATAAGGAAACAGGAAGTCTCAAATTTTATGGATAAAGAGTTAACAACATTTATTTGGTTGATCTAGATGATCAAGAAAATGAAAATTTGTGTCTTGCTGCAAGTAAACAGGATGAGCTTACCTTGCGGCATCGTAGGCTTGGGCACGCAAGCTACAATGTCTTGCACAAGATCATGAGGTTGAAACTGGTAAACAGACTTCCTGAAATTTCTTTCTATAAGAATGAAAATTTTTGTGATGCATGTGCACAGGGAAAACAAACCCGGAAATCCTTCAAATCAAAAGCACCGGTACGTACCTCTAAACCTTATGAATTGTTGCACATGCATGTGCACAGGGAAAACAAACCCTGTAAGACCCGTGATAAAGAAACCCCCCTATGAACTGCTAAAAGGTAAGAAACCCAGTATTGGGTATTTCAGAGTTTTTGGCTCAAAAGTATTCATTCATAATAATGATAAAGTTGACTTAGACAAATTTGAAGGCAAATGTGATCAAAGTATTTTTCTTGGATACTTAGAACACTCTAGAGCATATAAGGTGTTTAATGTTAAAATAAAACTGTGGAAGAAACTCCACATGTTGTTTTTGATGAGTATCATGCAAAACCTAACACTGAAAACCTTCACAGGACTCAAGATGGAGTCGGAGAAACAAGTCTTGAGGAACTACAAGCAAAAGCAAAAGGAAATTCTAAAGTAGTTTCGAAAAATAAAAGTGGATATCTTCCCAGGTACAACGATGAAGATGAAGAGAATCTGCTCAGAAAACAAGATGTTGAATCTGAAGAAGATCCACAAGAGGAAGAGCCTCCAGATGAAACTCCTCAAGCACACCCTCCTCCAGAACTATCTCCATAAGATCAACTTCCACAAGTCCAAGATCAACCCGGTCCTTCAACAATCACTAATGTGAGGTATTCCAAAGATCACCCACTTGAGAATGTGTTAGGGAATATAAATGATAAAGTTCAAACTAGGTCTCAAGTTAGACAAATAGTTGAACAAGATCACTTAGCCTTTGTCTCTCAAGTGGAACCATAAAATATTGAAGAGGCCCTAAAAGAAAACTCATGGATTGATGCTATGCATGAGGAACTTGGTCAATTTTAAAGAAACATTGTTTGGAGTTTAGTTCCCAAAACCCCTGAAATTTCTGTTATAGGAACAAGATGAGTCTTTAGGAATAAACTAAATGAAGAGGGTAATGTGGTGAGTAATAAGGCTAGACTAGTAGCAAAAGGGTACAATCAAGAATTTGGTGTGGACTTTGAAGAATCCTTTGCCCCTGTAGCTAGACTTGAAGCAGTGAGAATTTTATTGGCATATGCATGCTCACAAAAGTTCAAACTTTTCAAATGGACGTTAAAACTGCTTTCTTGAATGACTACATCAAAGAGGAAGTATATGTCTCTCAACCACCTAGTTTTGAAAATTTTGAAATGCCTAACCATGTTTATAAACTGCACAAGGCTCTCTATGGTTTGAAATAGGCACCCCGAGCTTGGTACGATAGACTGAGCAATTTCTTGGTGAGTAAAAACTACTCAAGAGGTAAAGTGGACCAAACTCTATTTACTAAGAAAGTTCGCAATCATATAATTGTTGTTCAAGTTTATGTGGACGACATTATATTTGGTTCCACTAACCCATCACCATGTAAGGAGTTTTCCAAACATATGCACAATGAATTTGAGATGAGCCTAATAGGAGAGCTTCAATTCTTTCTTGGTTTGCAGGTGAAGCAACATGAAGATGGCTTCTTCATTAATCAAGAAAAATATGTAAAGGAGATCTTGAAACGTTTTCAGTTTGAGCAAGCCAAACTTGCTTCAACAACAATGAGCACAAGCATAAAATTGGAAAATGATGAGAAAGATAAACCAGTAGATGTAAAGCAATTAAAAGGTATGATTGGCTCACTCCTTTATCTTACTGTAAGTAGACCTGATATACAATTCATTGTTTGCCTTTGCGCTAGATATCAATATAGTCCAAAGGAAAGCCATTTGGTTGCAGTTATGAGAATATTCAAATATCTCTCAGGTACGTATGATTTGGGTCTTTGGTATCCAGTAGGAAGTAGTTTTGACTTGATATCATATTCTGATGCTGATTATGCTGGATGTAAGATAGACAGGAAAAGCACTAGTGGGTACTGCCAATTACTTGGTGGTTGCATGGTTTCGTAGGCATCCAAGAAGCAACTCTCGGTTGCACTGTCTACTGCAGAGGCAGAGTATGTTGCTGTGGGGAGTTGTGCGGCTCAAGTGTTGTGGTTAGAAAGACAATTGTCTGACTACAATATTAACATTGGATGCACACCTATCTTATGTGACAACACTAGTGCCATCAATCTTTCGAAGAACCTAGTCCAACACTCTAGGACAAAACACATTGAGATTCGTCATCACTTCTTGAGAGATGAAGTAGCTAGCAAATCCTTGGAGCTCAGCTTCATGCCCACTAATAAGCAATTAGCTGATATTTTCACAAATCCATTGGCTGAGGATAGATTCACAACATTGAGAAGAGAACTAGGATTGTGCAAAATGCAATGAACCCCATACCAAATCTTGACGTATATGCTCTTTGTGTGCACCGACTATGAGGTATATCAAATGGTGATCTGTGGAAGAACAAGTTATGCTTGTTTGGAAACTCTCATTATGCGTGAGAAAACATTATCCGCCACGTATCCATAGTCAAGATGCAAATAAGGGTCATCTACTTTGAATTAGGTATGTGGATTCCTTTTAATATGCCAATTTACTTTTGCACACAAATGGATTTTTGTTTGATGGTTTGTCCTTATTCATGAACTTGTATACAACTGCTTGCCAAACTTGTGCAAATGTGTCTTGAATTGCTTGCTTGTTGAGTCTTCACATGCACACACTATGGGGGAGCAAGTTAAGGCTAGGTGAGTGAAATTTATAAGGGATACCCTTCATATTCAATGTGTATTTATCCCTCAATCTTCTAGTTTAAATCACTCTCAATTCAAAGCCTTGAAGCTGAAGATCTAAAGCCCTGTCGAGAGCCCCAAATAGCCTGTCGACATATATGCCTTCACAGAACCCTGAAAATGCACCCTGTGTGCATCTGTCGACAGCCAGGCATAGTTTTAAACCTCATTTTTCTTCAGTCTGTTCACATGTCGACAGATCATTTTGTACCTGCCGATAGATTCCATCCACCTGAACTCAGTTAATTCACACTGTTTGAATCTGTCGACAAGCACCAAAGGGCTGTCGACAAATGCACCTCTTGTTGAGTCTTTGCTTGTCTTTTCTCAACATAGAACATGAGCATGCTTCACTAATGTATCTAAGATGTAAATTGGTGACTTACGTATGTTATAATCATTCATATCCACATAATATTAATGACTTTGTCCAAATCACAATGATTTTGACATACCATTCTTTGGTGGGTCTAGGTTGCATCATTTTGAGTACATTTTACAAATTACATAAGTCTAATCTAACTCACTTGTGGAATATCATGTTTTTTACGTATGTGCTAAGTCCAAAGGTTATTGAATGCTATTTCTTGCATTGGCTCTTATGCCTTATCTAACTCTTGACCTTTTTTCAAAACAAACAATCAAATAGGAGAAAAGCTGCCTATTTCACAAACCAAAAAAAAAGAAATTTGTATCAAATTCAATATGGGAAAAAAGGCAGAGCAATGTTGAGTATTGCTGAGTAACCAGGGATATGGGCAACACAAATATATGTCTTCACGTCAAAAGGCTTACTCCTTATCTCTACATAATGGTCTGATGGTCACTATCACTGAGTAACTGGGGATACCGGCATTACCCATGTCTATGTTCACGTCAAAAGGTCATAGTGATCCTAATTACCACTTTTTCTCTTACTGTATGTTCAGAAACAATCTCAACTGAAGAAATAGAGTGTAGCCTCCTCAATTTGTTCTAAGGTCAAGCTGTTATTAATGAAGAGTGGCCCATGTAGACATCTCTTTCATACACCTTTTGCCTGTCACATCGTATGAAATATGTTCTGTTGCAATGGTTTTATTCAAGCAGATCTACTTTATTCTCCTATGTCTTTTTGTTTAGTGTACTCCTTATGCTGCAATTTGAGAGTCCGGGGAATATTATTTAACAACCATTGTCGATAATTCACATGTCCTGATTATTAGTGGGTATGACATTTTATAATGTGTATTTAACTTTTTTTCATCTTATACACATTGGATGCTCATTGCCTTGAAAATGCTGTCAAAATACTTCACTGGCACATTTTCTGCAAGTGCCTGTCGACAGGGCACTGTTCACCTGTCGATAGCTGCCGACAGGACTTGTTTTGGAAGCCCAACGTGCGGCTATCTAGGGCGGATTTCGTGGGTCCCAGTCTTTTCAAATCCCTTCCCACCTTCTTTAAAAGGACCCCACGTCCCTTTCCTCCCTTTTCCACTTCCAAAAACTCCCTCCTCCTTCCATCTTCTCCCAAACCCTTTCTCTCCGGGGCACAGAACAGAGTTTGCCTCTTCTAGTGTCTCCTTCTGCTCGTGCTTCCTTCCACCTTTCCCATCCCTCTCTACTCCAGGATTCCTCCTTCTGATGGCTCCCAAAAGCAAGAAGCTTGTCTCCCGTCGCCGTCCTCGTTCTCCCCAAGCCGGCGAGGGTACCAGGGCTCACACCGAGCGTCGAACGAAGCATCAGGATGATTGGCTGCCGGAACTCATGATTCCTTCAGATCTGAAGTTTCTCAATGTTCATGGCACCTTCACCAAGTTCGTACAGCCACGATATGTTGACTTCAGGTCTCTGGATGACATGTTTCCCGGGTTGCTGCCACTTTTTGATACCCAAGGGTGGTCTCCCTTATGCTATTCTCACACGCAGTACTCTTCCACCGCTGTGACGGAGTTCTACAACAACCTCCGGGAAACCGCTCAAGGTGATCTCTACACCAAGGTGGAAGGCACCCCGTTTCTAATCACTCCTAATCATTTCTCTGTTGCACTTCAAATTCTGAATACTGGCCTTGATATCATGCAACATCACCCATTGGCATCTAAGTACTATTCACTCATCACTGGGCAGCCATACGATTCATCTAAAGATCGTGTGCAACTGAATGCTAACTCCTTCTCTCCTCTTCATCGTCTCATCCACCATATCTTTACCACCATCATAGTCCCCAAGGATGGTAGTCGGGAACTTGTGACTGCCATTCACAAATCCCTATTTCAAGCATTTCTTAAATGTGAACAAGTCAACCTACCACTCCTTTTACTCTCTCACATCCGGGTATGCCTTCGCAATTCTAATAGGTCTATGCCTTATGCATGTCCAATCACTTCTCTTCTTTTGTTCCTTGCCATCCAAATCTCCAAAGAAGATATGACCAACCTCAAGTCTCGTAGCTCCTTTGATCTCACTGCTGCTCACAGGATGGGCTACAGGATGGTTGATGGGGTTGTGTAACGAGAACTCAAGGGTAAGGGACCGGCCATTGCTGAGGTAGATGAGGAAGATGATGTTGCTGATGATGGTGAGGATGATAATGAAGACTCCCAGTCCAAGCGAATAGATGCTCCGAGAGATGAAGATGAAGATGCTGCTGATGAACAAGCACTTGCTAAGCTCTCTCTTCGAGAATTCATCACTGCTCAAATGGCTCAAATGTAGCTTCAGATGACCACAGGCTTTGAGCACCTAAATGCCTGATTGGACATTGTTGATACGCGCATTGAAGCACTAGCTAATACTCAAGTCCAGCTTCAGCTCCGACTTACTAGACTCTCCACAGAGATTCATGACATTCGTCAGGCTTCTGCACCGCCTGGCAATGATGCTACTTAGAGAGTTTAGGTGTCCACTGTGTTTGGGTCATAGTTATGGTTATGGTCTTGTTCTTGATGTAACACTTTGCTTTCTTGGTCATGTTATTCTTCCTACATTTCTTTTGTCACGTTGTCACTACATCTTGTAACTGTGTGTAATGCTTGCAACTTCAATGAGAATCACAGTTATTTTCTCTATTCATGTGTGCCTGACGTGTCTTTTGGATGTTGTCAAAAGGGGGAGAAACATCAATGTGCATTAATTGAAAATTTGTCATCATCAATAAGGGGGAGAATGTTGTATTTACATGAATTCATATTTGAGATGTTTGTTTTTGATGATGAGCAATCAATGAGCATTTCATGCACAATACAATTTCATGTGATATGTATGTGTAAAACATGATAAGAATGACAAGTCAAGCAAATGTTAATCAAGAATCACATGTTTAATTTGATTATCTAAATGTTCATATTATCTCACTAACAATGTTCTTAAATATAGGTGAGATTGCATGCAAGACAATGTACCAAAACAAGAGCAAAAAGGTCAAGAAAAGCATAAAAGACAAGTACCTGTCGACAGCCCCAAAGATGCCTGTCGACAGCCCTGCACAGACAGATCTTATAGGGTTTGGCAAGGTGTACTTGCCGATAGCCCCACTGATGCATGTCGACAGATCTGCACAGACAGAACACACAGGCTCCTGGCAAGGTGTCCGTGTCGACAAACTCAAATCGCCTGTCGACAGATCTGAATAGGGAACTATCTCCCGGAAAGCTAGCCTTCTGTCTTTTGCAATTCTGTCTACATCTGTCGACAAATGAATTTCTTGTTGTCCACAGACGAAGAGAAAAATCTCAATACGAGATCTCCATATGTTTCTGACTTGGGTGTTTCCTTTTACCACAACTCTCCATACTTGAACACCCATATAAAAGGAACTCTTTGGAGTTATTTTTGTACAGAAGCAGCCACAACTAAAAACCCCAAGCAAAGTCTCAAGACAGATGATCTTTCTGCTGCTCTACTTCAACTGTTTGTCTAAGCAACCAAAGAGACATCTTCTGAATGGGATTGAAGCCAGATTGTCCATCTCTCAAGCTTCTCCATCATCTGATACTTGTCAAGATGATGCTTGAAGCACATCAGGACGATCATCTGAAGAGTTCTACATCAAGATTTGAAATCTCAACTCTGAACTCTTTTTTTATCTATGTTTTTAATATCTTGTGTGTGTGTTGTTGAGTCAAGCGTCCTTGTGCTTGATCATGTTTTCATGTTGTTCTAATCATGGTTTACATCAGACAAATGTTTATGGCGAGTGAACTTGCTGATAAGCAGTCATTCTGCGTGTGTGGTGTGGACGGTGGACGTAGGATACACAATTGTGTACTCCGAACCACCTTAAATCATCATGTCTGTGGTTTGAACATTTCACGTTAGATGTTTGGTAGGCACGTGATCTTTCATACGCTAGATAATTGTTATTCTATCTATCTACAACTAACCACATCTTAGTTAAATTTAACTCTGTTTGAAATATCAGAAGTCTGTGTTTCCCCCGGAAAGAAGGTCATTATATTTTAATTAATAGTAATCTATTCAACCCCCCATTCTAGATTACCATATAGTATAATTCCGCACATCCTTCATAGATTATAAATCACACTCACGAGAACAAGAGAAGAAAGGAAGTGCACGCTATCTTCAGTGAACGTCAATGGTACAACCAACTCAGTCTCCATGAGGGACTCCACGGCATACGGAGAATTATGGGGTCTTAGCAGAAAGGTCGCTAGTCTGCCAGTACGGAATGACCAATATAGAGCTTCAAATCCCCCAAGAAGGGCTACCTATATGTGCAAGTGGTAGTGAACACGTCTCAACCACAACCCATTGGTTTCAAACTTGGGAAAACAAGTAACATGATAGCATGAATGAACTATGCATTTAACTATACATGGGTTTGCAATCTTTTTAAGATAACGATTATCATTTTAGAAAGATAGAACAATAAGATGAACAAATCACTAGTTGCATGAATAGGTCATTTCATTAAAGAGGAATTAGAGTAACCTTCATGTAGTTATAGCTTTTTCATGGGTTGACTACTTTTAAGCCATTAAATAGACCTCATGCATTGACCAAACCAGACTAGAAAACCATGAACTCTATACCATGTAAAACAGGCCTCGGTAGGTCTTGAAATCCGTGACGGACACAGTTGACGCATTTCATACGTAGTGTACAATCAAACACGACTAACCTGTAAAGACTCAAATCAAGACGGACTATATCATCGCCTTCATCCTTGAATCATGACGGTTTATCTCATCGTGTTCAAGAGATGTACTCAAAATGATAATATAAAAATTGCATGAAACCATGAGCGGGAAACCTGCCCGAATCGCGACGGGGGTACACGTCGTGTTCATGTAGGCTCTAAAAACCATGCAGCGCATAGTTTGAGGCATCAGAACAGTATTGTCTCGGTCAAAATCATGACATAGGGCACGGTCGTATTTCACATGAATGCGTCAGACTATTACGTTGCATTCATGCATGCAAGAACGCGACTCTAGTCCCGTCGCGTTTTGGGTTCTTGCCCGAAAACGTAGAAAACAGACACACGACACATGCAACGTTATAACTCCTAATCTAGGGCTTATCGGGAAAAAGTGTAAACATGAAACTTGTTGGGACATGAAATAGAAGAGAACTATGGTTTTGGTTTCATGTAATTTGGCCTCAGGATTTATTATAAATTGCAGGATTGTAAAATGCTGTTAACATGCTCGACTTTGCAAACGCTTATACTTGAGGATTATACTCATATAGAAGATGAAATCCTGAAATCACTGCACATGAAAGTAGACTCGATGCTCTACACATTGGTATAGGATTTATTTAGATTTGGGCCCGAGATTACCTACCTTTTGGGTTCAAAAAGTCACCTTTTTCCAGAAAGCCCTCATTCAGACCGCTTGGAGGAGAACGCTTAATGCACCCTATCTACTTAATGAAAAAAGAGGATAACCAGTGCCATTAGGAGCTAGACTCGACCCTCTTTCCAGAGGTATAAGTCTTGCACGGTTTGGTTAAGGTTTGGCTTACCTTAGGTCGACTCTAAGAAGAGCACTCTACATAGGTCGATGCAGACGCAGCGGGGAAGAAGGGTCCAAGTTGGAGCAATTTCCTCCACTTCTAGTGCTCAAGAACAGCCTCCCCAACCCCAAAATGTGTAAATTCGTCTCCTAGTGTTTCATGACAAGTATATATGCATCTAGTGTTTTTTAGATGTCCAATTAGGCATAGGAAGGGAGGGTTGCGGTTTTGGTCACCCACCTTCATTATTTTGATGATTTCTCAACCCAATAGAGTGTGGATGGCTAGGCATGAAATTTGGTTGCTATGTGTGAGTAATTTCCTCAAGTTTTACCCTAATTACCTCTTTCTAATTTCAGCTCAATTAGGGTTACGAATTTCTGGGTATTTTTCATACTCCATTTTATTCTTGGGCCAAAAGTAATGCATTGGCCCAATTCCAATAATGGGTCATCAATACATGATGTTGGAAGACTCTGCAACATGTTTATTTAATTTGTGATCATGTTATATTTCCTTGTTAATGGTTTTCCGACTTAGTTTCCTAATTTGGAGAATTAGTCACATTGTGACATACACTTGGCCAATCGGATTTTCGTTGCACGAATTTCTTCGCGGTACACTTAGGAATAATGTTTAGGATTCATTTATAATTTTTACCGAATTTTACGATGTGTTTTCTCACGTACGATAGTGGTATGTAAGTTCTACCATTTCGATAATACGAAAATTATTTATTTCTATTTATTTAAAATTTAAATTACAGTATTTCCGGGGTGCTACACTCTCCCCCACTTAAGAGAATTTGGTCCCCAAATCATAGATCATTAATTGGCTCTTGATAATTGTGGTCCTGAGTTCGTTTCGGGTTTCATTCCTCTAACTTGTTTCAACATTCTAGCTCATGGATGCTAGTTCATCATCTACACCTATGGCCAGCCGTGCTATTCATTTGTACCTTCTAGTCCGGTTTCTTTCCATGGTTGTTATAACTCCATCTTAATCCGCCAGATGAACTATGGTATAACTACTAGATTATTCCTTTCCAATTTCTCCTTAATGATCTCCCCAACTTAGAAACATACTAATAAGAAAAGCATCATAAGATCAGTCTAGGGTTTAACAATCATACCTCCTTCCGGAGCTCCACTGGAGTTATTGCATTAACGCGTCCTTGACGCTTTACCACTCCTTGGTTCCTTCCAACTTGGTATCTTAGCATGGGACAGTTCGGTATACGATGTTTTTCGACTGACTCCCACATCGCAGGCAAGCCCCGCCCTTCTTCCAGCACTTGTCTGCTTGTGCCCAGGTTTGTCGTAAAATTTACAATATTCCACTGTCGTTGTTTCTTCTACTTTAATCCTTTTGTCCATGCAATAGTCCTTCCCAGTGGTTGGCCTTTTGTTGTTGTTGTTAGGTGTTGTTGTTGTCGTTGTTGTTGTTGTTGTTACGAAAAGTGGGAGCAATATTAGTTGCTCCCTTCTTGACGAAGACCGCTTTGAGTTCTCTTTCCCCCTCATGCCTTCCACTTAGCCATGGTGTCTTCTACTCTACCAGCTGAGCTCTTTGGACCATCTCAGTGTAGGTTTGAATGTCGTGCGGTCCGAGCTTTTCAATAAACACAAGTCTGAGCCCATCCATGCACCTATTACCCTTTAGTCTTTTCGTGCCCACCAGGTGTGGGGCATACACGGCTAAGTGAGCAAACTGAGCTTCATACTAAGCCATAGTCATGCTCTTTTGCTTCAATGCAACAAACTCCGCGCCTTTTTTTCTTTTTTTCCTTACCCCTCTTATAGAATACTTTCCCCGAATATCTCCAAGAATCGAGCCCACTCTAGTTCAGCTACATCAAGCAGATGGGCCGATGTGGCCTTCCAAGATCCTTAGGCATCCTTAGTAAATTAGAAGTGGCCAGTACAACCTTCTTCCTATTGGTGCATTGCATTACTTGAAAAATCCTTTCTATTTCCTACTGCCAATTCTCTGCCTCGTCTGGGTCAGGGTGTAGCGTATTGAACATTCGGATAGTAGCTTAGTGGTTGTGGAGGCTATGTGGTGGCCAATTAGTGTGTGTTACAGGTGTTTACGCAGTTTTCAGGGCTTCGTGGGCCGGTAGTTCGGCCAAAGCACCCGCTGGTTCACGTCTGTAACGCGACCATGAGAAGCATCGCGTTCTGAACGCGACAACCATATGTGTCGCGTTGTGGTTACCACCGTTGGTGGTCTTCGTCTGCAGTCCCCTGCATGTCGCATGGTGGGCGGCCTTGCTGATGTCGACAGTGGGAAGGCGACGGCCTCCTACGTCGCGTTCTTGTCGCGACGGTAGGGTACGTCGGGTTCTCAACTGTGACATTTTCAGCTTAAGTCGGCTGAACGAGCTCAGAAAGCTCTACTTGGCTAGGAAGGGTTGCTGCGGTGGTTTTTCAGGCGATTCGACATTCTGGTCATTTTCTGCGTGGTCTCACCGCGAGGACATGGCACTGAGCATGGGAATGCCGGGGTATCGTCCTTCTTCACATTCTTCATGAAGGTAGGGAGATTCTACCCCGTTTAACCATCGTGTATTGCGTGTGATGCATGTGTGGGCTTGTTAATTTCTTTATAGAGGCTAGATACCATGCTAGGACAATGAATAGAGCATGAATAATTGGTTTTAACATCGTTTTCTAAGGTTTGTATAGGAGATCCAGAGATGGGATCCTAGATTAGGGTTACTTCCTGTGAAGGCACAGACCTTCCTGTCGCGTCCTGAATGTGACAGTCGACCCATCACGTTCTGCTACTAACAAGACATACGAGGCATCACGTTAAGAAGGCAACAGTAGACTATGTTGCATTCAGGTTCTGAGGGCATTGGTGTTTATGCATGCTTATGTATTATTGATTATTGTTATTTTTCGTGCATGGTAACGGTTAAACGGTGCATTAGCACCTATAGAGCTCGAGAAGTGAATTGTTCACGTGGTTTGAGCAGTGTGCACATGGTTTGTGTGTGCGTGGCGAGCAGTACGACGCCTACCATGGTTACCTCTTCAGTTGGGAGCCCTAGGTTTTGTGTGAGCCAGGCACGTTAGTGCTCGGGACTTGTCCCAATACTTGAGTACCGACGAGTTCTGTGTCGTCTTCCTGGACACCCTCGTCTTGTGTAGAGTTGTACGTCCGGCTGAGGGAATGACGACAGTGGGACAACGACTTGTGAGAGTTTGTGCTTTGTCGCTTTAGCACGCTCATAGTTGGGTTACAGACATCAGTAGACGTACTGGGCCCCAGCTTCTTGTTTTCCAGTGCCTCACTTTACGATGCTGAGGTCGGAGACCCTAAAGGTGCCAAGCATGGACCTGCGGTGCGCAGTGTGGTCTGCATGAGTGTTGTTGGTTGGTCTCCACAGTTTCTTGACTTGGTCTAGTGGAGCGGCAACTGGACCTTTCGTCCGTGGCTGCGAGATAGAGAGGTAGTCCTATGTGGTTGTCTGGGTTGGTTGCTGGTGTCGCAAACCAGTCTTCGTGACTCGAGTGTGCCATTTTCTACATTAGCAAGTACACCTGGCGTGATTTGTCATTTATTTATTAGAGTTTGATTTCGGTTAATGGTATTCAGTAAGTAGTATTTACATCCTTATATCCTACGTGGATAGTTCCATAATTGCTAGCGTAGCTTCTTGGTTCTTTACTTGTGACTTTGGTTTTGTTCTACTTTTGGGGGAGTTTCCCTATTGAGCCAGTGACTCGTGAGCTCACCCTTACTTCTTTCAGGTGAGGAGAGCAGGAGGCTTCTCGTCCCACTTCTAGTTCGGAGCCACATTGTAGTGGAGTTGGGTTCTGCACCACCAGCTGTAATTTTCTTTCTTGTACTCCTCGGGGTATGTCCCAGGTTGTTTTTGTAGGTGTGTCTGGCTACTGTTGAGAAAATGGGTATGTGTATTTCATGTAAATATTTGTGAGATGGCAATCTTATATATATTTAAGCCGTTTCCTTTATATTTCTATGGAATTGTGAATGGTACCCTTGCAAGGCTACGGCTCATTCGTGGGAAGCGGAGTCGAGTCAAGCTCGTTATTAGGTTAACGGGTTTGAACGACTACGACAGTTACAGTTGGTATTAGAGCAAGGTCTATGTGAATATAAAGGAATCAGAAATTTGCATAGCCTATTTTCTACTTTAGCCCACTACTGGCAGTTCACCCTGGTTTTTGTATTGATTTGTTGCATGTAGTGTGGTTGGAATGATATTTATGCAGGATAAAAAATGGCAGACAGGAGAGATTGGGGAGAGTGGAGATGAACCAAGGAGACTATGCATCAGATGATAGAAAGAATATGGGAGAGTCTTAGAGAGATCCGTGCATATTGGATCCCATGCAACAGTACAGCCAGTAGTAGGGCACTACCGATTGTGGAGGAGGCAGTACCAATGGCACCACCCACACAACCACTAGTAGTTGAGGTACTACCTGTTGTACCTATACTTCTTGGAGCGCCCAGCACGAATAGTCAGTGTGGAGGATCCCACATCACTAGTAGAGAGATTTCTGAGGTGCAGCGATGTACTGATTAAGGAGGTTCCCAATCCTGACATAACAGAGCATTGGGTACATGACATAGAGAGGGTTTTGTTATTATGAGGTGTTTGCAAGCTGATCGGGTTTGATAGTGCCTATCAGTTGCTTGAATTTGCACAAGAATGTGGAGATTGAAGATGCAAATGGCTTTTTCAGAAAGGATAGATGAAACCATTACCTGCCTAGAGTTTTTGGAGGTATTTAATGATACATTCTTCCCATTTCAAATACAACAAGGTAAGAGGGTGGAGTTCCAGATGTTGCAGCAAGGGAACCTGTCAGTGTTAGAATGTCAGATGAGGTTCATGGCGTTGAGTAGACATGCTCCATATGTGGTTACATATAATACAATGATGGTGGAATATTTTATTTGAGGATTGCGACTAGAGCTTCAGGATGCAGTTATTCCTTTGATGTGCAGAACAGTGGAAGAAGCAGCGCAGAGAGCAGTAATTCTGAAGAGGACTGTGTAGGCTAGGCAGTCCAGAGGAGCAGAGACAGGTAGTTTTCAGCTTCCGCAGTAATCCACAAGTATCAGTAAGTGCAAGGCACCCTCGGGAGCATCGTCATCATCAGGGTTGCAAAGTTGGGTGGTAAAATAAAGAAGATGTTTAGAGGACGAGGAGGTGGCAGGCAACAGGGTTTTCAGCTGGGTGTTCAGCAGGGCCGAGGTGTTAGGCCAGCACCGGAGGAGTCACAGCAAAGTACGGTAGGGCAGCCCACACATTTTCTAGGTTTTCGGTGTTATAATTGTGGGCAGCCAGGGCATTTGGCCAGGAATTGTCCGCTTCTAGGGGAGAGGAGCACAGCAACAACAGTAGTCATTTCAGCAACCAACCAGCAGCATGGCAGAGGTGCACCTTTCTAGAGAGGAGGACGGGCGAGTTATGGCAGATACCAGAGCTCAGTTAGAGGCATCAAATTTAATTGAAGGTATATTACCTCTTTTTGACTTTTCTGCTAGAATATTAATTGATCTGGGTGCTTCGCATTCATTCATTTCGAGGATTTTCTGGATAGCATGGTACATTCTCTAGAAGAAAGGCAGTGTGGAGTTGATTGTAGAGAATCCCTCGGGAGGGTTTATGCATACTTCTTGCATTTATAGAGGTTCTGATAGTATTCAGAGGATCGATGCTAACAAGGTAATATCACCTTCATGAAGGATTATGATGTGATTTTGGGGAATGGATTGGCTGGAAGCTTATGGGGCATTGGTGGATTGTAGAAATAAGAAGGTCAAATTTTGCAGACCTCGTGATGTAGTTTTTGAGTTTCAAGGTATGCCCTTTTACACTCCCATGTTTATTATTTCTGCACTTAGAGCTAGAAAGTGATAAATGCTAAGTGTGTAGTGTATCTTGCTTCAGTTAGTTTAGTAGAGACAGATAAGTTTTTGTAGAAATGGTACCTATATTCTGAGAATTTGTCGATGTGTTTCCAGAAGAATTGCCCAGGGTTACCTCACAAACGGTAGTAGAATGGACTTCATAGTTGACTTGCAGCCAGGAGTATGCCTGTAGCACCCCGAAAATTTTAATTACATAAAATTCAAATAAATGGAAATAAATAATTTCCATAATATCGGAGTATTTAAAACATACGTACCATTATCGTATGTGCTAAAACACATCGGAAAATTTCATAAAAATTATAAATCAACCCTAAATATTATTACTAAATGTTTCACAAAGAAATTTGTGCCAAGAACAAATCATGAATAAGTCGTAACATCATATGGACTTCAAATAATATCCTCTAATGACCCATTAAGAAATTTGGTTCAATAAAAATCATTTGGGCTAGGTTTAAGAGTTATTGCGACCGATTATCTAAATAAGGAAACAAGTCGCAAAACTGTTAACACGGAAATACGACGTAATCAAAAATTAAATAAAAGTTTTGGGGAGACTTCCAACATTATATATTGATGACCCATTATCATAATCGGGCCAATGGACAACATTTGACCCAAAAATCAAATGAAGCTAGAAAATACATAGAAATTCGTAACCATAAATAAGCTGAAATTAAAAAGAGGCAATTAGAGTTGAATTGGGATGCAATCATGCATTCATGGAAACCCAAATTCGTGCCTAACTATGAGGGGAGGTTTCGTAATGCCTCACACACTCAAAGGGAGGAGGAAATCATCAAAAATAGGAAACCAAACATGTCAATCCCGAAATCCTCTTTTCCTAGTTATAATAGGACTCCTAAACACCATGGTTACTTAAATACTCTTCACCCAAACCCTAGGAACGAATTTAGAACTTGCTAGGGTCGTGTGGAGGAGCTCTTGGTGGCTGAGGAGCTGTGGAACGACCACAAGAAGCCGTTCTTCTTCCCCTTCTCATCTGCTGCGACCTGCACAAACCACTCTCTTTAAGTCGACCAAAGGTAGGTTTTCTCGGGCCAAACCTTAACATATCCTATACCAATGTGTAGAGAATCAAGTTAACTTTCATTTCCCACTGGTTTCATCGAATTTCATTTAGTAGATTTTGAATTATAAGCGTTTTGCCAAAGTCGCGCACTATTAGAGATTTTCCCGTTCTTCTTATTATTCACACGATTTGAGACTGAATTAGACTGAATCATCAAAATCAAATTCTTCTACTTGTAGTCATGATCATCTTTCATGTTCAACGTTTTGTCTAAACCTCTTTAGTTAGAGAGTTATGAACCCCGTAAGAGAGTCATGCATAATACTGTGTTTTCGGGTTTGCAGTTAGCCTTAGGTTCATCCTGTTTTGCTCGAGATTTAAGACCAAAGTAGGTCAAGCCTCCAACATGAAAGTTCTTGTATTAGTCGATATGGTCATCTTTCATGTTAAATGTTTTGCTTAAATATCATTATTTAGAGAGTTATAAACTTCGTAATAGAGTCAAGCATGATACTGCGTTTTCTGGTTGCATTTAACTTTCACTTCTTCATGTTTTTCACAAGGTTCAAGATCGAATTAGGTTAAACCCCAACAACAAAGTTCTTATACTAGTTGTTCTTGTCATCTTTTATGTTAGACGTTTTGTCCAAATGTCAGTAGATCTCATGTTACAAGTCTAACATGTAAGTCGCCATGAAGTCATGCATGTTTAGGGCTTTACCATGTTCTTCCTGTATTTCATGCAATTAGAGACCGATTCAGACCCAGCCCACAACACAAAAGTTCTTTCAATAGATGTCCTCGACATTTTCTATGTTGTGAGTTTTGTCTAAAGATCGGCATATAGAGAGATATAGGCATTTCATGAATATCGCCCTGTGTCAAATCATGGTAGTCTGAACCAAGAGCATGTCAGATCCATGTCGGGCTCAGGCGCAGACCCTGTGAACGCGACGGCCCGATATGTCGCATTCTGAGGTCGGGTCGCGACAGTACCTCTGTCGGTTCTGGTTGCGACAGTACCCATGTCGCCTTCTGCTTGCCTGATCTGACGACCCTGTCGCCTTCCTTATAGGGATATGTCGCGATCTCAGAACTTTACCTGAAACCACGTGTTTTCATACATAGTTTTCCGCATATACCCAAGATCTGTTTAAATATGATATTTACTGTGTAAGTTGCATGTCTTGGGTCTGATCATTACATGATTGTTATTTAATGGCTTAAAATTATTAACCCATTTAAAAGCTTTAATTACATGAATGCTATTCTAAGTGCTCCTAAAATGTTATGATCCTTTCGTGCTACTTGTGATTAAATCTTCCTACTATTCTTCCACGTTTAAATGATAATGGTTATCATAAAATCTTGCAAACCATGATGAGTTAAAGAGCATAGTTTTATTCCATAATTATTGTCTAGTGCTTCCTGCGAGTTTGAAACCGATGGTTTATGAATTGAGACACGCGTACTGCACTACACACTAGCACTATTAGGCAGCCTTTTCTTGGGAAATTGGAAACTCTCTACCGGTCATTCCGAATCGGTAGACTAGCGACCTTTTCACCAAGGCCTCCGTAAATCTCCTCTGACCATGGATTCCCACATGGCCGACGAGTTGGTTGTACCACTAAAGTTCCCTAGAGATAGCGTGCACTTCCTTTCTCTTCTAGATCTCGTGAGTGTGACTTACAAACTAGACTAAAGCCATTAATGTAAGATTGAATGAAAGTATAAATTGTACCGTTATGATGCCGAATTTATCTCTTGACCATTGTTCTCATGAAATCATATTCAATTTAATTATTACTTCTTCTCATCATCATCATGAACATGACATTACACATGCTACGTTTTGAAACTCTCATTGGCCATTATTAATGACTGTGGGTATCTACATTTAAAAATTTACATGAGATGCTGACAGGGCACGGCGTGTGTCCAAGGGCTCCAATCTAGCCCCAATGACGGTTAGTCATAGATATACTGTTAACCATGGGGTATAATGATTACTGGCGTTGCATCTGCGCTGGGAGTACTTTCTTGCTTTTTGAATGATAGATACATAACCACATACACGTGTCCTGGTGTACATTCTTGATGGATCTTTTCTTGGTGTACATTGGTGTCTACGTGCCTGATTAGTGTTACTTGATCGTGCTTGTGAAATCTTGCTTGCTTGCTTGCTTGATATGGCCATTTTACATTTAATGCAATTAGTGATATCTTGCGTTCTTGACATCAAGTGAATTCATGCGTGCTTGTACAAAGTGATCTATTGCTAGTTCGATCTTGTCATCTTGTTCATGAATCTTGTTCTATCGTAATCACTCTCTCTAGCTTGTTTTATATATCATGTTTTAACGAGTTTTATTCGTACTTGCATATCATTCATCGTACTTGCCTAGTTCTAAAATGTTAATCACTTATATCATTGCCCGCACATTGAGATATAAATCCTACTGGGCTAGTTTGCTCATTCCCTACTTTTACCCCATCTAGGTGACTATGAAGTTCAAGAGGAAGAGCAAGTCAAGGATGGGAATGCGTCCGAGTGAAGAGCGTTCCAAACATGAGTCTATATATAGTTAGTTTATTTTGAGTGTTAGAACAATGTAGTAGGAAGTGAGGTAGTATGTACTTTTGCTTTTATTGAGTCTTAGTCCTATATTAGTTTATCCGAGACAAATATGAGATTTGAATACAATTTATAATTGAGTTCACATTTGGGCCTCTTATGATGATTGTGTTGATACACATTTAGTGTGTGCTAGCTAGAGGCTTATTTGCCGACTGTCCACGTCTCGAATTATCGACTCGAATTCTTCGAATTAATATCCGCTGCGTAATTCTCGGGACGTGACAGTTTAGTGGTATCAGAGCCTAGGAATACCAAATAGGATATGTCTCAGGAATAGGAGATACCTATGGAACCTAGGTCATGAGAAATTAAATACAGTTCCTGGTGAGAATGGGTAGAGACTGGGAATATGTTAGAAAGAATTAAACACTCCTACCCATTAACTCTTATAATGTATCTGGCGACATTAATTGGTTTCCATCCTTTTCTCAAGAATCCTCATAACACTCTCACACAACTGCAATGGCTCGCAACCAGTGGCAAGCTATAAAAGACACTGTGGCTGGACTTACGCAGGCCCTGCAAATGTAGTTCAGGCTGGAAATCAGGCTGCAGCTGCAAGGAACGGAGCCAGTGATATGCACCAGATTTTTTGGAGTTTGAACCCTCCTCGTTTCTCTGGATCCCCTGACCCAGATGAGGCAGAAAATTGGCAAGAGGAGATAGAAAGGATTTTCCAAGTAATGCAATGCACCAACAGAGAGAAAGTGGCACTGGCCACTTTCCAATTTACTAAAGATGCTCGAGCATGGTGGAAGGCCACCTCGGCCCACCTACCAAATGTAGCTGAACTGGAGTGGGCCGGATTCCTGGAGATATTCTGAGGAAAGTATTTCTCTGAGAGAGTCAAGGAGAAGAAGGCAGCAGAGTTTGCCACACTAAAACAGAAAGGGATGTCCGTGGCTGAGTATGAGGCTCAGTTCGCACGACTTGCTGTGTATGCCCCACATTTGGTGGGAACAGAAAGATTAAAGGCTAACCGTTTCATGGACGGGCTCAGGCCTATGTTCATTGAAAGGCTCGGAACACACAACATTCAAACCTACATTGAGATGGTCCAAAGAGCTCAACTGGCAGAAGATACTATGGCTAAGGTGGAAGGCATGAGGGAAAAGACATCTCAAAGCCGACCTTTATGAAAAGGGGAGCAGTCGATACAACTGAAACTTTCCCCAATAACAATAATAACAACAACAAAAGGCCAATCACTGGGAAGGACTATAACATGGAGAAAAAGATCAAAGTAGAAGAAACAACGATTTTTGAATATTGTAACTTTTGCAACAAGCCTGGACACAGAGCGGAAGAGTGCTGGAAGAAGGCAGGAGCTTGCCTGCGATGCGGGAGTCGTGACCACCGCCTTCCCAACTGTCCTATGTTAAAAGACCAAGTTGGAAGGAACCAAGAAGTGGTAAAGCATCAGGGACGCGTGAATGCAATAACGCAAGCGGAGCTCCCGGAAGGAGGTATGATTGTTAAATGCCTAGACTGATCTTATGATGTTTTCTTATTGGTACATTTCTAAGTGGGGGAGATCATTATGGACAAATTGGAAAGGGATAATCTAGTAATTATACCATAGATCCTTTGGTGGAGTAAGATGGAGTTATAACAACCGTGGAAGGAAAACAGGAGTGGAAGGAACCAAATGAATAGTACGGGTGGCCATAGGTGTAGATGTTGGACTAACCTCCACGATGTTGAAACCAGTTAGAAGAATTAAATCCAAAACGACCTCAAGGATCATAACTTTCAAAATCCAATTAATGATCAATGAATTTGGGGACCAAATTCTCTTAAGTGGGGAGGGTGTAGCACCCCGAAAATTTTAATTACATAAAAATTCAAATAAATGGAAATAAATAATTTCCATAATATCGGAGTATTTAAAACATACGTACCATTATCATATGTGCTAAAACACATCGGAAAATTTCATAAAAATTATAAATCAACCCTAAATATTATTACTTAATGTTTCACAAAGAAATTTGTGCCAAGAAAAATCAGATCATCCAACTTTAAAGTGTTTCGCGACTTATTATCGTAATTCATGAATAAGTCGTAACATCATTATCACACGTACGTGGATGAGTCAGAAAATTAAATAAAAATCATATATGGACTTCAAATAATATCCTCTAATGACCCATCAAGAAATTTGGTTCAATAAAAATCATTTGGGCTAGGTTTAAGAGTTATTGCGACCGATTATCTAAATAAGGAAACAAGTCGAAAAACTGTTAACACGGAAATACGACGCAATCAAAAATTAAATAAAAGTCTTGGGGAGACTTCCAACATTATATATTGATAACCCATTATCATAATCGGGCCAATGGACAACATTTGGCCAAAAAATCAAATGAAGCTAGAAAATACATAGAAATTCGTAACCATAAATAAACTGAAATTAAAAAGAGGCAATTAGAGTTGAATTGGGATGCAATCATGCATTCATGGCAACCCAAATTTGTGCCTAACTATGAGGGGAGGTTTCCTAATGCCTCACACACTCAAAGGGAGGAGGAAATCATCAAAAATAGGAAACCAAACATGCCAATCCCGAAATCCTCTTTTACTAGTTATAATAGGACTCCTAAACACCATGGTTACCTAAATACTCTTCACACAAACCCTAGGAACAAATTTAGAACTTGCTAGGGTCCTGTGGAGGAGCTCTTGGTGGCTGAGGAGCTATGGAACGACCACAAGAAGCCGTTCTTCTTCCCCTTCTCATCTGCTGCGACCTGCACATACCACTCTCTTGAGTCGACCAAAGGTAGGTTTTCTCGGGCCAAACCTTAACATATCCTATACCAATGTGTAGAGCATCAAGTTAACTTTCATTTCCCACTGGTTTCATCGAATTTCATTTAGTAGATTTTGAATTATAAGTATTTTTCCAAAGTCGCGCACTGTTAGTGCTTTTCCCGTTCTTCTTATTATTCACACGATTTGAGACCGAATTAGACTGAATCATCAACATCAAAATTCTTCTACTTGTAGTCATGATCATCTTTCATGTTCAACGTTGTGTCTAAAACTCTTGAGTTAGAGAGTTATAAACCCCGTAAGAGAGTCATGCATAATACTGTGTTTTCGGGTTTGCAGTTAGCCTTAGGTTCTTCCTGTTTTGCTCGAGATTTAAGGCCGAAGTAGGTCAAGCCTCCAACATGAAAGTTCTTGTATTAGTCGATATGGTCATCTTTCATGTTAAATGTTTTGCTTTAATATCATTATTTAGAGAGTTATAAACTTCGAATAGAGTCATGCATGATAATACGTTTCCTGGTTGCATTTAACTTTCACTTCTTCATGTTTTTCACAAGGTTCAAGACCGAATTAGGTTAAAACCCCAACAACAAAGTTCTTATACTAGTTGTTCTTGTCATCTTTTATGTTAGACGTTTTGTCCAAATGTCAGTAGATCTCATGTTACAAGTCTATCATGTAAGTCGCCATGAAGTCATGCATGTTTAGGGCTTTACCATGTTCTTCCTGTATTTCATGCAAATAGAGACCGATTCAGACCCAGCCCACAACACAAAAGTTTATTCAATAGATGTCCTCGACATTTTCTATGTTGTGAGTTTTGTCTAAAGATCAGCATATAGAGAGATATAGGTGTTTCATGAATATCATCCTGTGTCAAATCATGGTAGTCTGAACCAAGAGCATGTCAGATCCATGTCGGGCTCAGGCGCAGACCCTGTGAACGCGACGGCCCGATATGTCGTATTCTGAGGTCGGGTCACGACAGTACCTCTTTATCGTTCTGGTTGCGACAGTACCCATGTCGCCTTCTGCCTGCCTGATCTGACGACTCTGTCGCCTTCCTTATAGGGATATGTCGCGATCTCAGAACTTTACCTGAAACCACGTGTTTTCATGCATAGTTTTCCGCATATAACTAAGATCTGTTTAAATATGATATTTACTGTGTAAGTTGAATGTCTTGGGTCTGATCATTACATGATTGTTATTTAATGGCTTAAAATTTATTAACCCATTTAAAAGCTTTAATTACATGAATGCTATTCTAAGTGCTCCTAAAATGTTATGATCCTTTCGTGCTACTTGTGATTAAATCTTCCTACTGTTCTTCCACGTTTAAATGATAATGGTTATCATAAAATCTTGCAAACCATGATGAGTTAAAGAGCATAGTTTTATTCCATATTTTATTGTCTAGTGCTTCCTGCGAGTTTGAAACCGATGGTTTATGAATTGAGACACGCGTACTGCACTACACACTAGCACTATTAGGCAGCCTTTTCTTGGGAAATTGGAAACTCTCTACCAGTCATTCCGAATCGGTAGACTAGCGACCTTTTCACCAAGGCCTCTGTAAATCTCCTCTGACCATGGATTCCCATATGGCCGACGAGTTGGTTGTACCATTGAAGTTCCCTGGAGATAGAGTGCACTTCCTTTCTCTTCTAGATCTCGTTGAGTGTGACTTACAAACTAGACTAAAGCCATTAATGTAAAGATTGAACGAAAGTATAAATTGTACCGTTATGCTGCCGAATTTATCTCTTGTCCATTGTTCTCATGAAATCATGTTCAATTTAATTATTACTTCTTCTCATCTTCATCATGAACATGACATTACACATGCTACGTTTTGAAACTCTCATTGGCCATTATTAATGACTGTGGGTATCTACATTTAAAAATTTACATGAGATGCTGACAGGGCACGGCGTGTGTCCAAGGGCTCCAATCTAGCCCCAATGACGGCGAGTCATAGATATACTGTTAACCATGGGGTATAATGATTACTGGCGTTGCATTTGCGCTGGGAGTACTTTCTTGCTTGTTGAATGATAGATACATAACCACATACACGTGTCCTGGTGTACATTCTTGATGGATCTTTTCTTGGTGTACATTGGTGTCTACGTGCCTGATTAGTGTTACTTGATCGTGCTTGTGAAATCTTGCTTGCTTGCTCGCTTGATATGGCCATTTTGCATTTAATGCAATTAGTGATATCTTGCGTTCTTGACATCAAGTGAATTCTTGCGTGCTTGTACAAAGTGATCTATTGCTAGTTCGATCTTGTCATCTTGTTCATGAATCTTGTTCTATCGTAATCACTCTCTCTAGCTTGTTTTATATATCATGTTTTAACGAGTTTTTATTCATACTTGCATATCATTCATCGTACTTGCCTAGTTCTAAAATGTTAATCACTTATATCATTGCCCGCACATTGAGATATAAATCTTACTAGGCTAGTTTGCTCATTCCCTACTTTTACCCCATCTAGGTGACTATGAAGTTCAAGAGAAAGAGCAAGTCGAGGATGGGAATGCGTCCGAGTGAATAGCGTTCCAAACATGAGTCTATCTATAGTTAGTTTATTTTGAGTGTTAGAACAATGTAGTAGGAAGTGATGTAGTATGTACTTTTGCTTTTATTGAGTCTTAGTCCTGTATTAGTTTATCCGAGACAAATATGAGATTTGAATACAATTTATAATTGAGTTCACATTTGGGCCTCTTATGATGATTGTGTTGATACACATTTAGTGCGTGCTAGCTAGAGGCTTATTTGCCGACTGTCCACATCTCGAAGTATCGACTCGAATTAATTAATAATATCCACTGCGTAATTCTCGGGATGTGACAATGCCTATTTCAAAAGCACATTATAAAATGACACCGGCAGAGCTGAAGGTATTGAAGAAGCAATTGCAGGAATTGCTAGAGAAAAGATTTATCAGGCCCAGTCATTCACCATGGGGAGCAGCAGTGTTGTTTGTTAAAAAGAAGGATGGTAGTCTGAGTATGTGTAGTGATTATAGGTAGTTGACCAAGGATACCATCAAGAACAAATATCCACTTCCCATAATAGATGATTTGCTTGATTAGCTTCAGTCAGCCAAAGTATTTTCCAAAATTGACTTGAGGTCAAGGTATCATCAGCTAAGGATTAAGGAAGAAGACATTGACAAGATAGCTTTCAGGACAAGATATGGGCATTATGAGTTTGTGGTTATGCCGTTTGGGATAACCAATGCGCCAGAAGCATTTATGAATTTGATGAACAGGATATTTCACCTGTATCTGGATCAATTCAGTGTACTCTATATTGATGATATTTTAGTGTATTCAGTATCAGAGGAAGAGCATGCAACACACTTGAGAATCACGTTGCAGACTTTGCGAGATCACCAGTTGTATGCCAAGTTTAGCAAATGTGAGTTTTGGCTGAAGGAAATTCAATTTTTGGGTCATGTGATTTCAGGTGAAGGAGTTGCAGTTGGTCTGACCAAGGTAGAGGCAGTAATGAAATGGGAAGAACTGAAGACAGTAACAGAGATTATAAGTTTTCTAGGTTTGGCAAGATATTACAGATGGCTCATTCATGATTTCTTGAAGATTGTAGCACTAATGACAAGATTGACAAGGAAAGGAGTACCATTTGTGTGGTCTTCAGATTGTCGCCGCAGTTTTGCAGAGGTGAAGAAGAGGCTAACCACAACACCTATATTGGAGATTCTGTCAGGCAGTGGCGGATTTGTATTGTATACAGATGCATCTAAAGAGGTTTGGGAGTAGTGTTAATGTAGCATGGAAAGGTGGTAGCCTACGCATCAAGGCAATTGAAAATTTTTGAAGAGATTTATCCGACTAACGATTTAGAGCTGGCAGCAGTTGTGTTTGCACTGAATATTTGGCGGCATTATCTGTATGGTGAAAGGTTTGAAATATTTACTGATCATAAAAGTTCAAAGTACATTTTCTCCTAGAAAGATTTGAACTTGAGGCAGCGCAAGTGGATGGAATATTTAAGAGATTATGACTTCAATTTGGAATATCATCCTGGCAGAGCTAATGTGAAGGTAGATGCACTGAGCAGAAAGGTAGTTATGAATTAACTTATGATCAGAGAATGGAAATTGTATAAGGAAGTGGCAGTAAATTCATTGTATGTGCCAAATAGTCAGTGGCGAGTAATATTAGCAAGTAGTACAGTGGAACCTTCTCTATGCTGGCAGATAGTAGAAGTGCAAAGAACAAATGAAAATTTGGTCGATATTGTGAGAATGGAGGAGGTGACACTTGTTGATGACAGCGTGGTCAGACTCAAAGGCCGCTTGTATGTTCCAACAGATGCCAAGGTAAGGTAGAAAGTGTTAGAAGAAGCTCACAAGTCCAGATACACCATCCATCCAAGTAGTACTAAGATGTATCAAGATTAAAACCAGCATTTATGGTGGCCTAATATGAAGAAAGAGATTGCAGAGTTTATAGAAAGATGTGCAGTGTGTCAACAAGTAAAGGCAGACCATCAGAGGCCAGGAGGACTGTTGCAACCATTACCCATTCCACAATGGAAATGTGATGATATTGCCATGAATTTTGTAGTTGGTTTGCCAAGGACAGCAGTAGGGCCCAATGGTATTTGGGTTTTTGTGGACAGATTGACCAAAGTTTGTAGATTGTTAGCAGTAAGTATGTCATGGACTGTGGATAAATTAGCCAAATTATATGTAGACGGAATAGTACCTTTGCATAGAATTCCAGTCACCTTCATTTCAGAACGAGATCCCAAGTTCACCTCAGGTTTCTGGAGGAGTTTACAGAGAGTGATAGGTAAAGAATTAAGGTACAGTTCGGCTTATCATCCACAAACAGATGGGCAAACATAGAGAACCATTCAGACTATAGAAGATATGTTAAGAGCTTGTTGTCTAGTATGAGGAGGTACTTGGGAGCACCATTTGGGTATGGTCGAGTTTGCATATAATAACAGTCATCATGCAAGTATTGGAATGACACCTTATGAAACATTATATGGAAAACCGTGCAAGACACCACTGAATTGGCACGAGGTAGGAGAGAGATAGGTTATGGGTCCGGAATTAATTCAGCAATGTGCAGAAATGGTTAAGTTTATTAAAGAAAAGCTTTAAACAGTACAGAGTCGTGAAAAGATCTATGCAGATACCAGATGCAGGCCATTACAGTTTGAAGTTGGTGATTATGTCTTTTTGAAAGTTTCTCTTACTAACGGCATGCTCAGATTCAACAAGAAAGGCAAATTAAGTCTGAGATATGTTGGACCATTCTAGATATAAGAATGAATCAGTGAAACAGCTTACAGATTGGATCTCCCAGCAGATTTCATAGATGCACATGACGTATTTCATGTTTCTATGCTCAGAAGATATATTCGAGATCCATCTTAGGTAGTCAGTTACCAAAGAGATGATTTGAAGCCAGACATGACAATGCTAGAATATCTAGTACATATTACAGGCCGCAGAAACCATAAGCTAAGGAATAAAGAAATTGAATTAGTGAAAGTCAGATGGGAGAACAGGCAAGGCGGAGAGGATACGTGAAAATTAGCTGAGGAAATGATGAATGTGTATCCATACTTGATTGAGTAAGCCTTTAATTCCTTTAGCTGATAGTACTATGCTTGTTTAATTGAAAATTTTGATGTCGAGCTTTCTTCTTAAATTTCGAGGATGAAATTTCTTTTAGTTGATAGTCATGTAGCGTATTAACCGTTTGGATCGTAGCTTAGTGGTTGTGGAGGCCAGTGTGTGGCCCATTAGTGTGTGTTACAGGTATTTACACAGGTTTTCAGGGGCTTCGTGGGCTGGCAGTTTGGGCACAAAGAACTCGCTGGTTCACTGTCTGTGAACGCGACAATGAGGAGCGTCGCGTTCTGAACGCGACGGCCCTGACTGTCGCGTTCTGGTTACCGCCGTTGGTCGTCTTCATCTGCATGTCCGCTGCATGTCGCACGCTGGGCGGCCTTGCTAATGTCGATAGTGGGAAGGCGACGTCCTCCTATGTCGCGTTCTTGTCGCGACGGTAGGGTACGTCGCATTCTCAACTATGAGACATTTTATGCTTAGGTCGGCTGAACAGAGCTCAGAAAGCTTTGCTCGGCCAGGAGGGGTTGTTGCGGTGGTTTTTCGGGTGATTCGAGGTTCTTGCTCAACCACAACCTGAGTGCGACGACTCAACACAATTGAGCACAAAGGCTCACAACCAACTTGCTAGATCAAAAACAACAAGATCTAGATCCTCTAGCAATGATCTGATCCGTAAAGAGTTCATTCAAGGAGACTAGTGCAACAAATCATGCACAATCTCATGAATGACTCAGAAGAACTAAGGGGAATTAAGAAGTTGTATGTAGAATCCTTGTTCTTCAGATGAACTCCCTTGTAGAAGGCTGAATTTACAAGTTGCTTGAACTCTTGATGTCCCTGGGCAATGCTCTGCAATTTGTGCCTCTGGATTTTCCTTGAACGCTTCTCAATTGGCTGCTTCTACTTGATCTGCTCCCTTGGAAGTGATCTCACATCATCTTCATGGATCAATCTTCACTTCTTGTGCTTGCAAAGATGGGAATTGGCTTGAAGCAGCACAAGGAGAGCAAGAACAGGAGGAGAGCTCTGTCTTGCCGCCAAAGGGCGCTTTCTGGAAGGCTCTCTAGGAGTTCTCCTTCTTGGGGGCCGATTAGATAGGTATTTATACCCCATCAAGGGCAAAAGAACCCTTGGGGTACGTGGGCATATGATCCAAGGCCGATCCAAGTGATCCCTAGAGTGCCTTGTGTCCAGGTGGGACTTAAAGTGAAAAAGGTTCCGGAGTGTGTCGACACAGTCATTGGATGTGTCGACATAGTGTCCCAATTCCATAAAACTGGTCTTCTGGGAGAGGTCACTAGTGTCGACACTGCCTGGGACTGTGTCGACACACTATCTCAACATGTCAACTGGGTTCTCTGGGAGCTGGGTCTAGTGTCGACACCACTTGGGACTGTGTCGACACACTTGACCATTTCGTCATGACTTTGCCTTAGGGTCTGATACCCTGTGTCGACACCAATAGTGGGTGTGTCGACACTACCCTTGCAAGAAATGTATGTCCTTTGCAACATTAAGTCCACATGAAGATTTGAATTTACAATGAAATGTGATTTTAAGCCATTTATTCACACAACATTCAATCACATACACACTGAATGACAATGAACCCATGTTTCAATATTTTCATTCACATTCATCAAAGGCCATTGAGCACAATTTAGCAACATTTGACAATTTTGCACAATGAAGTACACAGGGTTTGACATTTAGAATCATCCATTCATTGACATGTCATCCATTCATTACAAAGATTTTCAATCACATTCAAATAAGTACTCCTTCTCATTCAACAAAGATATTCATTACATAGATATTCAATTACATTCCAAAACAAGTTCTTTCTCATTCAACAAAAATATTCATTACATAGGATATTCCTTCTCCCCCTTTGACATCATCAAAAGATAAGAGCCATCAAGAGGATGGAGGTGGAGGAGGAATAGGAAGAAGGAGAGACTCTATGGTCTTCAATCTTCACTCCATTGCTTGAAGGTTGGATCTCAACTGACTTTGCATGGTAGAAAGTCTAGTATGCAGCAGTTCTTCCAACCATTGACTGTTGTCATACATGTTGGACTGGAATGCAGATAAATCAACTGAAATGGGTTGTGAACCTGAAGAATAGCTTGCAAATCCATGTCTGTTGATATCTCTGAGCTCTTTCTTAAGGGTAGACATCTCATTGTCTATGTGAGCTGATAGGTTCTTCATGCCTTCCAAATCATCAACCATGTGTGCAAATGAAAGTCTAGTCTTCGAAGTTTGATTCACTGCTTCCTGACTGTTGAATAAATTCTTCTGAAAATTTATTGATATCCCTTCAAGGACCTTTTCCAACGTGTCTTGATGTTCCTTTAACTGAAGGGATGAATCACCCAAAGTGCCAATTAGCCTGTTAAACCTTTGGGTGGCATTATCAACTGCTTCATTCTGCTTAATGAACTAAGCATTCATAGAATTCTCCAACCTTTGAATTCGGAGCTCAAAACTTTCTGACATCTGGAGGATGGAAGAGCTGATGGTATCAAACTTGTCATTCAAAAAAGAATATAGCTCTGGTGGAATAGAAGGTCCACCAGTGGAAGTAGAGGCAGATGCCTGGTAATGTGGAGTGAAAGAAGAAATTTCCACATCACGGAGATGTGGTGAAGAGGCATGAAATGGAGGTGTGTGAGGAACATCCTGAGGAATAGGTTCTCCAATTTCATTGGGAGGCTGGTCCTCTTGATCATGTGGAGGAGAGTGGGCAACCTCAGAAGGTGGTTCTACAACCTAAGGAACCACTGGGGCCTCAACAACTATAGGACCTCTTCTTACTTGATCACCTTCAAGTCTGAATCCCATGAACTTTTGCAAATGCTTGAAGCAATAGATGTTCGACTTTGGGATTGACTGGGCTTTCTCATTCTCAAAAGATACTCCAAAATGCTGAAAAACTGGTGTGAGATGAGCTGCATAAGGAAGGGATCTATGTAGATCATTCCTTGTAGTTTCACTCATAATCTGGTACATGATCACATGCAGATTGACCTCTATCTCTTTCTTCATGAAGTATATAATAAATCTCTGTATGTCAGTTAACATATCCCTTCCACCACGTTGAGGAGTGATTATAGCGCTCAGAATGTGATGGATCAGTCTCAAAACAGGTGGGAAGGTGTTGGTGTTAAACATGGTGACATAAGTCTGCTTGAGGTCTGACTCAACAGCTGGGAGTCCAGTCAGCAGAGAATAGGCTTCATGAAGGTCAAATTCAAAATCATGATAATTTGCACCTTCATCAGGAATTTTAAACAAAGTAGCAGCTAGCTCAATAGGCAACTTCATTGATAAACCCTTGACCTCAGACTGGTAGCCCTCAGGTGTACATTCTAAATTCAGATAGAACTCTTGTACTAACCTTGGATATATGGTTCTGAACTCAGAAATAAAGGGCAACCAAGATTGAAAATTGAAGAACTAACGCACTTCTGGGAAGGTAGTTGCAAGGTCAGTGTCTTCAAGGTCAACAGCTCTAGGTTTTAGGATGGATTTCCCTTCACTAGCCAGTTTAGAAGGGGTTGCCTTAGAAGGATGAGATGAACCAGATGAATTTGAGGAAGATTCCTCAGAGACTTTAGGAGAGGAGACCAATATCTTCCTCCTAGGGTGTGCAGATGTCCTCTGAGAAGGACCTCGACTGGAAGAGGGTACCCTACCTCTCTTGGATGGTGTAGGAGATGCAGATGAAGCACCTGGCTGCTCTGCCGGGTCATGCCGATGCTTGCTTCTCCTCTCAGTTGGAGGTACGTCAACAGCAATGGGCCTGGTAGTTTCCCTAGAATGAGCACCATGGCGAGGCAGTTGCTTGAGAGGCATAGTTGCAGGAGAAGAAGGAAGAACAGGGGATGGTGGAGATGGTGTGAAGAGGATGGAGACAGAAATTGGTGGGAAGAGGGAAGAAAGATGAAAACTATTGTCATTTTCAAAGGTAAAGGACGGCCATGGGGTCGACCTGGGAAGAAGAAAAGGGGTTTTAAGGTAGAATAGTCTGCAGGAACAACAAATCCTAAATCGGCGCCCCAATAGATAAACCGCCTGGATTGCCTATGTGTCAACACAAGACATGGGTGTTTCGACCTGGGCTTGGACTGTGTCGACACAGGAATGTGGATGTGTCGAACTGGCCTGAAGAAGTTTTGAAGGTTTGAGCATGAGGAAAATTTGTAAATTTTGGGAAATCTTTAACATGATGAAATATGGATATAATCAATGTGACGAGGATTTTTAAGAGATAAAAAAAATTCATTTTTCATATTTTTACAAAAATCTAACAAACTTTAAGTTTTACACAACAACCTACATGATATTTTCATTAATTGACTTGAGCAATTAAAATGATAGTTTGAGTGATATAGAACATTCAATAGCCAATGACAAACTACCATATTTTCCAAATCCAAAGAAATAGAAATGTCTTTTAGATTGAAATCACTTGTGATGAAGTTAAACAACTTTGAGCACACTGATGGAAGACAAGGATGTTGATTTTAAGTAATTCTCCTTGGACACATTTTTTTTTTAATGTTAATCAAACTATCAAATGTAGTAAATATTTTTCACTCAAGAACTAATGCTTTTTACACACCATAGTCCTTGCTTACTAAAGATTTACCCATTATCCAGTTTCAAGGGGTAAATGACAACCTTTTGACATGAAAATATATGTTTATCAGACGCCAATATTTCTAGTTACTCAGTCATCATAAAAAAGTATAGATCAATTTTTTTTTTTTTGAACCCCGTTGAACAGAGATAGCAATAATACCTCATGACATACATGGCACTTCATTCATTGTGAAGGTTTGTAGTTTCTCAGCATTTGTGCCATTGCTCTGTTGAATAATAAATGGAAGGAGAATTTTATAAAATTGAGATCATTTATATCTCACATCAGTTGCAAAGAAGGTGTTTAAAGTCAAAGCACACATGATTTTTTAGTCTTTGAAAGAGATTTAAATTTCTGTAGTCTTGAAGAGTATAGTTGAAAGTTGACTGCAAAAATGTAGTAGATCAATCAAAAAGTCATTTTGAGGTTCTAGACAAACTTAATGAGCACATCATGAGTGGAAGTTGATATAACTCAAGAGGAATCTTGAATTTTATTAAAGAATGATTAGTGAATTCATTAGCTCCCCCTGAAATGATGATTCTAAAAATTTTCATCAGGATAAATATAAAAAGAATTGGGAAAAATGAAATGTTTCTTTTTGAAGAACAAAAGCTCCCCCTCAACAATTGCATATTTAATTCTTGATACTTGGCGGAGACATATACTCTCGCATAGTGAAAGTGTCAAGACAAGCAGAACTTGTCCTTCTTCAAATCACCATTTGATATACCAAGAATTTCAACACAATGTGAGTTGAAGAATTTATTAACAAAAATAAATGGAAATTGATTTGAAAGAGATGTGAACAGCATGAATCAAGGAAGCAAAGAGAAATGATGGAACAGTGACTCCCCCTCAAAACATGCCTAAACACTCAACCTAATGAGAGTTATCAAGAAGATGGACATTTGCAAAGACCAAGCTCTCTTCTAAAGGATGAAAATCTGTTGTCAAGAAGAGGTTTAGTAAAGATATCAACAATTTGTTTTTCAATTTCAATAAAGAGGAGTTCAAAAGATTTTTTTGCTACCTCATCTCTCAAGAAATGATGCTTAATTTCAATGTGTTTTGTTTTAGAGTGTTGAATTGGGTTTTTAGACAGATTTATGGCACTTGTGTTATCACAAAGAATGGGAACACAACCTAACTCTTGGTTATAATCAAGAAGCTAATGTTTCACCCAAAGAATTTGAGTACCACATCGACCAGCTGCAACATACTCAGCCTTTGCAGTTGATAGAGCAACTGAGTGTTGCTTTTTGGAAGCCCAAGAGATTAGGCAGCCACCTAAGTACAAACACAAGCCACTTGTGCTTTTTCTATCAAGTTTACACCCAACATAATCAGCATCACAATAGACAATCAAATCTAATTTACAACCAGCAGGATACCAAATACCAAGATCACATGTTCCAACAATATATTTGAAAATTCTTTTAACAGCTAACATGTGACTTTCTTTAGGATTTGCTTGAAATCTAGCACATAAGCATACACTGAATTGAATATCAGGTCTAGAAGTGGTGAGATAGAGTAGAGAACCAATCATACCTCTGTATGTCTTTGGGTCTACTGACTTACCAAGTGAATCTTCTTCTAGTTTTACATTAATTGCAATCGGTGTGCTTGAGTGCTTGAGGTTCTGGAAGTCAAACCTTTTCAGAAGTTCTTTGACATATTTGGTTTGGCTTATGAAGATTCCCTCACTGGTTTGGTTAACCTGCAATCCCAAGAAAAATTATAAGTCTCCCATGAAGCTCATTTCAAATTCAGTTTTCATTTGATTTGCAAATTCAGTGCACAAACTCTTATTGGTGGATCCAAAAATTATGTCATCAACATAAATTTGGACTACAATTATTTGTTTATTTACAGTTTTGTGAACAAAGTTTGATCAACATTACCTCTAGAGTATCATTTTTCAAGCAGAAAAGATCTCAAACGGTCATACCAAGCTCTTGGAGCTTGCTTAAGACCATAAAGAGCCTTATGAAGCTTAAAAACATGATTATGATATTTTTCATTTTTAAAGCATGGAGGTTGTTCGACAAAAATATTTTCTTTTATGTAACCATTCAAAAATGCACTTTTGACATCCATTTGATAAACTTTAAACTTCAATGAAGATGCAAAAGCAAGGAAAATTCTTATAGCTTCTAGTCTAGCTACAGGGGCATATGACTCTTCAAAATCAATTCCAAATTCTTAGTTGTACCCCTTTGCAACTAGTCTGGCTTTATTCCTTATGACTTGACCATTTTCATTCAACTTATTTCTGAATACCCATCTAGTGCCAATGACAGATTGGTCACTAGGTCTAGGTACTAATTCTCAGACTTGATTTCTTTCAAATTGATAAAGTTCATCATGCATTGCATTTATCCAGTCTGAATTCATTAGAGCTTCATCAATTGACTTTGGTTCAATTTGGGAAATTAGTGCTAGTGGGTCTTCATGAATTGCATTCAAGAATGATGATCTAGTTCTTACCCTATCATGTACATTGCCAACAACATTTTCTATTAGGTGATCTCTCAAAAATCTGTGTTCAGGAATTACCTGTTGAGGTGCATTTAAATTTGGAACAACATTACCTGATCCTCTTGGAGTAGGTGAGTGATTGTTCAAATTTTCATCAAGGTCTTCATTCTCCTCAACAGTTGGTGAAGAATCAACGATAAAGTCATCCTCTTCATTATTTGGACAGTCCCTGCAAGATTTAGAATAATGAGTTGAAAAGTAATTTTCATCAAAAACTACATATGGAGACTCTTTAACAGTTTTGTTTTTTAGAGAATAAATTCTAAATGCTCTTCAAATTTCAGAATAGCCAAGAAAGATGGCTTCCTGACTTTTAGCATCGAATTTATCAAGATTTTCTTTATTGTTGTTATGCACAAAACATTTACACCCAAAGACTTTGAAAGAAGACAGGGTTGGCTTTTTGTTTTTCAACAATTCATAAGGGGTTTTTCTGATTTTTGGTCTGACAATGCTCTATTGAGAATGATTTGGGCAATTGCTTTCCAAGAGCATGGATCTTGCCATTTCCACAAGTGTTCTATTCTTTCTTTCCACAACTGCATTTTGTTCTGGAGTTCTTGGTGAAGAAAACCTGTGAAATATGTGAAGTTCAGCACATAAATCAGAGAAAGATTTGTTTTCAAATTCACCCCCATGATCAGTCAAAATATTTTTATTTTATAAGGAAAATTTGTTAAGACAATGGTAGAGAGATTCCTGAATTCAAGACAAGCATCACTTTTGTGGGATAAAAAGATAACCCATGTAAATCTAGTAAAATCATCAATAATGACAAAACCATATCTTTTGCCACTCAGACTTAGAATTCTTATTGGCCCAAAGAGGTCCATATGAAGCAATTCTAGTGGCCTAGATGTGAGTACATCATTGACGGTTTAAAGATTTTTATTTTCCTTGGGCACAAATCCCACAAATTTTGGCCTAGATGTGAGTACATCATTGACGGTTTTAAAAGATTTTCTGGTTTATTTTCCTTGGGCACAAATCCCACAAATTTGATTCTCTACATTCGAAAAGGATTCAGAAGACGTTTGACCAAGTTTAGCCTTAACAGTTTATTTATTGTTCTGAAACTTGCATGACCAAGTCTTTCTGCCAAGTCCATGCAATTTCATTTTTATTTGCAACAAGACAAATGTTTTCAGAAAAGTTTTTATCAAGGTTGATCATGTAAACATTATTTTCTCTTTTTCCAAATAATTTTATTTCATCAGTTGAAGAGTCAATTATTCTGCAAAAATCTGATTCAAATACAACTCTGTGACCTTTGTCACATAGTTGGCTAATGCTCACAAATTATAATCCAGACCATCAACTAACAAAACATTATCAACTGAGTTTGAGGAAAATTGACCAACCTTTCCAGATCCAATGATTTTTTCTTTTATTTTTACCTCCAAAAGTGACAGAACCTCCCTCCTTTCCAATCAGGAATGAAAATTTCGCTTTATCTCCTGTCATGTGTCGTGAGCACCCACTATCAAGAAACCACACATTTGAGTTGGGTGCACGACCTTCCTGCAAAATTAATTAGTAGATAGAAGATTTTGGTACCCAAACATTGTTGGGACCATCAGATTGTTTGAACAATGACAACAAATATTTTCTAATCTAAATCTGACTTGTTTTCTGCTTTTGTTTTATTTCAGTGGTGTTTTTTGCCTTTTTCAATTTATCCTTCCCTTTTGGAATAAAAACACCAGTGTTCTTTTTCTCATTAGGATGAGAGTTTTGCATTTGGACATGATTGTTCATTTATGGAAGTCCAAACCAAGGGTTTTATTAGTACATTGAAAAATTTGGATAGAAGTATTGAGGATGGTACCAAAAAGGATTGTAACACCATTGGTTCCAAGAACTGGTCCAATTAGCTTGATGTGCTGTCTTGGAAGTCCAAAGTTTATCATGAATGTTTTCTTTTGAGTTTTTCTTATTTTTCAAGTTTTTATTTGATATTTTGGTTGACTGGTTGGTGGTTTTTGGGGTTGAGCAGGTCGACCTGTCTTTGATTGGTGTCGACTCAACAGTCACATATTTCATCTTTTTGTTGACTGGTGTCGACCTGTCAGGTGAGTGTGTCGACCTGTTTGATTTCTCTTTGTTCTGGTTTTTCAATTTTTTGTTGTAATACCAATTGTTGTATTGTTTGACACTTGCTTGTTTTTGTTTTTCTCAGGACTAGGACTTTTGACAAATTTTATTAAATGTGTTTTTCCCTCATTTCAACAGATTTGTCTTTCTTGGAGTTTTGTGTGGAAAATCCTAGTCCATGTGTTACAAATTTCATTCTTGTTCATAACAAGGCATCCAGATTATCTTTCCCTTTTATAAAGGTTTCAATGACTTGTTCTTTTTCTTTCAACTGGCTTTGTAAAGTTTTGATTTCATCATCACTTTGTTGTTTTTCTTTTTGTTGCAATTCCAGTTTTTTAGACAGTTTCTTAAAGTCATTGTTGGCCTTTTGGGATGCAAGCTTGAGCTCATCAATTACATTTAGAAGATTTTCTTTTTCTTCATTGAGCTCAGCCACTTCATTTTCCAATTTAGAGATTCTTTTATTTGTTGATTGGTTATGCAGGATGTTTTCAATTTTCTTCTTTAGATGCTTATTTTCTTTTCTTATTTCAGAATAGTTTTCAACTAATTCAGCATAAACATCTTGTCAATCATCAATTGTATAATCTTCAAAGGATGTACTTACCTTTCTATCAGAACAGTTTGCCATAAAGCAGATTTCCTCAGTTTCAGAACTTGAGGACCTTTCTTCTTCATTTTCACTTGGATCTTCATCTGACCAAGTGGCAACCATTGCTTTAGGCTTCTTGAATTTATTGATCTTCTTGTATTTTTCCTTCTTGTTTACAGGACATTCTCCTTTCATGTGTCCTGGTTTGTTGCACCTATAACAAATAACAACTTCATCAGTTTTTTATTTCTATTTGAATTGGCATTTGAAAAGGAAGTATTTCTTTTCCGAGATGAGAATTTCTTTTTCCCAGTGAATTTTACTTTTCTAGATTTTAGAAATTTTCTGAATTGTCTAGTCATGAGGCCAATCTCATCCTCATTGGACTCAGACTCATCAGAATTGGTTTTCTCTTGATTTTATCCTTATTACTAGATGAAGCTTTAAATGCTACTGGTTTGGTTTTGATTATGTGCTCTTCATTACTCTTCAAATTTATTTCATAAGTCATCAAAGATCCTATGAGTTCATTCAAAGAGATTTTGAATAAATCTTTAGAATCTTCAATAACTGTGTCCTTAGTGTGCCAAATTGATGAAAGAGAGCGCATGATTTTTCTTACCAAATCAGCATATGTGTAGTCCTTACCTAGAGCCTTCTGTCCATTCACAATGATCATGAACGTAGCAAACATTTCAGAAATTGTTTCATCAGATTTCATCATGAATAATTCATACTCAGAAACAAGAATATTTGCTTTGGTTTCTTTTACTTGGGATGTTCCCTCATAGAGTAACTCAAGCTTATCCCACATCTCCTAGGCAGATTTGCACATGGAGATTCTTGAGTACTCCTTTGGGTGGACTGCACATTGAACCATGTTCATGGCACTGTAGTTCAGGGTGGCCCTTCTAATTTGCTCCTTGGTCCAGGTTTCCTCTTCTCCCTGGTTTTCATAGGGACCTACCTCAACAACCCTCCAAATCTCATAGTTCTGGACTCTAAGGAAGACTTGCATTCTATTCTTCCAATAGGAATAGTCAGTCCCATTGAAGAATGGTAGCCTATTTATGGAATGGCCTTCACCAATGAAACCTCTAGAATCCATTGAATCAAAATAAGGTTCAAAGAAGGAAACACTTAACAAACAAGCAAGTGAAACACATAGGACAAACAGAAACACTCAGATCAGATCAGATATGAACCCTCTCTGATACCAATTGTAGGATCGAAAAAGGGATGGGCCAAATCTAGAGGGGGGGGGGTTGAATAGATCTAGGCCAAATACTGTGGAAGCCTAGCCAATTTTAAAGATGCTTTAAATCAAAGTCAACTTAGAAAAGCAATTCACAGATTTGATGAGTGATTGTGTGAATTAAGTGATTAAAGTGAGTGATCAAGTTGATTAGAAGAGTAATAAAAAATCCTATGCATACATCTAACGCAAGGTGAAGTTAAATCACAGATCAAACCACTGCACAAAGATTTTTAGGTGGTTCGGAAATCACACCATGTGATTCCTACATCCACCCCTCATACAGTGAGCCTCCACTATTCAACTTGAATACACCACACACTGGAGCTTGACAACTCTAGCACACTGAGTTCAACAACTCACACACAACCTCTAGAGCAAGACTACTCTAGAAACTTGAGCACAACTGCTCAACCACAACCTGAGTGCGACGACTCAACACAATTGAGCACAAAGGGTCACAACCAACTTGCTAGATAAAAAACAACAAGATCCAGATTCTCTAGCATTGATCTGATCCATAAAGAGTTCATTCAAGGAGACTAGTGCAACAAATCATGCACAATCTCAAGAATGACTCAGAAGAACTAAGGGGAATTAAGAAGATCTATGTAGAATCCTTGTTCTTCAGATGAACTCCCTTGTGGAGGGCTGAATTGAGAAGATGCTTGAACTCTTGAAGTCCCTGGGCGATGCTCTGCAATTTGTGCCTCTGAATCCTCCTTGAACTCTTCTCAATTGGCTGCTTCAACTTGATCTGCTCCCTTCGAAGTGATCTCATTTCATCTTCATGGATCAATCTTCCTTTCTTGTCCTTGCAAAGATGGGAATTGGCTTGAAGCAGCACACGGAGAGCAAGAACAGGAGGAGAGCTTTGTCTTGCCGCCAAAGGGAGCTTTCTGGAATGCTCTCTAGGAGTTCTCCTTCTTGGGGGCCGATTAGATAGGTATTTATACCCCATCATGGCCAAAAGAACCCTTGGGGTACATGGGCACATGATCCAAGGCCGATCCAAGTGATCCCTAGAGTGCCACATGTCCAGGTGGGACTTAGAGTGAAAAGATTCTGGAGTGTGTCGACACAGTCATTGGATGTGTCGACACACTGTCCAATTCCACAAAACTGGTCTTCTGGGAGAGGTCACTAGTGTCGACACTGCCTGGGACTGTGTCGACACGCTGTCCCAACCTTACTGGGTTCTCTAAGAGCTGGGTCTAGTGTCGACACCACTTGGGACTGTGTCGACACACTTGACCATTTCTTCATGACTTTGCCTTAGGGTCTGATACCCTGTGTCGACACCAGTAGTGGGTGTGTCGACAATACCCTTGCAAGAAATGTATGTCCCTGAGAAATAAACACATAAATCATTAGTCCAATGTATTATCATGAATATATATGATAAATTGTGTTTGAAAACATGCTTTTTGAATATTGTATTACATGTGTGATGTATTTAACATGTTCCATTTATTGTGCATTAAAATCACAACTTGTCATCATCAAAATTATGAGGGGAAATGTATTAAATTCACACTCAACCCAACATAACTTGCCACTGATTATGAGCCATTGCAGTTGAATGAGAAAGTTATGAGGTTCCTGAGAAAAGGATAGAAACCAATTAATGTCTCTATATACATTATGAGAGTTAATGGGTAGGAGTATGTTGTTTATTATAACATAATCCCAGTCTCTACCCATTCTCGCTAGGTACTATATTTAATTTCCAAACCTATGTTCCATAGGTATGTCTTAATCCTGAGACATATGTCCTATTTAGTTTTCCTATGCTCTGATACCACCAAACTGTCACGTCCCGAGAATTATGCAGCAGATAATATTCAGATAATTCGAGTCAATATCTAAGACGTGAAGAGTCGAAAAATAAGCCTTTAGCTAGCACTCACTAAATGTATATCAATGCAACATCATAATGGGCCCAATTAATGAACTCAATTGAAATTCTATTCAAATCTCATCTCATTGTATTATAGTGAACTAATACAACTCTTAATCATTGTAAACAGAACTAAGACTCAATAAAAGGAAAAGTTCATTTATTCTTCACTACCTACTACATGAATCTAACACTCCAGACAAACTAACTATAGATAGACTCAAGTGTTGGGACGCTCATCACTCGGACGCATTCCCATCCTCGACTTGCTCCTCTTCTTGAATTTCATAGTCACCTAGAATGGTTAAATGTAGGGAATGAGCAAACTAGCCCAGTAGGATTTATATCTCAATGTGTGGGCAATGATATAAGTGATTAGCAATTTAGAACTAGGTAAGCATGATGATCAAGGTATGCATGTGCGAATAAAACTCATTAAACAAGATACTTGAACAAGCTAGATAGAGTGATCATGATAGACCAAGATCTAGAATTGATATAACGAGCAAGATGTTATCACTAGTGTGGCTTGTAACAAGCACGCAAGATATCACTTTAAATTGCATAATTGCAGGATGACCATATCGCGCAAACAATCAAGCACGAGCACGATCATGTAACACTAATCAAGCACGAAGACACTAATGTACACAAAGGAAAGATCCACCTTGAAATGCACACTAGACACGTGTATGTGGTTATTGTATCAAGCATTCAACACGCAAGTACTCACAGCACAGATGCAATGCTAGTAATCATTATACCCCATGGTTAACAGTATATTTATGACTCTCCGTCATTGGGGCTAGACTGCAGCCCTTGGACACTCTCCATGCCCGATCAGCATTTCACTATATTTTAAATGTAGATACCCACACTCATTAATGGCTAATAAGAGTTTCAAGAAGTAAGCAATTGTAATGTCATGTTCATGATGATGATGAGAACAAGTAGTAAGTAATGTGAACATGATTTCCTGATAACAATAGTCAAGAGATAATTTCGGCTGCATAACGGTGCAATTTATACTTTTAGTTGACTCATTCCATTAATGGCTTAAGTCTAGATTATAAATCACACTCACGAGAACAAGAGAAGAAAGGAAGTGCACGCTATCTCTAGGGAACGTCAATGGTACAACCAACTCGGTCTCCATGAGGGAATCCACAGAGTACGAAGAATATGGAGGTCTTAGTAGAAACGTCGCTAGTCTTCCAGTACGGAATGACCAACAGATGGCTTCCAATCCCTCAAGAAGGGCTGCCTTTATGTGCAAGTGTGTAGTAAACATGTGTCTCAATCCACAATCCATCGGTTTCAAACTTGCAAAAACAAGTAACATGATAGCATGAGATGAACTATGCATTCCACTATACATGGGTTTGCAAACTTTTTAAGATAACGATTATCATTTTAGCAAGATAGAACAATAAGATGAACAATCACTAGTTGCATGAATAGGTCATATTCATTAATGAGCAATTAGAATAACCATAATGTAGTTATAGCTTTTTCATGGGTTGACTATTTTTAAGCAATTAAATAGAACTCATGCATTGACCAGAACCAAGACTATCAAACCATGAACTCTATACCAAGTAAAACAGGCCTCGGGTAGGTCTTCAAATCCGTGACAGACACATTTGACACATTTCATAACGCAGTGTACAATCAGATGATGACTAACTTGTAAAGACTCAAATCGCGGCGGACTATATCATCCCCTTCATCCTTTGTAAGACCCGGCCCTCCTGGGCACTTGGCCCCATCCTCAGGGTCGCAACGGGGGAGCCCGTCGTGACATGGCTTGTGTGGCGACAGACCAGGACGTCGCGACATTGTCGCGACGGGGTGGGCATCGCGTTCTTGTCGTGGCGTCTGGCGGCGTCGCGACTACCATTGTGACAAACGTGACCACTGTCCCGTATGTCAGAACGGTCATGTCGGGTGTCGAGTGTGCACAGCGTTGACGCAACCTATTTAGCCGCAGCATTTGCTTTTCCTGGTCTTCGAGGTTTGACCGCTTTTGGGGTTGCGCCGGGGGTGGCCGCCGCGTCATGGTCGCGATGCCTAGGGGCGTCGCGACATGATTGTTGTCGTGCTGGGTCAACCCGTCACATCTTGGGGGATGTCAGTTTCAAACCAAAGGCGGGCCCCATTCTCCCCCTCTCGCCCTCTCACTTCTCCTTATTCCCTCTTCCTTCGCTCTCGAGCTCCCTTGCGGTTTCGCACCCGTGCTTCGTGCTCGTGCTGACGGGGTGTCATCTCGTTCGTGCGGGGGACGTGTTCATGTTCCTTGGAGAGAGGAGGAGGTGTTCATTCCTACGTGAAGGCCCCAACGGGTCGGCTCTTCATGTGAGGTAGGGACGCCTTGATCCTCTCACCCTAGCATGCTCCCTCCCCCTTTCGATGGTGTTCTCCTCATGGTTTGGGGTGTGGGGTGTGAGGGAATCCATGTTCGTGTTTGAGTGAGGTTTTTCCCATCGAGCGTAGATCCTAGTTAATCCATGCTTTTGTGGGGTTTAAGGGTGGTTTGGATGATTTATTAGCTTTATTGCATGTTCTCCATGCTCCCCTCCCCCTGTGGTATGTTGTAATTTCATTTTGGGGTGGTCTCCGAAAGATCTGTTACGGAAACCCCCTCGGATGAAGACGCGACCACTATAGAGGTCACAATCTTCTCACGACGGCCTGGCCAGTCATGACATGATCACGATGCTCTTAGGTCTCGCAACCGGGTCGTGACGGCTTGGGCCGCCGCAACAGTGTCGCGACAAGGTCGCGACGGCCCGATGCGTCGTGACTACAGCCGTGAGATAGGTTATGGTCTTGCGAAGTACCATGCTTTGTTAAGTCTTCACCATTTCTGCATCCTTTACTATACCCCGTGGCACCTATGCTAGTTCCCTAGTATGGTCCTACGCTAGTCGTCGTCTGGTGCTCCACACTTGAGGGCTTGTCCCGTAGAATGGTTGTTACCATTGCCTGGGACCCCCATCCTCGGGAGCTTATTAAGGGAGTACTCCGGGCTACGAATGTGCTTGAGTTGGCAGCCAAGTAGGCGGACTCTGAGCAGGGGGAAAACGGTGGTTAGGACAACAGCGTTGAGTCGTTTGCAAAACTCTCATTGTTTGTCTGGGATGCCGAGGTCATTTTGAGGAGTTCTTCCCGGCGCAGTCCAGTGAGTCCTTTTCTCACTACCTCGCTCTTTGTGGCCCCGAAATAGCATAGAGAGGCCAGGTGTGGGACCGTAGTCTGGCCAGACTACGGTTGTTACTATGGTGTTACTTTGTCTCCTAGCTCACTCTTACGAGACATGGAGGTTTGGACCTGGGTGAGGATAAGACGTCGGTGGACGCACCTGACCAGTTGACTAGTGGTAGAGCTTTGCGTAGCCAGTGTTCCTTGTCCAGGCAGGGTTTCCCCTGTTTGTGTTTACTAGCCGTGTGGTGGTCACGATGAACAGTTGTGCGGAGTTTCCAACGTGTTGTACTTCCGTACCACACTAGTTGTAGCTTTGCTTCCGCACTTCTGTTCGTAGGCAGAAGATATAACTGTTGCTATTTAAATTGATTATATAAATTTCTCTGTTAGAGCCAGTAGGAGATTGGTAGTCCTTACTGAGATTCTGTTGTGAAGCTCATCCCTTTCCTTTCCAGGTGAGACTTGTTAGAAACAGCAGGGCTCGCGCCGGGCGGAGGAGACGGGGAGGTTGTCGTGGTCCCCGTAGCTAGTAGTGGTCTTCCCCCCCCCCCCCTCTCAGTGTACGCACCCTCGAGGTATGCCCCTAAGGGATTTCTTATCCCCTGCCTTTTACTTGTACTAATGTGCGTGTGTGTGGGGACTGTACTTAGAGTGGTATGCAACGGTCTCGCTCTCTTTTCTATTTCTGCGCATGCACTTCTAGTTTAGTAGTTGACATTTACTTCCATTATATATCCTGTTAGATTTATATTATACCCCTTCCGGGTCTCCGGATCGTGGGTGGCGACCACGATAATCAGGTCCTCGGCGTGGGCGAGGGTTGGGTTCTCGAGGTCTTACGTTGGTATTAGAACTAGCGTTTGACAAGACTTGTAATGTATTTAAATTGCAACAGGAAGTCTTAATAGTAGTACAAGTACACTGCTAGCCGTCCGAGTTGGTATTGTTAACCTTATTGGTCGTTGTACCGTGCAAGACATGGCTCTGAGCAGGCGCAGGCAGGCCAGAGAGCTATTAGAACAGCAGGATGAGTCATGTATGCCTATGCAGGGGCAGGTTCAGGAGGAGGTGTCAGCAGAGGAGTCAGTGGCACAGCCTCAGGGTACAGCGGCAGCAGCACCGGCAGGCGGCCAACAGCAGCAGGAGTACCAGCCTCAGCCGCAGTAGTATGCAGATTGGTTTCCCTTGGTAGAGCAGTTCTTTAGGACCCTATACCAGGGAGCATGGCAGCAGCGAGAGGTCATCCTCTAGTACCTCCCCCAGTGGTACCGGAGCAGCAGGTATAGCCAAAGGTGGAGCAGCCAATAGGTCAAAAACCATCGGGTACTGGGAGTAACCGGACCGGCAGAGGAGGACGGCTGTTGTGGAGGACAGGACCGCCCTCTTAGAGAGGTTCTTGCATCTCTGGCCACCGATGTTCTTCGGTGAGTATGATCTAGACAAGGCGGAGAGATGGAGCGCACGTTCGAGACTATGGAGTCCGCCGAGGAGGACCAGGTCAGACTGGCGGTGTACCAGCTCAGGGGAGCAGCCCATTGTAGACGCAAGATTTGGCCCATCTCCACGTGGTTCATGGCCAATAAGGCCGGTTTGACCGCTTGTTGACTTGCCTCGGATCCCATGTAGACGGCAACATCGATTTCCGCTGACTACAAGTTGGCGGCAAACACTTGACGTCGATTCAGGTTGGCGTCCATTTTGGTTGACGTTTGCATGGTGTTGGTGGTAGCATCACTTGCCGTCAACCTGGGTTTACTTGGTCTGTGCAACTGCCCGAGATTCCAGCCCACTTGTGCCATTCCCTAGCCCATGCAATGCATGGGGCCGTTCCCAACGGGAAAATGGGCCACCTTGGCACCCCCTTGACCTAGTAAAAGTCCTACATGTCCCCCTCTCATTGGTTCAGGCCATAACACATGGATTGCCACATGTTTAAGTGTGTTTTCTCACACTTGAGCTGTAAGGCCCTCGAATTTCCGTCGCATTATTTGTATTTGTGTGTGTGTGTATACTTGTGCTTGTGTATGTATATACAAACTTACGTACGTATACTTAGTACAATTACGTGTAAATGTGTTTATACTATATGTAAATAATGCATGTATTGAATGGTGATAGTATGGATACACTACCATATACATATTGCATGTATATATGCATGGTATGCATGTTTTTCTGCATATTTAGACTTCTGGCCGAAGGCCATCTTGGCGTCAACCCCTAGCCGTGAGGTGGTGTCAGCGTCCAGACATGGACGCCAACACTAATCCTGGCGTCTAGCGATATGGACGCCTATTTCTCTGGCCTGCATGCGCAGCAGAGCCAGAAATTCCGGAAACAGAGAAAGCTCAGCCAATGGGGAGCCGTCCCAATGGCTCTGAGAGCTGTCTTGTCCCCTTGTGAGTGGAAGAGGGGCCTCCCCTTATGTCTGAACCCGGATCTGCTTTCTCCTACTCCTCTCTTCACCTTTGCAAGAGGAGAAAAGAGAGAAAGAAAAACCCTATAAGAAAAAACTGAGAAACCCCACCTTTTGCACCCAAAGATCAGACTTCTTGGAGCTAGATCCAGGCATCTTCCATGACAAGAGGATAGCTGGAGCAAAGGAGGAGGCTTCCCGACATCCCATGGTGTGAAGATCATCCAGGAGCCCGGAGGAAGAAGATCTAGGAGAGAGTTCTGAACCTTCTTGGGGCTGCCCAAGGACGGCTTCTCCTAGCACCTTTGATCCATTTGAGCATTTTCTAAAAGGCAAGTGACCTAACCATAATGTCCTCGTATGTGTCTAGGTCGTTTCTACTATTTTTATGAATTTCCCTCGAGTCCTAGACCCTCATATTCACCCAAACTTGAGAGATCGGGTCTGTGTTTCTGCACAGACCTGCATTGACGGCAAGGTCAATGGACGCTGATATCATGCTTGGCGTCCATCGACCATGCCGCTAACACTGAGTCAGCAGCCAGAGACCACCGCCAAGTTCCTCTGGACAGAACAGTGACCTGTTCTGCCCTTCCTATACACTATTTTCGGTATGGTTTCCGTGATGAGGATATATGGTAACCTTATACACTATGTGTACTGTCAATTGTGGTGTGTGGATGAGTGTGATGTGTGGTGGTGAATGTTAGAATATTGTATCCCATGAAATTGTAAGCATGATTTGTAAATAATCTTGCCAATCTATGCTTTATGATTTGAACTAGTATGAATGCCTCAGTTTTGTCAGATCATGAGGATTAGTGGGTCAGTGTATGTATACTCAAATTTTGATAATTTGTCCATGCTTGCATGAGTTGCTAATAAATTCGGTTCAGTAAATAAAAAGGCATGCAAGAAATATTGTGAAGATTGATCTATGGCTGTATGATTTAGGGTAATTTTGTATTCTCAAATTATGCATATAATAGTAATCTCTGTTCAGACAGTAGCTTGCTAAAATTTTGACTCGGTGTATAAGTCCATATCAACTTAAATTATGAATGGCATGCTAAATAGGTGTTTCATTTACTGTAAATCCCATTAGCTCAGAAAAATCTGAAAAATTGAATGTATGATCTAGAGCCCGAAAATAGCATGTGGTTAAAATTTCAGGTCATTTGGACCAGTACATAAGAAGTTATGTATTTTCCATGTGAAATATAGTAATCTATGTATGTTATCGTAATGTGATTAGATATTGCTTAAACCAACTTGATTGGTGAATTGACTGTGTGTTAAACTCCTGAAATCTGTAGTGCCATGTCAGGAAAAATAGAGAAATGCATATGAGTGAGAAATGAATGAGATGAAAAAAACGGTAAAATGTGTAAATGTGTTACTGTGCCAATGTGACACTGCTTTCGTAGAGGGCAGTGGAGCTGTATCAGGGAAAAGTCCCCCTGAGAAAGTTCAGTGTGTAAGTGACCCTAAGGGCATTACGGGGAAATCTTGGAGGTGGACAAGTACCACTGGTTAGGGTGGAGACTTGTTCTCCGGTCTGCGCAGTCCAAGAGTCGCCATTGGAATGCCTAGATAGCGTCTATGTGTAATGTGATGTGTATATGTCTTCTTTGGTGGTTTGGACTATGTGTCACGACACCTAAAATGTGTAATGTGAAATGTGTAATGTGTATGTGTCATGTGTAAATGTGTAAGTGAATAGTGTAAAATGTGTATGTGTAAAGTGCAACCATGTGAAATGGGAAACTTGTGTAAAGAAAATGTGAAACTAAAGATGTGACAATATGTTATTGAAATCCATGTGAGACAAATCTGAAACCATGTGAAATCAGTAAATTCATGTTGTTATCGTCATGTTATGTGTGCAAAGATGCCTAGAATCCATGTTAGGGATAATTGATGATCACGTGTGTAAATAGCATGATTGGTTGTTCACATGATATGTTTTAAGCAACATGGTAGCTCTCATGTGTAGGTTTACAGCCATTAAACCATGTGAAACCAGCAACTTAAAGCATGTGAAAATGTCTATGTATATGCTTAAGAACATGTAAAACTCATGCTAGTTGTGTTTCCTTTCATAGATGCACAGTGTTCATGTTGGTAGTTCTCATGTCATGGTTCTTTAAAGACAAAATTTCATGAGTAAATTGAATAGAGAGCATGTGATAGGCAAGGTTTTATTCTTAGAAAGCTGAAAGCATGATCCATGTATTAAATTGTAAAACTCCATGATAGGTTGAAACATTCAAATGTCTAGCATGCCATGTGTTGAAAATTGTGAATGTGTATGTAGAAACCGCTATGACCTATACGTGTATGTTATGAGTAGTGGTGCTTGCTGAGTCTTTAGACTCACTCCTTGCTTCGGCGTACAGGTGTAGTTGGTGACGTGGCACCGTTGGAGGAGACAGTGGAGACGGACTCGAGCGCGGAGATTAGACTTGGAGTTATTTGTGACTTGTGTATTTCATAGTATGTAATTTTGAACGTTGTATTAGAGTATCATGAACGGAATGTATAAGTGTGGACATATGTATTTATTTCAGTAATTTAAATTATGTGAACTTTTAGTTCTTTATTATTAATTGCAAACTTCATGTATGTTAAATGTGGATGATGAATGAATGGAGACAGTATTTTTACTTCCGCTACTCGTTGTATATTCGCGTGTATCTCAGCTGTATGTATCGTTTGGGGTAAATGTCCCACTGTGAGGACTCTCGCTATACCGACGTGGGTTGGTAAACGTACCGTATAATGAGGGCCATCACATGAGCATCTAATGCTGACTAGCTCCGCCCCCATTGCCTATATAGGTCACTCTTGACCTCTAAGTAAGGGGGGAGATGCTGGACGCCCAAGCATGTTGCTTTGAGAGAAGAGAGAGAAAGTGTCACTAATGCTTCCACCCTTACTTCCTTTCTTCCTCTCAACATCCGGAGCATCCAGGAGGCTTCACCACGAGCAGGAGGAGCCCACAAAGTAGCCAACCAAGCTGCTACACGAGGATCATCTCCCTCTTCTCCTTCTCTTTCTCTTCCTCTTCCTTTAGCTTTGTATGCAAATCACTACACAAACACACCATAGGCACGTACGCACACTCCCACACACCCAAAGTGGATTTCCAACCAAAAAACGGAGGAAAGAAGGGTGCTCATAACACTTGGCCACCCCTCTTCTCAAGCCCGCAACTGGTACGGGCTCTCTTTTGGGCTTCTTCTTTCTGTTTAGGACATTTACTACATTGCATCCAAGTCTAATAGAGCTTTTTCTTGTGATAGGAACACTTTGAAGGAGACTGTGGAGCTTCTTCTCTTTGGCGGCCGAAGCGAGGAAAGTTGGAGTCCAACAAAACACACAGCGCAGGAGGCACGTCACCGACGCGATCATATTACCTCCTTGGGCACAGGTAAGGCCCTGGCGATCACATCCGTCCATTACTTTGTTGGTTTCTTCCTTCTTCTCTCTAGTCAACCTGATCAAACGGAATGTCAAAGAGGTCAACAAGCAATCCATCAATGCAACGAGGTAGCGGCAACGTCGCGGAACCTCTGGAGCTACCAACAACCACTGCAACTCGCGGGGGTCGCAGAACGGAGTGTCCACAGCTATTTGGGTTCACGGTGGGACAACTGTTGCTGCCATGATTTTTAGCCTGCATCCAGGTCAACGGCAAGTGATCTTGCCTCCCGTCCAGGTAAACGTCCACCCTCCCGTCATTTACTTAAGTTCAGTGTCCTCATCTCCTGCCGTTTGCATCCTATTTGCATAAGTCGATCCTGTCGTTTACTATTTTCTGAGGAACTTAACGACGAAAGTGGTGTCGTTTATTTCACATAAGTTGTTTTGATTGATTTTTCTTTCTATTTGGTTCCTGTCTACTCTCTAACGATTCTCAGTCATGGGGTGTCCTTTTTTCTCTCCTGTTCTAGCCTCCCCACACTTTTTAGGATAGCCCCTCCTTGATTCACAACATTTTATTCGGGGATTCCCTCTCGGGTAAATCGGGCTGGCTTCATGGAGAACTCTATAAGTCCCTAAATTTCATGGATTCCCTCATGGTACGGGGTAGGAGAACTGTCATTCCCAGTTAGTCTACATACTCACCCTATTTTGAGTAAGGATTGAGAGAATCGCCTTTTCCCAGCTTAATTAACACACAACTTGAACATCTAAAAATTTTGGGACGTTGTTTGATAACATTGATCGGTTAGAAATTCATATTTCTCCTAATAACAGTGTGATTAGCCAGCTTAATCCACTTAAAATCAGTAGGTTGTGTGTGATAAGGACTCTTGGATGAATTCCGTTAACATGTCTAACAATCCGGCTTTTGAATATGATGATAACATCCATGATAATATTCATAATGAATTTGTCGGAATGTTTAACTCTAATGATCGACCTGAAGAGTCGGTTCAATCATCTTTATCTCAAGCGATAGTGATGAGGTGAGTTTGAGGGTCAACCCACGTATGCCCAAGAAGATCAAGAAGACCCTGAATTTTCTAAACTCCTCTCCCACTATTCGCCCGAGGACATCATTTCAATGCTTTCCAAGCATACTGTCCGGGCAATGGCCTCCCTTCCTATCCATCTCCTTCTCCCTTCCATGCTTCTTCATCTAGGCCCATCCTAGTCCGGTCACCCCATCCCGGGTCCCATCTACACTCTTATTTCCTATTCCTTCTCCCACTCCTTTACCTACTCCAATTCCAAATCCTCCCTCTGTCTATCCACCTTATGTCCAACCCACACACCCTGCTCAATCTGAATCCATCTCTCGGTCAGAGATGGAGGGTCTTGTTAGGAAGCTCATACCCTCTCCAAGCCTCACTCTCTCCAAAAACTATTGCAAGCTCCCAACGCTTACTTCCTCGGGTTTCAAGACCCCGAAATACCGCAAGTATGACAGGACCACCTACCCCAATTCCATCTTGCCGGCTTCACCATGGATTCCCACCGGTGGTTGTACGATCGGGTCCTCTTAGTTCACCTCTTCCAACAATCGTTAGAATGGGGCTTTGAGGTGGTTCACCGCCTTACCCGCATCGGATCTTGTCAATTTTGACATAGTCTCCGAACGCTTCATCTCACTCTTTTCTTACGTTACCACCCATGTCCCTACATTTCCTGACTTGGTGGCGGAAAAGATGAGGCTGGATGAAGACTTAGTCACATTCGCCAACCGATGGAGATCCATGGCTTCAAGGGCCGACCTTCCATCCCCGAGTCCCAAGCCATAAACAATGATAGTCACCAACACCACCCCTTTACTCCGATCCATATTGATGCTTAGTGAGTTCCCCTCCTTTTCCCATCCTTACAACCGAGCTAGGGTGGTCCAAAATCAAATTAAGGTCTCCTCCCTCCCACCATTCTTCGAAGGGAAGCTCCCGCAGCACTTACCACCGAGGGGGTGATCGTCGATGAGTCCATTAATGTCTGTGTCAGCCACTCAGGCCTCCTAACAAGCCTTCCAACCCTCCATCTGATCCTCACCAATTCCCGTTATAGACCTCTATGCCCTATTCAACTTTTCTCCATTTTCTAGTTGTACTCGCCCGATCCTAAGAGATCTTACTATCCTGCTATCCAGAGTCCCTTGGGGACATTATCTTTGCCTCATATCTTGCGATGCTATCCAACTCCCACTACAAAAGGAAGGTGTGCATCTGAGGGCCGATACTTCAAAGTACTGTCTCTATCACAGGGGCCCGGTCATGAAATCCACAATTGCTTCACTTTCATGACTGGGTGTACGACATGAACGATCAGGGTAGGATCAATTGGGATGATGTTAAGGTCGCCATTTCCAAGTCTAGGTACACGAGAAGGGACCTAGGTATTGTGCAAAACCCTCTCCCAAACTACCAAATTAACAACAACTCATCCTCCTCCAAGTCCCAGGAAAAAGTCAATATCATGACACATCCAGAACCTCGAGTTGTGAGGAGAGAACAACAATGGGGGGTAGAAGGTTTTGAGGACTGGTACCCATGCCTTTCCATAGAGTCCCAGGAACCTTCCACCTCTATAGAGCCACCTGTTAAGGAGAAGGGGCATGAAGCCAGAGAACCAGCCAAGCTAGGGGCATCCATTCATTTCCCAACTCAAACATCTCCGGAATTTCCAAGCCTCCCAATCAAACTGTCAAAACATTACCAATCCAGCTCATTTTATCACCTATCTTAAGAGCAGCTTTGCAGACTCCAATCCTCTCCTGCTAGAATTTTAATATCTGTGACCTATAGGATATAGGGCCATTGTTCTTTGGCAACCTGCTAAAGCTTTCTTAAAGATGGTTCATCCGGCTCCACAGGTGACCGAGCCAATTGTTCTCAGGCTAAGGTGCCATGCTAGCTTACTTGCAAAGCTGGTACCAAGTCATTCCCTACATTGCTTGGTCCCCTTCCTCTCATCAAGTCAAATCCTTTAACTGATCCTCGAGTCCCTCAACGTCATTCATGTTCAACCCTTTCAAAAAGGACTCGAAGTGATTTGTTCTCCACTGAGTCCCTTGCAATGTGCCTGTTATCCAAGATCTGAAGCAACCCTTTCTTTCCTACCAGATACATCTATCTCCTTTTTAAACAAGGCACTTTCAGGGGGCACTTTGGTTACTTCATTATATGCGTTGGCTTTGGCTTCAAGGGGCATACCTTCCTTATATGGTCATTGTCTATTCTTATACCAATTTAATATCGGACCATCTTTGGATGCTGGGATTTTTGTGATGGGAAATTCAGGTCGAATTTGGACCACACCCTTTCAGCTCCTCACACTCCGTTCTCAAGGGCAATCCACACTGGTTAGGAGAACTTCATCCCAGTCTCTCTCAAGTTCAACCTCTTTCTTTATGCTTGAGGGGGACCCCACTTCACTCAATCAGCCTTCTGCTAAGCCTCCCGACTTGTTCACTTCTTCCCAAGCTCACCCTATCACAAGGGGCACGCCTTCCCGTGGACCATGTTCTTCATGTGTGTCATTCTTCCTTCCATTATTGTACATTCTCCATCCGTACCTTAGTCAATTCACATCTATCGCCATTGAATTCCTTCTTCTCAACTTCTATCTCACTCCCTGTTTTCCCCTCACCATTATCATTCAAAAGGTGGTCATGTGAGAAAGGTAAGTACTGGTTTGCCGGTACCTCCCTAAGAGATATCGCTTGAGGCCATCCTACTTCATAAGGCTCATCTTCGACAATAGCTAGAAGGCCCAGGTGAGATCTCTACCTAGGGGAATTTCACTCGGGATGTTCCCACTCATTGTATATAGGATTTTTGAAATTGTTCGATTTACTTTACTTTTCTCAAATGTTAAAAACAAAAAAACAAAGAAAAATCCAAAAAGTGTATATATTGGTACATATTTCATCCAAAAAAAACAAAAAAACAAAAAAAATTGAAAAGGAAAAGGAGTCAATAGATTGGCAACTGTCATCTGTCTCAAGTCACATGTTAAGAGTAAGAGGCACTTGAGTGAACCAAGGACCTTGGTCTAGCAAAGTCATGGAGATTTATGTCTAGCGTCGCAACCAAGCTTTTGGAGAACAAATCACATCCACACACTACAAGATTCGAGTTGTCACCCCAAGATAGTTATTTGTTCAGGACACAACAAAGGCTACAATCCTCCTTCTTCTTCCACTCGACTAGTCAAAGACACTCAGCACCCTTAAACTGTTGAGCTTATTAGTCAACACAACTTCCCTAAGGTGAAACTAAGACACAGAGCACGTGAAGGGGTAGTGTCCCCGCAGGAAATAAAATAAAAAATAAAGAAGATCAATCAATCAAAAGAAAAGAAAATAAAAAGCGCCTGGTCGTGGCCGTGCCTGGAGATAAAATCCATCCATTCAATACAAAGTCAAATGCTACATTGCTTGAGTTTTTCCCAAGCCGATTGCGGTAGGGAAATACGGGTGCTCAGCAAAGTAGGGGTTGCCAGGTCCTGACACTGGGGTCCACGAAACACCTCACCTTGAGCCCGCTAAGCCACACATGGCCAGGTTCTCTCATCCAATCGGCACCTTGCAAAAGTGTAGGGGCAAAACAAGTCCGAAATCACCTGAAGGGGCATGTTGTCAACAATGTCTCAGCTCATCAACTTAACGGTTTTTTTGATCCTCTAGTGATGTTTATCCCCTTATTTCTTCCTTTCTCCATTGTGGATTTCAAACCATTGAGGTGTCTGAAGGACAAGTTTTTGTTGAGGATGACAACTCCCTTTTTTAAATCACACTTCATGTTAAGCTGTTCACCGAAAGGCAATGGTTATTGCCATGAAGAATCTCCATGTTTCTGCTGGGCCAATTTCCCGTAACATCATCAGCCTCGTGCTGTTTCACTGCTTAAAGATAGTTCCAGGTGTTGATAGTGAAAGGTTTTGCGGAATTCCCAATATGGTAATCTAGAAGGGGAGTTGAATAGATTACTGTCAATTAAAAGTTTAATACAACCTTTTTAATCACAACAAACTCTTTCTGAATTTGCAGTAGAATCAAACTAAGACTTAGATGTGTTGGTGATGTGTGGATCAAATAGTAGTCTATCTAGGGTGTGTAGATGCAACGTGCCTATCAAACATCTAATGTGAAAACGTTCAAACCACGAGACAAGATGATTTACGTGGTTCGGAGTACACAAATCGTGTATCCTACGTCCACGGCACACACACACACGCAGAGAAAATGCTTATGAGCGAGTTCGGTGACTACAACTCACACAAACGTGTTTTCTGATGGCACCCACGATCAGAACACACACACACGTGATTTCAAGCACAAGGGTTGCTTGAATCACCACAACAAACACACGGATGGTGAAAGTATGAAAACAGGAGAGTTTAGAGTGAAAGAATGAATCCTGATGTAGAACTCTTCTGGGAACGCCTAGAGGGAGTTCAAACTTTGACTTGAATGCTTCAGATCGATGGAGAAGGTTGAATTCTCGACGTTCTATTTTCAGGAACTACTGGATCGAAGGATCTCTTGGTCTCTGAACAGCAGTCTGAAGCAGAGCAGCATAAACTTCTTTGGATCTTGGACTTGCTCTAGGGTTTTTGGTTGTGGCTGCTTCTGTACGAGATTTTTCCAAATAGGTGTTTAAATATAGGTGTGTAGATGCGGTTATTCCCCGATGTCCCACCTCTCCCTTTTTTTGGGTCGGGGAAAGGGTGGATAACGAGAGAATAAACGGCCCACACAAGGAATAGAAGCGTACGGAAAGTAAAGGAAAGCCGCAATCGCCAGGTACTTTTACTAAAAAGTACCAAAAGTAGGGACGGTGTAAGGGGATGTGTACCTTTTGGACCCGTGGAAAGTAGCGGGATGTGTCTGCGGTGGGTCCTTCCTCTTCCTTCCACCGGTCGCCGGTGAAGGAGATTTAGCCCAAGGTACCTGAAGTTGACAGAAAAAGAAACGGATAGGGCGAACGTGTAGTAAATGAAAAGACAACGATGATAGCGGACGGACGTAAAACGGTGCAGACGCACCTCCTAACTATGGAATGAAAAACCCCTAACTAGATGTGGGGGGGGGGGGGAGCATGCACGTGTGTGCGTGTGTGTTGTCTGGTGACCCGAACAGGGGGAGAAAGGCTGTGAGAGCCTGAGAACAACGTGTGGATGGCGATGCCTCGTCGTGGAGCGTACGACGCGGATCGTCCTCCGTCTCCGGAACGGCAGCTTCTGGACGGTAGGATCGTCTTACTAGAACTCCGGCGGATGTGGAACGGAACGGCAGGCAGGCGACGCGTCGGACGGGCAGGGCTTCGCCGCTCTGGTGGGGGTAAGGTCTCTCTCTCTCCTCACTGCTGCGCAGGGGCTTGTATGTATAGACTCACTGTTTTAAATCGCGTCCAACCCAACAGACATTTTTAAGTAAATTGCGGCCATGGGCGACGTCGCGATTCATTAGGTCGCCAGATGCCCCATCAACTTGCCAAAATATGATGATTACGGCGCGCAGCGATCTTAAGAATCGCGTCGACCATAGTCATCGCATTTTGGAAGGTCAAATCGATTTGACAACCATGACCTCATTTGCGTCCATAAATGCGTCCATCATACTGGTCGCAATTAACCCGCCTGAACATTTGTAACGCTGTAACTGGCAGTTCTTAATCACGACATGCTGTCTGGGCGCGATTCAGAGTCTGACACCGTACTGACAACCTTCTGACGCCTGACAGGGTCATGGCACGTGCAGGGCGGTTAGGAATCGTGTCGTACAACCACGACGCGTTTCAGAACCTGCCACAGGTGTCAGAGCGTGTGCGTTCTGGCACTGCCTGAAATTGTTGACTTTTGAACCGCGGCGGCCGTCATGGACGCCCTTTTAACGTCGGTTAAGTGTTGCGTTCTGTAAGGCGGTAGCTAAATTGCGTCGCTTCAGGGCGTCGCTCTTATGGCATTTAATATGCGGTCCGCCGTCTGGTCGCGATTTAAAACAGTGCTGATTCTTTTTGGTTTTTCTAGACTCTTTTGTAGACTTATCTAAAGGGTCCTAAAAAGCTTTTAAAAGACAGAAAATTCTGAAAAGTCTCAAAGTTCAACAGAAATTCGGGGAAATCACTTAAAAAGGTAATTAAGACAATCACATTGAGGCGTTACAGTGCAACTCGAGATTTTGTCCAATTCAGGTAAAATTGGCGTGTCTACAGATGCCTCGCCTTGGCGTTTGCTTTGTAAGGAGTAAAGCGAAAGCAAAACAACCGAAAAGTAAGCGCCAAGGTGTAATGAGACACGCCCTCTTAAGGCACAGACTGGAGCTGTTTGTCAATTTAAAATAACGCTGTTCTTCGGAAACTCTTCTGGAGAGGAAACTGTACCATCGTAGACAACTAAACTACAAAGTAAAGACAAATGCGAGATCAACTTCCGTCGTCGGGAAGTACCTAAGGACGTAATCCATTAGGTTTCACCTGCGTATGGGGCTGCCATGGCCGTAGGTGGATCGAAAGTAAAGTAAGGAAAAGATCCAGGATGGATGAGTTTCTCTCCGAAAAGAACGTCTTCAAACAACTTTATAATAAACTGAGTACTAGACTCAGAGTGGAATTATCGGGTTGCTTTGGCATTGACGGACCAAGTGATTATCTTTAATTAAGCTTTTCAAATGATTTTCTCTGAAATTCTATTTGCATCTAAGGCTTTCCCAACAATCTTCCTGTTAACCTACGTGAATGCATGCTGGGCTAAAAGAAAAACTCATAAAACAAAACAAAATATAAGATAATCAAGGATAATATTGTTGTGCCGGGAAGGGGTCAGGATACGCATGGGAACTGTCGCCCCCCTTGCAGGAACTGTCGTTCGTCCTTTTATCCAAAATTGGGAACTATCGTCCCCCAGGTACCATGGGAACCGTCATCCCCCATCTTCGGCCAACGGCCTATCCTTAGAAGCAAGAATCCTCTGGAATTATCCTCGTTTTTCGGCAGTGAAGGGGAACTCAAACTCCAGATTTATTAAAGCTTCAAGGTCCTTGAGAGACTCTAATAAGTATACCGTATAGTAAATGCAATATACGTTACTAATGTGGAGGCTGTCGAGGATGTTCGTGGATCCTGCAATATAGTAAACATCATGAATCTGCACGAAAAAACGCTCAAACACATTAGCACAAAGGGGTACTGATCAAAATCGCGTCCAGTCTCATGGACGCCTTTCAGCATCAAATCGCGACTGCTGTTGTCGACGCGTTTAAGATGCAAGCCAGAATTTAAAATTCTGCTTTTACTCACTTATTGGGTGGCAATGGGAGATGGTTCTGGATGTGGGTGAGTACCCTCGGGTGAGGTCCCAAAATCCTCATCCACTTGTTACCATACCCATCATTTACCCATTCCTCCTTTACCCACTCCCATTTCACCTTCTCACTCCACCTTATCTTACTCTCATTTCTTCCCACCCTTACAAAGAGTGTTCTAAGAGAAAGCTTTGAAGAGAAGAAGGCTTGGTGATGGAGCAAGGTTCATCCTCAAGGGGAGCAAGGAGAGAGGTTTTCAATAGGTTGAGCCAAGTTAGTGGTCATGTTAGCAAGCTTGTCCAGCCGGAATGGTAGGTTTAGTCATGCTTGCTTGTTTCAAATGAGGTTTTAAAGCTTGGTTAACACGTTTTAGGCATTTTTATCAACTCAACTTCATAAACTTGCAGGATTACCCACTCTTTCCGGGGAGCCGAAGATTTGTGCGTTTGCCATGGCTGCAACAACTTACGTCGAATATCTCTTTGGACATGACCACCTTTTGAAGAAATGGGTATTAACAACCTGGTGGTACATGCAAAGAGGTATCACGAAGTCCACCTGGATTGGGCAGCCATGGGTGCACTGGTCGAGGTATGGCATCCCAAACTCACACCTTCCTCTTCAAGGATTTTGAAGCGACAATCCTTCTGGAAGAGGTGGAGGTACTCTTAGGCCTCCGCCGCATGAAGCAAGGTGATGAAGATACCATGATGGTTGCGCCGAGAAGCTACACCAGCAAAGCGGTTCTTGAAAGCTTCATAGATGCCCGAGAAGCATGTGAAGTGCGAACGGGCAAAGGCATCCACCTACAAAGCTGGCTCTTTGGACAATGAGGGAGGTTGGCGAAGCTGGAAATGCCGAAGAGTTGGAGAGAGCGATGAAAGGCTTTGCCATCTGCGTGGCTGGAGCGCTGCTTTTCCCTTCAATCGATTCCGTCCTGAGTTCGATCAGCTAAGCGCAGTCTGCGCAATCTGGGAAGGCGAGCGGTTGGACCGGCAGTCTTGGCCTTTCTCTATAGCGGCTGACGGCGGCAAGCTCAGGTAGGCCCCTATATGGATCTATGCTTTTATTCACTTGCTGGACTGATTTGCACTTGAAGTTCTGCTTGAGCAACGAGGTGCCATCCTCGTCCCGCCTCTTTGCAAAGAGTCCACTTAAGCACCTGGATAACATTATCGGGCTGGATGGAAGGGTTGCGAATCAGGCGCCACAACTGAAGACTCGGGCAGATTGGCGCGAATACTTGCGCGACATGCCCGAAGATATGTTTAACTTCAACCCGGTCCCATTCCCAAATCGTGATTTGAGGAGCCGGCTGGCACCTGGTGTGGATCTTCGCCTAATCGGTGCGTTAGAATTCGTGCTTTATAATGCACACCGATGTCTACCTCAACTCGGGTTTGCAAGGCGCGTGTTTGAGGGGCCGTCTCACACCGTACCCATCAAGCGTCGGGAACTTGGTGCCAATAATGACGGAGAGGAAGCCAACACGATTAAAGCCATATGGAAAGTTTGCAATTTTCGAAGGCTGATTCCAAGTGAGAGGGAGGTTGAAAGTGAGAAAGGCAACTATGTAAGGGGCTTGAAGAGGGTCCGATCTTGAGATGATTCCAATCTTAAGAGTCGTGAATGTTGGAAGATCATTGTGAATAATAAGATCAAATCTTGTTTGTGTGCCAAAGATGATTGCTTGAAGTGGTTTGACTTGAACAACTTCCAATTAGCATGAGATGGGTGTATACCCCTTACAAGTTTTCCTGAAAAATGGGCTGGGGGGGATTCTGGCATAAAAAGCGTCCAACCCAGTCGTCGCGTATCAATTGACCAAACGCGCCGAAGACGCGCGCCGCGAGTAGGAATTAAAGGGCGACGGCTGAAGCTGCCAGGGATATTCAAATTGTTTGAATTCCAAACACGCGAAACCCGTACAATTGTCATGATCGCCTCTGAATCGCGGCTAGACAGACGGTCGCGGATCAGGTTTTGAATTTTCGCGCCTCTGACAGGTTTGTCGGGGGTCATCATGACCTCTTGATCGCGGCATAGGGACTCGACGCATTTTTACATGACGGTTCATTATACGCGTCGTCCTGACTGGGCGCGGTTTAGATATTTCAAATACGGAGCCAGGAATTGCAATTAATGAGCCTGAATTGCGTCGAAGGCGCGGGGTGCGATTTGGATTGATGGTACATAATTCGCGGCCGCTGGTTTGGACGCGTATTACGAAGGTTATGAACCGCCCGGGCAATCTTTCCGGTGCTTCTCCTCCTATCCCTCTCCTCTCTTTCACTCTCTCATCTCTCTCATTCTCTCTCATTCCTTTCTCCATCAATTCTCTCTCTCGGACATCACTTATGGCGGGCGGTGGCAAGCGACAGGCCAAGCGGCCAAGGGCGGCGGAGAGGATGGAGGCGGCCTCTCCGGCGGAATCGGCGGAGGGGAGAGGCGAGGGCTCGACCAGCGTCGCCGGCGACGAGCTCACGCTCGTGCTGGCGACGACGGCCACGGGAAGGGGCGAAGGCGCGGCGGCGATGGGGATCCGCCGGCAATGAGCGGCGGCGACAGAGGCGACGACGCGGCGGCGGGGGAAGAGGAGGCGACGGCGGAGGAAGAGGAGGCGATGGCACGGCGCCGCCGAGGACGGCAGGGGAGAGATCTCCCCGCCCGCACAGAGACGGTAAGTCTCTCTCAACTCTCTATCTCTTCAAACCGGGCAAGGGGGGCAACCTTCGAGCTCGGTGAAGGGGGTGGAAACACGTCCAGACCAGATGGCACGTTTCTCACTTCCGAATCGCGTCGGCATCGGCCGTCGCGATTAAAACTGAAACGCGCCCACATAAGTGGACGCCTTTCAGGTTAGAAATGCGACCTCTGTACTGGTCGCGTTTCAAACCAGAACCAGGATCTTCAATTTTCTAAGCATGCTTTGTTCAGTTTAACTATGTATTATGCCATGCTTAGCTTAAATGCGTGAATTCTTAACATGATATTTTCTATCGAAAAAATGTGGCTTTAGTGTACACAACCACTTGTTTACATGTTTAAAACTGCTTAAGATACAAACAACTCTAGGGTTTTGATATATTAACAACAAAACTTGAAATACTAACATGGTTTTTAAATATCAACATACTGTAATAAACTGTAACACAACTCATGATGTGAACAAGCCTAGTTTTTACACATTAACAACAACAACAACAACAACGACAACAACAAACCTAACACCAATATGGTTTTAAACAGACTGTGGTAATTTGTAATATAACTTATGACTTTAAAAACAACTTTACAAACACAAGATTATCATAACATAATTTACAATTATGTGCAGGGTGTGATGAGGCCGCGCACCATGTGGCCATTAGTTGTAGCGGCTTACCGGGGTCTTCCGGCCTTCCAGAGAGAGAGGGTTCGGAGATGGGTTTTTGCTCGATCTTGGAGATCGAGCCATTTTTTGTTGACCCCCCACTTATCCAAGTTATCCGGGATAGGTGGGATCGAGTGAGCCGCTCTTTTCTCTTTCCCTGGGGCCACATGGTGCCCAGCCTGGAGGATGTAGCCCGTATCACGGGGCTACGGGTCGACGGCGAGGCGGTGACTGGCGTCACATACGCGGACTACACCGACCTGACACAGCAGCTGCTGGGACTGGAGCCGTTCGGGCAGGACGACCACGAGCGCAGGATGGTTGGACGAGTTGCATTGCTGCAGTCGCTGGGGCTGGCAGGCGCGCGGCAGAAGGCAGATGAGCTTCTTCCTGCCTTCGTGGAGCGGGCCGCGGGTTTCGCACGGGCGACATATGGTCAGGATGCCGAGGACACCGTGCGGGCAGACCGGGACTTGCGCCGGTTTCTAGTATTCTTCTTCGGCAAGATGTTGTTCACCACTAAGGGTGACGGCATCCACTGCCGTTTCCTGGAGTTACTAGATGACCTGACGCGAGTCGGCAGGTATGCTTGGGGTGCTGCCCTCCTGGCACACACCTTCGCAGACCTGTCTACCGGTACTGGCCGGGAGACCACAGTGGGCAGATTTGCGCCCTTCCTTTTGGTACAGATCTAATCCCAGATTTGATTTGACTTTGACTTTTCCCGCGAATTTAAGCTGACGTGATTGATTATTTTACAGGTTTGGAGTATTATTATTTCCCACTGGGCAGGGCCACAGAGGTGGACCCCACAGCGATGCCGTTGGCCAGGAGGTGGCTACCTCTGGTTAGTACGGCGACTTGCGCATTTCAGTTGGACGTGCTTCGTCGGCACGTCCGCGACTTCCCAGCACTCCTGGTGCGCTTTTCTTCTTTCTCATTCTTCCTTGTATTTTTAGCATTTTTACAAAGTTTAGGAAGTGATTTAACAAATGCCCTTTTTTGTGCAGGTGTTTGGGAGCCGTATGCAGACTATGGTGATGCCGATCAGCCGTGGGTAGTGAGTGGCCGGGGCTTGTTCAGGCGTGACATCTGGGTCCACTGCCTGAACGAGATCGAGCCACTCCGCCTGAGGCTGGCGGCACGCACTTTAGGGCTGCACCAGCGGTGGATAGATGAGGCGGAGCCGAGGGGATTGGCAGAAAGACTCGCGGGAAGGCCAAGACGGTGGATTGGCGGACCGCTTCCCAGAGCGGTTCTCAGACTGGCACCGTGGGGGCCAGGTGGTGACCAGCGACACCACGGACAGCACTGCCTACCTCCAGCGGTACCAGGAGGAGTACGGCCTTCGCTCGACTCATGAGGCCCGAGAGGGTAAGTTTCAAACTTATTTGATTTGATTTGTTTGCACAGTTAATAAATACCCTTACAAATACATGTGTGTGTGCAGGATAGGCGTGACATGCTCAAGGCCAGCTGGAGGGACAGTTGGCGCCACGACGGTGCAGCTAGCCGAGGCACGGGCGGCCTTGGAGACACTGGTAAGTGTTGAATTTAAATGCATACCTGTGCTTCCTTACTTACCATTGTACGACATAGTTTTTCTCTTTGTTGGCTTGCAGCGTGCAGCCCAGGGCGGTCGGTCCGGGAGGTGGTAGGTGCTTCTTCGAGCAGGGCCGGCAGTGGCGGCGGAGGTGAGCTCCCTCCAGGAGTAGCTACGGCGACGGCGCGTGCCGAGCGGGCGGTGCGACCTTGCTATGCGGGTAAGCATTTAAATTTTAGTGGTAAATTGCTTCTTGGTGTACTTACCTGTTCTTTGTTTATTGTTGTGCAGTCTGAGGAGCTAGAGAGTGCCCTGGCCCGCGAGACCCTGACCGTCGCGGAGTTGACTGAGCAGAGGTCTCAGCCGGCGCCGACGGAGTTTCCCATGACGTGGCCGAGCTGCGGGTGCTGCTGGTGCTAGAGCAGCATGACCTCGATCGTTAGCAGAGCCAGTGGGAGCGTGAGCGGGAGCGACTTAGTCAGCAGGCCGTGGAGGTGAGGGCTGGGCAGTTGGCAGCGGAACGCTCTGTTGAGGCGTCCGAGGAGCGCTACCACCGCGGGAGGGAGCGAGCCAGGGAGCAGGGACGCGCCAGTGCTTACTCCGAGAGCGTGCTGGCGTCTTCCTCTCAGTACGAGAGGAACGTTCAGGACACAGTAGGTGCGCAGAGGTCGACAGGGTCGCGAGCACCGATGGGGCCACCTCCTCCACCTACCACAGCTGCCGACCTGGGCGAGGCCGAAAGCAGCCAGCGGGAGCCAGCTACACCTGCGGAGGGGGGGACGAGAGCCAGACCACCCCGCCTTGCACTTGTATTTTCTTTTTTCTCTTACCTGTACCGTGCCTAGTGTGGCACCATTTATGATACTGTACACAGGCCCGGCTCCCTGTTAGCCAGATAATATATACATACATACAGTTGTCTCTTTTTCAGCTTTCTAACCTGTACACCTGTGGTAGATAGGAACAAACAAGTTTAGTGTCCGTTCCGGCTCAGCCCTTGCTTGTGGGTACTTACTTGACTTTGTGGTTTGTCAAGGGACTGAGCCCTAATCAAAAGGTGAGTAAACAATTTTAAGGACATGTGCATAAAATAAAGATAAAAACGAAGATGCGTCAATGTGTACAAAATGTGCAATTTTGAGAATATACAATAATTAAAAACTTATTATCATTATATTTTTTTAGATTTTTTGAAAAAGGATATCTGATTTTTGGTTTTGAAATATTTGATTTTTGTTTTTGTTTTTGGAATATTCAGTTTTTTGGGATTTTTGAAATATTTGGTTTTTTTGATTTGGAGATATGCATTTTTTTATTTTAGAATATGCAATTTTTTTGGATTTTTGGAAATATTCTTTTTTTGGATTTTTTGAAATATGCAATTTTTTGGATTTTTGAAATATTCGATTTTTTTGGATTTTTGGAATTATGCAATTTTTTGGATTTTTGAAATATTCAATTTTTTTGGATTTTTGGAATTATGCAATTTTTTTAGATTTTGGAGATATTCAATTTTTTTGGATTTTTAGAAATATTCATTTTTTGGGGCATGGCATTTGAACTTTTTTTAATTCTTTGGATGTCATTCTTAAAATGTATTTACTGTTCTTAGATGTGTTAAGGCATGGATTGGATGTGCGTAACGAGTGCCTTGACCTGAGGCGACCTTTGGCAACATCCTCCTTAGTTGTTCGCTGCCTTGCCTAGGTGCCAAGGCAATGTCCCGAGGAGGAAGGAAGATTCATTAGGAAGTCTGCCAGTAGTCTGGGCAACTGGGGAGACACTCAATTGATTGTTTTTATACTCAGAGAAAGGTTCGAGTTTTACTTGGCAATTTGGGGTTTGAGCATGCATACGACCGGGTCCTTTTGGATCTCCGCGGGACTTTGCCACTCTTGACATGCTTTTAATCGGATTTGGCCTTTTGGCTTTTCGTGAGGATTTGGATTTTTCCATTGATCCTCTTTCTTCCCCTTTGCCTTGATTGATTACCTTCTCGAGTTTTTAAACGACTTCAAGAGGTCGATCCCACTGGTCTTCTTTCCTACCGGCAGACCGAATAGAAGAGAAAGGCGGATACTGCCTTGGGTTATAGGCTTGACATCGACCTTCTTTGGATTTTGCGCCTCTGCTTTCTTAGGAGGCGTGTAAGTGTGTGAGTGTCGTCTTCCTTGGTTTAACACATCTTTAAGAAATCAGTAAATAGATTTTAAAATGACCCTTTGCAAGCTTAAAGGTCAAAATACCATGCCAATTTCCTTTTCATGTAGTGAATTAAGGGTAGTATTTTTTTAGATGTAAGCATTCCAAGAGTGGGAGAGTTCCTCCCCCTCTGCATTAATTAGCTTATAGGCATTGCCTGAATAAGCTTGGCTTATAATAAAGGGGCCTTCCCAGTTGGGTTGGAGCTTGGATCTGGGACCACCAGGTTTTACAAAGATTTTTCTAACGTCCACGTCACTGACTTTGAATCTTCTCTCAATAACTCTCTTCTGGTAGAAACGTGTGAGTTTGTTTTGGTATGCTCTCGTGTGCTCGGCGGCCACCAAACGCTTTTCATCTAAGAGTTCCAATTGTTCAAGGAGCGACTCTGTCGTTGATCAATTGGTAAATCCTTGTCAAGTTGAACTCTTAGTGAAGGAATTAGAATCTCATATGGTACTACTGCCTCCATTCCGTAAGTAAGAGCAAACGGTGTCTGCCCTGTAGGAGTACGGATTGAAGTGCGGTAAGCCCATAAAGCTTCTACGAGTTTCTCTGGCCAATCCGAGAACTTATTAACCTCACATGTCTTCTTGATAATTTTGATGAGAGTTTTATTTGTGGCCTCTGCCTGGCCATTGCCTTGCGGATAATAAGGTGAGAATGATGCAATGCAATTTTATACCTGTTGCAGAGTTACGGAGTTCTTGAGAGATGAACTGCGGACCGTTGTCAGTGATCATCGCCTCTGGTATGCCAAACCTGGTGATGATGTTCCTCATGATGAAGCGGCAGACGGTTGTTGCCTTGATTTCGCGTATGCTTCGGCTTCCGCCCACTTGGTGAAGTATTCCGTCGCTGTAAGAATAAAGATTTCGTTTTGTTCTGGGAATTAGGATCACCAAGGGTCCGATGATATCGAAAGCCCACATAGCGAAAGGCCAGGGTGAAGATACAGGGTGGAGTGAAGAGGATGGAGCATGAATTTTGTCGGCGTGCAATTGGCATTTGACACACCCGGCGGACAAGAAAGAACATCTTCCTCTAGAGTAGGCCAGTAAAAGCCTTGCCTAAGGATCTTCTTAGCGAGCATTTGGCTATTTACGTGGCCTCCACAAACACCCGAATGAGCCTCCTTAACAACCTTCGGAGCCTCAACTTCATCTAAATAGCGGAGCAAAATGCCGGAGAAGCTTCTTCGGTAGAGCGTATTACCAATCACAGTATACTTCTGAGATATCCTCTTGATGGTCTTCCTCTCTTCAGGGGTGGCTTCCACAGGGTAGGATTGATCCTTGCAATATTCAGATATCTCAAAATACCACGGTTTTTCTTCATCTTCCAATTCTTCTTCCAGCTCTACTAGCATGATTTCTTCTTTGCTCCTCCTCTCGGCATTTACCAGCTCCTTATCCTTAACCCAGAGGAACATCGGATCCAAGTAGAAGGGAATTTGCCGGCGTTCGATTTGAATGCCGGAAAATCGCCGGATAGACCATGTGCATGGTTGCGCCCACGGTGGCAAGGGCGTCAGCCAGGAGGTTCTGGTGACGAGGAACATGAACAAAGACAAGCTTGGTGAACAGCTTGGCGTAGGCCGAAGCGTGTTCTTGGTATGGCTTGAGCTTGGGATCAGTAGTGCGGTATTTGGTGAGCACTTGGCGGAGGATCAATTGGCTATCACCTACAATCCGGAGGTGTGTCACATCATAATAGCGCGCAAGTTCCAGACCAGCTAATAAAGCCTCATATTCGGCGATAGTTGGTAGCAGGGAAGTTTAGCTTATGAACTTGCGATATGGTGACACCCTCTGGAGACAACAGGGCCATCCCGATACCTGCTCCATAAGAATTCAGGGCCCCGTCGAAATACAATGTGTACATACGATTGTCATGATCGATGGACATCAATTCTTCATCCGGGAGGTCTGAACAGACTGGATCAGTTCGAGGCAATGGGTGATGAGCGAGATGCTCGGCTATGGCATAGCCTTGATTGCCTTCTGCTGGATATAGGTGATCTCAAATTGGGAAAGGAAACTTTGCCAACGTGCTAATCTGTCAGTTAGGACAGGTTTTTGAGCAGGAATTTGATGGGGTTCATGCGAGCAATAAGGTGCACTGTATGGGCGAGGAAATAGTGCTTCAATTTCTGCACTACCCATACAAGTGCGGCACAGGTTTTCTCCATGGAATTATATCTCTGCTCACAAGGATTAAGAAGCTTGGACAGGTAGTAGCTGCCCTTTTCTTTGCCTTCGTCGTCGACTTGGGCAAGAACAGCTCCTACGGAGTCTTCTAAAACAGAGATATAGAGGATGAGAGGCTTGCCTGGCGTAGGTGGCCTCAGGACAGGCGGATTGGAAAGATAGTCCTTAAGCTCATCGAACGCTGCCCGACACTTTTCATCCCAGCAAAATTCAACTCCCGGCTTGGTGAGGTTATAGAAAGGCCTACACCGTTGAGAATGCTGAGAGATGAATCGGCGAATGTACTGCAACCTCCCAATTAGTCCTCGAACTTCTTTCAATTCTTGGGAGGGAGCAATTCCTTTATCGCCTTTGCCTTATCTGGATCAATTTCTATGCCTCTTTTGCTCACAATAAACCCTAGCAACCTTCCAGCTGACACACCAAACACGCATTTCTTGGGGTTCATCCTTAAATGATATTCTCGAGTCCTTTGCAGAACTTTAGTGAGAACCCCAGCATGCTCAATTGCCGATCTTGACTTAACTACCAAGTCGTCTACATACACCTCAACAAGAATGTGGATCATGTCATGAAAGATGGCCATCATGGCCCTTTGGTAGGTGGCTCCGGCATTCTTAAGCCCGAAAGGCATGACCACAAAAGCAATAAGTTCCCCATGGTGTAGTAAACGAAGTCTTGTCTTGGTCTTCTTCTTCCCAGCTTGATCTGATTATACCCAGAAAAACCATCCATAAATGATAGGGTTTCATACCCAGCTGTGTTATCTATCAGCACATCTAAGTGAGGTAGAGGGAAATCATCTTTAGGACAAGCGCGATTAAGGTCCCGGAAGTCAATGCAAATCCTGACTTTCCTCCTTCTTGATTACCGGCACGATGTTTGCCACCCAATTGGGATAAAGTATGACTTTGATGAACTTGGCTTTGTGAAGCCTGTCAACTTCATCCTTCAATTTCAAAGCGATCTGGGGGTGGAAACGCCTTAAACGCTGCTTAATTGCAACGGAGCCTTGCTTGAGGGTGAGGTAATGCTCGACTAAGGAAGAGTCTAAGCCGGGCATATCCTCGTAGCTCCATGCGAAGATGTCCTTATATTGCCTAAGAACCTCCACAATTGCCTCCTCTTCATCCGGTGACAAGTTAGTGCTTACGAGGACAATCTTGGGATCTTCTTCGGTTCCCAGGTTGATTTCTTTGGTGATTTCCTGCACAGCGGACGATGGTTCATCAAATCTCTTAAGCCCACTGGCAAAAGCGTCAGCCTCGCCTTCAAACTCCTCATCGCCATCATCAATCGGGTCATCGTCGTCCATTATTTCATAGACGCCGAACCCATCATCAACAAAGGGGCTGACTGCTCATATTCTATTTCTGGCAATTGCAAAGGGTACTTAGTGAACTCGGGAATTGCCAGGCACGCCTTGCATTTATGAGCGAGGCTAGCCAGATAACGATGAGGGATCCTCCTACCCTTGGATTTCCTTCCTGGATCTACCCTTAGCCTACTACCCTTGTCTAAGCTACTAGGAGGAAGAGACAAAGCAGAGGAAGATTATCGAAAGCAGGATTCTGCCCATGGGTATTCGGGAAAGAAGTAAAGGGAAGTATCTACAGAAGGAAAAGCAAAGGAAGTCCCCCCCCTGGGTATTAGGGAAAGCAGTAAGGAAGTATCAAGAAGGAAAAGCAAGTCCCGCCCATGGGTATTAGGGAAAGCAGTAGAGGAAGTATCCCCGGTGGGAAAATAAAGCAGAATTCACAACGACATTCCCTTGCGGAGGAATGGATTAGGGAAAGCAGTAAAGCCCCTTCCGTGGAAGGGAGCACCAAAAATCCGGCGTTAAGGCCCGGTATGACAAACCACTGACTGGAATGCAGTCGGAGGCGAGGAAAGAAGTTTCCTCAACAAGATGGCGGGGTCTTCCATCACAAACCAACCCCAAAAACCCCCTTCTTCTCACGTGGTGGAGAAGGAAAGGGAAGCAACCGACAAGCACTGAACGGGAAGCGGAAGCGGAACGAAGCAGCAAAGCGGGAAACAAGGACAATCTGAGGATGGTGGAAGGAGGAACACAATTCGAAGTCAGGGTGGGCGGAAGGCCCATGAGGCCGAGGGGACGCATGTTTGGTGGAAAGGGCACGACGCTAAACAATCAGACCCTTCAAGGTGGCTCGAAGGCAATTGTCAGGCGTGAGACCCGATCCGGAAGAGTTTTTCTAAGGATTCTGACGGATCAGGTGGTTCCTCAGAGAAAATACGCACAAAGGATGGACGGACGGGCATTCGGGTCCTGGGAGAAGAAAAACGATCCTGCCATGGTTGTACAAAGGACGGGACCATAGTGGATGGAACGGAAAAGGTATGTACAATGGACGGGAAAGCAAGGGGTTGCCCCTAGGAATTCCCGGAACTGAAGGCAAAATATGTGTAGTAGTACGGGAATAAAAAGCAGGGTGAATAAAAGTGGGTGCGGAACCCAATGCGGAATTAAAGGAGGGCAAAATGCCTGGTACGAAAAGGAAGGTATGCACAGGGCTTAATGAAAAAGCTGGAACGGGCGTAACCCCGGAATAAAAGCGGTAATGGGCGTGGTGCCCGGTGCGAAAGGAACATGTATGATGCCTGGCGCTGAAGGGAAAGCGGGCGATGCCCGAAGCCGAAGAAAGGAAAGCGGGCGCGATGCCCGAAGCCGAAGAAACAAGCGCGATGCCTGGTACGGAAAAGGGATCGGGCGTAATGCCCGAAGCAAACGAGACGGGCTTAATGCCCGAGTAACCGAGGCGAGCATAGGGCTCGAGGTAATAACTGGGGCGGGCTCAGGGCCCAAAGCTGGAACCGGTGTAGGGGCGGTGCCCAAAAGTTCCGACAGAAAGGGTCGGTGCCCAAGAGTTCTGACAGGAAGGGGTCAGTGCCTAGAACTTCTGTCGGTATGGGTCGGTGCCCTGAACTTCTACCGGTATGGGGTCGGTGCCCTTGATTCCTTTCACTATAGCCTGTAATTCAGAAAACCAATGTGCCTCAGGCGACCCGAACATGTGGGTTAAACAGGCGGTAAGACTGCCCATGTCAAACCACTTGTTCCATTCAGTTTCATAATCACCGATCATGGTTCGCTTGGCTGGTGCAGAGTTATCTGGTGCCCAAAAGGTATCCCGAGTCAGGGAGTAGATTGGTTGTGTTTCAACGGTAATGGCTGGGGATCCCCAGGCTGTAATGCCCTTTGTAAAAATGATCGTGCAAAGCCCATGTGAGGGGTGGTCTGGGTTTTGACACTGATATCCTAAGCCGACCTTGACCCTTCTCTTGCATGCTTTAACGGCGGTTGTCCTGCCCTGTAATTGTGCACCGAGGCCTTTGCCGGGCTGATAACCCATTAGCTTCATGATATGCAACCCTTTCTTGGTGATTATTTTGTTTGAATTAGAAGGGCTGACTACTGAGGGACCCGCCCGGGGTATGTGCCGGATGTGCTTGGTCGATACTGTACCGTTGTAAGGGGCTGATTAGCAGACCAAATTGCTGGAACCGAGTTGCTTGTCATAATGGCCTCATCTCTGCAAGACTAGGCTTGTTGGCGATCTTAATTACGCGTCCTTTATATGGAATTTCAAACACTGGTGACTGTTGACATAACAGCACCAATGGACTGCACATAAGGTCGACCAAGGATAATATGGTAGCATGGATCCAAGTCAAGGATGTGGAAATCCATCTCCGTAGAAGTTGGGCCCAGCCCGATTGTCAAAGTAACAACCCCATTTGGCGACCTAGCGGAATTGTCATAGGCCGTGACAGTGATGATAGGGGGGCGAATTGATTGGACCGGCACTCCTCATAGTGTTAGCGTGTCAGGTGACACGACATTGACGGAGGCCCTAGAATCCACCAAACATCGATCCACGCGAACGCCGTTGATGTTTACTGTAAGACACAGGGCGTATCGCTGTGAATCAACTGGACGAGCTCACTTTCACGGAACATGATAGCTAGATGTGGGCCTTTGGTGTCAAGACTGCACTGATCTGGTTAACCGTGGCAGATCCTCGTTAACCATCACCTTCTGCAGATACTGCATGAGTGCTTCCTGGTGAGTGGGCAACCTCTTAATCAATTCCTGATGGTGATTCTGGCTGGAGTCCGGTCCAGGTGCTTCAACAAATCATACTGGTGCCTGGCACTGATCCGTCTTGTACCTCTTCCTCTTCTTGGGTTGGCAGTACTTGATCTTGCTGGGGGAAAACCCTATTAAACATACGCCCGCTGCGGAGCACCATGGCGGGTTCAGGTGAACTGCCTGAAGTAGATGCAACAGCCTGATCTGTGGGAGTGGATGGCTGTGAGGTAGAGGGTGGATTGGTGAGAATTTGGTGGGGCAATTGGATGCCTACCGCAATCTGGCGTGTAGTGGTGGCAGTGATATGCGCGGTGGCGGTGGTGGGAATGCGTAGGAAGGGGGCCCTATGGTTAGTTTATAAAGGGGAAGCGGTGGGTGCCTGTACAGGCGGCGAGTCAGTGGTGGTGGTGTAGGGGTATGCGAAACGGGGCAGGTGTATCTACAGAGGGTGAATGTATAGGTGCAGGAGTTTGGTAGGCGAATGGATGGGTGTAGTTGGTGGGAATGCGTAAGAAGAGGGTAACGGGTTATCCGCGGTGGGTGCACGGATGAAGGGTGGTAAAACGAAGGGTGCCTGGGTGGCAGGGGTGGCTGTGGGTGTGGCAGGTACTTCCACAGACGGCGACTGGTTCGTGAAGGCATTACTTGATGATTCGGTGCCGGGTGCTCTGGCAAGGGATTCTGTATGATACCCAAGTCAGGCTACCGCTGCTGCTGCTGCGGGGGTTGCTGCGGTTGCTGTAGCTGCTGCTGCTGCTGAGGAGGCCTTCTTGCCTTCATCTCAGTGACAAACTTCCTCATTTCGACCCAATCAATGCCTCCACCTTCATTTAGGTTATGAATGTAATCTTTGAAGTGGAAGCATCGATCCAACGTGTGGCCCGGACCCCGGTGGAATTCGCAATACCGGAGGTATTGAGGTGGGGAGGCCATTGGAGCTTCTCGTTTGGCAATGTCAATGCTCCGGCCGCCATGAGGGCGTTAAAGATGTCGGGTAGGTTTCTGGCAGCGGAGGGTAGGGTGTTGTTCTAGGGCCGATTGGGAATCTAGGTGGAGGTGGCCCATAATTGCCTGGAGGAGGAACCTGGTTAAGCTGCTGGTGTGGATGAGGGGGTTTGCTGTTGTTGGGGTTGGGGCACGGGCCTGTATAGTGGCTGCTGTGGTGGCTGTTGCAACTGGGGCTGTTGGAATTGCGGCCGCTGAGGTTGATGGTCATAGTAGGGCTGCTGAGGAGGCGGCTGCTGGGCCCTGAAATTAGACTGGTTGTTTGGCCTAAAGATGGGAATTGGGGTTGTTGAGCCCTGGGGCTATTGGGTGCACGGTAAGTGGGAGGGCTGGATTGCCCATGGCACTCACTTGTTCATTATGAATAACCCCCTCAGTGGTGGGACCACTGGCGGAGGTACCCACTGTCTTCTTGCCAACCCGGGCCTTGGGTTCAAATAGAGCCACTATGGGAGAGTCTCTCAGTTGTGTTTGGATGTATCTGGCTCTCTCATATAGCTCCTCCATTGTTGTCAGCTTATTCATAGCTAAGATATGCCTAAAATGGGGTGTAGCGTTGGTGGTGATCATTTTTACCTGCTCAGATTCAGATAACGGATCTCTCAGTTTCTCGGCCATGAGTCTCCACCTATCAGCAAAGGAGAGAACTCTTCATCAGCCTTCATCTTTTCGGCCACCAGATCGTAATAGATAGCACAGGGCCCACTCGGTCTCTGTATCTTCTCAGAAACTTCCTCTGGACTGCCTCGAAGTTCTCTGCATCTGCTGGGTCCAAAGAATAGAACCAATCGAGGGCAGGCCCGTCCAGGGACCGACGAAACAGGAAGGCAAGGGCACGATTGTCATCCTGCCAGAAGGAGGATTCGTACATGAATTCCTTGATGTGTACGAAAGGGCTGCCAGTGCCATTGTAGCGGCGATAGACCGGCATTTCTAACGGAGGTAAATGAAAGACTGGCATGGAAGGTAATGCCAGTTCAAAAGAATCTTTATGGGCAGACCCATCTTCAAATCGCGCTCCAATTTGTTTACCTTAGCCAGAAGGGCCTGGGTAAGCTGATTTACAGATTGTTGGGGAGCAGTGGAAGGAACAGCACAATGGGCTTCTGCCCGGGAAGGGTATTGGTGAGGGATGCTGACACATGCGGGACCCTGGGTCGGAACCCGTGGTTGATAAGCAGGGTGTGCCATGTCAGCGGGTGCCCGGTACCTGTCTTCTGGACTATGATACCGGAATGGATAACATAACGGGCCCGTGAAGGGGCTGGCGAAATTTGCCCACCCGGATCGCGGATGGACTCAATCCGGGGTCCCTGGTTCAGGTAACCGGAGGGATCGGGTTGACAACAGATTTCCCATTTAGGGCAGCCTGGGCACCTGGCACCTGAGAAGCTTGAAGGTTCTGTAGGATGCCCATAAGCTGAGAAAGATTAACAAGGCGGAAGGATCGTCTTGCCTCTGGAAAATCTGGGGGATCTGGGGTTGCGGGTCCACCACGTTCACATGTGGATTGGGCGGATTGATAGGAAGATAAGAGCTAGACCCATAGATTTCCTCATACACCCCGTCTTGGCCTGCGTCCTCGTAATCAGCCATGGAAAGAGAACGGCCAGACCGGAGTTGCATGCAGGATGGCTCGGAAAACAGTACCAGACAACTACTTAACCAATGAGGGAGAAGATTACTTGATTTTAAGCAAACAGTTAGCACTGATTACGTCCACTTAATTATGTTTGAAATGATCAACGTGGGTTTTAGCTCAAGTGTGTCGCTTAAGAGAAGAAGTGAACTTGACAAGTGGGTATAATGATAACTTCGGGGTTCACTTTTAAAGCAATCTCTCCACAATAGGCACTCTATCCAGGTCGCCAGTACCTGGTACAACCAACTCAGTCCGCCGTGAGGGAATCCACGGGGTACGGAGATTTACGGAGGTCCCGGCAGGAATTTTCTAGTCCAAAGGGACGGAATGCCCAATGGAGAGATGGTTCCCACCGAGAGTTGTGTTCAGATCCTAGGAAATGGGGAAGGAAGTCCCCTGGCTATTAAAGAAAGGTAAAACAACACAAGGCTAGCAGCTGGAGGTCCTGGAAAGGATTTAATCGCGTCCACCGCAGAGGGCGCTAATTTAAATCGCGTCCTTTCAGTCGGCCGCGGATCTGACAGCATGTGACAGCTGTAAGAGCTGAGGCGACTCCCTGAGGACTCTGTTCAGAATTGCATCCAGACAGGCCGCCGCACAACAGAGATTCATAAAATGCGTCGTCTGGGTTTGACGCGCAATAGCACAGAACAATATATTTCAAAAAGCTGCGAAAAATAAATGAACAGACAAAAACGCATCATATGTTCACGACGCGTATCTACACAGAAAACCCTCCCCACGAAATGTCTCTGAGTATGAACAACTGGGCTGAATCGCGGCGTCTGGTATCGTCGCGATTGAACTCAGAAACCCTCCCAACGAAATCCCACCCCAAGGGGGTGGATTAGCATGCAATTGGGGTTAGATTAAGGGGGGGGGATTCCAAACACCAAAATTCTCAAATAGAAAAGATGATAAGGACTATAGAACTATATTTTTTTTATTTGTATTTAAATCCTATCAAACTATTTTTAGCATGCTAATGGAAAGGACTAAAAGGAAGTTTAAACAAACAAGTAGGAAATGACTAAACTGACTAGAAAACAACGCCACACGGGGCTAAATAAAGCGGTACCGGGCTAAAAGAAGAGTGTCCCATCGCGATCGCCAAGTTGTAGATGCGGTTATTTCCCCGATGTCCCACCTCTCCCCTTTTTTTGGGGGTCGGGGAAAGGGTGGATAAAGAGAGAATAACGGCGCCCACACAGGGAATAGAAGCGTACGGAAAGTAAAGGAAAGCCGCGATCGCCAGGTACTTTTACTAAAAAGTACCAAAAGTAGGGACGGGTCTAAGGGGATGTGTACATTTTTTGGACCCGTGGAATGTAGCGGGATGTGTCTGCGGTGGGTCCTTCCTCCTCCTTCCACCGGCCGGCCGGCGAAGGAGATTTAGCGCGAGGTACCTGAAGATGACAGAAATAGAAACGGATAAGGCGGACGTGTAGTAAATGAAAAGACAATGGAAGATAGCGGATAGGACGAAAAACGGTGCAGACGCACCTCCTAACTATGGGAATGAAAACCCCTAACTAGACGGTGGGGGGGGGAGCATGCACGTGTGTGCGAGTGTGTTGTCTGGTGACGCGGACAGGGGGAGAGAAAGGCTGTGAGAGCCTGGGAACAGCGTGGTGGATGGCGATGCCTCGTCGTGGAGCGTACGGGGTGGATCATCCTCTGTCTCCGGAACGGCAGCTTCTGGACGATAGGATCGTCTTACTAGAACTCCCGGCAGACGTGGAACGGAACGGCAGGCAGGCGACGTGTCGGACGGGCAGGGCTTCGCCGCTCTGGTGGGGGTAAGGTCTCTCTCTCCTCACTGCTGCGCAGGGGGCTTATATATATAGACTCACTATTTTAAATCGCGTCCACCCCAGCAGACGTTTTTTAAGTAAAATTGCGGCCATGGGCGACGTCGCGATTCATTAGGTCGGCCAGATGTCCCATCAACTTGCCAAAATATGATGATTACGGCGCGCAGCGATCTTAAGAATCGCGTCGACCATAGTCGTCGCATTTCGGAAGGTCAAATCGATTTGACAATCATGATCTCATTTGCGTCCATAAAACGCGTCCATCATACTGGTCGCATTAACAACCGCCTGAACATTTGTAACGCTGTAACTGGCGGTTCATAATCACGTCATGCTGTCTAGGCGCGATTCAGAGTCTGACACCGTACTGACAACCTTCTGACGCCTGACAGGGGCATGGCGCGTGCAGGGGTTAAGAATCGCGTCGTACAACCACGACGCATTTCAGAACCTGCCACAGGTGTCAGAGCGTGTGCTTTCTGGCACAGCCTGAAATTGTTGACTTTTGAACTGCGGCGGCCGTCATGGACCCCTTTTAACGTCGGTTAAGCGTTGCGTTCTGTAAGGTGGTAGCTAAATTGTGTCGCTTCAGTGCGTCGCGCTTATGGCATTTAATATGCGGCCGCCGGTCTGGTCGCGATTTAAAACAGTGCTGATTCTTTTTGGATTTTTCTAGACTCTTTTGTATACTTATCTAAAGGGTCCTAAAAAGCTTTTAAAGACAGAAAAATTCTGAGAAGTCTCAAAGTTCAACAGGAAATTCGGGGAAATCACTTAAAAAGGTATTAAAGACAGTCACATTGAGGCATTACAGTGCAACTCGAGATTTTGTCCACTTCAGGTAAAATTGGCGTGTCTACAAGGTGTTCTCACATGGAGAGACGTGAGACTTGGAAACACCATCTTGGATAACTTGGAAGGTTTCCGTTTTGAAGATTCTCAGCATCTGTCGACAGGCCTTGACCATCTGTCGACAAGCGACATCAAGTTTGCAACAAACAGAACTGTGGAACTTCGGTTCTATGCAATCTGTCGACAGCCGATGGGCATCTGTCGACAGATAGTTGCAATTGTGCAAAAGACAGATGTCTGGAAGTTCAGGTCTGTGGGATCTGTCGACAGTCGACTTGGCATCTGTCGACAGATGGATGTTTTCTAAGCTTTGTGTCTTCTGGCTGATCACACCTGTGCAATCTATCGACAGGTACATTGCGGTCTGTCGACAGGTGACCTAGTTCCTTGCTTTTGTGATCTTTTTCACTTGTTTTGTGAGAGCTTGGCTCTATGCATTTGTACCTACATGATAAAACATGTATTGTCAAGTATAATGAATACATAGATAACCAAGTATTGTATCAAGTTCTTTGTCATGTATCAAACCTCAATTAAACTTATTCATCATCAAAAACATGTTGTTAAAAACATTAGAATGAAAACCCAACATTCTCCCCCTTTTTGATGATGACAAAATTATTCAATTAGTGCACAATTGATGTTTCTCCCCCTTTTGACAACATCGAAAAGCATTCACATCAGTCACACATGTAGTTAACATAGAACATAGCACTGTGAATTCATTGATATGAAATTAAGCATACATAGTACAAAATGTGTTTGACTGAATAGACATGAAAGGGAAAGAGATTACATGATAACAAAGTGAAAGCAATATGACACAAGACACGAAAGTCTCAAACACTACGTGACCCACTCCTAGACACATAAGCTGTCTAAGCAGCATCATCTGCAGGTGGTGCGGAGCCTGACTGGTATCCTGAAGCTCAGTCTGAAGTCTGGTGAGTCGGAGCTGAAACTGGACTTGCATGTCCGCGAGTGCTTCAAGGCTTGTATCAACTGTGTTCAAATGTGCATGTAGCTTGTCAAATCCAGTGGACCTCTGGAGTTGCTTCTGAGCAAGAAGATCACGCAGAGAAGGCTCAACATCTGCATTACTAGCATTATCTCCCGGAGCATCAAGAGCCTCAGACTGGGAGTCTTCATCATCTGTTTCTTCATCATCACCAGCAGCATTCACATCAGCAGCATCAATCTCACATCTACATCCATGGCAACAGCTGGTGCCTTTCCTTTGAGCTCGCGAGTGACGACCCCATCAATGAGCTTGTATCCCATCCTATGTGCAGCAGTGAGATCGAAACTATTGCGGGAGTTAAGCGTGATGCATTCACTGTCCGGAATGTCGATTCCAATGAACCTCATAAGGGAGGTGAGTGGACAAGCAAAAGGCATGGACCTCCGGGTTGGTAGAAGCATTGTAGAATAAGGCCAAGCATCAGGACAGGGAGATTGATGGGCTCACACCGGAGGGAAAAGGTGAACAAGGATTTGTGAACATCGGTGACGAGTTCCCGACTGCCATGCTTTGGCGCAATCAGGGTTGTGAAGATGTGATGGATCATCCGGTTCAAGGGAGGAAAGAAATTGGCATTAGTTTGGAAGCTTTCTTTGTGCCATCATAGGGTTGAAGGGTGAGGAGGGATAGTACACAGAAGCATCCGAGTATGGGTGAGGATGTCGGCTCCGGAGTTGGGGATTTGAAGGGCCTTGCTAAGCAAGTTGGCAGTGAGTTGGAAAGTGGTGCCCTTCACAGTTGTGTAGAAATCATTTCCCTCAGTGTAGCCAAGGTGATTGAAGAAGTCACGAACGGCAGTGGGAGAATAAACCGTGTGACTGTAGAGAAACGACGTCCACCCCTGAGTGTCAAATAGGGGTTGGAGGTTGGGAAAGAGATCTGCCAAGGACTCAAAATCGACATACCTAGGCTGAACAAACTTACTGAATGACCTCTTAGAATGAGTGAGATGGAGACGGGGAGGAACCACGAGTTCGGGCAAACGGTCGTCCCGAAGCTTCGTCCGGCGCTCAGCAGGAGCCCGGTCGTCGTCGCCGGCTCGAGATGAAGCGGGACGGCGGCGAGAAACCAATTTTTTTGCCTTGGGAGCCATGGAGATGATAGGACAAGGGTGGATGAGGGGCACAAGGGTGGTAGAAGGAAGCACTAAGAAAAGCAAGAGAAGAAGGAAGGTAGGGTTTCCCGTCCAAGAAGGAAGGGAGATGTGTTGGGGAGGAAGGAGGGTGATTTGGGTGGTGGAGGGGGGAAGGACCCGGTTACCTTTTAAAGAAGAAGGAAGTTTAAAAGGCAGGTCCTACAAACATGCCCCAAACGGCGCGCCCGTTGGCTTCCAAATCAGGGCTGCCGCCGTCTGTCGACAGATGGCTGGAGATCTGTCGACAGATCCATACAGAAATTCTGCCTGACTGCTTTTTTGTGTGAAATTTGAAGAAGAACTCTTGAGCAAAGGTTACACAATGTATAGAGAAGGTGTAAAATAGGTGAGCACACATTTGAACCTACCATATACATGAATATGAAAGCCATCCCATTTACCTAAATGGTTTAAACATAATACTCAAGGAGTTTCAAGTTAGAGCATTAAGAGAACACCTTACGGTCTTAGAGAAAAGACACCAACACTTTTTTGATGAAGGACATTGTAGACCAACACTATCCCTAGTGTATGATGATCAAATGATGACTGAAATGAATGTCTAAATTTCTTGATAACCATAACAACAATGACCTCGTGATTTAAGACACAGTGGAGGCTTCACTCTATTTCAGTTTTTTTTGCTTGCAATGACTGAATGCAATGGGAAAAGTGGTAATTAGGATAACTTCACACCTTTTGACGTGAGGATAGACATGACAAGTGCCCGTACCCCCAGTTACTCAGTGGAAGTGTCCATCATACCGTTGTATAGAGATGATGAGTTGGCTTTTTGACGCGAGGGCAGACATTTGTGATGCCCATCTCCCCGGTTACTCAGCAAGACACATCATTGCTCTACCTTTATCCCAAGTTCTGATTACTTTATTTTTATTTGTTGATGTTTTTCTGAGATAGGTAGCTTTTCTCCATTTTAGATTAAACTCAAGATCAAGAATGTATATGATTAGCCGTCAATATGAGACATAAAGTTCAATGACCATAAGACCTTTCAAGTTACTTGAGAATAGTGTTTCCCTACAAGGAAATTATTCAATAGAGTTAGGTGTTTATCCTCTACGATGGTTCAATGTTTTCAAAATGATGGAACCTAAACTCGTGCATGAGTAGTATGTCCAAATCATGGTGGTTTTAGGGAATAACCTAATATCATGTGAATATGATGGAGTCAAACATGTATAATCACCCAATAAACACCTTATGAAAAGACATGAACCTGCTCATGAAGTATGTTATGAAATAGGCATGAATTGCTTTGAGTGAGGGTGTCTGTCGACAGCTAGAGATGAGCCTGTCGACAGATCACACAGACAGAAGATTGGCCAGTCGGGGATGACAGAAACTGTGAGATCTGTCGACAGATGAGATTTCGTCTGTCGACAGATTGCACAGACAGAAGAAATTGTGTTCTGTGGGGCTGATCTGTCGACAGACTGAGTGAGGGCTGTCGACAGATGCCTGTGCAAAGCCAGTTTAAGGTTAGAATGGAGAATGAAATGATCATGACACGTGAGGGAATTGAAGATACACATGGAATGAGTGATTTCCTTCACAACGACAACCATCTAACCTGAACTAGCTCCCCCATAGTGTGTGCTCATGTGTACAAAAACAATGAAACGAATCAAGACACACTAGCACAACTAGACAAATCAAATGAGCACACCAAAATGTTCAGGAAGACAGATCATGAAGATATTCAATTTTTCAATTAAGTAGAGAATGGGCAAATTGTAAAGAAACTATTCCCTATAGAAAGTACATAACCCTTTCATGCAATCTCAACTATGGATACGTGACGGAGGATCTTTCCTCACACATAATGAAAGTTTCCAAACAAGCATGACTTGTTCTTCCACAAACACCATTTGATATACCTCATAGTTGGTGCACACAAGGGACATATGCTTAGTATATGGATGAGTTTCATTGCAATTTGCACAAGCCCAATTCTCTTCTCAATGTGGTGAATCTATCTTCAGCTAGAGGTTTGGTAAAGATGTCAGCCAATTGTTTTTCTGTGGTATGAAACTGATTTCTAAAGTTTTGTTGGCTACCTCATCTCTCAAGAAATGGTGACGAATTTCTATGTGTTTTGTCCTAGAGTGTTGAATGGGATTCTTTGATAGATTGATTGCACTAGTGTTGTCACATAGGATAGGTGTGCATCCAATATCGATGTTATAGTCACACAATTGACTTTTTATCCACAACACTTGTGCCGCACAACTCCCTGCAGCAACATATTCTGCCTCTGCAGTGGAGAGTGCAACCGAGTGTTGCTTCTTGGATGCCCACGAAACCATGCAACCACCAAGGATTTGGCAATAGCCACTAGTGCTTTTCCTGTCTATTTTACATCCAGCATAGTCAGCATCAGAATATGAAACCAAGTCAAAGCTACTACCTGCTGGATACCAAAGACCCAAGTCATACGTACCTGAGAGATATCTGAAAATTCTCTTAACTGCAATTAAATGGCTTTCCTTTGGACTAGATTGGTATCTAGCACAAAGGCAAACACTGAACTGAATGTCCGGTCTACTTGCAGTAAGATAGAGGAGTGAGCCAATCATACCTCGGAATTGTTTGGCATCTACCGGTTTACCTTTCTCATCTTTTTCCAGTTTTATACTTGTGCTCATGGGTGTTGAGGCAGGCTTTGTTTGTTCAAACTGAAACCTTTTTAGTAGCTCTTTGACATACTTTGCTTGGTTTATGAAGAAGCCATCCTCCATTTGCTTGACCTGCAAACCAAGAAAGAATTGAAGCTCCCCCATTAGACTCATCTCAAATTCACTGTGCATGTGTTTGGAAAATTCCTCACACAGTGAAGGGTTAGTAGATCCAAAAATGATGTCGTCCACATAAACTTGAACAACAATGATGTGTGTGCGAACTTTCTTTGTAAAGAGAGTTTGGTCTACTTTACCTCTTGAGTAGTTTTTGCTTACCAGAAACGTGCTTAGTCTGTCGTACCAAGCTCGGGGTGCCTGTTTCAAACCATAGAGAGCCTTGTGCAACTTATAGACATGGTTAGGTTTCTCATGATCTTCAAAGCCCGGTGGTTGAGAGACATAGACTTCCTCTTTTATGTAGCCATTCAAGAAGGCAGTTTTGACATCCATTTGATACAATTTAAACTTGTTTGAGCATGCATATGCTAATAAGATTCTAACTGCTTCTAGCCTAGCTACAGGTGCAAAGGATTCTTCAAAGTCCACACCAAACTCCTGATTATATCCCTTTGCAACCAGTCTAGCCTTGTTTCTCACCACTTTACCCTCTTCATTGAGTTTGTTTCTAAAGACCCATCTTGTACCTATGACAGACATTTCAGGGGTTTTAGGAACTAAACTCCAGACATTATTTCTTTGAAATTGTCCAAGCTCCTCATGCATAGCATCAATCCATGAATCTTCTTTTAAGGCTTCTTCAACATTCTTTGGTTCCACTTGAGAGACAAAAGCTAAATGGTCCTGTTCAACTATTTGATTAACCTTAGATCTAGTTTGAACCGACTCATTTAAGTCTCCTATCACATTCTCAAGGGGGTGATCTTTAGAGTACCTCACATTGGTGACTGTTGAAGGCCCGGGTAGATCTTGCATTTGAGGAGGTTGTTCTGGAGGAGGAACTTGAGGTGGTTCAATTTGAGGTTCTTCCTCTTGTGGATCTTTTTCAGGTACATCTTCTTGATTTCTGAACAGAAGAATGTCATCTTCATCATCATACCTGCGAAGGAATCCACTCTTTGATTTTGAAACAACTTGAGATTTTTCTTTTCCTTTTCTTTGTAGTTCCTCAAGGGTTGTTCCTTCAGTTTCATCAAACCTGTAAGCATTTGCAATGTTAGGCTTGATTTGAGATTCATCAAAATTACATGTGGAGTTTCTTCCACTGTTCTAGTTTTCAGATTAAACACCCTATAGGCTCTAGAGTGTTCTGAGTATCCAAGAAAAATACCTTGATCGCTCTTGGCTTCAAACTGTCCAAATCATTTTTATCATTGTTATGTATGAACACTTTTGAACCAAAAACTCTGAAATACCCAATGGTGGGTTTCTTACCTTTCAGAAGTTCGTAGGGAGTTTTCTTGAATACCGGTCTTACCATGGCTCTGTTAAGAATGTAGCATGACGTGTTTATCGCTTCTGCCCAAAAGGTTCTTGCTAATTGATTCTCGACCAGAAGCGTGCGAGCCATCTCCACCAAGGTTCTATTCTTCCTCTCCACAACCCCATTTTGTTCTGGAGTTCTTGGGGAGGAGAACAATGTTCTATCCCTTGGTTCCTGCAAAAATCAGAGAAGGAGTTATTGTCAAATTCTCCCCCGTGATCAGTGCGGATGGAGCATATTTTGTTGACATTTCCATGCTCAATTTTATTGAAAATTCTTCAAATACTTTCATTGCTTCATTCTTGTGAGCCAGAAATTTTACCCAAGTGAACCTAGAGAAATCATCTACAATGACAAAACCATAACGCTTGCCATTGAGACTTAGTGTTCTCGTAGGTCCAAATAGGTCCATGTGCAACAGTTCATAAGCTTTAGAAGTACTCACCGGTGCTTTTGATTTGAAGGATTTCCGGTTTGTTTCCCTGTGCACATGCATCACAAAAATTTTCATTTTTATTGAATGGAATTTCAGGAAGTCCACTTACCAGTTTGAGCCTCATGATCTTGTGCAACACATTATAACTAGCATGACCAAGCCTACGATGCCACAATGTAAGCTCGTTGCTACAAGACACAAATCATTATTTTCTAAATCATCTAAGTCAACCATATAGATGTTATTTATCCTTTTTCCAGAAAACTTCAGACTTCCTGTTTCCTTATCAAGAATTTGACATGAATTAGACTCAAAGACAATTTTATGACCCTTATCACACAATTGACTTATGCTAAGCAAATTGTGATGAAGGCCATCAACAAGCAACACATTGTCTATTGAGTTAGAGGCAAACTTACCGACCTTACCTGAGCCGATGATCTGGCCTTTGTTGTTACCTCCGAATATGACTTGACCTCCGTCTTTTTCCACGAGCATACAGAATTTTCCTTTGTCGCCCGTCATGTGCCTCGAGCAGCCGCTATCCAAGTACCATTTGTTTTGATTATGGGCTGCTAGGCATTCCTGCACATGTGGATTAGACAAGAGGTTTTGGTACCCAAATTACTTTGGGTGCCAAGGTATCATTCATGCCAAACAGTAAATGCTTTGGAATCCAAACTTGTTTGAATTTTTGATTGTGTGGATTGTTCCAGCATTGTTTTTCAATGTGCCCAATCTTTTTACAGATTTTGCATGAAGATGGTTTCTTAACAATATTGGGCTTGACATTCTTTGGAGCATGCATTGGCATTTTTCCTTTCTGTTGCTTTGTTAGTTTTTCTTTTGGGCTTGATTTCCAGACCTGTCGACAGCTCTCTTTGGGGCTGTTGACAGATCTTGGAATTGTGCCAGCATTAGGCTTCTTTGCCTTGTTTTGGGGTTGCTTACCCTTAACTTGGGTTTTTCTGTTCTTTGTGGGGGTATACTTACTTGTGCTTGGGCTTGATTCAACAAAAGACGTTATCAATTTTCTCCAATTTCTTTTGTTTTACTGGTTGGTACCCAAGCCCATGTTTTGGAACAAAAACATTTGACCCCAAGATTGCATCAAGTTTTGTTTCCCTTTAACAAACCTTGACAAGTCTTCAGATTTGCCCTTTAGATTTTCTTCAGTCTTTTCCAATTTTTCTTTCAGTTTATCATGCTCACCTTGAAGAGTTTCAAAGGAGTTCATTAAATCATCTTTTTCCTTTTGAACTTCTTGGAGTTTAAGTTTCAGGCTATCCATCTCCTCATGGTGAGCTTCCTCATCAATCCTCATCATTTCAATGTCTTTAATTAATGATGCAACTTGTTCATCATTTTGTGTGTTGTTAGCAAGAGAGTTAACTTTCTTTTTGAGTGCCTTGTTTTCAGATTTAAGTTCACAAAATTTTTCAAACAAAACAGTATAAGCCTCTTCCCATTCATCAACTGAATAGCTTTCAAAGGAAGAGTTTACCTCATTTGAGTCCTCACTTCTCGCCATGAGACAGTGGACTTCATCATCTCCGGAGGTAGCTTGACTGTTGTCGTCCTCGTCTTCATCGCTCCAAGTGGCCAGCATTGCCTTGGCTTTCTTGAACGTGAACTTGTCCTTTTTCAGCTTCTTCTTGAGCTCGGGGCACTCTCCTCTCATGTGCCCTTGCTTCTTGCACTCGTAACACACAATCTCAGATTTTTTGTTAGTATCAAATTTATTGGAAAATTCTTTCTTTTGGAAAGGTTTAGAGTTACCTGTACCTCTCCTCTTGTATTTCAGGAATTTTTTGAATTGCCTAGTGAGCATGGCCATTTCGTCATTTTCACTCTCACTAGACGATTCAAACTCATCACTTTCCTGAATGACCTCCTTTTTGGAAGCTGGGGAATTTTTCCTGGAAGCCTTCAAGGCAAGTGGCTTCCTAGGATTATCGTCAGTTTCCTTTCTTTTCATGTTGATTTCATAGGTCATCAGTGAGCCAAGGAGTTCATCCAATTTCATTTTTGAAAGGTCCTTGGAATCCTCAATGACAGTGGCTTTGGTGTTCCATGAGGATGGAAGAGACCGAAGAATCTTCCTCACCAAATCACTTTCTCAGTATTCCTTTTTCAGACCTTTCAAGCCATTAATGATCAACATGAATCTCGCAAACATGTCAGAGATGGTTTCAGTATTCATTTTAAACATTTCATATTCGGAAACCAACATGCTTGCTTTAGTTTCCCTTACCTCGGACGTACCTTCATAAATTAGCTCGAGTTTGTCCCACATCTCTTTTGCTGATGTGCACGTGGAAACTCTCGAGTATTCGTTGGGATGGACCGCGCACTGCATCATGTTGAGGGCGCTCCAGTTGAGTGTCCCCTTCGTGATCTGGTCCTTGGTCCAGGTACTCTCGTCCTCAGGAAGGGAATTTGCCTTTGTGGACTATTTTCCACAGCTCGTAGTTCTCTGCTCTCAGGAACACCTGCATACGATTTTTCCAGTAAGGGTAGTTAGTTCCATCAAAAAATGGTGGCCTGGTCACTGAGTGACCCTCGGCCATGAATCCCTTGCTAGATTCCATTAGACCGTGAATCTCCTGATCGTAAGATCAAACAAGTAAGACAGTAAATCGGAGAAACTCGGCTCTGATACCAATTGAAAGGTTTGCGGAATTCCCAATATGGTAATCTAGAAGGGGGGTTGAATAGATTACTGTCAATTAAAAGTTTAATACAACCTTTTTTAATCACAACAAAGTCTTTCTGAATTTGCAGTAGAATCAAACTAAGACTTAGATGTGTTGGTGATGTGTGGATCAAATAGTAGTCTATCTAGGGTGTGTAGATGCAGCGTGCCTATCAAACATCTAACGTGAAAACGTTCAAACCACAAGACATGATGATTTACCTAGTTCAGAGTACACAAATCGTGTATCCTACGTCCACGGCACACACACACACGCAAAGAAACTGCTTATGAGCGAGTTCGGTGACTACAACTCACACACACGTGTTTTCTGATGTGCACCCATGATCAGAACAACACACACGTGATTTCAAGCACAAGGGTCGCTTGAATCACCACAACACACACACGGATGGTGAAAGTATGAAAACAGGAAGAGTTCAGAGTGAAAATGAATCCTGATGTAGAACTCTTTTGGGAACACCTGGAGGGAGTTCAAACTTCGACTTGAATGCTTCAGATCGATGGAGAAGGTTGAATCCTCGACGTTCTATTTTCAGGAACTGCTGGATCGAAGGATCTCTCGGCCTCTGAACAGCAGTCTGAAGCAGAGCAGCAACAACTTCTTTGGATCTTGGACTTGCTCTAGGGTTTTTTGTTGTGGCTGCTTCTGTACGAGATTTCTTCCAAATAGGTGTTTAAATATAGGTGTTCTCACATGGAGAGACGTGAGACTTGGAAACACCATCTTGGATAACTTGGAAGGTTTCCGTATTTGAAGATTCTCTGCATCTGTCGACAGGCCTTGACCATCTGTCGACAGGCGACATCAAGTTTGCAACAAATAGAACTCTGGAACTTGGTTCTGTGCAATCTGTCGATAGCCGATGGGCTCATTGACAGATAGCTGCAATTGTGCAAAAGACAGATGTCTGGAAGTTCAGGTCTGTGGGATCTGTCGACAGTCGACTTGGCATCTGTCACAGATGGATGTTTTTTGAGCTTTGTGTCTTCTGGCTGATCACACCTGTGCAATCTGTCGACAAGTACATTGGGGTCTGTCGACAGCTGACCTAGTTCCTTGTTCTGTGATCTTTTTCACTTGTTTTGTGAGAGCTTGGCTTTATGCATTTGTACGTACATGATAAAACATGTATTGTCAAGTATAATGAATACATAGATAACCAAGTATTGTATCAAGTTCTTTGTCATGTATCAAACCTCAATTACACTTATTCATCATCAAAAAATGTGTAAAAATGTTTAAAAACATTAGAATGAAAACCCAACGAATAGACTACACCCAACAAAAAAAAGGGGGGGGGGGGGGGGGGGGGGGGGGTGGGGGGTCTGGGGAAAAATCATTCAAGCCACATTCATGTGCAAATATGCCATCGCCTTGCAAAATGCCCTAATGCCTCTCAATTGCTACTTGTTCGGTTTTATCCGCTGGCATGTTACATCCACATCGTTTGACGCTTGTTTACTATTAACGGCAGCATTGTGGAGCAAGTTCTTGTAGACGTCACATCCTATTGACATCAACTGTAAATGAGTGGCAATCGGTTGGGCGTTAACCTGCAATTTTTCAAAGCTTTATTATTCATATAGCCATTATTTCTTATCTTGAGCCTCAAGTTTTTTGCAGATATTTAAGCACAAGCAGCGCTTCAAATCCAGAACACTCATGCAACCTTGAGTGTTACACAGGTATGTCTACATTGGATTAGTCACCGAGGTGAATCATGGCGACCATGAACCCAAAGTTCCCCTTTACAAAACTATGATGGGTTTGCGATCTCATTTATTCGTATGCCTTAAAATTTCCTCTCGTTCTAACTTGCATTTAGATAGGGAACCACACCACATGCATTAGGATTTCACTGCTGACATTCTATACTAACTCAAAAAAAAATTGGAGATTTTCCTTAATCACTCTTTGGCTCCCCAGCTCAAGTGGCCTACCGGGTTAGCACCACCTTCTCGAATATCCAAGCTGATATCGGGTCTTTGTTGCCCCCCCTTCTCCACTTGTCCCACCGTGCATATCACAAGTAATCATTCCAGTCTTATTGAGTTCATGTGAACTTTTTGCCAGTCATGAGCTTAATTTTGGACTTCTAGCTTTCCAAACATTGATTCCAGTTATATCTTTAATAATTCTTTGAGAGTACAATGAATCCATTTGTCTCCACAACCCCTTGATTGGAAAATGTCCTTATTAGGTCAGCGGACCAAAACGGACTCCGGTTGTGAGATTTCCTTGATTCAACCGTCATATTACAACTCCTTTGACTCAGACAACACCAGAAACTAGTCAAAGTCATACACGACAATGCCAGGACCCTACCATTGGGTTGCAGTTGTAGTACATGGGTAGATCACCCTTCCTCTTATACACATTTGTCTCTCAGACGATTCATCACTTGTTCTAGCCTAACTCATTCGTGTGGCTTGATTATTTCCTATCCTCGGAGATGGCCATTCCATCAAATCTTCACGTCCTTTGTTTACCGTGACACCAACCATTTAGTCCCCTCTGCTCCCTTGCAAGATCGGATGTCTGGGAGAGGCATTTGTAGACCCGATATTTGGCCATCTCTGCATGGTTCATGGCCCAATAAGGCATGTTTGACCGCTTGTTGACTTGCCTCGGATCCCATTTAGACAGCACATCGATTGCCCCTGACTACAAGTTGGCGGCACATCACCTTGACATCGATTCAGGTTGGCATCCATTTCGGTTGACGTCTGCATGGGGTTGGCGGCAGCATCGCTTATTGTCAACCTAGGTTTTTGTTGGTCTACGCAACTGCCCGGATTCTAGCCCACTTGCGCCATTCCCTCACCCTGCAACACATGGGCCGTTCCCAATGGGAAAATGGGCCACCTTGGCACCCCCTTGAGCTAGTAAAAATCCTACATGTCCCCCTCTCATTGGTTCAAGCCTTATCACATGGATTGCCACATGTTTATGTGTGTTTTCTCAAACTTGAGCATCCAATGCTGACTAGCTCCGCCCCCATTGCCTATATAGGTAACTCCTTGACCTTCTAAGTGAGGGGGGAGATGCTGGACGCCCAAGCCATGTTGCTTTGAGAGAAGAGAGAGAATGTGCCACTAAAGCTTCCACCCTTGCTTCCTCTCTTCCTCTCAACATTCGGGGCATCCAGGAGGCTTCACCCCGAGATGGAGGAGCCCACAAAGGAGCCAACTAAGCTGCTACACGAGGATCATCTCCCTCTTCTCTTTCTCTTTCTCTTCCTCTTCCTTTAGCTTTGCAAGCAACCCACTACACACAGACACACCCTAGGCACGTAGTGCACACTCTCAACACACCCAAAAGGGTTTTCCAACCAAAAAACGGAGGGAAGAAGCTTGGTCATAACACTTGGCCACCCCTCTTCTCAAGCCCACAACCGATACGGAGATCTCCTTTTGGGCTTCTTCTTTCTGTTCAGGACGTTTACTACACTGCATCCAAGTCTAATAGAGCTTTTTCTTGTGCCAGGAACACTTTGAAGGAGACCATGTAGCTTCTTCTCTTTTTCCATCCGAAGAGAGGAAAGTTGGAGTCCCACCATCCACCGTAGCATGAGGCACGTCTTTGGCGCGATCATATTACCTCCTTGGGCATAGGTAAGGCCGTGGCGATCACATCACGTCCATTACTTTGCTGGTTTCTTCCTTCTTCTCTCTAGTCAACATGGTCAAACGAGAAGTCAAAGAGGTCAACCAGTAATCCATCCAACCCCAACGAGGGAGCGGCAACATTTGGGAACCTCTGGAGCTACCAATAACCACTACAACTCGCGGGGGTCGCGGAACGGAGCGTCCACACCCATGAGTGGTGGAGAGTTCAGAAGCAGACTCACTTTCAGGGGCAGCGGTTGGATCATATTACTTGGCAGCAGTTTTTTAGAGGTCTTTTACGGCGAGTACTTCCCAGACTACTCTCGACGTGACAGACGAGACCAGTTCCATGAGTTGGTTCTGTGCGATCTCGCAGTTACTCAGTACTACCAAAGGTTCGTTTGGTTGTAGAGGCATGTTCCTTATGTAGAAGGTAGTGAGCAGGCTTGTGCGGAGAAGTTCATCACAGGACTGAGCCAGATTTGAGGTGGGGTGATTGCTCACAGTGTACCACCATAGGAGAGGCTGTGACTAAGGCCAACGCCATAGAGAGGGAGACTTGGTAGCCCCAGCAGCAGCAGCAGCAGCAGGGAGGAGCCTCCTCCAGGTCCTCTCACCGTACCAGCGTCCCGCAGGGAGTCGTGGTAGTGCGATTTCTTCTTCTTCTTCTTAGGGCTCGGGCAATTCCGACAGCTCCAGAATTCGTTTGAAGTTCAAGTAGTTGCCTACTTATGGGGGTGGATGGAGCCGGTAGCAGAGGCGTCAGTCTAGGTTTGCAGAGCAGTCAGTCCAGCAGGGAGCTTAGCAGGGCAGATAGGAGGCAGTTTGCTACACTTGTGTTTCTCGGGCCACTTCAAGAGGGATTTCCTGATGGGACAGGTCCCGCAAGCAACAACAAGTACAATACGCGCATCAGCCATCTCATTACAAGTAACCTCCCCAACAGTATGCACCCTGTCAACAGCAGTAGGGGTAGTACCATTTGTAGCCTCAGCAGTTTCAGCAACATCAGCAACCTCAGCAGTTCCAGCCATACCAGCAGCAACACAGTTTCCCCAGCACCAGCAGCTGTTGCAGCATAAGCCTCCCCAGCAGGCGCCGTAGCGTGGGCGTGGTCGTGGCCGTGTGATGGCTCTTACCACGGAGCAGGCGGAGGCGTCGAACCTGGTTATAGGTGCCTTGCCTATCCTTGGTAGAGCTGCCTGTGTTTTGGTTGACCCCGGTGCTTCTCTCTGTTTTGATTCCGAGGAGTTTTGCAAGTCTCTGGTTCATCACCACTTGAGAGGCAGTGTGATGTGATTGTCAATCTCCTATCGGTGATTTCCTGCATTCTTTTAGTTACCTGGAGGGCGTCACAGTTGAGGATGAGGGACAACAGTTGCTGGCCAGGCTGTATGCGTTGCAGCTTCGTGACTTTGACGTCATCCTGGGCATGGATTGGTTGGAAGCTCACTCAGCTTTGGTTGATTGTCAACGGAAGACCGTTCGATTTGAGATACCTAGAGAACTATTCTCTATTTCTGAGGTATCTGGTCTACCCGTCGACCATTTATTTCTTTTTGTAGAGCTCTAGTTGATCTGTGATGGCTATGTAGCATATCTTGCTTTTGTTTGTTCCATGGAGCCTAGTGGGTCTTCGATTTCTAATGTGCTTGTTGTTTGTGATTTCTCTGATGTTTTCTCGAACGATCTACTTGGGTTACCGCCTGAGCGTGAGGTAGAGTTCTCCATCCAGCTTTTGCCTAGTACGATGCCTTTGTCCAAGGCACCTTACCAGATGGCTCCGGCAGAGTTGCACGAGTTATAGCGCCAGTTGCACGAGTTGCTTGAGCTGGGCTTCATTCGTCTGAGTCATTCGCCGTGGGAAGCACCAGTTCTGTTTGTGAGGAAGAAGGATGGTAGTCTGCATTTGTGCATTGATTATCGGTAGTTGAACTGGGTTACAGTGATGAACAAGTACCAGTTTCCGAGGATTGATAATTTGTTCGACTAGTTGCAGTTAGCTAGAGTTTTCTCAAAGATTGTCTTGAGGTCCGGTTACTATCAGATGAGGATCATAGAGTCAGATGTTGGCTTGACAGCTTTCTGTTCCAGGTACGGTCACTTTGAGTTCGTCGTGATGCCATTTGGGTTGACGAACGCACCCGCAGATTTCATGGATTTGATGCATAGGGTGTTCGGTGAGTACTTAGATCGGTTCGTGGTCATCTTTGTTGATGACATTTTGGTCTACTCGGCTTCTGAGGAGGAGCACGAGGATCATCTGAGGATCATGCTAGAGACCCTGCGAAGTCACCGACTTTATGCCAGGTTCGACAAGTGTGAATTTTGGCTGATGGAGGCACACTTTCTCGGGCACGTGATCTCTGGTTCTGGTGTGGCAGTGGACCCTACCAAGGTTGAGGTAGTGTTGTCATTGGAGCAGCCCACATCAGTGTCAGATGTTCACAACTTTTTGGGTCTGGCAGGTTACTACAAGAGATTCATTTAGGATTTTACCAGGATTGTAGAGCCGTTGACCAGGTTGACGAGGCTGGACGTCAAGTTTGTTTGGTCATAGGACTGTGAGCGGAGTTTCCAGGAGCTGAATACAAGGTTGACTTCAGCACCAGTGTTGATCTTGCCGTCGGGCAGTGGAGGTTTTTTTGTCTACACCGATGCGTCGAGATCAGGATTGGGTGCCGTGCTTATGCAGCATGGTGGGGTTGTTGCCTATGCTTCTCAGAAGCTCAAGAAGTATGAGGAGAACTACCACACCCATGACTTAGAGTTGGCAGCAGTGGTGTTCGCTCTAAAGTTGTGGAGGCACTATTTGTATGGAGAAGCGTTCGAGATCTTCACCGACCATCAAAGTTTGCAGTATATTTTCACTCAGATGGATTTGAACTCAAGGAAGTGCAGATGGATGGAGTATTTGAAGGACTACGACTTACCCTCTCCTATCACATAGGAAGGGCTAACGTCGTGGCCGATGCTTTGAGCAGGCGCGTTCACTTGAGTTCGTTGATGGTCAAAGAGTGGAGGCTGATCGAGGAGCTGTCCAGGGAGTGTTTTTACTTGTCAAGGCATAGAGACCGAGCAGTGATGACCAGCTTGTCAGTTCATCCGTTTGTGTACAGGCAGGTGTTACAAGCACAACATGCAGACTAAGAGTTGTCAGATAGTTTACAGATGCCAGATGTTGAGCTGGACGAGGACAGTGAGGTGAGATTCCAAGGCAGGCTATATGTTCCCGAGGATGCGTGCCATGAGCTTTTCTCAGAGGCTCACAGGTCGACGTATGTTGTTCATCCTTGTTCCACCAAGATGTACCATTGCTTGAGGAGGTTCTTCTAGTGGCCAGGGATGAAGAGCGGTGTGGCGGAATTTGTCGCTAGGTGCCTTACCTGTCAATAGGTGAAGGCTGAGCATCAGCGTCCTAGTGGTGAGTTGCGGCCGTTGCCCATTCCTGAGTGGAAGTGGGTGAAAGACATGTGGAATTATCCAATATGTTAATCTAGAAGGGGGGGTTGAATAGATTACAACAAACTCTAACCACAGTTACCTTCTTTTCGATGAAAACACAAACTTATCGAAATCTTGCCATTACTGTGCTTGTTGTGAATAGAGCATGAACAGTCTATCTAACGTGTGTAGAATCAGTGTGCCTACCAATCATCTATCGTGGAAACGTGCAAACCACAGGACACGAAGATTTAAGGTGGTTCGGAGTACACAACTTTGTGTACCTATATCCACCGTCCACACACACATGCAGAAGGACTGCTTATAAGCGAGTTCAAACCACTACAACACACACATTCACGTTGTTTGATGTTAACACATGATCAGAACAACATGACCCACGTGAATCAAGCACAAGAGATACTTGACCACCAACACACACCCGAGTAGAGAAACAAGACAGAGAAGAGTTCAGAGTTGTAGAATCAAATCCTGAGATGGAACTCTCAAGATGGTCGTCCAGATGAACTTCAACTTCATCTTGACATGAATCAGTTGATGGAGAAGCTTGAATCACAGAAGAACCAGCTTCAACTTCGTTCAGAAGATTGTTCTTCTTTGTTTTGGATGGAGTGCTGAAGCAGAGCAGCAGGGAGAGAGTTTTTCTCTTGGATTTCCTTAGGGTATTTGTATGGTGGCTGCTTCTGTACGAAAAATACCTTCAAACATTCCTTATATATGGTTGTTTATGTATGGAGAGTTGTGGTAGAAGAAACACCCAACTTGGAAACATGTCCAAATCTTGGATCTGAGATCTTCTCTTTGTCTGTCAACAGCATGCTATGCATCTGTCGACAGGTACTGACAGGTTTGCAAAATCCAGAAGACTGCCTTGCGGGAAACATTTCTTGTGTGTATCTATCGACAAGCGATTGGATCTGTCGACAGGTACACTTGTCCTTAACCTGTCTGATCTCTCTGTGTGAAGCTGTCGATAGAGACATGTGGGTCTGTCGACATGTACTTGTTGATGTGACTTTCTTTAGTTTTTTGCTTTGGAATTTGGTACATTGTCTTGCCACTCACACCTACATTTAAGAGCATTGTTAGTAAGATATAAAGAACATATAAAGAACATTAGACAATCACTTGAGATGTTCTTTCTTAATTATCATTTGCTGATCATGTTCCAATTATGCTCATAACATTAATTTGGATTGGTCATGATCAAAACAAACATAACAGATGTAAACCCAACATTCTCCCCCTTTTTGATGATGACAAAATTTTCAAGTAATGCATAGTGATGTTTCTCCCCCTTTTGGCAATATCCAAAAAGACATTCATGTACACATGAGTAGAACTTAAGCAAAGAACTGTGAATTCCATTGATTGAGCATTCATTGCACGCAGTTACAAAAGTGACTCATGACATGACAAAAGAAGTGCAAGCGGAGGAAATAACATGATTGTGATAGCAAACTAAGATAACAGTGATAAGACCCTGACCAAAGCAAAATAAACACTAGATAACTGACGCCTAGACTCTCTAGATCATCAGTCCCAGGTGGTGCAGAGGCCCGACGGAGTCCATGAAGCTTTGTGGAGAGCCTTGTAAGCCTTATCTGAAGCTGGACTTGAGTGTCAGCCAGTGCGTCCAAGCTGGTATCAACATGATCCAATCGAGCATTGAGATGTTCGAAACCATGGTCATCTGGAGCTGCATTTGTGCCATTTGAGCAGAGATGAAATCTCGAAGAGAGGGCTCATCAGGCGCTTGGTCATCAGCAGCAACATCAGCTTCAGGGTGGTGAAGATGTGATGGATCATTCTATTCAGTGGGGGAAAGGAATTGGCATTCAGTTTGGCAATTTTCTTAGTTGCATCATAAGGATGGAGAGTGATGAGATGAATAGTATTCAGATGCAGAAGGGTGGCTGAGAAGCACATCAGCCCAGAGTTAGGAATTTGAAGTGCAGTGCTGATGAGGTTGGGGGTAAGCTTGAAAGGAGTACCTTTGATAGAGGTGTAGAGATCCCCATCCCCAGACAGACCAAGATTATTGAAACCTCTGTAATGGTAGTAGGAGAGTAGTGTAGGTGAGAATGGAGAAATACCGTCCAGCCCTGGGTGTCAAAGAGGGGTAGGAGATTGGGGAACAGGTCTCCCAAAGAAGGAAAATCAACATAGCAGGCTGACGAATTTGCTGAAGGTTTTCGGAACCATGGTGAGTTGCAAACCTCGGGGAACAACAAGCTCGGGCAGTCGATCATCACGATGCTTGTTCGGCTCTCGGCAGGAGCCCCGACCTTCGCCGGCTTGGGGAGATAAGGGACGGCGACGGGATGCAAGTTTCTTGCCTTGGAGCCATGAGAAAGAGAGGAGGTCGGAGTGGAGAAGAACTCGGAAAGAAGAAGAAAAGAACGAGGAGGAAAAAAAGAACCAGGAGGGGCAGAATCTGGGTATGGCGCCCTGGAGAGAAGGGTTTGGTGGAGAAGGAAGGAGGAGGGAGTTTGGAAGTGGAAAGGGAGGAAGGGTCGCAGGTTCCCTTTTAAAGAGTGGGAATAATTTCCAAAGGACATGACCCAAAAATCCAACCCTAAAGAGACGCCCGTTGGGCTTCCAAATAGAGCCTGCCGCCGCTGTCGACAGATGCAGAGTATCTGTCGACAGGTGCAAACAGAAACTGTGCCAGATGGGGATTTGACAGGATTGTTTGGGCAATGAGCGTCCAAGATGTAGATAACGTGTAAAAGAGGACTCCTAAACACCTTTCTTTCCTAGTTACAATAGGACTCCTAAACACCATGGTTACTTAAATATTCTTCACCAATCCCTAGGTACGAGTTTTAGAACTTACTGGGGTCGTGTGGAGGAGCTCTTGGTGGCTGGAGAGTAGGAGATCAAGCATACCAAGCTCATCTTCTTCCCCGTTCGTCTGCTACAACCTGCACAACGGTCTTCTTGAAGCCGATCAAAGGTTGGCCAAACCTAAATCTCATCGTGCAAGGCTTATACCCCTGGAAAGAGGGTCGAGTCACTTCCTAACCCAAGTGGAATGCCCAAATTCCATGCAGTATACACGGAGTATTAAGCGTTCTCCTCCAGTGGTCTGATACGGGTTTTCTGGAAGAACGAGGCTTCATCAACCCAAAAGGTAGGTTTTCTCGGGCCAAATCTTAACATCTCCTATACCAAATGTGTAGAGCATCAAGTTAGCTTTCATTTCCCTCTGGTTTCATCGAATTTCATTAGTAGATTTTGAATTATAAGTGTTTCCTCAAAGTCGTGCACTGTTAGGGCTTTTTCTTGTTCTTCGTATGTTTCATGTGATTCAAGACCGAATTAGAGTAAACTCATAACATGAAAGTTATTCTACTAGTTATCCTTTTCAGGTTTTGTGTTGAACGTTTTGTCTAAATGTCATAAGTTAGAGAGTTATAAGCGTGGTAATAGGGTTGCTGCATGAAACTACATCTTCAGTTACACTTGGTCTGACCTTGTATTCAACTTGATCAAAACCTATCGAAACCATCCTTATTGTCCAATTCCGATTTACTGGAAGTACCCTTGTATGTCTAGGTTGTTTTAAAACTGGTTTTGTTATTTTTCATGCACTGTACAATTTGTTCTCTATTTTAGAACAACCTGTGTCAAAGAAAGAAAGACTGGTCCGCAATCCAAGCACTGTCCTTGCTCTGTCAGAGTCAGGCACGGACCCTGTGAACGCGATGGCCCGATAGGTCGCGTTCAGAGGTTGATTGCGACATCCCCTTGTCACTTTCTCTCAAGGCGACATGCGCTCTGTCGCTATCAGGCTACCTGATCTGACATCCCCGTCGCGATGCTCACATCCCTGTGTCGCCTTCTGGTCCCGACCCGTCGCCTTCCTTACAGGAGCCTGTCGCGATCTGACCTCGGCCTGACAACACCTGTCGCCTTCCTCTTATGTGCCGGTCGCGCCTGACCCGGCCAAAGAACCCTGTCGCCTTCCTTATATGGCCCATGTCGCGATCTCAGGATTTGCCATTTAACCCCACTTACATTCTTGCTAACTAACCACTATACCCGGTCTGTTTATGTAATATTTCTGTGTAAGTCACACGTTTTGGGTCTGATCATTGCATGATGGTTATTTAATGGCTTAAAAAGTTTTAAACCCATTTAAAAGCTTTAATTACATGAATGCTATTCTAAGTGCTCCTTAAATGTTATGATCCATTCATGCTTCTTGTGATTTATCTTCCTACTGTTCTTCCACTTTAAATGATAATTATTATCTTAAATCTTGCAAACCCATGTGTAGTTAAATGCATAGTTTCATTGCATGCTATCATGTTAAGTGTTTTCCGCAGTTTTGAGAATTGAGACACGCGTACCGCACTACACACTCGCACTGTTAGGCAGCCCTTTCTTGGGAAATTGGAAACTCTCTACCGGTCATTCCGAATCGGTAGACTAGCGACCTTTTCACCAAGGCCTCCGTAAATCTCCTCTGACCATGGATTCCCACATGGCCGACGAGTTGGTTGTACCATTGAAGTTCCCTGAAGATAGCGTGCACTTCCTTTCTCTTCTTCTTCTCGTGAGTGTGATTTGGCAATCTAGACTAAAGCCATTAATGTAAAGATTTAACCAAAGTACAAATCGTACAGTTATGCTGCCGAATTTATCTCTTGACCATTGTTATCATGAAATCATGTTCATTACTTATTACTTGTTCCCATCATCATCATGAACATGACATTATACATGCTTACTTATTGAAACTCTCATTGGCCATTATTAATGACTGTGGGTATCTACATTTAAAATTTACATGAGATGCTGGTAGGGCACCGGCGTGTGTCCAAGGCTCCAATCTAGCCCCAATGACGGCGAGTCATAGATATACTGTTAACCATGGGGTATAATGATTTACTGGTGTTGCATCTATGCTGGGAGTCCTGCTTGCTTGTTGAATGATAGATACAATACCACATACATGTGTCCTGGTGTACATTCTTGATGGATCTTTTCTCGGTGTACATTAGTGTCTACGTGCCTGATTAGTGTTACTTAGATGTGCTCGTACATTCTTGCTTGCTTGCTTGTGTGATATGACCATCCTGCATTTATTGCAATTAGTGATATCTTATTTCTTGAAGCTATTGACATCAAGTGAAATCTTGCGTGCTCGTACAAAGTGATCTATGCTAGTTCTATCTTGTTACCTTGTTCCCAAATCTTTTTTATCTTGTTCACTCCATCTAGCTTGTTTTATATATCATGTTTTGAACGAGTTTTATTCGTACTTGCATATCATTCATCGTACTTACCTAGTTCTAATTATTAATCACTTATATCATTGCCCGCACATTGAGATATAAATCCTACTGGGCTAGTTTGCTCATCCCCTACTTTTTACCCAATCTAGGTGACTATGACGTTCAAGAGGAAGAGCAAGTCGAGGATGGGAATGCGTCTGAGTGAAGAGCGTTCCAATCATGAGTCTATCTATAGTTAGTTTATTTTGAGTGTTAGAACAATGTAGTAGGAAGTGAGGATTAAATGTACTTTCCCTTTTTGTTGAGTCTTAGTCTTGTAATAGTTTCCATTTGAATACAAAGAGTTGAGATTTGAATATAATTTATATTGAGCTCACATATGGGCCCTATTATGATGTTGGTTGATACACATTTAGTGCGTGCTAGCTAGAGGCTTATTTGCCGACTGTCCACGTCTCGAAATATCGACTCGAATTAATTATTATATCCGCTGTGAATTCTCGGGACGTGACAGTTTAGTGGTATCAGAGCCTAGGAATACCAAATAGGATATGTCTCAGGAATAGGAGATACCTATGGAACCTAGGTCATGAAATTAATACAGTACTTGGTGAAATGGGTAGAGACTGAGAATATGTTAGAAAGAATTAAACACTCCTACCCTTGACTCTTATAATGTATCTAAGACATTAATTGGTTTCCATCCTTTTCTCAGGAACCTCATAACTCTTGCACTCAACCGCAATGGCTCGTAATCAGTGGCAATTTATGCAAGAAACCGTGGCTGGATTGACCTAGGCACTACAAAATGTAGTTCAGGTTGGAAATCAAGCTGGAGCTGCAAGGAATGGAGCCGGTGATCTGCACCGCAATTTTAGGGTTTTAACCCTCCTCGTTTCTCTGGATCCGTCGACCCAGACGAGGCAGAAAAATGGCAGGAAGAAATAGAAAGGATCTTCCAAGTAATGCAATGCACTAATAGGGAGAAGGTGGTACTGGCCACTTTTCAATTTACCAAGGATGCCCGAGCATGGTGGAAGGCCACATCGGCCCACCTGCCTATATAGCTGAACTGGAGTGGGCGGATTCCTGGAGATATTGCGGGGAAATATTTCTCTGAGAGAGTGAAGGAGAAGAAGGACATAATTTGCCGCACTGAAGCAGAAGGGAATGTCCGTGGCTGAGTATGAGGCTCAGTTCACGCGTCTTGTGTGTATGCCCCACATCTGGTGGGAACTGAAAGCTGAAGGCTAACCGTTTCATGGATGGGCTCAGGCCCATGTTCATTGAATGACTCGGAACACAAATATTCAAACTTACACTGAATGGTCCAAAGAGCTCAGTTGGTAGAAGACACCATGGCCAAGGTGGATGGCATGAGGGGCAAGGACAACTCCAAGCCGGTCTTCGTCAGGAAGGAGCACCTAATATTGCTCCAACCTTTCGTAACAACAACGTCAACACAACAACAAGAGGCCGATATCGGAAGGGATATTGCTGAGATAAGAGAGCTAAGGTGGAAGGTAGGCAGTTGGCGGAAAACACAAATTCTGTGATAAACCGGCACCGAGCTGAAGAATGCTTGAAGAAGCTCGGGCATGCTTGAGATGTGGTGGTCGTGACCACCGTATTCCTGACTGTCCATGATGAAGGACCACCAGGCAGAGCTTAGAATATACCACGGCGTCAGGACGCCTTAATGCTGTCATAGAAGCTGACCTACCCGAGGAAGGGGTATGGTGGAAGGTACCATTTCCATACACTCTCAACCGCATTTGTGCTTATTGATACTGGAGCTGCTTATTCATTTATTTCCACCACATTTACCTGCAACTCTACCTGTCAAACCTGTACCCTTGAAATCCAAGATCACTGTAGCCTCCCCACTAGGCTCAGAGTCTGAACTCACTCACTACTTTCCGAAATGTGAAACTATAATTGGAGGACACAATCTCCCTGCCGACCTTATCTGTTTAGACATGAAGGGTTATGATGCCATTCTGGGTGTCGATTGGCTAATTGAATATGATGCCGATGTAAACTGTCGCCATAGGAGGGTCACTTTTAAAAGACCAAACCTTCCAACTTTATCACTACTTGGCACCCGCTATCACAAACACCCTATCTTGATATCCTCCTTAAAGGCTTCTAAGCTGATCAACCAGGGTTGTGATGCTTTCCTAGTTTCCGTCTTGGCAACTGAAAAGAAGAAACCGACCTTAGAAGACATTCCAATAGCTAGGGACTATCCTGATGTATTTCCAGAGGAATTACCTAGTATACCACATGAGCGGGAGGTAAACTTCACCATCGAGTTACTCCCTGGGGCAGCCCCTTTTTCAAAAGCCCCGTACCGCATATCCCCTGTTGAATTGCAGGAGTTAAAGAGACAGATCCAAGAATTACTAGATCAAGGTTTTATCAGGCCTAGCACATCCCATGGGGAGCGCCAGTGCTATTTGTCAGAAGAAGGACGGGACAATGAGGCTATGCATTGATTACCGTCAGTTAAACCGTTGACAATAAAGAATAAGTATCCACTGCCCCGCATTGACGAGCTGTTTGACCAGATCTCCGGTGCACAGTATTTCTCCAAGATAGATCTAAGATCAGGCTACCATCAACTAAGAATAAAGGAGGAGGATATTCATAAGTTTGCATTCCGAGTAGATATGGTCTTATGAGTTCGTAGTTATGCCGTTTGGTTTAACAAATGCTCCAACGGCTTTCATGCAACTTATGAATAATTTATAGGCCATACTGGACCAGTTTATAGTGTGTTCATTGATGACATCCATATTTACTCCAAATTCAAGAAGAACACGAGAACATTTGAAGATGGCTCTACAAGTGCTAGAGACAATCACTCTATGCCAAACTTAGTAAGTGTGAGTTCTGGATGGAGAAGTGTCTTTCCTTGGCCACATCATATCCAAGGAGGGAATCTCTGTAGATCGTCTAAGGTGGAGGAGGTAAAGAACTGGAAAAGGCCGACAACTGTGTCGGAGATTAGAAGCTTTCTGGGTTTTAGCCGTTATTATCGTCGTTTCATTAAGGATTTCTCAAAGATAGTTGTACCATTGACCCGGCTTACCAGGAAGAGAATCCATTTGCATGGACTGATGAATGTGAAGAAAGTTTCAAGGCATTGAAAGAGCACCTTACCTCAGCACCCTACTAACACTGCTAGTTGCTGGGGGTAGTTTTGAAGTATACACCGATGCATCCGGATCGGCCTTGGCTGTGTGCTGATGCAGAATGGGCAAGTTATATGCTACGCGTTCAAACAATTGGAGAAGCACGAGGACAATTACCCTATACATGATCTGGAGCTAGCGCTGTAGTCTTCGCCTTGAAGATATGGCGTCATTATCTATATGGTGAGAAATTCATTGTGTTTCTGACCATAAAAGCTTGAAGTATCTATTTTCTCAGCAGGACTTGAATATGAGACAACGGAGGTGGTTGGAGTATCTCAAAGACTTCGATTTCACGATCCAATATCATCCCGGAAAAGCAAATTCTGTGGCAGATGCTCTAAGTAGAAAGCCAATGATCTCACTGTCAGTTTAATGGTGGACTATGGAAGTTATTAGAAGACTTCTCCAAGTTTAAATATTGATGCTGACATCAAAGAGAAGGGATGCTTTGTTGCTAGTGTTAGAGCACAACCTACACTATTGGAGGACATCACAACACTCCAAGATAATGACCCTGTACTTGTGGAGATTAAGGCTATCTAGATCAGAGGCCGGATTTCTCTTTAACTGAAGATGGAAGACTATTTTTCCAGGATCGAGTCTATGTACCCGACCATACAGAGACAAAGAAAATGAATATGAATTGCCTCACAAACTGGGTATACCTCCATCCTAAACTACCAAAATGTATCAAGATTTGAAAAGAAGCTTTTGGTGGCCTAATATGAAGAGAGGGAAGTGGGAGAATATGTCGCCCGATGCTTAACATGTCAAAAGTCAAGGCGGAGCACTTGCGACCCGCAGTAAACTCAAACCCCTAGAAATCCCGGCATGGAAATGGGAAGGTATAGGGATGGACTTTATTTTCGGACTACCCAAATCTAGAGGTGGATTCGATGGTATCTGGGTTATGTCGACCGCTTACTAAGTCGGCTCACTTCTTGCCAGTGAAGAATAAGTGGTCAGTAGATGTTTCTGGCCGCATTGTACGTAAAGGAAATAGTCAGATTACATGGAGTACCGGTGTCTATCGTGTCTGATAGAGACCCAGGTTTCACATCCCACTTTTGGAAAGGACTGCACTACTCCTTCGATCTAAACTAAACTTAGCACGGCTTTCCATCCACAGACAATGGTCAGACGGAGAGAACCAACCAGTGATTGAAGACATGCTTAAGCATGTGTCCTAGATTTTGGAGGTAAGCTGCACGAACACTTATCCCTCCTCGTGGAGTTCGCCTACAATAATAACTATCAAGCTAGCATTCAATGGCACCATTTGAAGCACTCTACGGCAGGAGTTGCCGATCTCCAATATGCTGGTATGAGTTGGCGAAAAACAATGCTAGGACCGGATATATACGAGAAACCACAGAGAAGGTAAAGCTTATTAAAGAAAGAATGGCAGTGGCGCAGCAAAGACAAAAGGCATATGCAGATAATAGAAGAAGACCTGGAGTTTCAGGTTGGTGAACATGTATTCTTGAAGTGTCTCTCCAGGCCGTGGGATCAGGCGATTTGGCATTAAAGGCAAGTTGTCACCAAGGTTTGTCGGGCCTTTCGAAATCCTCGAAAGAGTCGGCGAGGTGGCATTGTCTCGCTTTACCACCACAAATGGATGGAATACACAATGTGTTCCACATATCCATGTTGAAAAAGTATGTACGAGATCCATGGCATGTTCATAGAATATGAGCTTCTGGAATTCAAAAAAACGGAACATATCAAGAGCGCCATTAAGATCGTGGACCGAGAACTGCGCCAACTAAGGAACAAGTTATTCCACTAGTAAGGGTTAGATGGAATCAACGCATGCATGAAGACGACACGTGGGAAACCGAGGAAGCAATGTAAAAGATACCCGGAGTTATTCACAAGTAGTACACCTCACTTGTACAAAATCTTTCTTATATGAATTTGGGACCAAGTTCTCTTAAGTGGGGGAGGGTGTAGCACCCCGGAAATTTTAATTACATAAAATTCAAAATAAATGGAAATAATAATTTCCATAATATCGAGTATTTAAAACATACGTGTCATTATCGTATGTGCTAAACATATAGGAAAATTTCGTAAAAATGGAAATCAACCCCACACATTATTCTTAAGGGTTCCACGAAAGAATTCGTGCAATGAAAAATCCGATTAACCAAGTGAACATCACATGGACCAATTATTCGAACTAGGAAACAAGTCGGAAAACCGTAACACGGAAATACGACGCAATCATAAATTTAATAAAATTGAGAAAGCTTATACATTATAATAATGACCCAATATCATAAGTGTCCAATGAACCACATATGGCCCTAAAATCAAATGAAGCAAGAAAATACAAAGATTCGTAACCATAAATAAGCTGAAATTAAAAGAGGCAATTAGAGTTGAATTGGGATGCAAACATGCATTCATGGCAACCCAAATTCGTGCCTACCTATGATGGGAGGTTTCTTAATGCCCAACTCTCTAATAGAGGAGAAATCATCAAAAATAGGAACCAACATACCAATCCCGAACCATTCTTTCCTTGTTACAATAGACTCCTAAAACCATGGTTACTTAAATACTCTTCACCAAACCTAGGTACGAGTTTTAGAACTTGCTGGGGTCGTGTGGAGGAGCTCTTGTGCTGGAGAGTAGGAGATCAAGCATACTAAGCTCATTTTTCTTCCCCTTCATCTGCTACAACCCGCACAACAGTCTTCTTGAAGTCGATCATAGGTAGGCCAACCTAAATCCCATCGTGCAAGGCTTATACCCCTGAAAGAGGGTCGTTCTACTTCCTAACCTAAGTGGAATGCCCAAATTCCATGCAGTATACACGGAGTATTAGCGTTCTCCTCCAAGTGGTCTGAACACGGGTTTTCTGGAGAACGAGGCTTCATCAACCCAAAAGTAGATTTTCTCGGGCCAAATCTTAACATCTCCTATACCAATTGTGTAGAGCATCAAGTTAGCTTTCATTGCCCTCTAGTTTCATCGATTTCATTTAGTAGATTTTGAATTATAAGCGTTTCTTCAAAGTCGTGCACTGTTAGGGCTTTTCTTGTTCTTCGTATGTTTCATGTGATTCAAGACCGAATTAGAGTAAACTCATAATATGAAAGTTATTATACTAGTTATCCTCTTCAGGTTTTGTGTTGATGTTTTGTCTAAATGTCATCAGTTAGAGAGTTATAAGCATGGAATAGGGTTGCTGCATGAAACTACGTCTTCAGGTTACACTTGGTCGACCTTGTATTCACTTGATCAAACCTATCGAACCATCCTTATTGTCCTATTCCAATTTACTGGAAGTACCCTTGTATGTCTAGGTTGTTTTTAAACTGGTTTCGTTATTTTTCATGCACTTACAATTTTTTCTATTTTAGAACAACCCTGTGTCAAAGAAGGAAAGACTGGTCCGCAATCCAAACAATGTCCTTGCTCTGTCAGGGTCAGGCACGGACCCTGTGAACGCGACGGCCCGATAGGTCGCGTTCAGAGTTTGATTGCGACATCCCCTTGTCGCTTTCTCAAGGCGACATGCGCTCCGTCGCTATCAGGCTACCTGATCTGAGATCCCCGTCGCGATGCTCACATCCCTGTGTCGCCTTCTGGTCCCGACCCGTCGCCTTCCTACAGAGCCTGTCGCGATCTGCCCCGGCCTGACACCCCCTGTCGCCTTCCTCTTATGTGCTACCGCGACCTGACCCGGGCCTGACAGACCCGTCGCCTTCCTTATATGGCCCTGTCGCAATCTCAGGATTTGCCATTAACCCCACTTACTTGTTGCAAACCTAACCACTATACCCGAGGTCTGGTTATGTAATATTTATTGTGTAATTTACGTTTTGGGACTGATCATTACATGGTGGTTATCTTAATGGCTTAAAAATTTTAACCCATTTAAAAGCTTTAAATTACATGAATGCTATTCTAAGTGCTCCTTAAATGTTATGATCCATTCATGCTACTTGTGATTTAATCTTCCTACTGTTCTTCCACGTTTAAATTATAATTATTATCTTTAAATCTTGCAAACCCATGTGTGTTAAATGCATGGTTTCATTGCCATGCTATCATGTTAAGTGTTTTTCCCGCAAGTTTGAGAATTGAGACACGCGTACCGCACTACACACTCGCACTGTTAGGTCCCTTTTCTTGGGAAATTGGAAACTCCTACCGGTCATTCCGAATCGGTAGACTAGCACCTTTTCACCAAGGCCTACGTAAATCTCCTCTGACCATGGATTCCCACATGGCCGACGAGTTGGTTGTACCATTGAAGTTCCCTGAAGATAGCGTGCACTTCCTTTCTCTTCTTGTTCTCGTGAGTGTGATTTGACAATCTAGACTAAAGCCCGTTAATGTAAAGATTTAACCAAAGTACAATCGTACCGTTATGCTGCCGATTTATCTCTTGACCATTGTTATCATGAAATCATGTTCAATTACTTATTACTTGTTCCCATCTCATCATGAACATGACATTACACATGCTTACTTTATTGAAACTCTCATTGGCCATTATTAATGACTGTGGGTATCTACATTTAAAAATTTACATGAGATGCTGACAAGGCACGGCGTTTGTCCAAGGGCTCCAATCTAGCCCCAATGACGGCGAGTCATAGATATACTGTTAACCATGGGGTATATGATTACTGGCGTTGCATCTGCGCTGGGAGTCCTGCTTGCTTGTTGAATGATAGATACAATACCACTACACGTGTCCTGGTGTACATTCTTGATGGATCTTTTCTCGGTGTACATTAGTGTCTACGTGCCTGATTAGTGTTACTTGATTGTGCTCGTACATTCTTGCTTGCTTGCTTGCGTGATATGGCCATCCTGCATTTATTGCAATTAGTGATATCTTGCGTTCTTGAAAGCTATTGACATCAGTGAAATCTTGCGTGCTCGTACAAAGTGATCTATTGCTAGTTCTATCTTGTCCTTGTTCACCAAATCTTGTTCCAATATCCTCTAGCTTGTTTTATATATCATGTTTTAACGAGTTTTATTCGTACTTGCATATCATTCATCGTACTTACCTAGTTCTAAATTGTTATCACTTATATCTTGCCCGCACATTGAGATATAAATCCTTTAGGCTACTTTGCTCATCCCCTACTTTTACCAAATCTGATGACTATGAAGTTCAAGAGGAAGAGCAAGTCGAGGATGGAATGCGTCCGAGTGAAGAGCATTCCAATCATGAGTCTATCTATAGTTAGTTTATTTTGAGTGTTAGAACAATGTAGTAGGAAGTGAGGATTAAATGTACTTTCCCTTTTTGTTGAGTCTTAGTCTTGTACTCGTTTCCATTTGAACACAAAGAGTTGACATTTGAATACAATTTATATTGAGTTCAACATATGGGCCCTATTATGATGTTGTGTTGATACACATTTAGTGCGTGCTAGCTAGAGGCTTATTTGCCGACTATCCACGTCTCAAAATATCTACTCGAATTAATTATTAATATCCGCTGCGAATTCTCAGGACATGACAGAAAAAATCCAGAAGACTGGCCTTGCAGAAAACAATTTCCTGTGTTATCTGTCGACAGGCAATTTGGATCTGTCGACAGGTATACTTGTCCTAAAACCTGTCTGATCTCCCTGTGTGTAGCTATCGACAGAGACTTGTGGGTCTGTCGATAGCTACTTGTTGAATGTGACTTTCTTGAGTTTTTTGCTCTGGAATTTGGTACATTATCTTGCCTACACTCACACCTACATTTAAGAGCATTGATAGTGAGATATAAATAACATATAAAGAACATTTAGACAATCACTTGAGATGTTCTTTCTTAATTATCATTTGCTTGATCATGTTCCAATTATGCTCATAACATTAATTTGGATTGGTCATCATAAAAAACAATCATAACACATGTAACCCAATAGTGGGACGACATCACCATGGACATTGTAGTTGGGTTGCCCATACTCTGCAGAGGCACAATGGTATCTTGGTGATCGTGGATTGTTTGACCAAGGCACCACATTTTCTTCCAGTTAGAATGTTGTGGTCAGTGGACAGGTTAGCCAGGCTATTCGTGGACAGAAGTGTTCCGTTGCATGGAGCCCCAGTTTTGATCGTCTTCGATAGAGATCTGAGGTTCACATCAGGGTTTTGGCATAGTCTGCAGAGAGCCCTGAGTACAGAGTTGAGGTTGAGTAAAGTGTATCACCCACAGTCAGATGGGCAGTCAGAGAGGACCATTCAGACTTTGGAGGATATGCTGAGAGTGTGTTGTTTGGACTGGAGTGGCACCTTCCGATCGTAGATTCGCGTACAACAACAGTTAGCACTCGAGCATCGGAATGTCACCATACAAGGATTTGTATGGTCAACTGTGCAGGACACCACTTCACTGGTTCGAGGTCGGAGAGAGGCAGCTTTTAGGACCAGAAATGGTGTAGCAGTGTGCGGATACCGTCAGTTTGGTCAGGCAGAGACTTCAGGCAGCATAGAGCAGACAGAAGAGCTATGCAGATATCCGTAGGAGGCCGTTGCAGTTCAGTGTAGGTGACCTTGTGTTCTTGCGGGTCTCACTGACCAAGGGTGTATGAGGTTTGGCAGGAAGGGAAAGCTCAGTCCCAGGTACATTGGGCCTCTCCCTGTCACGAAGAGGGTCGTGAGGTGGCTTCCAGGTTGAGTCTTCCGGCAGAGCTGGCAGGTGTGCACAGTGTCTTCCAGGTTTCGCAGCTCAAGAGGTACGTCACAGATCCTTCGCACGTGTTGGACTACTCGCAGCTACAGGTAGCGCGAGGATGAGATGCGAGAGCAGTTCCCATATTTGTTTCATTGATTAGTATGTTATCTTTCCCTATACTGCTTTATGGTTTAAAATCGAGATTATTTTAATTTCGAGGATGAAATTTCATAAGGTGGGTGGGATGTAAGACCTGGCCCTCCTGGGCACTTGGCCCCATCCTCAGGGTCGTGATGGGGGAGCCCGTCGCGACATGGTTGTTGGGTTGAGTGTGTTTTGGAATTTCCTAAAGTTGTATTTTAATGATGACCAATGAACATCACTTATACCTTGATTTTGATGATGACATATTGAACATGTTATACATTTTATACATATCACAACAATGCTTAAACAACATGTTTTTGATGTTTAATATCTCACATTTATAATGATAATATCTTGTATTAATGGTTTACACTTTATACAAATTTGTCACAGTGGTGTCGACACAGTCCACCTGTGTGTCGACACTGGCTGACTCTTCCAGAAGCATGTTCTAAGAGAAGCAACCAGTGGTGTCGACACAGTCCACATGTGTGTAGACACTAGATGACTGTCCCAGGAAGCAGTCAGAACAGTTGAAGCCAGTGGTGTCGACACAGTCTGCCTGTGTGTCGACACACTGCGACTAAAGCTCAAAAACGAGATTTTTTTTGGACACGTGGTTGCTTAGAAATCAAGGGATTTGACCTACATTTCCATGCTCATGCACCCCAAGCACCTCATGGACATATGGGGCTATAAATACCCATGATCCTCGTACCCCAAAGGCAAGCAAGCCCATACACTTCCAGAAAAGTTTTTGACGGCAAAAGGGGCTCTTCCAGGTCTTGCTCCATCTCCAGAAGCTGTAAGCCATCCTTTCAAGAGGGAGAACATGGGAATCAGGCCAATCTCTAGAGAGATGTTTGATGTGCTGAGAAAGGGATCATATCTAACTAAAGAGCAGTAGCAGAAGAAGAATTTCTGGCAATTCAGATGCCAGTGGAGCAAAGCATCGCAAATTGAAGGGGATCTTCATCGAATTCTTTCAAGTCTCTTCAATTCGAGCTTCTTCAAGACGTCTTCACCAAGGAACATCTAATCTACATCTATTTTACCCCTTTCTTGGATTGTTCTTCTCACTTTTGTCTGTGAGATCTGTGCATGATGTTCTGTACAGATTTCTATGTACGATTGAGTTTGTGAATTAGATAATTGCTAGAGGATCTAATTTCTTTTGTCCTTAATCTAGCTCTAGATTGTGAGCCGTCGAGCTCTTATTTGTGAGTCTTCGCACTCACTGTGTCGTTGTGCTCGGTTGTGGTTTGAGCCTGTGTGCTCAGTTTTTGGAGTCGTTGTGCTCCAGGTTGTGTGTTTGAGTCGTCGAGCTCAAGGGTGTTTTGGAGTCGTCGTGCTCCGGTGTGAGTTGTACTCTTTTGAGTAGTGGAGCCTCACTATGTGAGGGGTGGATGTAGGAATCACTGGTGTGATTTCCGAACCACCTAAAAATCCTTTGTGCAATGGTTTGATCTGCTTGTTTTCTGTAGATGCTTGCATAGGATTTCATTTTCACACTAAATGTTTAATTGCTTCACACATCATCTACACACACCCACACTCCAGATCAATAAATTGTTTGTTTGAATTGATCTCTGATTCGAAGTAATTTTTAATTGCTTAAGCTTCCGCAGTAATTGGTGTCAGAGCTATTCATCAGCCCTTCTAGATTTGATCAATCCACCTATTTGATCCTACAATGGTTTGTGTGGTGACAGACCTGGCCGTCGCGACATGGTCGCGACAGGGGTGGGCGTCCCGTTCTTGTCACGGTGTCTGGCGGCGTCGTGTCTACCTTTCTAATAGACATGACCGTTGTCCCGTCTGTCAGAACGGTCATGTCGGGTGTCGAGTGTGCACAACGTTGATGCGACCTAGTCAGCCACCGTGTTTGCTTTTCCCGGTCTTCGAGGTTTCACCACTTTTGGGGTCGCATTGGGGGTGGCCGCTGCGACATGGTTGCGACGCCTAGGGGCGTCGTGACATGATTATTTTCACGTCAGGTCGATCCGTCGCATCTTGTGGGCCATCGATTTAAAACAAAAGGCACACCCCATTCTCCCCTTCTCGCCCTCTCACTTCTCCTTCTTCACTCTCGAGCTCCTTAGCGGTTTCTCGCCCGTTCTTCGTGCTCGTGGTGCTCGTGTTGAGGTGGTGTCATCCCATTCATGCAGGGGACGTGTTTATGTTGCTTGGAGCGAGGAGGAGGTGGTCATTCTTACGTGAAGTCCCCAATGGGTCGACTGTTCGTGTGGAGGTAGGGACCCCTTGATCCTCTCGCCCTAGCATGGTCCCCCCCGCCTTTAGATGGTGTTCTCCTTGTGGTTTGGGGTGTGGCGGTGTGAGGAATCCATGTTCGTGTTTGAGTGAGGTTTTCCCATCGAGCGTAGATCCTGGTTAATCCTTGATTTTTTGGGGTTTAAGGGTGTTTTTGGATGATTTATGGGCTTTCCTGCATGTTCTCCATGCTCCCCTCCCCCTGTGGTATGTTGTAATTCCGTTTTGGGGTGGTCTCCGGAAGATCTATTCTGGAACCCCCCTCGGCTGAAGACGCAACCGCTATAGAGGTTGAGAACTTGTCGCGATGGCTAGGCCGGTCGCGACATGATCGCGACACTCTTGGGTGTCGCAACCGGGTTGCGACGGCTTGGGCCGCCGCGACGGTGTCGCGATAGGGTAGGGTGTCGCAACAAGGTCGCGACGGCCCGATGCGTCGCGACTACAGCTGTGAGACATGTTATGGTCTTGCGAAGTACCGTGCTTTGTTAAGTACTCACCATTTCTGCTTCCTTTACTATACTTGTGGCACCTGTGCTAGTTCCCTAGTACGGTCCTATTCTAGTCATCGCTCGAAGCTCGGCACTTGAGGGCTTGTCCCGTATATAGGTTGTTATCGTTGCTTCAGACCCCCGTCCTCGGGAGCCTGTTGGGAGTACTACGGGCTAAGAGCGTGCTCGAGTTGGCAGCCGAGTAGGTGGACTCTGAAGCAGAGGGGAAAATGGTGGTGAGGATAGTGGCGTTGAGTCATTTGCAGAGCTCTCGTAGTTGGTTTGGGACACCGAGGTCGTTTTGAGGAGTTCTTCCCGACGTAGTCCAGCTAATCCTTTTCTCACTACCTCGCTTTTTGTGGCCCCAGAACCGCTTACAGAGGCCAGGCGTGGGACCACTGTGGTGTTACATTGTGTTCTGCCTCACTCTGATGAGACGTGGAGGTTTGGACCTGGGTCGAGGATAAGACGTCGGTGGACGCACCTGACCGGTTGACTAGTGGTAGAGCTTTCCATAGCTAGTGTTCTTTGTCCAGGCGGGGTTTTAGCTGTTTGTGTTTACTAGCCATGTGGTGGTCACGACGAGCAGTCGTGCGGAGTTTCCGACCGTGTTGTATTTACGTACCGTGCTAGTTGTAGCTTTGCTTCTTCACTTCCATTCGTAGGTAGAAGATATAACTGTTGCTATTTAAATTGATTATATATATTCTTCTGCCTGTTACAGTCAGTAGGAGATTGGTAGTCCCTACTGAGCTTCTATTGTGAAGCTCATCCCTTTGCTTTCCAGGTGAGACTTCTCACCAACGGTAGGGCACGCGTCAGGCGGAGGTGACGGGGAGGTAGTCGTGGTCCCCGTAGCTAGCAGTGGTCTTCCCCCCCTCTCAGTGTACGTCACCCTTGGGTGTGCCCCTAAGGGATTTGTTATCCCCTGCCTTTTACTTGTACTAACGTGCGTGTGTTGGGACTGTACTTAGAGCGGTATGCAGCGGTCTCACTCTCTTTTCTATTTCTGTACGTGTGCTTCTAGTTTAGCAGTTGACGTTTACTTCGGTTACATATTTTTTACATTTATATTATAGCCCTTCCGGGTCTCCGGATTCGTGGGTGGCGACCGCGAAAATTGGGTCCTCGACGTGGGCCGAGGGTCAGGTTCTTAGGGTCGTTACATCCTTGAATCGTGATGGTTTATCCTGTCGCGTTCATGAGATGTACTCAAAACAATAATATAAACTGTGTGAACCATGAGCGAAAACCTAACCAAATCGCGACGGGGGTACACGTCGCGTTCATGCAGGATTTAAAAACCATGCAGCGCACAGTTTGAGGCGTCAGAATAGTACTGCCTCGGTCAAAATCACAACGTAGGGCACGATCGCATTTCTCATGAACACGTCAGACTAGTACGTCGTGTTCATGCATGCAAGAACGCGACGTCTGGTCGCGTCGCATTTTAGGTTCTTGCCCGAAAATGCAGAAAATAGACACACGACGCATGCAACGGTTGTAACTCCTAACCTAGAGCTTATCGGGAAAAAGTGTAAATATGAAACTTGTTGCAAACATGAATAGAAGAGAACTATGGTTTTTTTTTAATAAAATTTCACATCGGATGCGTGAGAAATTGTCAGGAATGTGTACACTGTTAACATGCGCGACTTTGGAAAAACGCTTAATACTCGAGATATACTCAATGAAATCGATGAAATCACTTGCACATGAAAGTAGACTCGATGTTCTACACATTGGTAAATGATTTATTTCGATTTGGTATGAGAATACCTACCTTTTGGGTTGAAGAAGTCACGTTTTCTAGAAAGCCCTCATTCAGACCGCTTGGAGGAGAACACTTAGTACCCAGATCTATCGAACGAAAAATAGGCAAACCAGTGCCATTAGGAGCTAGACTTGACCCTCTTTCCAGGGGTATAAGTCTTGAACGATTTGGTTAAGGTTTGGCTGTCCTTAGGTCGACTCCAAGAAAAGCATACTGCATAGGACAATGTAGACGCAGCAGGGAAGAAAGTTCCAAGTTGGGGTGATTTCCTCCACTTCTAGCGCTCAAGAACAGACTCCTACGACCCCAACAATGTGTAAACTCATCCCCTAGGGTTTCATGACAAGTATATATGCATCTAGTGTTTTGTAGAAGTCCAATTGGGTGTAGGAAGGGAGGGTTGCGGTTTTGGTCACCCACCTTCCATGTTTTGATGATTTCTCACCCCAATAGAGTGTGTGAGGCTTTAGGAAACTCTCTAGTATGGCTAGGCACGAAATTTGGTTGCTATGTGTGAGTAATTGCATCAAGTTTTACCCTAATTGCCTCTTTCTAATGTCAACTCAATTAGGATTACGAATTTCTGGTTATTTTTCTTGCTCCATTTTATTCTTGTGCCAAAAGTGATTCATTGGCCCAATTCTAATAATGGGTCATCAATACATGATGTTGGAAGTCTCTCCAACATGTTTATTTAATTTGTGATCATGTTATATGTCCGTGTTAAGGGTTTTCTGACTTTCTTTCCTAATTTGGATAATTAGTCACATTGTGATGTACACTTCGCCAATCGGATTTTTTGTTGCACAAATTTCTTCATGGAACAGTTAGGAATAATGTTTGGGATTGATTTATATTTTTTACAGAATTGTTTGATGTGTTCTCTCACATACAATAGTGGTACATAAGTTCAACCATTTCGATAATACGGAAATTATTTATTTCCATTTATTTAAAATTTTAAATTACTTAATTTTTCGGGGTGCTACATAATCTGCATCCAGGAAGGGAGCAGAGCACCACCGCTAGGAAGAAGAAGAAGGAGAAGAAGAGGAGGAGTTCGTGATTGGAAGAGCTCGTGATGAAGACAAATCTTAAAAGCTTCAAAACATCACAGAGTCTATAATTCATCTAGTTAACATTTTAATTGGGTGATGTGTGTATGCATTCTACACATATCATCAAATTCTGTTTGTTCTATTTCTGTCATTGTACAAAGATAGATCGCGCTAGAGGATCTACTCTCTAATCGAGCTTGTTCTAGCAAGACTTGGATCCATCGTGGTCCAAAGGTTTTGAGCACAATGTGCTCAGGGTTTGGAGATGTAGTGCTGTAGTTTAGAGCCGTAGTGCTCAAGTATTTGAGCCGTCGTGCTCAATTGCATATGAGTTGTTGAACTCACAAGTGATCTATGGAGTAGGTCGTCATGCCTATCTCTTGGGTGTTTCTTTGAGTCGTCAGACTCAGAGGGTTTGGAGTCCTTGTGCTCTAGTTTGTACGTACTTTAGTTAGTTGTTCCTTCGTCGTGGGGAGGTGGGCGTAGGAGACACAAGTTGTGTTCTTCGAACCACCTTAAAATTCTCTATGCACTATGGTTTGCTTGTGGTTTGTTGTCTCGTTTCACTCTATACTCACACACCACAACTTGATCTAATTGAATTGTGTGTGTCACTCGTTTTAATTCCATTGCCATATTGGTATCAGATCAAGTCAGAGTCTATACTCTAAGGTGTTCTTTTGAATCATCTATGTTTCTGGTTTTGATTTACTCAATCACTTACTTAATTTGTGCTGCTAGTTTCTTCTAATTATCTTGATCATGGATTCCAAAGGTTTTGTTGCAAAAGGTCATTCAATCAATAGACCTCCATTTTTGATGTTACTGATTACCCTTACTGGAAGAACAAAATGTTGGTATTTCTTCGAGTGTAGAACTATGAAGTCTGGAGGATTGTTGAGAAAGGACCAGTAGAAATCACTGGGGACGAAGATGCATGGACAAGGGAGCAGATCAAAAAGGCTACCCTAAACCACAACGCCATGAACATGCTGCAATGTGCCATCCATCCAAAGGAGTACTCCAGAATTTCTCTGTGTAAGTCTGCTAAGGAGATGTGGGATAAATTAGAATTGTTATATGAGGGCACATCACAAGATAGGGAAACTAAAGCGAACATGCTAGTTTCTGATTATGAGTTGTTTGTCATGAAATCTGATGAAACCATATCTGAGATGTTTGCTAGGTTTATGGTTATCATCAATGGACTTCGAGATTTGGGTAAGGAATACTGAAATGATGATTTGGAAAAGAAGATCTTCTGTTCATTATCTCCTGTGTGGCACACTAAAGCTACAGTTTTTGACGACTTAAAAGATTTATCCAAAATAACATTGGATGAACTTATTGGATCCTTAATGACTTATGAGCTAAATCTTAAGAGATCTGAAGAACACATGTTGAAAACAAAACCCATTGATCTTAAAGCTTCCTCAAGTAGTAAAGGAAAATCTAAAGAGATTTCGAAATCTGAAAAATCTGATTCTAAGAATGATAATCTTGCTTTGATACTAGACAATTTAGGGCATTATTGAAATCCATCAAGATGAACTTTGGTAATAAGGAAAATGCCATGTCTCGTTAAAAGAAACACTCCTTCTCACATGTTGATCATAAGAAAAATGATGAACTTCTTGTGTGTTATAGGTGCAACAAATTTGGACACATGAAAGCTGAATGTCCAAAGACTAAGAAGCATAAGCTCAACAGACACAAGAAGAGTTTCATAGAAAGAAGAACAAGGCCATGGTAGCTACATGGTCAGATGAGGATTAAAGCTCATATAGAAATGAAGAATCCTCTAGTTCAGAAGAAAATGAAGTCTGCTTCATGGCTGGAAGCAGTGAAGAACATGTAGATATAACTTTGGAACTATTTACCATTGAAGATTGCAAGGAGCATATGGTAATTTAGTTGAAAATATTTATGAAGTAGGGAAATAAAATAAATATTTGAAAAGAAAAATTGACAGTATTCTTTATGACACATCATCATCTGGAAAAAATTCTGAATTAGAAGCTCAGTTTTCAGACCAAATCAAGGAAAATGATGAGATGTTAATTCTTGTTGATGATCTAAAACTGAGGATTCAAAAATTGAACAAAAAGATTATGAATTCTGTCAAGAAATTTGAAGACAAAGAGAAGGAAAATCAAGAAAATTTGATTCAAATTGGAAAAGTCAATCATTGCCTTAAAGAAAAAGAAGATATCATCAAGAACTTCATACAAGGCAAAGAAAATCTGAATGCTCTACTGGGAATGAAGATGAATTCAAATAAACATGGTTTAGGTTTTGAACCACAAAATTCAAAGATAACTGAATCATTTGAAAATAAAACAAAATCAACAAAAACTTCTCTAATAAAATTTGTCAAGGCAAGTCTATCTAAAAACAAAGGTAAAATGCTAAAACAAAAGAACTTGTGAGGTCGACACACACACTACCCAAGTTGACCTACCCCATGCATAGGTCGACACACACTCTACCCAAGTCGATCTACCCCATTCATAGGTCGACACAAACACTGCATAGGTCAACCTACCCCTCTTATAAAATCAGAAAAAACTTCAAAGTAATAAAGAATCATTTTTCTCATGGAAATTGGAGTGTTTACACATCTTATAATTCAAGATGGAATAATCATTGGAACCAAAGGTACAATGGTAACTAATGGTTTAATCCTTCTTTTTATCGCTCACATTTTTCTACTCATCAACAGCATTACATGCCAAGATTTTCACAGTGGAATAAATCAGCTAAGAGGTAAAATTTTCAGAAATTTGAAAAACAAAAGTTGATTCTTCTCTTCCAAAGAACACTGTGAAGAAAAATGCTCAAATATGGGTTAGGAAGGATTTGATTTCTCTTCTGATTCAGGATGTTGCTAACAATCACATCTGGGTACCAAAAATGTTTCTTGTCTAATTTGTTGTGTGCAGGAAAGCCCTGCATCCAACTGAAACATCTGAATTCTTGACAGTGGATGCTCACGACACATTACGGGAGACATAAATAAATTTTCCTGCTTGTTTGAAAAGGAAGGTGGATCAGTCACCTTTAGAGGTAAGAATAAGGGCAAAATAATTGTCAAAGGAAAGAATGGTAATTCTTGCATAACCTTGAGTGATGATATTTGGTTAGTTGAAGGGTTGAATTACAACTTGCTTAGCATTAGTCAATTGTGTGACAATGGTCACAAAATTCTTTTTGAATATGATTCATGCAAAATAATTGACTCCTCTTCTAAGAAAATCAAATTGATTGGCAAAAGAGAAAATAATGTTTACATGATACATTTAAGTGATAATTCTTTTACAAATGTTTGTTTGATTGCAAATAAAAATGACATTACTTGGTTGTGGCACATAAGGTTGGGTCATGCAAGTTTCTCAACCATAAGCAAACTCATAAGAATGAATCTTGCAAAAGGTGTTCCTAAATCTTTCCCTATCATTGACAATCCAGTTTGTGGGATATGCGCTCAAAGAAAACAAACAAGAAAATCTTTTAAAGTGTTCAATGATGTACTTACATCTAAACCACTTGAGTTACTTCATATGGATCTTTTCTGTCTAACCAAAACTCAAAGTCTCAGTGGTAATAGATATGGATTTGTGATCATTGATAACTTTACAAGATACACTTGGGTTTTATTCTTATCCCATAAAAGTAATGAATGTTCAGAATTCAGGAAATTTTACAATTCTGCCTTAGTGGGTTTGTCTTTCAAATTAAAATCAATTTTAATAGATCATGGGGGTGAGTTTGACAATAAATCTTTTTCTGATCTACGTACTGATCTGAACATACTCCATAAGTTTTCTTCCCCTAGAACTCCAGAACAAAATGGGGTTGTAGAAAGGAAAAACATAACACTTGTAGAAATTATCAGAAGTATGCTCTTAGAAAGTAAGTTTTTTAATTTTTTTAGGCTGAAACTATAAATACAACTAATTGCATTTGAATAGAGCATTGTTAAGACCAAAGATAAAAAAAATCCCTATGAATTGTTAAAGGATAAAAAGCCCAGTGTGTCATAATTCAAAATTTTTTGTTGCAAATATTTTGTTCATAATAACAATAAAGAAATCTTGATAAATTTGATGCAAAAAGTTTTGAATCAATCTTCTTAGGATACTCTGAAATTTCACGAGCTTATAGAGTTTATATTTTGAAAAATAAGACTGTAGAAGAATCTCCACATGTCATTTTTGATGAAAATTCCATAAAGATTGACATTCCTAATTTTTGCAGAGCTCCAATGTGTGATGATGAAGATGATTTTCTTGAACATCCATCCACAAATCTTGAAGAGCAGGAAGTGCCAAATGCGTATGAGGTTACTGAAATACCAACTTCAAGAGATTTAGGAACTCATTTTCTGAAGTTCATTCAAATAATGAGGTAATCACTAAACCTATATTCTTAAGAGACCATCCTCTTGAAAGCATTGTTTGTAATTTGCAAGATGGAATTAGAACCAGATCATATTTTCATTCTATAATAGATGAGGATGCATTGGCACTATTTTCCCAAATTGAGCCCAAAAATATTGATGAAGCTTTATCTTGTGAAAATTGGAAAAATGCTATGCATGAAGAGCTTCATCAATTTGAAAGAGATCATGTTTAGGATTTAGTACCAAAGCCCTCAGATCTAACTATAGTCATTGGAACAAGATGGATTTTCAAAAAAAAATTGAATGAATCTGGTCAAATTGTTCAAAATAAAGCAAGACATGTTGCTCAAGGTTACAACCAAGAAATTAGCATTAATTTTGAAGAGTCATATGCCCCTGTAGCAAGACTTGAAGCTGTTCGAATATTTATTACATTGGCTGCCTCTTTGAAATCCAATGTTTTTTAAATGGATGTCAAAAATATATTTTTGAATTGTTACATAAAAGAAAATGTTTTGTCAAACGACCCCCTGGGTTTGAAAATGAAAAATTTTCTTATCATGTTTTTAAGCTTAATAAGGCTTAGTATGGTCTCAAACAAGCTCCAAGAGCTTGATATGACCAGTTGAGCTCATTTCTTGTAAATAAAGGTTACATTAGAGGAAAAATTGATCAAACTTTGTTTATAAAAATTGTAAATAACCATTTCATTGTTGTTCAAATTTATGTGGATGATATCATTTTTGGTTCAACAATTAATGATTAGTGCAATGAGTTAGCCCATCTTATGCAATCTGAATTTGAGGTGAGTTTAATGGCTGAACTTACATTCTATTTAAGTCTGCAAGTGCATCAAACTTTTGAAGGAATCTGTCTGAGTCAACCAAAATATGTCAAGGAGTTACTCAAAAAATTTCATTTTCAACACATCAAGCCATCCAGCACACCAATGGCTACAGATGTAAGACTTGAAAGTGATGCTTCTGGTAAGTCTGTTAATGCCAAAATCTACAGAGGTATGATTTGTTCTCTACTCTATTTGACTACTTCTAGATGAGACTTTCAATTCAGTGTCTGCATGTGCGCCAGATTTCAAGCAAATCCTAAAGATGACTGTTGTCAAAACAAATTTTAAATATCTTCTTTCTTTATGTGATCTAGGACTTTAGTATCCTGCTGATGCAAATTGGATTTGATTGCATATATTAATGTTGATTATGCCGGGTGCAAACTTGACAGGAAAAGCACTAGTGGGTTGTGTTTATATGTAGGTGGTTGTCTTATTTCTTGGGCTTCCAAAAAGCAACATTTTGTAGCTTTTTCTACTGTTGAAGCAGAGTATGTTGCCGCTGGTAGCTGTGATACCCAAGTTCTTTGGGTCAAACAACAACTCCTAGATTATAATCACATATTAGATTGCATTCCCATTCTTTGCGATAACACCAGTGCTATAAATTTGTCCAAAAATCCTATTCAGCAATCCCGCACAAAGCACATCACTTCCTTCGAGATGAAGTTTCAAAGAACTCTTTTGAACTCCACTTCATTGATACAGAAAAACAAATTACAGATATTTTCACTAAGCCTCTTTCTTAAAATAGATTTTCATCTTTGAGTAGAGAGCTTGGATTGTGCAAACTTCCACATCTTTGATATCTTTCATTTCATTTTGCAAATAAATTCCTCCTTCTCACATTGTATTGGTACTCTTGGTATATCAAATAGTGATTTCAAGATAGGCAGGTCAGGCTTGTCTGGACACTTTCACTATGCGTCAGTATGTCTCTGCCAAGTATGAAGAGCCTTTATGCAATTATTGAGGGAGAGTCATTATCTTTCGATAAAACATTCTTGTTACTTCTGCTCTCACTTCATTCAATTCCTATTTCTTCAATAATCTTCATATTCACTTCGTGAGGGGGAGCTAGTTGTTAGGGGAAGTCTTTGTCACTTCTTCATTCATTTCTCTTGACAATAGTTGTCTATCTTGAGTCCAAATTATCAGAATTTTTTAGTCCTTGTGCCATCTTCTTGTGAGAGACTTAAGACATTATAACTAAACTCATTGTATATTTAGTTTAATTTTGAAGATTCATTTTCTTTTCAAGGTTGTGCAATCTTAACACTGAATGTCTTTAAAATATCTTGCAAAACACTTGTAGGCACATGAGTGGTTTTAATGTTTAACATGTCCATGTTTAAGCTTCATTTTTACCACATGTTAAGAATAATCTCTCTAAATTCGTAACCATGACTTTTCTGGTCAAAGCAAACATATTCCTACAAAACATCAAACAAAAATGTACAACAATCTGGAAAGATACAAACATAACAATGCATATTCTTGAACCACTAGGTAACCAGGCCATCTCACCTAAAAAATGATTTATCTCACGTCAAAAAGTGTAAAGTAAATCATAATCTCTGTATAAGATAATGAAAGTTAAACCACTGAGTAATTAGGAGATCTTGCATCTGGTAAATGTGTTCTCTTGCACTGAAAAGGGAGATTTAACTAATTTATCCTTGTAGTTCTTTTCCAGTAAAAATGAAAGAATATTCCAAAAGACAGGATAGAAAAGCTCAAGACCTAAATAAATATCATGTATAATGTGTTTAAACCTATTATTCTACATTGTGTTAAAATTAACACTCATACCCTCCTTGTTAAATACTTCTGCTCAATCATATAGATCACATTACCTCACATATGCATTATTATTTTAACCACATTCAGACCATTATGTCTTGCTATGCTTTGTGTTGAGTGGGTCTTTGTGATTAAACTTAGTTGCACAATACCAAAAACACACTAGTTTTTCACATATGTCAATATCACTTTGCCTCACTTATTTTGATCATTCCTGAACCTTCATTTCTACAATTGCTTTTCTTGATCTCCTACCATTTTTGTTTCTTTTACATGTCTATCTTTTTGATGCTGTAAAAAATTGGGGAGAAATTGCAGAGAATTAAGTGTGAGAATTTGCAGGGAGAAGGAGAAATTGCAGGTAGGGGAGAAATTGCATTTATTTTGTCATCATCAAAAAGGGGGAGAATGTTGTGTTGAGTGTGTATTTGAAACCTTTAATGATGATTTTGATTATGACTAATTGACATCACTCATAATTTGATTTTGATTATGACATTTTGTACATATTGTACATATTATAATGATGACTAAATAACATATTTTAAACACTTATTATTTCATATTTTTATGATAATGGCATGTTTTGATGGTTCACACCTCATATATACTAGTTCACATAATTTTGTCAAAGTTTTGTCGACACAGACAAATCATGTGTCGACACAGCATCTGTTCACAGAAGCCATTCAACACTGAAGAAGTCAGTGGTGTCGACACAAGTCCATTGTGTGTAGACACATTCATTGTATTAAAAAGCAGTGAAGTGAAAAGTAGTCAATGGTGTCGACACAGAATCATCATGTGTCGACACATCCATTGCATCTAGAGAACAGCCCGAAGACTAGAAGCCAGTGGTGTCGACATAGGTTGATCATATGTCGACACATCTTGTACTCCCAAAAAGATGATTTTTGGTCTATGATCAGGTGTGTCGACACAAGTCACCATTCAATGATGTCAGGACACAATGCAAGGATCATGTGTCGACACACAACTTGATTGTGTCGACACACTTCGAATGACGATTAACTTCGAATGACGATTCAGATCTTGAATTTTCTGAACACGTGTCTGCATAGGAATCAAGGGATCTTACTTAGAGTTTTACATAGATTTTTATGCCCACGCACCCCAAGGCTCCACATGTACACATGGGACTATAAATACCAATGATCCTTGTACTCCGAGGGAAAGAGAACTCATACAATTCCCAGAAAAGGATGAGAGAGGGAAAAAGGGAAATCTGTGTCCAGAAAGGGAGCAAAGCACCGCCGCCAGGAAGATGAAGAAGGAGAAGAAGAAGGAGAAGAAGAAGAGGAATTTGTGATTGGAGGAGCTCGTGATGAAAACAAATCTAAAAAGCTTGGAAGCATCTCAGAATATGTAAAATTTTTTTGCAAAACAGGTCTTCAGGAGTGATACTAGGAGAGCACACCCTCCCTCAGAGAGGGAGAATGTTCTCACTCCACCAGATCAAACCTGGGGTGAAATCATATATATAAATGATAGGTGGTACAAGAAAGCAACCCGGTCAAACTAATCTAACATGATAGAGACCGGTCTTATCTAAAACTATTGGACCTTTACAGACATGGGGAATGCCAGAGGATCCCCAAATCACTTTACTTTCCTTAGACCAGCAACCAAAATTTTCCAAGGTGTCCGCCACCTTGTTTGTTTCACGATAACAATGATGCACAGTTAAGTTTCTTGCTTTCATCCGTTCTTCAGCTTCTCGCCACCACTTGAGGGCTTTCCACGAAGGGCAAGTACTAGACTTGAAGCATTTGACCAAGAAATTGGAGTCAGAATAAACTACAGACAATCAGATGCCAAGAAAGTCGGCCACTCGAAGGCCATCACACAGAGAGCTAGCTTCAGCGATCTTGCTGTTCCCCTGACCATAAAAGGGAGCAAATGCCCCCAACACAGAGCCCCTTCTATCTTTGATACATCCCCCTCCCCCACATTCTCCTGGATTTCCTTTGCATGCTCCATGCACATTCAAGCAAAATTCATTTAAAGGAGGTATCCACTGGATCAGCTTAATTTGCTTTCTGGAAAATTTAGGGAAGAAGCCAAAACGCTGAAGAATCAACAATCAGTAGCTGAAGGTTCCACCTTGAAGTGGATACCAGCAAGGGAGTGAGCGACCATAAACTTAATGTTGTGAATGATAGACCGAACTGATGACCGTTTTTCCTCAAATCTGGATTTGCATCTCCATTTCCAAATCTCCCACAGAAGGAGAAGAAGGCAATGTATAGAAACAAAGCCAACAGGGGAGGAGATATGAACTGATGACAGAAAGCTCCAAACTCTTAACGTTATATGACTGTGAAAGTGAACATTTGGACCGATAAGCGGCGAAAACCATTGCCACAGGAAACCGCCAGATCACTTGTGATAAAAAGATGGTTTTCATCCTCCAACGTAGGAGAAGCACAACATGAGCAGCAGGAGACCATAGGGACGCAAGCTTCAGCGATTCTTTGATCAACAGGAACCACCCGATGAAGAAGTTTCCAGCAGAAAAGAGATGCTCTTCTATAGAAGCTATTATGCCACATTTTATTCAAAGCATTCCTTTTCACCCCCATAGAGCGAATTAAGTTGCATGCAGACTTGACCGAGAATTCCCCATCTTGGGAAGGCCCCCAAACTCTCTTGTCATCCGCTTCATTCAGAGCTACCACATTTAAAACGCCAGTAGGCAAAACATGGTGAATCAGATGCTCAGGGTTAGTGATTGCTTCCCTAAGCGAGATCCTTTCTCCCTCATAAGGCAACCTCAGCGGATCCGCAAGGGGTCGGTCCCCCCCCCCCCCCCCCAAACGTCAGCTAACACATCAATATTATTCCCATTCCCATGAATCCACCTAGTGTGATGTTGATAATATCCTGAGCAGCAGACCATACTCTATAAGAGAAACCCATATCTCTGGAAAACACACCTATTTTTTAGCGACTCCTAGCATAAGTCGCCCAGCATGAATCACCCTGTTGCATATTCCACAAAGACTTTACAGCAAGAGCAATTTGAACATGTTTAATGTTGCGAACCCACAAACCTCCTTCCGAAATAGGGTGTTGGATGATAGTCCATGCCACCCAATGTCGTTTCCTCATACCATCAGAACTATTCCAAAAGAAAGCAGCACAGAGTTTATCAAAGTACCTCAGATACTAGCAGGCAGGGAAGAGGAAGCAGCCATTGATGAGAGTTACCCTACAAGCTTGGGATATAAATCTACGCTTCCAGAAGGCTAACTTACCATTTAGCTTCTGAATGAGAGGGGTGAAATCTGAAGCAAGGACCCTGCCAGGGTGGAGAGGAACTCCAAGATAGATAAGAGGACCCCTTTGCCTTTTGAAACTAGTTTCCTCCTTTATCTTGTTAATCCTATGAATAGCGACCTTTTCAGAAATCATGAAGCTGCTCTTCGCCTTGTTTATATGCTGCCCAGATGAAAGAGTATGTAATTCAACTAGTTAACACTTTAATTGGGTGATCTATATATGCATTCTACACAGATCATCAAATTATGTTTGTTCTATTTTCTTCATTGTACTGAGATAGATCGCGCTAGAGGATCCACTCTCTAATCGAGCTTATTCTAGAAGGACTTGGATCCATCATGGTCCAAAGGTTTTGAGCACAGTGTGGTCAGGGTTTGAAGCCGTAGTGCTCTGGTTTGGTGCTGTAGTGCTCAGGTGTTTGAGCTGTCTTGCTCAATTGCTTGTGAGTCGTTGAACTCACAAGTGGTCTGTGGAGTAGGTCGTCGTGCCTATCTATTGGGTGTTTCTTTGAGTCGTCGTACTAAGAGGGTTTGCAGTCGTCGTGCTCCAGTTTGTACGTACTTGAGTTAGTGTTTCCTCTATCGTGTGGAGGTGGACGTAGGAGACACAAGTTGTGTTATCCAAACCACCTTAGAACGCTCTGTGCACTATAGTTTGCTTGTGGTTTGTTGTCTCGTTTCACTCTATACTCTCTAGTTGGATCAGCTCAACTCATCTCTCTTCCAGTCACATCAACCCACTTTGTCTCCTGTGCAGTTCATGGATCTCAACTCCATTAACCTGGTTTCTGATCCTTACTTCATCTGGGTTGAGAGATACAAAGTTTTTGAAGCTTTGAAGAAGGAATTGCTAGCTCACAATCTACACTATCCTCTCTCTATAGATAAGTTTCTTCAGCATGCTAGCTTTGGTACTGCTGGTTTTTACAGACTGTCTCTCAGTGCTTAAGGATCAGAGTTAGGCTCACATTCAACGACTCAGTCCTGAGATGGGGCCTTGATATAACATTAGCTAGGGGGTATTTAAAAATCTTTTTGAAGAACAGGAAGTCCAAGCTTGGCAGATTATCACTCGCCTGCTTCTCTTCTGTCCCTTGCCTTCTACATCTCAGACCCTCACTAATGAATACTATCTTTTGGCTCCCATTTATCTTTATCTCCCTTCCTAAATTCTATATTCTTCTTGTTTATTCCTTTTTTCTTCATGACAAAAAGGGGGAGAAAACACTCTGAAATACATACTTTAGAATTATTTAGAAATTTCCAGCAAATTATTTCAGTTCTTTCATATATATACTCTAATTTTTCGTCATCACCGAAAAGAGAGAGATTGATGATCAGTTCATCTCCATATAAATATTTATATATTATATGTACTTGTGGTGATTAACAAAACTCGAGAATTATGCCGCAGATATTAATAATGCGGAATAATTCGAGATGATATCCCGAGACGTGAACAATCAACAAATAAGCCTCTAGCTAGCACGCACTAAATGTATAACAACATACATCATCATAGGGCCCAAATATTGAACTCAACTAATCTTGTATTCAAATCTCAACTCATTGTATTGCAAATGGAAACTATTACAGGACTAAGACTCGATAAAAAGAAAAGTACATTTTCTTATATTTGGAACGCTCATCACTCAGACGCATTCCATCCTCGACTAGCTCTTCCTCTTGAATGTCATAATCACCTAGAATGGTTAAAGTAGGGAATGAGCAAACTAGCCCAGTAGGATTTATATCTCATGTGCGGGCAATGATATAAGTGATTAACAATTTAGAACTAGGTAAGCACGATGAATGTCATGATATGCATGTATGAATAAAACTCATTGAAACATGATACTTGAACAAGTTAGATAGAGTGATCATGATAGAACAAGATAACAATATAGAACTAGCAATATATCACTTTGTACAAGCATGCAAGATTTCACTTGATGTCTATAGCTTTTAGGAACGTAAGATATCACTAATTGCATTAAATGTAGAATGGCCATATCACGCAAGCAAGCAAGCAAGAACGCACGAGCACGATCATGTAACACTAATTAGGCATGTAGACACTAATGTACACCAAGAAAAGATCCATCAAGAATGTACACCAGGACACGTATATGTGGTTATTGTATCTATCATTCAACATGACACGCACAACTCCCAGCGCAGATGCAACGCCAATAATCATTATACCCCATAGTTAACAGTATATTTATGACTCTCCGTCATTGGGGCTAGACTTGAGCCCTTGGACACTCGCCGTGCCCGGTCAGCATCTCACTTAAATTTTAAATGTAGATACCCACAGTCATTAATAATGGCCAATGAGAGTTTCAAGATGTAAGCATGTGTAACGTCATGTTGATGATGATGAGAAAAAGTAATAAGTAAATTGAACATGATTTCATAATAACAATGGTGAAGAGATAAATTTGGTAGCATAATGGTACGATTTATACTTTAGTTTAATCTTTACATTAATGGCTTTAGTCTACATTGTAAATCACACTCACGAGAACAAGATGAGAGAGGAAGTGCACGCTATCTCCAGGGAACTTCAATGGTACAACCAACTCGGCCTCTATTTGGGAATCCACGGAGAGCGGAGATTCACGGAGATTTACGGAGGTCTTAGAGAAAAGATCGCTAGTCTACCAATTCGGAATGACTGATAGAGAGCTTCCAAATCCCCAAGAAAGGGCTGCCTAGTAGTGCAAGTGTATAGTAATGTACGCATCTCAAACCACTAATCACCGGTTTCAAACTCGTGGAAAGCACTTAGCATGATAACATGTCATGAAACTATGCACTTTTACTAAACATGGATTGCAAGATTTTAAGATAACAGATTATCATTTTAATAAGCTAGAACAGTACAAAGTGTGAATCAAAAGATACATGATTGGTCACGTCATTAAGAAAGCAATTAGAATAATGTTTATGTAATTAAAGCTTTTTAAATAGGTTAAACACTTTTAAGCCTTAAATAGATATCATGTAATGATCAGAACCAAGACATGCAAATTATACACTAGCTACCATGGTAAAATGACCTCGGTAAGCTTGGAAATATGCGTCCAACACAGAGGACGCACTTCAAAACACATTGCACAGTGAAAACCAGCGAAAACAGTGAAGAGTCAAATCGCGTCCACATGCATGGCCGCGTTAATGACTGAATCACGTCGGGGATAAGGGCATGTCTATGGAAAATCATTAAAAAAAATTTGGGCGGGAAAAACCTCTGAAACGCGTCGGGGTGAACCGCCGCGGTTCATACCGGCCCGGACTCCCAAGCGGCGCGCAGACCCACGCAGGCCGTTGAGGGGTCAACGCCTTAATCGCGTTGGGGTCTTCGGACGCCTTTCAGATGGTCACGTTGCTCAGCAGCATCGCGACACCAGAGGCTTGAAACGCGTCTTCGAGACCGGACGCGTTTCAAGGGGCAGACTGAAAATGCAGAAAAACTGCACTCAGGGGGGTTTAATCCATGCAACACTTATATCTTCTAAACTAGGGCTTTTCAGACAAAAGTCTCAACATGAAAGTTTTTGGGAACATGGCAAAGGAGAGAACTGTGATTTTTAAATAAGTTTAAATGGCCTCGAGATGTGTGATAAATCACCATGAACGTAAAAAGTCTTAGACATGCGCGACTTTGGCAAAACACCTATAACTCTACATGTACTCGTTGGAACTCAATGAAATCGGTGGAAAACGAAAGTTAACTTGATGCTCTACACATTGGTATAGGATTTTTTAAGGTTTGGCTTGAGGAAACCTACCTTATGGGTTGATGAAGTCTCATTCTTCAGAAATCCCTTGTTCAGACCACTGTTTGAAGAACGCCTAATACTCCGTGTATACTGCATGGAAATTGGGCATTCCACATGGGTTAGAACGTAGACTTGACCCTCTTTCCAGGGTATAAGCCTTACACGATGGGATTTAGTTTTGAGCTACCTTTGTTCGACTCCAAGGGGATGGTTTGCACAGGTCGTAGCAAACGAACAAAGGAAGAAGATGACCTTCTTGTGGTCGATCCACAGCTCCCCAGCCTCCAAGAGCTCCTCCACACGACCCCAGCAGGTTGCAAACTCGACCCTAGGGTTTGGGTGAAGAGAATTTAAGCAACCATGGTGTTTAGGAGTCCTATTATGACAAGGAAACTATGGTTGCGGTTTTGGCTTATTACTTTCCTAATTTGAGGATTTCATTCTCCGTTGGAGTTCCTTGGCGATCAAGCAATCCCAAAGGATGGCTAGGCATGAATTTTGGTTGCCAAGAATGCATGTTCTCATCCCAATTCAACTCTAATTGCCTCTTTCTAATTTCAGCTTATTTAAGCTACGAATTTCCATGCATTTTTCTTGCTTCATTTGATTTTTGGTCCAAATATTGTCCAATGGCACAATTATGATATTGGGTCATTAATATATAATGTTGGAAGTCTCTCCAACATTTTTATTTAATTTATAATTACGTTGTATTTCTGTGTTAACGGTTTTCCGACTTGTTTCCTTATTTGGATAATCGGTCACCATGTGATGCACACTTGGTTAATCAGATTTTGCGTTACACAAATTTCTTCGTGGAACACTTAGGAATAATGTGTGGGGTTGATTTATAATTTTTATGGATTTTTCCGATGTGTTTTACCACATACGATAATGATACGTATGTTTTAAATACTATGGAAATTATTTATTTCTATTTATTTGAATTTTTATGTAATTAACATTTTCGGAGTGCTACACCCTCCCCCACTTAAGAGAATTTGGTCCCCAAATTCATAGATCATTAATTGTCTTTTGAGAGTTATGATCCTTGAGGTTGTTTAGGATTTAATTCCTCTAACTTGTTTAAACATCATGGATGCTAGTCCAACATCTACACCTATGGCCACCCGTACTATTCATTTGATTCCTTCTACTCCTGTTTTCCTTCCACGGTTGTTATAACTCCATCTTAATCCTCCAGATGAACTATGGTATAATTACTAGATTATTCCTTTCTAATTTATCCTTAATGATCTCTCCCACTTAGAAATGTACTAATAAGAAAACATCATAAGATCAGTCTATGGTTTAACAATCATACCTCCTTCCAGAAGCTCTACTTGCATTATTGCATTCACACGTCCTTGACACTTTACCACTCATTGGTTCCTTCCATCTTGGTCTTTTAGCATTGTACAGTTCAGTATACGATGTTCATGACTCCCACATCACAGGCAAGCCCCTGCCTTCTTCCAGCACTTGTCTGCTAGGTGCCCAGGCTTGTTTCAAAAGTTACAATATTCCACCGTCATTGTTTCTTCTACGTTGATCTTTTTCTCCATGCCATAGTCCTTCCCAGTGGTTGGCTTTTTGTTATTGTTGTTATTGTTGTTGTTGAGGAAAGTTCCAGTTGTATCTACTATCCTCTTTTTATGGAGGTCGGCTTTGAGATGTCTCTCCCCTTTATGCCTTCCACTTAGCCATAGTGTCCTCTACCAGTTGAGCTCTTTGGACCATCTCAGTGTAGGTTTGCATGTTGTGTGGTCCGAGCTTTTCAATGAACATGGGCCTGAGCCCATCCTTGAAACAGTTAGCCTTTAATCCTTTAATCTTTCCGTTCCCACCAGATGTGGGGCGTACACAGCCAGACGCGTGAACTGAGCCTCATACTCAGCCATGGACATTCCTTTCTGCTTCAGTGTAGCAAACTCAGCTGCCTTCTTCTCCTTGACCCTCTCCGAGAATTATTTTCCTCGAAAAATCTCTAGGAAACCTGCCAATTCCAGTTCGCCAACATTAGGCAGGTGGGCCGATGTGGCCTTCCCCCATGCTCGAGCATCCTTAGTGAATTGAAAAGTGGCCAGTACCACCTTCTCCCTGTTAGTGCATTACATCACTTGGAAATTCGTTCCATCTCCTTTTTCCAATTCTCTACCTCATCTGGGTCAGGGATCCAGAGAAACGAGGATGGTTTAAACTCTTAAATTACGGTGTAGATCACCTGTTCCATTCCTAGTTGCAGCAGCCTGATTTCCAGCCTGAACAACATTTTGCAGGGCCTGTGTGAGTCATGCTACTGTTTGTTGATAGCTTGCCATTGGTTGCGAGCCATTACAATTGAGTGAGAGAGTTATGAGGTTCCTGAGAAAAGGATGGAAACCAATTAATCTCTCTAGATGCATTATAAGAGTCAATGGGGAGGAGTGTTTTGTTAATTCCAACATATTCCCAGTCTCTACCCCTTTCTCACCATGTACTATATTTAATTTCCATGACCTAGGTTCCATAGGTATCTCCTAATCCTGAGACATATATCCTATTTGGTATTCTTAGGCTCTAATACCAATAGCTTGTCACGTCCCGAGAATTACGTAGCGGATATTAATAATGCGGAATAATCGAGACGATACCCTGAGACGTGAACAATCGGCAAATAAGCCTCTAGCTAGCACGCGCTAAATGTATAACAACAAACATCATCATAGGGCCCAATTATTGAACTCAACTAATCTTGTATTCAAATCTCAACTCATTGTATTCCAATGGAAACTATTACAGGACTAAGACTCGATAAAAAGAAAAGTACATTTTATTCCTCACTTCCTACTACACGTTCTAAACTCAAAATAAACTACTATAGATAGACCATATTTGGAATGCTCATCACTCGGACACATTTCCATACTCGACTGGCTCTTCCTCTTGAATAACATAATCACCTAGAATTGTTAAAAGTAGAGAATGAGCAAACTAGCCCAGTAGGATTTATATCTCAATGTGCGGGCAATGATATAAGTGATTAACCATTTAGAACTAGGTAAGCACGATGAATGTCATGATATGCATGTACGAATAAAACTCATTGAAACTTGATACGTGAACAAGCTAGATAGAGTAATCATGATAGAACAAGATATAGAACAAGATAACAAGATAGAACTAGCATATATCACTTTGTACAAGTACGCAAGATTTCACTTGATGTCAATAGCTTTCAAGAACGCAAGATATCACTAATTGCATTAAATGCAGGATGGCCATATCACGCAAGCAAGCAAGCAGGAACACACGAGCACGATCATGTAACACTAATTAGGCACATAGACACTAATGTACACCAAGAAAGATCAAGAATGTACACCAAGACATGTGTATGTGGTTATTGTATCTATCATTCAACACGACATGCATGACTCCAAGCACAGATGCAACGCCAGTAATCATTATACCCATGGTTAACAGTATATTTCTGACTCTCCATCATTGAGGCTAGACTGAGCCCTTGGACACTCACCGTGCCCGATCAGCATTGTAGATACCCATTTTTGGCCCATAAGTCGAGCCAAATTTTTTGACATATCATTGATGCCCCACATTGGCTCATCATCGCCTAGCTAGCTTTATTCGATCATGGTGCCTTTCATTAGTTCATCGCCCTGGTGGGTTCTTCCTAGTCAATAAATCAGTCTTATCGTAGCTCTCTAAGTTGGAAGTCCAACACTTCAAACTGCATGTCAGTCTGATACCCATGCAAGGAGATCAGACCCTTTGTATGGCCATATGCTGAAAGTTCATGAAGGCGACAATGTCCCTGTCGCGTCCTTCTTCAGAAGGCGACACCTCGATACGTCGCGTTCTTATTTGGCCTTTTATTTCCCTGAAAATTTGCCAGAAAATGCTTTCCCTCTATGGAAGATGACGTATCGAGGTTTCGCGATCTAATAGCGTCCTCGGGCCTGTCGCGTTCTGGATTCCATGCAACGTACTCTTTCCTAACCCGACTTGGACCCTTGCTATTGATGAATATTCTGACTTTTGGTCCACCTAGAGTCATCCAAATCCTTCCAAATTTGGAGGAGACCCTATTTAGAAGGTCCTTTCCGAGTTCTAATTCCCCTTGCCCGAGCATGCTTGCCCAATTCGGACTATTGCCCATTATTCTCCTCTCAGCCAGCTCAGGAATAACAGAGTAAAAAACTCTTCATAGGCACGGTTTAGGGTAAGGTCCGGCGTGTGCTTCTTCCTCTCCCAGAGAGCTATGAGTTCTCAGAAGGCCTCTTAACCTCCAGACGACCAGAAGTGCCCCCCAGGGCGTTTTCTCTCTGTCTATGCTTTCTCTCTCCTATTCTTCATCCTTTTTCTCTTCATACATGCATGCTTAGACTAGTTTTCTTCGTATATTTGCATTAGAACACCCACACACACCATTTTTAATCACCCAAAGGGGTTAAAACCCTCCCACGTGAGTTCCCTCCAATTATTTCATGTTCTTTCATGCTTTTGGGATACACTCGACACAACGAGTTGTCTAATAGGTTTTCTATTGTTTTGATCTTCATGGCAGGTGTTAGAAGACAGTAGCAGCATGAGTCTCCTACCCCTTGGCCGACTGAGGAGCAGGAAGAAAGAAACCCACAGTCTTCATCTTCCGAAGCAGAAGGTGACGAGCATCTGGTCGTGATCTCAGAAGGCGACAGTCCGAGCGTCGCTATCCGTGGAATAGGAAGGCGACACATTTTCGTCGCGTTCACAAGACCAGGTTCATTTTCTGCACCTTTTCCCTTTTCCAAGGTAGTTAGCACTTAATCTTTCATCATACATCTCTTTGCAACTACTTTGGTGGCAATCACGGTCAATTTCCTTTACTTTTAATCATCATCTTTGGGGAGCTAATCCCGTGATTACACCTTTTGGCGATCACGGTGGGACTTCTAGTGCCTATCGTGTGTGTTGCTGTCTTCCCTGTCGTCTTTAGTCTTTCATGTGTGTGGTCTTTCTTTAAATTCCGTGTTTTCCTATTTATTTTACTGCCGTTTTGAGTTCTGTTGTTCGGGTGAGAAGGCGACGAGGTAACCGTCGCTATCTGGAAGAGGACAGTGAGGTCGTCGCGATCAGGTTAGTGTTCCTGATTCCATCTCTCTCTGTTTTTTGGGCTTATTCCAAGTACTCCATCCATGCTTTAAGTTGTTTCATGCATATTCCATGCTTATGAGAGTCTGTCAGTCCTCCATGCTATAGGGTTGTTTAGTTTTTTTGTGCATAATTACGTTATCTGATCTCTGTCCACTGCAAAGAAGAACGCAACGCTCTTCCTGTCACGATCTTGGTCGCGACGGGTTGTCTGGCGCCTTCTACTTCTGAGAGCAGGTCGCCTGATTTCTGTTTTGTTAGCCTTAGGCTAGATTTTGCATGCACTCCGGTGCACATAGTGCGTGCATACATATTTCCATATATTTTAGTTTAGGTTGTCCTCCTCAGCGACGCCCGCTCTCTCAGCCACATACTCCTTGTGTCCAACTAGAGCACTCGCTCGAGGGCCTCTGTAAGTCCCCGCTGACTGTAGATTCCCACATGGCCGTCAGGCTGGTTGTACCTATTGCCCCTAGATTTAGGGTTCATGCATTGGTGAGTATGTGAGAAATCCTAGTCAAACCCGAAGTTGGAAGCCTTCTCCCTTTAGGAAACCCTTCCTTTGATGGAACTTGCTAAAAGATCAATCCATTAAAAGGCAAACTTGAACCAAATAAAAGAAACCATCATCATTGCCAACTGCTTTATTTGGGTGAGACATTTTCTCTTTCTTTTGTTTGCATAGGAGTGATTGTTTAGGAAATCAGGTGTCTGTTTAGGTTAGGGTGTCTCTTACGTCTTGACAGGCTTTCCTCATTTTGGCATTCCCACTTTCCAAATATGGATTCTTACTTAAACCAATCTATGGTAATGAGAATCAGGACGCTGCATTCTACACCACCCAAGACTATGAAGAATCTCTTGCTCATGATCTCCTCGAGGAGTCGACCCGGCCCTGGGTCGCTACAGTTCATGCTAGTGATAGCCATCATTCCGATTACGGTAGCCCGTCGCTAAATGTTTGTTCCCCTCACGCAGATGATTAAGCTGCTCAACTCATGCGCCTGATTCCTCAGCTCGATCAATCCCAAATCCAGGATCTCATGACGGCCCTCAATGGAAAGGCCGCCTCATCACCCTCACCTAGAGCGGACGCCTCTCACCCCATGGCATCTACTTTGGACTCGTATCATCACGGGACCAACCGACAACACCCCTATCCGGCCACAGGCCATTCGGTTCACTCCTTTCGAGTCAGAGCACTATCATCCACGTGAGTCGAGGCCCCGGTCTCCACCTTACCTCCCTTGCCATCCACCACAGCTAGAGCCACGCACCAGGCCGGCATCCCGTGCCTCCTCCTTGTATGCTCAACCATCTGCCTCTCCCGACATGATGTCTGAGTGGGCGTCCATCAAGAAAGAACTCCAAGAGCTGCGAAGGCAGGTCGACCCTAGGAAGCACCATGATGTCCACATGGCTAACTTCAATGGCCTATGGGTCCCGTCTCTATCCGAACTGCCAAAGTACCGCAAGTACAATGGCTCTAGCAACCCCTATATTCACATCAAGGATTTCATCTATGAGTCTGCACCCTACCAGCATGACCGCCGCTTAATGGCATTTCTGTTCCGCCGGTCATTGGACGGGCCTACGCTAGATTGGTTCTATTCATTACCACCCGAGTATGCAGAAGACTTTGCCATAGTGAAAGCAAAATTCGTTGAATAATTCCAAGACAGGGTTGGGCCAGAATATTCTCTTACGGATCTCATTGCAGAATAGATGAAGTCGGATGAAGATTTTGCTACATATGCCGACAGGTGGAGGCAGATGGCCACACGACTCCCTGGGTACCTTCCGGAGGGAGAAAAGGTCAAAATCATCATTGCCAATGCAACCCCTTCCTATAAAAAAATCCTAGCAGTGAATGATATCACAACCATGCACCAGCTCTACAGTTGGGCCCGGTTCATCCAAACCTAACTCAAAGACTCCCCCATACATTCCATGTTCAACCCCAGAAGTCTCGCTTCCAAAGAGAACCACAGGGCCAGTTACCGAGGGTGTCCAAGTAAATGAGAAAGTGAGTGCATTCAACTCTATCGGCCAGAACAACAACCGTCAACCTTACACTGACCAGGGTCAAAACCGCACCAATCCTCCACAAGCCCAGCAGCCCCGATATAATCAAGTACCACCTACAAAGGCGTCCCCTAGTCCAAGGATAACTCAGTACCCACCACTCCCCGAGACACTCTCCGACATCTTCTTGGACTTGGTCTCCACAGATGCCATCAAGCTCCCTCTGGAAAGGCCATTGAATCCGAGTGTGGACCAGACAATGTACTGCATGTTCCATCGGTAGCCGGGTCATACTATTGAGTAGTACTTCACATTCAAAGACTTGGTATATAATCTGCATGAATAGAACAGACTGGACTGGACAGCTCTCCGACAAGTGATCGGAGACATCAAAGAGAGGCAGAGGCAGCAGCGCCAACCACCCCCTTAACAACAACAACAACAACCATTGCAGGACCTGGGGATTCTCCATAGCCCCTTTCCGAACACCCACCAGCTCCCAATCCACCACAGTAACCAGCCCAAGTGAATCCTGTCATCCACCACCCCCCTCCTCAAGTGAACTGGACGTATGATGATGAACCCGATGTTCAGTAGATGATGGCCATTAACCACCAATATCCTTAGCAATCCCAAACAATACAATCAGTCAGCACGGCTCCCCAATTAATCCTTCCTTTAGTTTCCCAGGCCAACGCCATCATACTGCCCATTGGCTCAACACCCGCGCTAGTCGCTATGCACTCCATTATTCTACCACCTACCACATCCCTTGCTCCACCTGTCTCCACGCTACCACCACCCGTCATAACCACTCCCACACCCGTCATCTTGCTACCACCTGGGCTGAATCAACCCTCTGCCGCCACGTTATCCTCCACTAGACAAGCCACCACCAACCAACTACCCTGCGGAGTGGACGAGTCTTCCGTCGCCCGTATCCACCCATCTCCACTACCTCCACCAGCCAAGGCATTCCCCAACAGGTCCTGCAGTGTAAGGCCCTCAAAATTTTATCCTTTTATTTTGTCATGTGTGGATTCATGCTTGTGTATAGTATCATGTATAAACATGTAGATATTCATGTACATATTATTTTGGTGTACCTATGTATGTGTATGTACGTTTAGTACGTAAATATTGTTCATTTGCATTGTGTAGATAGTATTTAGGTTATACTTTATAAATGGCATGTATATACATATAGTAAATATGGTTTCTGCATAATCTTATGGTCTGGCCGAAGAGCAATTTGACGGAAACATGAGTGGACGTTCATGTGTAGTCGACGTCCATAACAATGGACGCCAACACTTAGGTAGACGGCCAGGTATGTGGACGCCTATTTCTCTAAAATGTTGTGCGCAGCAGATCCAGAAATCCCATAATTTGCCTTGCTCCCTGATTGGGGAGCTGTCTCCAACAGCTCTCCCATCCCATCTACGCAAACCCCCAAGGCCCAGCTTATAAAAATAGCCTCTTGAGACTTGAGGAGATCTCTTTGTCTCTTTGGCAAAGAAACCCTAGAGCTGTGAGAAATCCCAAAGTTTGTGGCCTTTGATCCGACGACTGGAGGCGTCTTCCTGCGATCTAACCCGACTGGAGGACTCTTTGGACATCAGGGAACGCTTCCCCGACTCTGGTGTGCAGCGAGACTCACCACAGAGCTCGGAGCTAGGAGGTTTTGGAGGCTTCTTGGCACTAGCCGAGGAGAGCTTCTCAGACCTTTTAATCCCCTTGTTTATTTTTCCAGAGGCAAGTAACCCATCCCTATTGTTCATACATATGTCTAGTAGGTCTTAGCCAATTTTCTGGAATTTTCTTCGAGTCCTGGAACCCTAATTTCACCAAGTTCATGGCGTTCAGTCTGTGTTTGCACAGACAGGAACATAACGACAGGATCTCCTACCGTTAATATCCTAAGTTGGCGGCAGCCAATACTGCCGTTAACCTGTGTGAACGGCCAGACCCTTGCCGTTTAGTTCTTCAGGAAATAATAGTGAACTGTTCTTCCTTATATGATATTTTTTGGATTTCTACGCATCAGGATATACTGTAAATTTTATATGCTATGTAATTTAGATCGTGGATTGTGTTGTGAAATTTCGGTGAATTTCCGTTAATCGTACTAATTATTGAATTTGTTTGAAATGCACGTTAAATAGGTTTTGAACATGGTAGATCTATGTTTACACAATCCATGTGGAAATTTAAATGCCATAAAAAATTTAGATGATGTGGATGAGTGTCAGTTCATGTCATGAAAATTTGGGAATTTTCCCATGTCTACGTAATTAGTTATAATTTTGGATTTAAAAATAGGGAGCATGAGTAGGTTGTTTTAAATTTCAGTAAATCATATGATGCATGATAGATTCTGGAAAAAAAAACTATGATGATATGACTGTTAGACACAGGGCTATAAACTGCTAATTATGACCATCATGAGTGAATCAAGGATGAACTGATTTATGGGTAATATGCAAATGGTTGTTCTATTTTCTGTAAATTTTGTATAGCTCAGAAAATGTGAAAATTGGTAAGTATGATCTACAACTTGTAAAAAGCCTGTGGTTCAAATTTCATGTGGTTTGGGCCACAGTAAGTGATATTTATGTAAATTTCATGAAGAAATGATTAATTAAAGCATGCTTATTGTGATCATAGATTTGTTAAATAGTTTCAACATGATTAGTGTAAATCCCTGTATGTCAAGTTTTGTTAATGGTAGTGCCATGTTAGGGAAGCTGAACCATGTGCATGAATGTGAAAATGGAAATAATGTGTCAATTTGTGTAAAATTGTGTGTGTCCTAAATCAGAAAATGTGTGAACTGTGCCGTGTGTGACACTGCTTCCATAGAGGGTTGTGGAACCGTACCATTGTAAAGTCCCCACGGGAAGGTTCAATGTGTTTAATATCCTATGGACATTAGGATGAAATCCTGGAGGTGGACAAGTACCACTGGTTAGGGTGGAGAGGATTTCTCCAGGTCTACGCAGTACCAAGATTCCTCACTGTGTTGCCTAGGTGGCGTCTATGTGTTATGTGAATGTGTTACGTGTGTCCTTCTAGTGGTGGTTTGGACTATGTGTCTGCGACGACCCTCCTTATAACGGTACGATTATACCAATGCACGTCGGTATAGGGAACATCGTTACAGTGGGACATTTACCCAACACTATCACATGATCGAGATGTACACAAATATAGACACAGAGTAGCGGAAGTAAAAGAACTACCTGTCATTATATTTCATCATCCACATTAAACATACATGGTCCATATAACAATTTAAATCAACTAAAGTCCACATAATGAAAATTCCAAATCCAAATTTCATTGTTTGTCCACAATTACAAAGTCTCACACATAAAGAAAGAATGTTCCTAACAAGGATTCTACATACTTTTCCACATGTAAATCATAAGTGTAAACACATTAAGCCTACTGGTTTCACATGTATCTAACATCATTATACCACCTTTCACAATTTTACATGCTAACACATTGGTCTCACAAATTCACATATCCACACATTCACATGTTCACTTACACATTTCACAATTTCACTTATACACAATCACATTATTCTCATTTAATTGCCGTGACACATAGTCCAAACCACCACTATAAGGACACATATAACACATTCACATAACACATAGACGCCACCTAGGCAACACAGTGACGAATCTTGGTACTGCGAGACCGGGAGAAGTATTCTCCACCCTAAGCAGTGGTATTTGTCCACCTCTTGGATTTCATCTTAATGCCCTTAGGATATCAAACACATTGAACCTTCCCATGGGGACTTTACCACGGTACGGTTCCACAGCCATCTATGGAAGCAGTGTCACACACGGCACATTTTACACATTTTCCGATTTAACACACACAATTTCACGCAATTTAGCACTTAGCTTCCATTTTCACCAGTATGCACATGGTTCAGTTTTCCCTAACATGATGCTACTGTTAACAGAACTTTAATATTCATAAATTTACCATAATCATGTTGAAACTCATTAACAATCTATAATCACATTAAGCATGCTTTAATAACTCATTTCTTCATGAAAATTTCACAATATCATCTATTGTTACCCAAATCACATGAAATTTTAACCACATGTTGTTTGCAGGTTTCAAATCATACATGCGAATTCTCATATTTTTCTGAGCTATACGGAATTTACAGAAAATAGAAAACTCATTTGCATGCTATTCAATAATCAATTTATCATGGAATCACAATGTCATGGTTGAAACTAACAGTTCACAATCTGTGTCCAACATTCACATCATCACAAAATTTTTCCCCAAATTTATTATGCAACCTACAATTTACTGAAAATTTAAAACATCCCACACATGCTCCCTATTTTTCAGTACAGAAATTACAACTGATTGCATGGCCATGGGAAAATTCCCAATTTTTCAGGACATGGACTAACATTCATACACATCTTCCAAAAATTTTATGGCATTCAAATTCCTTATGGATTATATGAACAGGAAGCTACCATGTCCAAAATCTTGTCTAACATGGATTTCAAATACATTTATCATTTAACACTATTTACATAAAATTCACAGAAATGTCACAACACTCTTCACTATCTATATTATGTAACATATACAATTTACAATATATCCTCATGCGTAGAAAACCCGAAAATAGTCATTTAAGGAAGAACAGTTCATTGTTCTGTCCTGAAGAACTAAACGGCAAGGGATGGCGGTTCCCAGATGTTAACGGCAGTATCGCCTGCCGCCAACCTAGGATCTTAAAGGCATGCGATGTTGCCATTAAGTTCCTGTCTGTGCAAAACACAGACTGAACTCCAACGATCGGGAATGTGGGGTTCCAGGACCTGAATAAAATTCCAGAAAAATGCCTAAGACCTACTAGACATATGTATGATCAATGGGGATGGGTTACTTGCCTCTGGAAAAATCTCCAAGGGGATCGAAATGGTTGAGGAAGCTCTCCTTGGGTAGTGCCAAGAAGCCTCCAAGATCTCCTTGCTCCGGGTTCTAGGTTGATGTAGATTGCAACCCGACGTTGGAGAAGCTTTCCCCAACGTTCAGACTCCCCTCCTGTTGCAGTAGATCACCGGAAGGATCCTCCAGTCGCCGGATCAAAGCCCACAATGTTCTGGTTTTTCTCTCTTTTTCTCACAGCTAGGGTTTCTCCTTGCCAAGAGCCAAGAGAGCTCTTCCAGTCACAAAGAGGGCTATTTTTATAAGCAATGCCTTGGGGTTTTGCGTTGAAGAGATGGTAGAGCCGTTGGGAAACAGCTCCCCAATCAGAGAGCAAGGCAAATCTGGGATTTCTGGATATGCTGCGCATAGAAATTCAGAGAGATAGACGTCCACATACATGGCCGTCTACCTACCTTTTGGCGTCCATCGACATGGACGTTTACTTAACATGAACGTCCATCCATGTTGTCGTCAACTTGCTCCTCGGCCAGGGCATGAAACCATGCAGAAAGCCATAACCACGCTATATATATACATGCAATGTATGAAGTATAACGTACACACTAACTACACCATGCAAATGAACATTATTCACAACTAAATTACACATGCATACATAAGTACACCAAAATATTATATACATAGATATCTACGTATGCATACATAATGTTCTACACAAGCATGACTCAACATGCGGCAAAATAAAATGACAAAATTTTAGGGCCTTACACCCTCTCCCCCTTAAGGGAACTTCGTCCTCGAAGTTTAAACAACACTACTCAAACAAATGGGGATACTTCTTCCTCATCGCATCCTCAAGCTCCCAAGTAGCCTCCTCTCGTGAAAAGTTCCGCCATAAAACTTTCACCGACGCAATACTCTTGTTCCAGAGATGCTGAACCTTCCGGTCGAGAATAGCTACTGGTTGTTCCACATATGACAGATCTGGCTGGATCTCCACTGGCTCGTGACTAATAACATGAGACGGATCTCGAACATATCTCCTGAGCATAGATACGTGGAAAACGGGATGAACGCTAGTTAAAGCCGGAGGCAAAGCTAGCTCGTAAGCCACGCTACCTAAGCGCCTGAGAATCTCATACGGGCCAATGAATCTAGGATTCAAATTGCTATGCCTGCCAAACCTGACAACACCTCCAGTAGGTGAAATCTTCAAAAAGACATGCTCACCCACTCCGAACTCTAAATCCTTCCTCCTGTTGTCGGCATAACTCTTCTGCCTATCCTGTGCCGCAACAAGCCTCTTCCTAATCAACATGACCTTATCTGAAGTCTCCTGAACTAACTCCAGACCGATCAACTGCCTATCACCTGTCTCCTGGAGCCATACCAATACTCGCATGAAAGTTGTTGTTATATGCAAACTCCACTAGAGGTACATGGTGCTCCCAATCATCCTTCCAATCCAGAACACACACTCTCAACATATCCTCGAGCATATGGATAGTCCTCTCGAACTGTCCATCTGTCTGAGGATAAAATGCCGAACTAAGCTTCAGCTCTGAACCTAAGCATCCTGAAGACCCTTCCATAGTCTCGAAGTAAATCTCGGATCTCGATCCGAAATGATCGACTTCGGCACACCATGCAATCTAATAATGCTACTAACATACAGCCTAGCCAAACTCTCCACTGACTGCTTCTTCTTCATAGGCAAGAAATCCGCAGTCTTTGAGAATATATATAGGACCACCCAAATCGAGTCATTACCCTGCCTAGATCAAGGCAAACCCGAAACAAAATCCATAGTGACAGCTTCCCACTTCCACACTGGGATCTCCATCTTCTGCATAACACCAGATGGTCGCTTCCACTCGGCCTTCACTTGCTGGCATACTAAACACCTAGATACATAATCCGCTACATCCCTCTTCATCCCAGATCACCAAAAAAACCTCTTCAAATTCTAGTACATCTTAGTGTTACCCGGATGAATAGAGAATCTCGACCTATGAGCTTCTGCTAATATATGCTCACGAACATCTACCACGTCAGGAACACACACTCAGTGGTGGAACCTAATCACACAATCCTCATCACGAGCAATGCCTGCCTTGCCCACTAACTCTTGTAGTCTAGGGTCGGCCTTCTACTGCTCGATCACCTCATCCAACACCGAAGACCTAAGGGACAATTGAGCTACAAAAGCCTGACACAAGGGCTCTAACTCAGTCATCGTACACGCCACATCCTCCAACATCTTCCAATCCTACTGGAGCGAAGACCTCCTCCTGCTAAGAGCATCCGCTACGACATTCGCCTTCCCTGGATGATATTGAAGGTCGAAGTCATAGTCCTTGAGGAACTCAATCCATCTTCTCTGTCGTAGGTTTAATTCCTTCTAGGAGAAGAGATACTTCAAGCTCTTATGGTCAGTGAACACTTCAAATCTGACACCATAAAGATAGTGCCTCCAGATCTTTAGTGCATGAACCACTACCGCAAGCTCCAAATCATGAGGCGGATAGTTTCGCTCATGCTCCTTCAATTGGCGAGAAGCATATGCCACTACCCTTCCCTGCTGCATTAGCACACAGCCTAAGCCAATCCGAGATGCATCCGTATAAATGGAAAAACCTTCAACACCACTAGGTAATACTAATACTGGAGCGGAAGTAAGCATAGTCTTCAATATTTGAAAGCTACTCTGACATGTCTCGGACCACACAAACTTCACCCCCTTTCTGGTAAGTTGAGTCAATGGGGCGGCGATGGATGAAAATCCCTCAATAAATCACCGATAGTAACCAGCCAAACCAAGAAAACTACGAATCTACGAAGGGGTCTTAGGGATCTCCCAATCCATAACTGCCTGGACCTTCGCTGGATCAACTGCTACACTAGCACCGGAGATAACATGCCCAAGGAAGTGAACCTCGCGCAACCAAAAATCACACTTGCTAAATTTTGCATATAGCTTGTGCTCACGAAGAACCTCTAACACTACCCTCAAATGCTGACGGTGTGTGGCCTCATCCGGAGAGTAGACCAACACATCATAGATAAATACTACAACAAAGCTATCTATGTACGGCCTAAATACCATGTTTATGAGATCCATGAACGCTACAGGGGCGTTGGTCAATCCGAAAGGAAGGACCAAAAACTCATAATGTCCATAACGGGTTCTGAACGCCGTCTTGGACACATCCTCACTCCTAATCCTCAACTGATGATAACCAGACCGCAAATCTATCTTGGAAAAGACTGATGCATCTTGCAGTTGGTCAAACAAATCATCAATACGAGGTAAGGGATACCTGTTCTTCACCGTCACTTGGTTAAGCTTTCTATAATCAATGCATAACCTAAGTGATCCATTCTTCTTCTTTACAAACAATACAGGTGCGCCCCAAGGGGAAACACTAGGGCGGATAAATCCCTTATCTAGAAATTCTTGTAACTGCCTCCTTAACTCGGCTAACTCCGTAGGTGCCATCCGACATGGAGCCTTCGAGATAGGAGAGGTGCCCGGAAGCAACTCTATGGTGAACTCTATCTCTCTATCCGGTGGCAATCCAGACAAATCATCAGGAACGACGTCTGGGAAATCCTGCACTACATCGATCTCTGCAAGAGTAGGTGACTCATCAGCCTCGGGTACTAACACTACACTGGCAAGAAAAGCGTCACAACCCTTGTTTACCATGCGTATCGCCTTCATGGCAGAGATGACCAACTTTCCCGCCAAGTTCCTTGGCAACGGATGAGAGAACTCGTCCTCACCAGGAATGTGGAAAACAATCCTCTTCCCACGATAATCTACTAACGCATAGTGCTCCTCTAGCCAATCCAAACTGAGAATAGCATCAAAGTCCTTCATCTTTAGCAAGAAGAAACACCCATCTAAAACCCTATCCTCAATGCACACAGGTAACGACGGAATACACTTCCTAGTCGATACCGTACCCGCAGGTGTGTGTACAGACAACAGGACTTCTAAATCCTCAGACTCTATGCCTGACTCTATAGCTAACTGCCTAGCAAATCGCTCAGAAATGAACGAGTGAGTGGCACCCGTATCAAACAAAACCTGAGCGTGCACACCTAGAAATAAAACCGTACCTTCGGTGACATGCTCCGCCTGCTCGGCATCCTCTCGTGCTAGAGCAAACACTCGAGCTTGGGCTAGAGGCCGTCCTGGTCTTCCTGTAGCTGGTGCTGCTACTGCCGCTGCTGGGGCTGGCGCTCCGCGCTGGACTCACTGCTGAAGTCTCAGACAATCCTTGATCTTGTGGTCACTGCTTTCGCACTTCAAGCATTTTCCCGCTACCATACAACACTCCGTACCACCGTGTGTCCTCCCGCAATGGGGACACTCCTTCTTCACACTAGGGGAACGTTGAGAAGGTACCTAAGTACTACTGGCTGCCACTGGGCATTGCGGTGTCTAGTACGCTGCCTTCTTCTTATCCTGCCGCTGGAAAGGAGCTGCAGGCCTCTTCTGCAATGCTTTCTTCTCATCGAGGTACTGCTCCATTTCACCATCCTGTCTACAAGCAGCGCTAAGGGCCTCATCTAAGGTACGATGATCAAACGCCACTAGCCTCGTCCTCAGTGATGGCTTAAGGCCCATCACAAACTTCTTTGCCTTCCTGCACTCATCAGCTACTATGTGAGGTGCATACTTAGATAACTCAGTAAACTTGGCCTCGTATTCGAGTACAGTCATGGAGCCCTGAGTCAAGGAAAGGAACTTCTGCTCCATCCTGTCCTAGACATGCTCGGGGACAAACTTGGCCCAAAAGAGCCTCACGAACTCGTCACAAGCAACATCAATAGCACCGTCCTCGAACCGGGTATGCAGTAAGGAAGCCCACCACACATCGGCTCTCTCTTGTAGCACCACCTTTATAAGCACCAAACTAACAGCTCTAACTTAACAGGATATACAAACATATAAAACTAACACATACCTGTAGCATATAGGTTGCTAAAGTAACCTTGTCCTCGTCCGCACACCTAACAGCCCAGAAGATCTTCTTGATCTCCCTCATCCAGCTCTCAGCTAGTAATGGGTCGCTCTCCCCCTTAAAAGAGGGTGGCAACATCCTCTTGAATCTTTCCATGATGGAGGGTCCACCATGGTCCTGAGCCTGGGGAACTGGAACCTGAGCCTGCTGAGCCTCCATCTGAGCCTGGAGTGCAGCCTGGGTGTGGGCCTGCGTCTGCATGGCCCGAACTAGACCCTGCATGAACACTTCATAATCCACAGGTGGAGGTGGGGGAAGTACAGGACCCTGAGGTGTCGGGGCCTGCTGCTCAATCTGCTCCTCACGCCTCTGCTCGCCCTCACGAGCAGGAACACCACCACGTCTACCACGTGAAGCCATGTGCTGCAATAATTTAGCCACTATTAGAAACTATATTATTTAGTTCCTAACCACTTTCTTATCTATCTTTCATTCACTATTAATCAATTCTACACATGTGGACAACTCTATAAAGATTTAGCATGTAATGGAGATGATGACTTATGTATATTTATGTACAATCTCAACCAGTCGCTCTGATACCAATCTCTGCGACGACCCTCCTTATACCGGTACGATTATACCAATCCACGTCGGTATAGGGAACATCGTTACAGTGGGACATTTACCCAACGCTATCACATGATCGAGATGTACAAAAATATAGACACAGAGTAGAGGAAGTAAAAGAACTAACTATCATTATATTTCATCATCCACATTAAACATACATAGTCCATATAACAATTTAAATGAACTAAAGTCCACATAATGAAAATTCCAAATCCAAATTTCATTGTTTGTCCACAATTACAAAGTCTCAATTACATACTATGAAAAATGAAAGTACAATGACGATGATTCCACTACAATCTACTCTCCTCGCTCGGAGTCGCTCTCCACGGTCTCCTCCAAGGAAGTAGGGTCCACTGCTAAACCTGTATGCCGAAGCAAGAGTGAGTCTAAAAGACTCAGCAAGTAATCCACACACATTATACATGCATACATCACGTGCACATCATACTTTCAATTACATTAATCAATACATGTATCATGGTTAAACAATGTTAAGAAGAAAACTTATCATGATATTTCTACCAATTTCATAACACAAGATACATGGTTTAGGATATTCCACTATAATATACCTACCACATGCTTCTATACATTTACTCACATGGTAACAAGATTTACCTTGGGTTGCAACATGATAGCAATTTAAGCATGGAGGTTTCACCCATAAAGAAAGAATGTTCCTAACATGGTTTCTACATACTTTTCCACATGCAAATCATAATTGTAAACACATTAAGCCTACTGGTTTCACATGTATCTAACATCATTATACCACCTTTCACAATTTTACATGCTAACACATTGGTCTCACAAATTCACATATCCACACATTCACATGTTCACTTACACATTTCACAATTCCACTTATACATAATCACATTATTCTCATTTAATTTCCGTGACACATAGTCCAAACCACAACTAGAAGGACACATATAACACATTCACATAACACATAGACGCCACCTAGGCAACACAGTGACGAATGTTGGTACTGCGCAGACCGAGAGAAGTATTCTCCACCCTAACCAGTGGTACTTGTCCACCTCTTGGATTTCATCCTAATGCCCTTAGGATATCAAACACATTGAACCTTCCCGTGGGGACTTTACCACGGTACGGTTCCACAGCCCTCTATGGTAGCAGTGTCACACACGGCACATTTTACACATTTTCCGATTTAACACACACAATTTCACGCAATTTAGCACTTAGCTTCCATTTTCACTAGTATGCACATGGTTCAGCTTTCCCTAACATGATGCTACTGTTAACAGAACTTTAACATTCATAAATTTACCATAATCATGTTGAAACTCATTAAGAATCTATAATCACATTAAGCATGCTTTAATAACTCATTTCTTCATGAAAATCTCACAATATCATCTATTGTTGCCTAAATCATATGAATTTTAACCACATGTTGTTTGCAGGTTTCAAATCATACATTCAAATTCTCATATTTTTCTAAGCTATACGGAATTTACAGAAAATAGAACATTCATTCACATGCTATTCATAAATCAATTTATCATGGAATCACAATGTCATGGTTGAAACTAACAGTTCACAATCTGTGTCCAACATTCACATCATCACATAAATTTTCCCCAAACTTATTATGCAACCTACAATTTACTGAAAATTTAAAACATCCTACACATGCTCCGTATTTTCAGTACAGAAATTACAACTAATTCCATGGCCATGGGAAAATTCCCAATTTTTAGGACATGCACTGACATTCATACACATCATCCAAAAATTTTATGGCATTCAAATTCCTCATGGATTATATGAACAAGAATCTACCATGTCCAAGATCTTGTCTAACATGCATTTCAAATATATTTATCATTTAACACTATTTACATAAAATTCATAGAAATGTCACAACACTCTTCACTATCTATATTACGTAACATATACAATTTACAATATATCCTCATGCGTAGAAAACCTAAAAATAGTCATTAAGGAAGAATAGTTCACTGTTCTGTCCTGAAGAACTAAACGGCAAGGGATGGCAGTTCACAGATGTTAACGGCAGTATCGCCTGTCGCCAACCTAGGATCTTAACGACATGAGATCTTGTCGTTAAGTTCCTGTCTGTGCAAAACATAGACTCAACTCCAAATATCGGGGAATGTGGGGTTCCAGGACCCGAATAAAATTCCAGAAAAATGCCTAAGACCTATTAAACATATGTATGATCAATGGGGATGGGTTACTTGCCTCTGGAAAAATCTCCTAGGAGATAGAAATGGTTGAGGAATCTCTCCTTGGGCAGTGCCAAGAAGCCTCCAAGATCTCCTTGCTCCGGGTTCTAGGTTGATGTAGATTGCAACCCGGCGTTGAAGAAGCTTTCCCCAACGTTCAGACTCCTCTCCTGTTGCAGTAGATCACCAGAAGGAGCCTCCAGTCGCCGGATCAAAGCCCACAATGTTATGGTTTTTCTCTCTTTTTCTCACAGCAAGGGTTTCTCCTTGCCAAGAGCCAAGAGAGCTCTTCCAGTCACAAAGAGGGCTATTTTTATAAGCAATGCCTTGGGGTTTTCCGTTGAAGAGATGGGAGAGCCGTTGTGAGACAGCTCCCCAATCAGAGAGCAAGGCAAATCCAGGATTTCTGGATCTGCTGTGCACAGAAATTCAGAGAGATAGACGTCCACATACATGGCCGTCTACCTACCGTTTGGCGTCCATCGACATGGACGTTTACTTAACATGAACGTCCATCCATGTTGTCGTCAACTTGCTCCTCGGCCAGGGCATGAAACCATACAGAAAGCCATAACCACGCTATATGTATACATGCAATGTATGAAGTATAACGTACACACTAACTACACCATGCAAATGAACATTATTTACAACTAAATATACACATGCATACATAAGCAGATCAAGATATTATATACATAGATATCTACGTATGGATACATAATGTTCTACACAAGCATGACTCAACAAGCGGCAAAATAAAATGACAAAATTTCAGGGCCTTACAGACGGCATTTAAATGAGAATAATGTGATTGTGTATAAGTGAAAATGTGTAGTGTGTAAGTGAATATGTGAATATGTGAACCCAATGTGATAGCATGTAGAATTGTGAAATATGATATGATGGAGTTAGATTCATGTCAAAACAGCAAGCTTAGTATGTTTACAAATGTGATATGCATGTGGAAAAGTACGTAGAATCCATGTTAGGAACGCTCTTCTTTTATGTGTAAAATTCCATGTCTCAATTGCTATCATGTTGCAACGTAGATATAAATTTAGCTATCATGTGAGTAAATGTATAGAAAGCATGCGGTAGGTATATTATTGTGGAATAGCATCAACCATGTATCATGTGTTATGAAATTGGTAGAAGTATCATGATAGGCTTTCTTTAAAGATTGTTCCACCAAGCCGCATGTATTGATTGATGTAATTGAGAGTAAAATGTGCATATGATGTGTGTATGTATAATGTGTATGGACCACTTGTTGAGTCTTTTAGACTCACTCTAGCTTCAGCGTACAGGTTTAGCAGGTGACCCTACTTCCTTGGAGGAGATCGTTGAGAGCGATTCCGAGCGAGGAGAGTAGATTGTTGTGGAGTCACCGACATTGTACTTTCTTTTCCATTGTATGAAATTTGAGACTTGTGTAATTGTGGGATGAACAATGTAATTTGGATCTAGAATTCATTATGTGGACTTTAGTTTCTTTTAATTGCTATATGGGCTATGTATGTCTAATGTGGATGATGAAATAAAATTGACAGTTAGTTCTTTTACTTCCACTATTCTATGACTATTTTGTGTTCATCTCAAACTAGTGGTAGTGTTGGGTAAATGTCCCACTGTAACGACGTTCATTATATCGACGTGGATTGGTATAATCGTACCGGTATAAGGAGGGTCGTCAAATGCAGCCACGCCAGCAACAATCTAAGCAACAACCATAAGACGAGGGGGTGATTGAGTCGCTACCCGGTACACATTATGATATCCTCAAAACATCTTGATCATGTGCCAGCTAAAATCTCCATACTGGAATTGATAAAATGATCCAAGGAACATCAAGAAGCAATGAGAAATTTCTTGCAAAGGGTAGTGGTGAATGAGGACATGCTCACCGACAAATTGCCAAGTGCACTGGCCATGGTGACTCGTGGGCCGGCCATCACCTTTGCTGAAAGTGAACTAGCACCCCCAGAAGCCAGAAGGCTCCCGCTCTGTGTTACCCTAGCCATCAACCATGTGGCAGTAGGCGCAGCATTGGTCGACACTGGGGCGTCAATAAATGTCTGCCCACTAAGTACCATGAGAGCCTGCGATGTGTCAGAAGGGTTGTTGAAACCAACGCCAACCACCATAGCTGCGTATTACAACTTCAGGAGATCCTGTCACGGCATGGTAATGGTACAAGCTGAATAGGGGCTGATGGCCATCACTGTCGATTTCTATGTACTTGACATCGACCCCATGTTCAAGGCCACCCTAGGGCGTCCATGGTTAGAAGCGCTGGGAGCTGTTCCATCCACTGTGCACGAATGCCTAAAGTTTCCCTTTCAAGGACGAGTGATCAAAGTCAAAAGCATAGCCACTGCCCACACAGTTGATGCCATCCATGACACTATACTCCCAGCCGTGTGGCCCGCCAACGAGCCCATTGTCTCAGTGTTGGACGTCAACTATCCTTGGGCCTACTCATTCCATTCCAAGCAAGAGGCCAGTTCCGCATAGGTCAATGCAGTCAAGAGGAAGGAGCCACTAAACACTAAGGGGTGGCAGATCATGATGAAGCTGGGATATGAAGAATGCAAGGGCCTAGGGGCAGAACTGCAGGGCATCACCAAGCCTATTCCAGACATCGTGATGAAAAGCGGATGGGGACTGAGCTACAGGGAGAAGTCCAAGACATGGTCAACTAGCATATCCACTCTCAAGGCCGATCGCAAACCACTCACATGGACACTCTGGTGTGACTTTGTCAGAGGCCCTACCTAACCTGGGTATAACACAATGGTGGTCGAGGCAGAACTGTCACAACACGATGTTCATGGCAAGGATTTCTCCTGGCACATGGCTACTATGCTCACATATAAGGCACTAGAAACACTCCGCCCAAAAAAGAAAAGGAAGACAGGGGACCCAGAGTCTGAATGGTACCGTTGGTTGATATAGAAGACATCACTATAGCCTTCAATCGCTTGTTCTGGGAAGAGGAGTGAATATGGCCGCCAGCTGCATCTGAACTGCTAGATCCACCCACCTCCATCACATCCAAGACGCAGTTGATGAGCGACGCTACTGACGTGGGAGAGCCAAACATCCCCTACGAGGAAGGGAAGACTGTAGACGAGCTCTGGAGAGGTACATGCTTGGCCATCCATCCATCACTCCTGCGTTCTCTCCTCCCTAGCCTCATTCCTTCATCCCCTCCCTTACTCATTCGGTTGTCTCCCCAACTCTTGACAGCTGCGTGAAGCATCCTCACTCCTGATCTCCCACCTGCAGTCTCTGCTTTGCAATCTGATCCGAGGGAGCACGAGATCACTCTCTCATGCTGCATGCTCTCCACTGATCCCAATCTCTAAAAAAAAATGCCAATCTTCAAATGCACATTGAGGTTGAGGAGCCGGCATACCTCCTTCACCCTCCTGATCAGAGGCACCCCTCAGCTGGGGCTTCCCCTCTCGCTCCTTCATTAGGAGCCATCCTCTTTGAGGACACCATGTCCTCCCCTAGTCCTGTAGAGTCGTCTATCCAGTTAGGATCGTCTAGGATAGAAGAGTCTAGTCTTAGTCTAGGAGAGTCTAGGGTAGATAGTCAGGTCAACCCAGCGCCCGCCAAGTCCAAACGTCACCGTAGGAAGCAACGGGGCATGGCTATTCCCTGAAGATACCTTCAAGAGTTAGCTCGGCGATTTCAATAATTGTTACTAATAGAGGAGTTCACAAAGGACGCGTTGGTGTTAGAAGAAGAAATTGAGCAGGATGGGGTGTTCGTAGACGACGGTTTTGGCGTCTATGAGATCATGAATGATGAGGACCCAATCGATGAAGAGGATAGCGAAGTAGATGACAATGTCGAGATGTACGCGAGTGGCGTAAGAAGATTCGATGAACCTACAACGGCAGTGGATGAACCTACTAAGGAAGTCAATCTTGGAACAGACGAAGATACCAGGATAGTGATTATTTCAGCGAACCTCCCTCCTGATGAAAAAGTGGAAATGGTGCAAATTCTGAGGGAGTACAAGGATACATTTGCCTGGTCGTATGAGGACATGCCCGGCCTAGACCCCTCATTAGTGGAGCACCGACTTGTACTGAAAGAAGGGGCAAAGGCCATAAAGCAGAAACTCAAAAGGTTCCACCCACTTATGGCCTTGAAGATGAATGATGAAGTAGATAAACTCCACAAGGCTAGATTCATCAGGGTAGTGCTTTATCCGAACTGGGTGGCAAATATAGTCCTGGTCATGAAGAAGGACGAAAAGGTCAGGATCTGTATTGACTTCCGGGACATAAATAAGGCATGTCCAAAAGATGACTTCCCGCTTCCTCACATTGATGTGCTAATTGATAACACTACTGGGTATGAGACCCTCTCATTCATGGATGGATATTCAGGCTATAACCAAATCCGTCTTGCTCCTGAAGATCAAGAGAAAACATCCTTCACCACGCCCTGGGAAACATACTGTTATGTAGTCATGTCATTTGTGCTAAAGAATGTTGGGGCTACCAATCAAAGGGTGATGATGGCCATATTCCATGATATGATGCACGTCTATGTAGAAGTGTACGTTGATGACATCTTGGTGAAGTCAAGAACAAGGAGAGAACACCCTAAGATCCTCGCCAAGGTGTTGCAAAGGTGAAGGGAGTACAACCTGAGAATGAATCAAAAGAAATATGTGTTCATGGTATCATCAGGATGATCTAGGTGCACACTTTTCATCTCATTCCGCTACATCGTCATTTCATGCCATCTCCGCTTCACTATCGCTCCACTCCCTTGCAAAGCAGGCATTAAGGAGGGGCAATCTGTAGACACCCATTTCTGGCCCATAAGTCGAGCCAAATTCCTTGTCATATCATTGATGCCCCACGTTGGCTCATGATCGCCTAGCTAGCTTTATCCGATCATGGTACCTTTCATTAGTTCATCGCCCTAGTGGGTTCTTCCTAGTCAAATCATCAGTCTTATCGTATCTCTCTGAGTTGGATGTCCAATGCATCTAGCTGCATGTCAGTCTGATACCCATGCAAGGAGATCAGACCCTTTGTATGGCCATATGCTGAAAGTTCATGAAGGTGACAATGGCCCCATCGCGTTCTTCTTCAGAAGGCGACACCTCGATACGTCGCGTTCTTATTTGGCATTTTACTTCCTTGAAAAATCGCCAGAAAATGCTTTCCCTCTATGGAAGGCGACGTATCGAGGTGTTGTAATCTGATAGCGACCTCAGGCCTGTCGCGTTCTAGATTCCATGCAACGTACTCTTTCCTGACCCGACTTGGACCTTTCTATTGATGAATATTCTGACTTTTGGTCCGCCTAGAGTCATCCAATCTTTCCAAATTTGGAGGAGACACTCTTTAGAAGGTCCTTTCCGAGTTCGAATTCCCCTTTCCCGAGCATGCTTGCCCAAATTCGGACTATGCCAATTATTCACCTCTCAACCATTCAGGAAAAACAGGGTATAAAAACTCTTCATAGGGCACGGCTTACGGTAAGGCCAGTGTCTGCTTCTTCCTCTCCCAGAGAGCTACGAGTTCTCAGAAGGCCTCTCAACCTCCAGACAACTAGGAAGTGCCCCCAGGGCATTTTCTCCCTGTCTAGGCTTTCTGTCACCTGTTCTTCATCCTTTCTCTCTTCATACATGCATGCTTAGACTAGTTTCTTCGTAGATTTGCATTAGAAACACCACCACACACACTATTTTTAATCACCCAAAGGGGTTAAAACCCTGCCCCACTTGAGTTCCCTCCAATTATTTCAGGTCTTTCATGCTTTTGGTATACACTCTACACAAACGAGTGTCTAATGGGTTTTCTATTGTTTGATCTTCTTGGCAGGTGTTAGAAGACAGTAACAGCACGAGACTCCTACCCCTTGGCCGGATGATGGGCAGGAAGAAAGAAACGCACAGTCTTCATCTTCCGAAGCAGAAGGCGATGAGCATCTGGTCGTGATCTCAGAAGGCGACAGTCCCAACGTCGCTATCTGTGGAATAGGAAGGCAGCACATTCATCATCACGTTCATAGGACCAGGTTCGTTTTCTGCACCTTTTCCCTTTTCAAAGGTAGTTAGCACTTAATCTTTCGTCATACATCTCTTTAGAACTACTTTGGTGGTGATCACGGTCAATTTCCTTTACTTTTAATCATCATCTTTGGGGAGCTAATCCCATAATTACAAGCATCTCACTTAGATTTTAAATGTAGATACCCACAGTCATTAATAATGGCCAATGAGAGTTTCAAGATGTAAGCATGTGTAACGTCATATTCATGATGATGATGAGAACATGTAATAAGTATATTGAACATGATTTCATGATAACAATGGTCAAGAGATAAATTTGGCAGTGTAACGGTACAATTTATACTTTAGTTCAAACTTTACATTAATGGCTTTAGTCTATATTGTAAATCACACTCACGAGAACAAGATGAGAGTGGAAGTGCACGCTATCTCCAGGGAACTTCAATGGTACAAACAACTTGGCCTTCATGTGGGAATCCATGGAGAGAGGAGATTTACGGAGGTCTTAGAGAAAAGTTCGCTAGTCTACCGATTCGGAATGATCGATAGAGAGCTTCCAAATCCCCAAGAAAGGGCTGCCTAGTAGTGCAAGTGTATAGTAATGTACGCATCTAAACCACAAATCACTAGTTTCAAACTCGCGGAAAGCACTTAGCATGATAACATGACATGAAACTATGCACTATAACTAAACATGGATTTCAAGATTTTAAAATAACAAATTATCTTTTTAATAAGCTAGAACAGTATAAAGAGTGAATCAAAAGTTACATGAATGGTCACGTCATTAAGAAAGTAATTATAATAATATTTATGTAATTAAAGCTTTTTAAATGGGGTTAAACACTTTTAAGCCATTAAATAGACATCATGTAATCATCAGAACCAAGACATGCAAATTATACACTAGCTACCATGGTAAACAGACCTCAGATAAGCTTGGAAATATGCGTCCAACATAGAGGACGCACTTCAAAACACATTGCACAGCAAAAACAGTGAAGAGTCAAAATTGCATCCATATGCATGGCTGTGTTAATGATTCTATCACGTCGGGGGATAAGGGCGCGTCTACGGAAAATCATTAAAAAAAAACATGGGCGGGAAAAACCTCTGAAACGCGTCGGGGTGAACCGCCGCAGTTTAGACTGGCCCGGACTCCCAAGCGGCGCGTAGACCCATGCGGGCTGTTTAATCACGTCGGAGTCTTAAGATGCCTTTCAGATGGTCGCGTCACCCAGCAGCGTCACGACACCAGAGGCTTGAAACGCATCTTTAGGACCAGACGCCTTCAAGGGGTGGACCAAAAACACAGAAAAACTGAAACTTAGGGGGGTTTGATCCATGCAACGCTTATATCTTCTAAACTAGGGCTTTTCGGACAAAATTCTCAACATGAAAGTTGTTGGGAACATAACAGAGGAGAGAAATATGATTTTAAATAATTTTAGACTGCCTCGAGATGCATGATGAATCACCACAAACATAAAAAGTCTCAGACATGCGCGACTTTGGAAAAACGCGTTATAACTCTACATGTACTCGTTGGAATTCAATGAAATCAGTGGGAAACGAAAGTTAACTTGATGCTCTACATATTGGTTAGGATTGTTAAGGTTTGGCCTGAGAAAACCTACCTTCTGGGTTGATGAAGTCTCGTTCTTCAGAAATCCTTATTCAGACCATTGTTTGAAGAACGCCTAATACTTCGTGTATACTGCATGGAAAATTGGGTATTCCACTTGGGTTAGAATGTAGAATTGACCCTATTTCCAAAGGTATAAGCCTTGCATGATGGGATTTAGGTTTGACCTACCTTCGCTCGACTCCATGGGGATGGTTTGCACAGGTCGTAGCATACGAACAGGGGAAGAAGATGACCTTCTTATGGTCGATCGACAGCTCCCCAGCCACCAAGAGATCCTCCACACGACCCCAGCAGGTTGTAAACTCGCCCTAGGGTTTGGGTGAAGAGTATTTAAGCAACCATGGTGTTTAGCGTCCTATTATAACATGGAAACTATGGTTGTGGTTTTGGCTTATTACTTTCCTAATTTGAGGATTTCTTTCTCCATTGGAGTGCCTTGGCCATCAAGAACTCCCAAAGGAGGCTAGGCTCGAATTTGGGTAGCCAAGAATGCATGTTCTCATCTTAATTCAACTCTAATTGCCTCTTTCTAATTTCAGCTTATTTAAGCTATGAATTTCCATGCATTTTCTTGCTTCACTTGATTTTTGGGCCAAATGTTGTCCATTGGCCCAATTATGATATTGGGTCATTAATATATAATGTTGGAAGTCACTCCAATATTTTTATTTAGTTTATAATTGGGTCGTATTTCCGTGTTAACAGTTTCCGACTTGTTTCCTATTTGGATAATCAGTCACCATGTAATGTACACTTGGTTAATTGGATTTTTCCTTGCACGAATTTCTTTGTGAAACACTTAGGAATAATGTGTGGGGTTGATTTATAACTTTTACGGATTTGTAGGATGTGTTTTAGTACATACGATAATGATACGTATGTTTTGAATACTATGAAAATTATTTATTTCCATTTATTTGAATTTTATGTAATTAAAATTTCCGGGGTGCTACATTTCATATAGACTATCTCTAAACATCGACTTTCCATTGACAATGACTATGGTTTAGATAGTTAATGGATACTATTATTAAAATCATATTAGATATTCTTGAATATATTTTATCTTGATGATATTCAAATATATTTTCAAATCACTGTACATTTCAAATTTCCTGCAAACTACGTTGTATCCATTGCACTCAAGCTTTTATTATGTGGGTATAATATCTCTGCACGACATCTCTTTTGGTTTACCATATTCATGTCACATAAAGTAGAATTTTAAATGATGATAGAATAAATTTCCTGTTTGGTATATCATCCTAAATCATGGCCTGTGATGTTGACTGATAGTTTAGACAAATTAAGATGTCTATGTTCTAGTATTTATTGTGTGCAGGTTTCCGGTAGTCACACACGTTACTATGTTGTAATTGTCACGTTGATAGTGTTGGCCCGCTTACGGTTGGTAGCAAGCTTTCTAGAGGAGGGCATGCAAGGGCAATCCTGGACTATGTGGTGGTGGAGGTTGTATCCGTGACTCTAAAGGCAAGGTTCAGATTGCCTTTGCTCATTTCTATGGCGATGGTACTAGTATGCTTGCTGAAACCAGAGCGTTATGTGATGGCCTTCGCCTGGCATCTATTATGGGTTATCGCATCTCTGTAGTATATTCGGATTCACAGGTCATTGTCAATTTCATCCGGGCAAATAAGGAGATCTCTTGGAAGTCCTTAAGATGGTGGAGAGAAGTGAGGAATACTCTCATCTGAAGCGCATCCGCTGGTTCATGCCTACAGGGAAACAAACCAGGTGGCAGATTATTCTACAAATTTTGCTATTTTTTCTAAGGATAATAATGTCTTTTGGGGGGCTTCCAATCTTCCTCATCCTTGTAAAGGGCCAATTGTTATGGATAAATCTGATCTTAAGCATGTCAAAATGGTTTAATGGGTTTTTCTTAGACCTTTTGTAATGGTTTTATCTATATATAATTTATCAGCCCAAGGAACTCACTGGTGGAGTGAGAACAACTTTCCTCTTTGAGGAAGGGTGCACTCTCCTAGTTGAGGCCCTAAGGACCGCTTCTACCAAAAAAAAAAAAAGGCTTTCTAGAGGAGGGGGGGGGGGGGGGAATAGAAACGCTATAGAAATTCTGAAACTAAAACATAGAAATCACAACATAAAAACTTTGGTTAGTGAATGTGATAGTGTGTGATATAGAGTAGCAGTGCAGAAGCAAATTTAATCAATCACACAAATGATGTAAGGCCCTCAATTTTGTGCATATTTATATGTTTTGATGTTTAAGTGTTCTGACCGAAATCCCTTCTTAATGTCAACATCCATTGACGTTAAGGGTAGTTGACGGCAACTTTTGTGCCGTTGACTGTGTGGCCAGAAGAAATAGACGTCCACATCGATTGACGCCTATTTCTGGTTGATGGCAGCTATGCGACCATTTACTTATTCGGCTGCATTTAGGATTTCAGATCTGAAACTGCCCTGCTTTCTCCAGAGTTCATTTAGGAAACGTATCCCCAACGGTCAGGACTCTTAAGACCTACGTTTACCCCGACTCTATTGTCTATATAACCTTGACATCTTAGTTAGGAGAGGACTTTTCTCACCTAGGGCTATTTGGGTTTCGGGGTGAGAAAAAGAGAGGTTTGAGAGGCTTGATCTGGCGATCTGAAGGCTTCATCAACAATCTTCTGCGTTTGGGAGGCTCTACTGGAAGTGGAGGAGCTCTCCTAACTCTGGGGGGGATCGATTGCTCGAGTGTGGAGGTCAGATCAAGGCGAAGGACATCACCTCTTTGGCTTGGCCGAGGAGGGCTTCATCGCCAAAATCCAATCTTCAGAGGTTTTCAGGGAGGCAAGTAACTTAGGGGTTTCGTCCCTAGACCTATCGCCTAGAGGTTAGGTATTTTTCAGGATTTTTAGACCGTGTCCTGGACCCCCAAATTCTATATTTTTTATGTTCGGTCTGCATTGTCTACAGACAGGAGGTTGATGGCAACCTTGTTGCCGCCAAGTTCTTGAGTTAACGACAATCGATTGTGTTGTTAACCCACCCTGATGGCAAGACCCTTGCCGTCAAGTTCATCTGGTTTTTTAGAATATTGTTTTCAACCATGTGATGTGATTTTTTGAGGGTTTTTTAAGGTATGCATGTATGATATGGTTTCTAGGTAAAACCATGAATTTCTGTTAAATTTCTAATCATGATTACATATAATAGAATTTTTGTTATGGCAAAATATGCATGTTTTGACAGATTTAAATTCAGAATAAATAGATATGGTGCATGATAATGTTGCAGGAAATTTTCATGAACTTAGGGTTACTGTATGCATGCTTTGAGACTATTAGATTCATCTATTTACTATCTCTTATGTTTAATTGAAATATCTTGTTAAGTTGCATCATATACCTGTTAAATGTTATAAAGATATATACTATTATGAAAATTTTGTAAAATTAACCATATAATATGTTCCATGGATAGAGTTTATGGTTAAAAGTTTGGTCTGTTTTGATATCTATAGGTACTATTTGCAATAGTAAAGGTATTAAAAGCCATATTATGCATGATTATTGATTATTCAAGAAAACAGAATTTTCTAGTGATTAGGATCATGTTTAGGTACTGTTATGCATGTTTAATACTGTTAGACAACGATGATAGGTTCTGTAACCTGAAATATATGTGTTTGAATGGTAAGCATGTGAATGGACTAATAAGTGCATGTAAAATGATGTTAACATGTGATCAATTGAGATAGTGTGATTAAGAAAATGTGTGCCAAAATTGACACTGCTACCATAGAAGGTTGTGGAGCCGTACTGTAGTAAAGTCCCTATGGGAAGGCTCAATGTGTATGTGATATCCTATGGGCATCAGGATGAAATCCTTGAGGTGGACAAGTACTACTGGTTACGGTGGAGAGGGCATCTCCCGGTTCTGCGCAGTTACCAAGATTCTTCACTATAATGCCTAGGTGATGGGTATGTGTTATGTGATATGTGTGTCCTTCTTTATGGTGGTTCGAACTATGTGTCACGGCAAAAGAAATATAATGTGTAAAAATGTGAGATGTGTGTGAATGTGCAAAGTGTTTATGTGAAAGTGATGTGCTATTATGTTATAATGTGAAACCATGTGATCATGTTATATTATGTTAAAACATCATGAAAAATGTGTGATTATGTGATATAAAAACATGTGAAAAGTGATAGATATCATGCTAGGTTTGTTAGTAACCATGTGTTTATTTCCATGATCAAGTTAATTGGAAAAATGTTGTGAATGAGTTGTATTTGATGTCATAACTTATGCTAAGACAATGTGTAGATAGCATGTTATAGGTTATTTATTTGTACTTGTTTGTTATGACATGAACCATGTGGTAAGATTACTCTTGTTGTTAAAAGAATAGCATGAATGTGATATGTGTAAGGATGTGCCAAGGGTTACTTGCTGAGTCTTTTGTGAAGACTCATACTTGCTTTAACATACAGGTGAGACAGGTGTCCCCGTTCTTGAGGAGGACAATGTGAGGAGTGACTCCGAGCGAGAGGAGTAGCGAGATATGGAGGACTATTTGTTAGGTTTGCACTTTCTTTTACTAGTATGTGGACAATGATGTTATGTTATGGACTTGTATAAATATGGATTTTGTTTATTTCATGCTACTATATAGATTGTGGAATGTGTGTAATGATGATGGAATAAGATTACTTTCAATTCCGTTGTACTTCCTTTTGTTATTTATGTACATCTCTACCTATTGTGTTGTGTTAGGTACATGTCCCATTGTGACAACGCCCTTTATATCGATGTGGATTGGTATAATAGTAACGGTATAAGGAGGGTCATTACAGAGATTGGTATCAGAGCAACAGGTTGAGATTGTACATAAATAAGCCATCATCTTCACAATATTTCAATGTCTTTATAGAATTAGTCCAAGCATGCGGAAAACAATTAATAATGAATTAAAGATAGTTAAGAAAATGGTTAGGACTATGTAACTTAGATTCTAATTGAGTTAATTGTCTTACAGGCAATGGCGAGCCGTGGTAGGCGCAGTACTCAGGCTCGGGAGGATGAGCAGAGGTGTGAGGAGAGGGGTGAACAGAAGGCCCCAGTACCCCAGGGTCCCACTGTACTTCCTCCACCACCACCTGTGGACTATGGCATGTTCATGCAAGGTCTGGTCCATATGATGTAGACTCAGGCTCAGACACAAGTTGCGTTACACGCTCAGTTGCAGGCACACGCTCAGGCTCCAGCTCTAGTTCCTTAGCAGTATGGCGATGGTGGTCCGTCCATCATGAAGAGGTTTAAGAGGATGGATCCACCTCCTTTTAAGGGGGAGAGTCAGCCCCTTCTGGCAGAGAGCTGGATGATAGAGGTGGTGAAGATCTTCTGGTCTATCAGGTGTGCGGAAGAAGATAAACTTAGCCTCGCTACTTACATGTTGCAGGTACTTAGAGTATATGTACTTTTGTAAGATTAAGATTTTAGTTTGGATGGTGCTTATGGGTTGTATTTTACAGGAGAGAGCTGATGTGTGGTGGGCCTTTGTACTACACACGAGGTACGAGGATGGTGCTATAGAGGTGACTTGGGCCGAGTTCACTAGACTCTTTTTGGCCAAGTTTATCCCCGAGCACATTCAGGACAAGATGGAGCAGGAGTTCCTATCTCTCATACAGGGCTCCATGACTGTCCTGGAGTACGAGGCTAGGTTTGCTGAGCTTTCCAAGTATGCTCCCCACATTGTTGCAGATGAGTGTAGGAAGGCCAAGAAGTTTGTGATGGGGCTCAAACCATCACTCAGGTCGAGACTGGTTGCTTTTGATCATTGGACTTTGGACGAGGCTCTCAGCGCAACATGCAGGCAGGAGAGTGGGATGGATCAGAATATAGAGAAGAGGGCAGCTCAGAAGAGGTCAACTCCACCTTTCCAGAGGCAAGGCGGGAAGAAGGCATCGGTGTATCAGTCGCCACAGCATCCAGTAGTAGCTCCGAGTCAGCAGGCGGTTGTACCCCAGACACGCAGCTTTAGGCCCAGTAATAAGAAGGTATGTCCTCATTACAGAAGGACACATGGCGGAATTGAGTGTTGCAAGCTTGCAGGGAAGTGCTTGAAGTGTGGTAGCACCGAGCACCAGATCAGAGACTACCCCATACATCAGAAGTTTGCTCAGAGAGGACTGACAGCCCCAACAGCGACAGCAGCAGTAGCACTAGTGACAGGGAAACTAAGAAGGCCTCGGGCCCAAGCCCGAGTGTATGCATTAGCTCGTGAGGACACAGAGCAGGCCAAGAACGTCACTGAAGGTACGGTCTTAGTTATGGGTGTGCAAACTCGAGTGTTGTTTGATACGGGTGCTACACACGTTTATTTCTGAGTGGTTTGCTAAGCAGTTAGCAGCAGAGTCTGGAGTTGAGGCAGAGGAGTTAGAGGTTCCCTTATCTGTGCACACTCTAGCAGGTACGGTAGTGACCAGGAAGTGCATTCCATCCCTACTTGTGTGCATTGAAGATCGAGGCTTGTTCAGGTGCTTCTACTTGCTCAAGATGAAGGACTATGATGCTATACTTGGTCTAGATTGCCTTGAGGAGCACTATACCTTGGTAGATTGCAGAGGGAAGAAGATTACTTTTCATATTCCAGGAGAGGATGAGTTCTCGCATTCGTTGCCAAGGATCCCAGACGTGTTCCCTGATGATTTGTCTGGACTACCACCAACAAGGGTGATAGAGTTCAGTATAGAGTTGCTTCCCGGAACCTCACCTATCTCTAAGGCTCCCTACCGGATGGCACCTGCAGAGTTGGCCAAGCTGAGGAAGCAGTTGCAGGAATTGCTTGATAAGGGGTTCATTCACCCTGGTGTGTCACCATGGGGCGCAACTGTGCTATTGGTGAAGAAGAAAGATGGTTCCCTCAGGCTGTGCATTGACTACAGGAAGCTCAATCAGGTGACAATGAAGAACAAGTACCCATTTCCGTGTATAGATGATTTGTTTGATCAGCTGTAGAATGCATCCGTGGTTTCCAAGATAGGTCTGCAATCTGGCTACCACTAGTGGAGGATCAAGGGAGAAGATGTGTCCAAGCCTTCATTCAGGACCCGCTATGGACACTATGAGTTTCTTGTGCTTCTATTTGGTCTAACTAACGCCCCTGCAGTATTCATGGATATCATGAATAGGGTGTTTAGGCCATATTTGGATTGTTTTGTTGTGGTGTTCATAGACAATGTGTTAGTCTATTCCCCTGATGAGGCTACACACCGTGAGCACTTGAGGATTGTTCTGGAGGTTCTCTGAGAGCACAAGCTATATGCTAAGTTCAGCAAGTGCGACTTCTAGATGTGCGAGGTTCACTTCCTTGGGCATGTTATCTTAAGCACTGGAGTTGTTGTTGATCTGGCGAAGGTTCAAGCAGTGTTAGAGTGGGAGACTCCGAGGGCACCATCCGAGATCAGGAGTTTTCTTGGGTTAGCATGCTATTATAGGCAATTCATTGAAGGTTTTGCCTCTATCGCAGCACCTCTGACTAAGCTGACCAGGAAATGGGTTAAGTATGTGTGGTCTGAGGATTGTGAGAGCAGTTTCCAGATGTTGAAGACAAGGCTGACATCTGTACCCATCTTGATCTTGCCTAGTGGTGCCAAGGGTTTTGTTATCTATTCTGATGCTTCCTAGATAGGCCTTGATTGTATTTTGATGCAACATGGTAAGGTAGTTGCCTATGCTTCTCACCAATTAAAGGAACATGAGTGTAATTATCCGACCCATGATTTGGAGTTAGCGGCTGTGGTCCATGCACTGAAGATCTAGAGACACTATCTTTATGGTGTCAAGTTCGAGGTGTTTACTGATCACAAGAGTTTGAGGTACCTTTTCTCTTAGAAGGAGTTGAACCTGAGGCAGACAAGGTGGATAGAGTTCCTTAAGGACGATGACTTAGAACTTCAGTACCATCCAAGGAGGGCGAATGCCGTGGCAGATATGCTCAATAGGAAGATGTCCCTACTTCGACAAGATTGGAAGATGCTAGAGGATGCGGCATGTGCTATGATCGAGCTACAGCCACAGTTATGTCAGTCGTTTGTGGCATAGTTGTCTATCTGATCCATGGTGTTGGACGAGGTGATTGAGTAGCAGGGAGCGGATCCTAGGCTTCAGCAGATGGTGGGAAAGGCAAGCAATGCTCGAGATGAGGACGGTGTTATCAGATTTCAGCATCGAGTATGTGTACCAGATATAGTGGAAGTCCGTGAGCGAGTACTTGCAGAAGCTCATAGGTTTCGGTTCTCCATTCATCTAGGCAACACCAAGATGTACCAGGATTTGAAGAGATCTTTCTGGTGGTCAGGCATGAAGAAGGATGTGACAAAATTTGTATCTAGGTGTTTGGTGTGTCAACAGGTTAAGGCCGAGCGTCAGAGACCATCAGGCCTTATGTAGAAGATGGAGATACCTGTATGGAAGTGGGAAGCAATCACCATGGATTTTGTGACGGGTTTTCCCAGATCAGTTAAGGGCAACGACTCGATTTGGGTGGTTGTAGACCGTTTCTCCAAAACTGCTCACTTCTTGCCCATGAAGAAGAAACAGTCTATGGAGAGCTTTGTGAGGCTGTATGTTGGCAGTATTGTAAGACTGTATGGTGTGCCAAAGTCTATTATCTCTGACAGAGACCCGGGGTTTACATCGAGGCTATGGCATGGTCTTCAAGAGGCTTTGGGTTCTCAATTGAAGCTTAGTTTGACATTTCACCCTCAGATAGATGGCCAGTCCGAGAGGATGATTCAGATGCTCGAGGACATGTTGAGAGCGTGTATGCTTGATTGGAAGGGCGACTGGGAACGTCATCTACCTCTTGTGGAGTTTGCCTACAACAACAGTTTTCATGCGAGTATCGGCATGGCTCCATTTGAGGCTTTGTATGGTGGGCCCTGTAGATCTCCTTTGTGCTGGAAGGAGACAGATGATAGGTAGTTGGTTGGTCCTATGTTGGTGCAAGAAACTTCGGATAAGATTCTGCTCATCAGGCAGAGATTGGTTGCAGTGCAGGATAGGCAGAAGAGCTACGTCAACAACTGAAGGAGGGACTTAGAGTTCGAGGTTGGCGAGCATGTTTTCCTCAAGGTTTTGCCTACTCTAGGTGTGGTCACGTTTGGCAGGCATAGCAAATTGAGTTTAAGATTCATTGGCCCGTTTGAGATTCTCAGGCAGATGGGCAGTGTGGCGTACGAGCTAGCTTTACCCGCAGTGCTAGCTAGTGTGCACCCGGTCTTCCACGTGTCTATGCTTAGGAGATACGTGCAAGATCTATCACATGTTATCAGTCACGAGCCAGTGGAGATTCAGCCAGACTTGTCTTTTGTAGAGCGACCAGTAGCTATCCTAGATCAAAAGGTTCAACACCTCAAGAACAAAGCTATTGCATTCATGAAGGTGTTGTGGAGAAACTTCCCACGAGAGGAGGCTACATGGGGGCTTGAAGAGGTCATGAAGAAGCATTATCCAAATCTGTTTGGTTAGTATTTCTATTCTAACTTCGGGGACAAAGTTCTCTTTTAGGGGGAGAGGGTGTAAGGCCCTCAAATTCTGTGCATATTATATATGTTTTAATGTTTAAGTGTTCTGCCCGAAATCCCTTCTTAACGTCAACATCCATTGACGTTAAGGGGTAGATGACGACAACTTTTGTGTCGTTGACTGTATGGCTAGAAGAAATAGATGTCCACATCGATTGACACATATTTCTAGTTTACGTAGCTATGTGGCCGTTAACTTCTCCAACTATGTTTGACATTTTAGATCTGAAACTGCCCCGTTTTCTCCAGAGTCTGTTTAGGAAATGTATCCCCAACGGTCAGGACTCTTAAGACCTATGTTTACCCTGACACTATTGTCTATATAACCTAGACATCTCGGTTAGGAGAGGACCTTTCTCACCTAGGGCTCTGTGGGTTTTGGGGTGAGAAAAAGAGAGGGTTGAGAGGCTTGATCCGGCGATCTGAAGGCTTCTCAGGCAATCTTCTGCGTTTAGGAGGCTCTACTGGAAGTTGAGGAGCTCTTCTAACTCCGAGGGGGATCGATTGCTCGAGCATGGAGGTCAGATCAAGGCGAAAGACATCACCTCTTTGGCTTGGCCGAGGAGGGCTTCATCGCCAAAATCCAATCTTCAGAGGTTTTTAGAGAGGGAAGTAACTTAGGGGTTTTGTCCCTAGACCTATCACCTAGAGTTTAGGTATTTTTCGGGATTTTTAGATCATGTCTTGGACCCCCAAATTCTGTGTTTTTCTATGTTTACTTTGCATTGTCTGCAGACAGGAGGTTGATGGCAACCTTGTCGCCGCTAAGTTCTTGAGTTAACGACAATCGATTGTGTCATTAACCCACCCTAACGACAAGACCCTTGCCATCACGTTCATCTGGTTTTTCAGAATTTTGTTTTCAACCATGTTGTAGCAACCTGGATTTTTTGAAAAATAAAAATTAATAATATAAAAGAAACTAATTAAATTTATTAGAAAAATTAAATAAAAGGAAATTAAATAAAACCCATTAAAAGAAAAGAAGTAATGGGCTTTGTTAAATAGACCCAATAGAAATTTGTGGGCTTAAATAGAGATTTTTAAAAGGAGAATAATGGAAAATACCCTAAATTCGTAATTAAATATTACATAAATAGGAAAGAGGTATTAAAGCATTAAATTAATCATGTTTGAGTCATAGTTGGATCCTAAAACCCTACCCTATTTAATTGGCCACGAAATCCTCTCTCTCTCCCAACCCAAATAGGAGATCTCATGCTTAAAAAGGGGAGAGAAAAATAGGAAATTTGTAATTTAATAGGAGTTGGACTTAAACTAGGAAAGGGAATGGGGACAAGCTTAAATACTTCTCCAAAACCCTCATGGCCGGCCCAAGCTCATGCCAAGAGGTTGCTGGACCAGGAGGACAGGCCAAGAGTAGGAGAAATCATGGGGAGAAGGGATCTTCCAAGCTTCTTCCCGAGTTCTTCACCTTCAAACACTAGAAGAGGAAAAACGTGAAAGATAGGCATTCTCATCAGCATAAATCCAAAAATTTTGTATGCAGGTTGTCCCAATCATATGGAACTATGCCTTCTAATTTCATCTCTTTCCATCAATAGAATTTTTTGTTATGGTTTTTCAAAGTTCTGCAACTTACATGACCCTGAAACCCCTTCATACCTTTTGATCTTCATGTTTACTAAACCCTAAGCCTCGAAATTTTTGTTGAAGGTTCTGATGATTGTTAGCTCTCTTTATCCCATGAAAGCCCTAATTTTCATCTACTCTAGTGGGCGAATTAATTCTTTTACTCCAACTGATTACTATCCCATGTTCCTCTTGTTTAACGTGACTGAAGTATGCCGAAACCTTTGTAGTTTTCGAATTCCTATTTACTATATGTACTTTGGCCTGTCAAGAGTCAATTAAAATTGATTTCATGATTTTTCATCTACTGTACGATTTGTTCTGACATCCTAAAGCACCTTGTGTCAAAGAGGGTAAGCTTGGACCGCAATCCAAGACATGTCTGACCCCTGTCGGACTCAGGCGCAGGCCCTGTGAACGCGACGGCCCGATGGGCCGCGTTCAGAGGTCTTGTCACGACAACATCAACCGTCACGATTTGAACGCGACGGGCACTGCCGTCGCGATCCGTGCACCTGTCTTGACCGACCCATCGCGATCCTTCCAAGACCACGTCGCAATCTGTAAAACCTGTTCCGCCGAACCTGTCGGGATCTGTACAAGGTCCGGTCACGTTCTGTCCTGAGCTCGTCGCGACCCTTACTAGGATGCGTCGCGATCTCAGTTTTTGGCCGAAAACCAATCTTTTGCAAGCCTTGTTGTTCCACCATAATCCCCATATCATGTTAACTGCCTTGCACACAGAAAATGAAGTGTTAAAGTACTGAATATATCTTATGCAATTCAAGTTAATCACATGACCTATCATATTCCATGATTTCTCTTACACATTGCACACACTTTGAAACCATCCAAATATAGCTTAATTGGCATAAATATGATACATGACATATCTGGTAATATTGCAATTTATTGCCTTATTTTAAAAGAACTTGTTTACTATTCTTGCGATGTTTTGGAACACCGATACCGGAGCTCCACTGTCCTAGAATTCCTCTAGAACGTCGAGCACTTGTTTCAATACACACACTCTTGACTTGGACGAACTCTCCGTCGGATATTCCTTCTACCGGACTAGGATCAAGGCCTCTGTAAGTCTCCTCTATTCATGGGTTCCCACATGGTCGACGAGTGGGTTGTGCCCTAACACCTATTACACCCTTTAGGGATCAATAAGATCCAAACGGCTATTAGAAGTTCGCTCTTATCTTGAATCACGCCGGACGTCTGGACCTGTGCATAACATGGCCAGTGGAAAGGTAGTGAGTTCCATCTGACTGCCAATACCACGTGCGCGTGTTGTGCAACTGTTACTATGGCCTGGTTATTTGACGTGTTACGTGCAATGTCCCCTAGCTCTCATCTCTACTCTACTCGCTCATCTGTTCACGTTCTCTCTACTATCTCATCTATTCATCAAGTGCTCTCATCTATTTCTGGGTACTCTCTATTGGCTATTAACTGATTGTCTAAAGATAAACAATATAACCAATGCCAGCGCAATGGGGCCCGATCTGGTCCTGGGGAGAGCGCCCGAAAGTGCCATTTACCCATGGGAGTTAAATGATCAGGATGTCGGCATTACATCCAAGTGCCATACTATCAAGATTAATCTAAGACAATGAAAAAGTGCTATATTCTCTCATTGTCTATTGACAAAAAATGTTATATTATGCTTGTTGTGCTATTGCTATATTTTGTGTTATTTGTGCTGTGGCCATCTTGCTATTTTGTGTTGTACTCGACTCTCGTGCTATATTTGGAAAGTTGTGCTATTTCGTTCACGTGCTACCCCACTATCTATTACTTGACTCTCTCGCTCTATCATTAGTTACTCTGCCTTTTAATGCATTAATCATTTAAAGCCTGCTTGACTATTGAGATTTAAGTCCTACTGGGCGTTATCGCTTACCCTGCGTTATTTGTCGTTGTGTTCTCAGGTAAAACCGATGATGAACTATACACTCAAGAGGACAGGAACGACCAGGAGTGACGTCACGAGTACCCTAGTGTCCTAGAGATTCTGTTAGAGTCTTAGTTTAGCCTTTAACTCTTATTTCAATGTAATTGGGCCCTACAGATTGGCTCTGATATTAGTGGTTGTAACTAGACATTTTAAAGATTATTAATGAAATGAATTTTCTTTAGTATTTATTCTTGTATAATGGTTTGATGTCTAGTACTTGCTCTGTACCAGTTTACTTGCAACTGCGTCGCGCTCCGATATTCTGCGTCGGGGCGTGACGGTTTTGTGGTATCAGAGCCTAGGTTGTTCTTAAGTATAGGATGATCTAGGTTGACCTTCCTCGACTAGAGTCAATTATCCTAACTATGAGAGTTGTGGTTAGAGCCATGGGTAAATAGCTAAAATGATCTAACACACGCACGAATTAAATTTCACATCAATATCATGACAATAAATATTCTTTTGTAGGAACTAAGCAACAAAGATGACTGCTGAACGTGCTCAAACGAGGGGCATGCAACAAACCATCCAAGAGCTGACATGCGCAATCGTGCAAGCTACTCAAGGAGGTGGCAATCGTGGTGCAGGCGACCTGCATCGCAACTTCAAGAGTCTGAACCCACCTAGGTTCAGCAGATCCACAGATCCGGATGAAGCTGAGCACTAGCTCAAAGAGATGGAAAGAATTTTTCACGTCATGCAATGTGCAGTGGGGGATAAGCTGCTGCTAGCCACATTCCAACTTCAAAAGGACGCCCGAGCTTGGTGGGAGTCTGTTGAAGTGACCAGAGCTAATGCTTAGTTCACCTGGACCAAGTTCAATGAAGCCTTCAATTCCAAGAAAGGAAGGCTACGGAATTCGCTGCTCTTAAACAACGAAGCTGTAGCACCACGAAAATTTTAATTACATAAAAATTCGAATAAATGGAAATAAATAATTTCCATAATATCAGAGTATTTAAAACATACGTATCATTATCGTATATGCTAAAACACATCGGAAAATGCTGTAAAAATTATAAATAAACCCCAAACATTATTACTAAATGTTTCATAAAGAAATTTGTGCCAAGAAAAATCGGATTAGTCATGTTTAAAGTGTTTTGCAACTTATTATCGTAATTCATGAATAAGTCGAAAAATCATTATCACATGTACTCGGATGAGTCAGAAAATTAAATAAAAATCATATACAGACTTCAAATAGTATCCTATAATGACCCATGAAGGAATTTCGGTCAATAAAAATCATTTGGGCATGGTTTAAGAGTTATTGTGACGGATTATCCAAATTAGAAAACAAGTCGGAAAACCGTTAACACGGAAATACGACGCAACCAAAAATTAAATAAAAATATTGGAGAGACTTGCAACATTATATATTAATGACCCAATATCATAATTGAGCCAATGGACCACATATGGCCCAAAAATCAAATGAAGCAAGAAAATACATGGAAATTCGTAACCATAAATAGACTGAAATTACAAAGAGGCAATTATAGTTGAATGGGATGAGAACATACTTTCTTGGAAACCCAAATTTGTGCTTAACTATTGTGGGAGGTTTTCTAAAGCCTCACACACTCTAATGGAGGAAGAAATCTTCAAATTAGGAAACTAATAAGCCAAAACCGCAACTCTCCTTTCCTTGTCACAATAGGACTCCTAAACACCATGGATGCTTAAATACTCTCCACCAAACCCTTGGGGATGAGTTTACATCTTGTTGGGGTCATGTGGAGGAGTTCTTGGCGGCTGGGGGAGCAGGAGATCGCCCACACCAAGCCGTTCTTCTTCCCCGTTGCGTCTGCTGCGACCTACACAGATAGTCATCTGAAGTCGACCAAAGATAGGTCAAACCCTAACCAAACCTTGCAGGGCATATACCCCTGGAAAGAGGGTCGCGTCTAGTTCCTAACCCCAGTGGTTTCACTATTTTTCACTCAGTAGATCGGGTGCAGTAAGCGTAATCCTCCAAGTGGTCTGAACACGGGTTTTATGAAACAATGAGAGTGTTTCAACCCATAAGGTAGGTTTTTTTCGGTCCAACCCTTAACATATCCTATAGAAATGTATAGAGAATCAAGTTAACTTTTGTTTCCCACTGGTTTCATCGAATTTCAATGAGTAGATTTGAATTATAAGAGTTTTTCCAAAGTCGCACATTGTTAAGGCTTTTCTTGTTCTTTATATGTTGAATGTGATTCGAGACCAAATTAGAGCAAACCCACAACATGAACATTTTTCTACTAGTTGTCCTCGTCATGTTTTATGTTGAACATTTTGTCTAAATGTCATTACTTAGAGTGTTATAAGCATGGTATGAGGGTCACTGCATGATACTGCGTTTTCGGGTTGCACTTGTTTTTTACGTTGTGTTGATTTATCACACATCTCTAGGTCATTTAAATTTATTTAAAAATCGTAATATGCATCTATTTCATGTTCCCTACAACTTTCATGATGAGACTTTTGTCGTAAAAGCCCTAATTATTCCGGCATCATACCTTGCAAAGTAAATCATGCATTTAAGTATTCATAGTCTTCTATACCTCATGTTGGACTTGATTAAAGCCTATCGAAACCATCATTATTTTCTAATTCCGATTTACTGGAAGCACCCTTCCATGTCTAGGTTGGTTTAGAACTAGTTTTGTGATTTTTCATGCACTGTACAATTTGTTCTTAATTTCAGAACAACCCTGTGTCAAAATAGTGAAAGTCTGGTCTGTAATCCAAAGCACTATCCTTTCTCGGTCGGACGCCAACCAAGGACCTGAGAACGCGACGGCTCGATAGGCCACGTTCTCAGGCAGATCACGATAAGAATTCCGTCGCGATCTGATCGTGACAGAACCGCCGTCGCGACCTGACCTCCGGGTCTAACAGCCATGTCGCCTACTTCATATGAACCCGTCGCGATCTGCCTGTCTGATCAGACAAGACTGTCACGATCCTTACAAGGCACTGTCGCATTCTGATCTGACCCCATCGCGACCCTTACCAGGGTCCATCGCGACCTTAGGATTTTGCATGAAACCCCACTTATTTTCTTGCAAATCTAACCGCTATACCCGAGGTCTGATTAATATGATATTAATGTGTAAATCAGTAGTCTTGGGTCTGATCATTGCATGATGGTTATTTTAATGGCTTAAAAGTGGTTAACCCATTGAAAGTTATAATTACATGAAGGTTATTCTAATTGCTCCTTAAATGTTATGATCCATTCATGCAAGTTGTGATTTAATCTTCCCATTATTCTACCATGTTTTAAATGATAATTATTATTCTTAAAATCTTGCAAACCCATGTGTAGTTAAATGCATTGTTCATTTCGTGCCATCATGTTAAGTGCTTTCCGCGAGTTTGAAACCGATGGTTTGTGAATTGAGACACGCGTACATCACTATACACTTACACGTCTAGGCATCCCTTTCTTGGGAATTTGGAAGCTCTCTACCGGTCATTTCGAATCGGTAGACTAGTGACCTTTTCTCCAAGGCCTCCGTAAATCTCCTCTGACCATGGATTCCCACATGGCCGACGAGTTGGTTGTACCATTGAAGTTCCCTGGAGATAGCGTGCACTTCCTTTTCTCTTCTTGTTCTCGTGAGTGTGATTTACAATCTAGACTAAAGCCATTAATGTAAAGATTGAACTAAAGTATAAATCGTACCGTTATGCTCTGACCATTGTTATCATGAAATCATGTTCAATTTAATTATTACTTGTTCTCATCATCATCATGAACAAGACATTAGACATGCTATATTTTGAAACTCTCCATGGCCATTATTAATGACTGTGGGTATCTACATTTAAAATTTAAGTGAGATGCTGACCGAGCACGGCGAGTATCTAAGGGCTCCAGTCTAGCCCCAATGACGGAGAGTCATAAATATACTGTTAACCATAGGGTATAATGATTACTGGTGTTGCATTTGCGCTGGGAGTCGTGCGTGCTTGTTGAATGATAGATACAATAACCACATATACATGTCCTGGTGTACATTCTTGATGGATCTTTTCTTGGTGTACATTAGTGCCTACGTGCCTGATTAGTGTTACATGATCGTGCTCGTGCGTGCTTGCTTGCTTGTGTGATATGGTCATCCTGCATTTATTGCAAATAGTGATATCTTACGTTCTTGACATCAAGTGAAATCTTGCGTGCTTATACAATGTGATCTGTTGCTAGTTCTATCTTATCATCTTGTTCTAAAATCTTGTTCTATCATGATCACTCTATCTAGATTGTCCATGTATCATGTTTTTGAGTTTTATTCGGACATGCATATCATGACCTTCATCGTGCTTACTAGTTTCAAAATGTTAATTACTTATATCATTGCCCGCACATTGAGATATAAATCATACTGGGATAGTTTGCTCATCCCCTACATTTACCCAATCTAGGTGACTATGATGTTCCAGAGGAGGAGCAAGTCGAGGATGGGAATGCGTCCGAGTGATGAGCGTTCCAACTATGAGTCTAGTTATAGTAGTTTGCTTTGAGTGTTAGACTCATGTAGTAGGAAGTGAGGAATAAATGTAATTTCCCTTTTATTAAGTCTTAGTCTTGTAAGAGTTTCCATTTGGAATACATTGAGTTGAGATTTGAATACAAGATTAGTGAATTCATATTTGGGCCCTATGATGATGTATGTTGTTATACATCTAGCGCGTGCTAGCTAGTGGCTTATTTGTCGACTGTTCACGTCTCGGGATATCGACTAGAATGATTTCGCATTATTAATATCTGTTACGTAATTCTCGGGACGTGATAATTTAGTAGTATCAGAGCCTAGGAATACCAAGTAGGATATATGTCTCAGGAATAAGAGATACCTATGGAACCTGGGTCATGGAAATTAAATATAGTACCTGGTGAGAATGGGTAGAGAGGGAATATGATAGAATGAACAAAACACTCCTACCCATTGACTTTGATAATGTATCTAGAGACATTAATTGGTTTTCATCCTTTCCTCTGGAACCCTCATAACTCTTACACCCAACTGCAATGGATCGCAATAAGTGGCGAGCTATGCAAGAAACTGTGGCTGGATTGACTCAGGCTTTAGAAAATGTGGTTCAGGCTGGAAATCAGGCTGCAGCTGCTAGGAACGGAGCCTGTGATCTGCACCGGAATTTTAGGAGTTTAAGCCCTCCTTGCTTCTCTGGATCCCCTGATCCAGACGAAGCGGAGAATTGGCAGGAAGAAATAGAAATGATATTTCAAGTGAGCAATGCATTAATAGGGAGAAGGTGGTACTGGCCACTTTCCAATTCACTAAGGATGCCTGAGCATGGTGGAAGGCCACATCGGCCCACCTGACTAATGTTGGAGAACTGGAGTGGGCAGGACTTCTAGAGATCTTCCGTGGAAAATACTTCTCTGAAAGAGTTAAGGAAAAGAAGGCGGCAGATTTTTCCGCACTAAAACAGAAAGGGATTTCGTGGCAGAGTATGAGGCTCAATTCGCACGTCTGGCTGTGAATGCCCACATCTGGTGGGAACGGAAAGATTAAAGGCTAACTATTTCATGGATGGACTCAGGCCCATGTTCATTGAAAGCACGGACCACACAACATCCAAACCTACACTGAGATGGTTCAAAGAGCTCAACTAGTAGAGGACACTATAGCTAAGGTGGAAGGCATAAAGGGGAAAGACATCTCAAAGCCGACCTCCATAAAAAGAGGATCAGTCGATACAACTAGAACTTTCCACAACAACAACAATAACAACCACTACAACAACAACAAAAGGCCAACCACTGGGAAGGGTTATGGCATGGAGAAAAAGATCAAAGTAGAAGAAACAATAATGGCGGAATATTGTAACTTTGCAACAAGCCCGGGCACCGAGCAGACAAGTGCTGGAAGAAGGCCAGGGCTTGCCTGCGATGTGGGAGTCATGAACATCGTATACCGAACTGTCCCATGCTAAAAGACCAAGTTAGAAGGAACTAAGGAGTGGTAAAGCGTCAAGGATGCGTGAATGCAATAACGCAAGCGGAACTCCCGGAAGGAGGTATGATTGGTAAACCCTTAGACTGATCTTAAGATGTTTTTCTTATTAGTACATTTCTAAGTAGGGAGATCATTAAGGAGAAAGGGGAAAGGAATAATCTAGTAATTATACCATAGTTCATCTGGAGGATTAAGATGGAGTTATAACAACCATGAAAGGAAAACAGGAGTGGAAGGAACCAAATGAATAGTACGAGTGGCCATAGGTGTAGATGTTGGACTAACCTCCACGATGTTGAAACAAGTTAGAATAATTAAATCCGAAACGACCTCAAGGGTCATAACTATCAAAAAACATTAATGATCTATGAATTTGGGACCAAATTCTTTCAAGTGGTGGACGGTGTAGCACCCCAAAATTTTAATACATAAAAATTCGAATAAATGGAAATAAATAATTTCCATAATATCAGAGTATTTAAAACATACGTATCATTATCGTATGTGCTAAAACACATCGGAAAATTCTGTAAAAAATTATAAACAAAAACCCCAAACATTATTACAAATGTTTCACAAAGAACTTTGTGCCACGAAAAATCTGACTAGTGAAGTTTAAAGTGTTTTGCGACTTATTATCGTAATTCATGAATAAGTCGAAAAATCATCATCACACGTACTCGATGAGTCAGAAAATTAAATAAAAATCATATACGAACATAAAATAATATCCTATAATGACCCATCAAGGAATTTGGGTCAATAAAATCATTTAGGCTTGGTTTAAGAGTTATTGTGACGGATTATCCAAATTAGGAAATAAGTCAGAAAACTGTTAACACGGAAATACGACGCAACCAAAAATTAAATAAAATCTTTGAGAGGCTTCCAACATTATATATTAATGACCCAATATCATAATTGAGCCAATGGACCACATTTGTCCCAAAAATCAAATGAAGCTAGAAAATACATGGAAATTCGTAACCATAAATAGGCTGAAATTAGAAAGAGGCAATTATAGTTGAATTGGAATGAGAACATACTTTCATGGCAACCCAAATTCGTGCTTAAATATGGTGGGAGGTTTCCTAAAGCCTCGCACACTCTAATGGAGGAAGAAATCCTCAAATTAGGAAACTAATAAGCCGAAACCGCAACTCTCCTTTCCTTGTCACAATAGGACTCCTAAACACCCATGGATGCTTAAATGCTCTCCACCAAACCTTGGGGATGAGTTACATCTTGTTGGGGTCGTGTGGAGGAGTTCTGGGCGGCTGGGGGAGCAGTAGATCGCCCACACCAGCCGTTCTTCTTCCCCGTTGGTTCTGCTGCGACCTGCACATATAGTCATCTTGAAGTCGACCAAAGGTAGGTCAAAACCCTAACCAAACCTGCAAGGAATATACCCCTGGAAAGAGGGTTGAGTCTAGTTATTAACCCCACTAGTTTCACTATTTTCACTTAGTAGATCAGGTGCAGTAAGCGTTCTCCTCCAGTGGTCTAAACACGGATTTTCTGGAAAAATGAGACATTTTCAAACCAGAAGGTAGGTTTTCTGGGCCAAGCCTTAACATATCCTATACAATGTGTTAGAGCATCAAGTTAATTTTCGTTTCGCACTTGTTTCATCGAATTTCAATGAGTAGATTTTGAATTATAAGCATTTTGCCAAAGTCGCGCATGTAAGACTTTCCCGTTCTTTATATGTTGGATGTGAGAGACCGAATTAGTGTAAAACCCCAACTGAATGTTTTTCTACTAATTGTCATCGTTTTATGTAGAACATTTTGTCTAAATGTCATTAGTTAGAGAGTTATAAGCATGGTATGAGGGTCACTGCATGATACTGTGTTTTCAGGTTGCACTTGGTTTTTACGTTGTGTTGATTTATCATGCATTTCTAGGTCATTTAAAATTATTTAAAAATCATATTCTGCATCTATTTCATGTTCCCTACAACTTTCATGATGAGACTTATGTCGTAAAACCTCTAATTATTCCAGCATCATACCTTGCAAAGTAAATCTTGCATTTAACTATTCACAATCTTCTATACCTCATGTTGGACTTGATTAAAGCCTATCGAAACCATCATTATTGTCTAATTCCGATTTACTGGAAGCACCTTCCATTCTAGGTTGGTTTAAAACTAGTTTCGTGATTTTTCATGCACTGTACAATTTGTTCTTAATTTTAGAACAACCCTGTGTCAAAATAGGGAATGTCTGGTCCGCAATCCAAAGCACCTGAGAAAGCGACGGCTCGATAGGCCGCGTTCTCAGGCAGATCACGAAAAGAATTCCATCGCGATCTGATCACGACAGAACCGTCGTCGTGACCTGACCTTCGGGTCTGACAGCCATGTCGCCTTCTTCATATGAACCCGTCGCGAACTGCCTGCCTGATGAGACAAGACTGTCGCGATCCTTACAAGGCACTGTCACGTTCTGATCGAACCCTGTCGCGACCGTTACCAGGGTCCATCGCGACCTCAGGATTTGCATGAAACTCCACTTATTTTTTTGCAATATAACCGCTATACCCGAGGTCTGATTAATAGATATTTAATGTGTAAATCACATGTCTGGGTCTGATCATTGCATGATGGTTATTTTAATGGCTTAAAAGTGGTTAACCCATTTATAAGTTTTAATATATGAAGGTTATTATAATTGCTCCTTAAATGTTATGATCCATTCATGCAACTTGTGATTTAATCTTCCCATTATTCTACCATGTTTTAAATGATAATTATTATTCTTAAATCTTGCAAACCCATGTGCAGATAAATGCATTGTTCATTTCGTGCCATCATGTTAAGTGCTTTCCGCGAGTTTGAAACCGATGGTTTGTGAATTGAGACATGCGTACATCACTATACACTTACAAGTCTAGGCAGCCCTTTCTTGGGAATTTGGAAGATCTCTACCGGTCATTCCGAATCGGTAGACTAGTGACCTTTTCTCCAAGGCCTCTGTAAATCTCCATAGATCATGGATTCCACATGGCCGACGAGTTGGTTGTACCATTGAAGTTCCCTGGAGATAGCATGCACTTCCTTTCTCTTCGGTTCCCGTGAGGGTGATTTACTATCTAGACTAAAGCCATTAATGTAAAGATTGAACTAAAGTATAAATCGTACCGTTATACTGTTGACCATTGTTATCATGAAATCATGTTCAATTTAATTATTACTTCTTCTCATCATCATCATGAACATGACATTACATATGCTACATTTTGAAACTCTCCTTGGCCGTTATTAATGACTGTGGGTATCTACATTTAAAATTTAAGTGAGATGCTGACCGGGCACGACGAGTGTCCAAGGGCTCCAGTCTAGCCCCAATGACGGAGAGTCATAAATATACTGTTAAACATGGGGTATAATGATTACTGGCGTTGCATCAGTGCTGGGAGTCATGCGTGCTTGTTGAATGATAGATACAATAACCACATACACGTGTCCTGGTGTACATTCTTGATGGATCTTTTCTTGGTGTACATAGTGTCTACGTGCCTGATTAGTGTTACATGATCGTGCTCGTGCGTGCTTGCTTTCTTGCGTGATATGGCCATCCTGCATTTATTGCAAATAGTGATATCTTGCGTTCTTGACATCAAGTGAAATCTTGCGTGCTTGTACAAAGTGATCTGTTGCTAGTTCTATCTTGTCATCTTGTTCTAAAATCATGTTCTATCATGATCACTCTATCTAGCTTGTCCATGTATCATGTTTTAATGAGTTTTATATCGCACATGCATATCATGACATTCATCGTGCTTACCTAGTTCTAAAATTTTAATCACTTATATCATTGCCCGCACATTGAGATATAATCCTAGTGGGCTAGTTTGCTCATCCCCTACTTTTACCCATCTAGGTGACTAAGATGTTCAAGAGAGGAGCAAGTCGAGGATGGGAATGCGTCCGAGTGATGAGCGTTCCAACTATGAGTATAGTTATAGTAGTTTGCTTTGTGTTTAGACTCATGTAGTAGGAAGTGAGGAATAAATGTAATTTCCCTTTTTATTGAGTCTTAGTCCTGTAAGAGTTTCCATTTGGAATATATTGAGTTGAGATTTCAATATAAGATTAGTTGAATTCAATATATTGGGCCCTATGATGATGTATGTTGTTATACATCTAGCGCGTGCTAGCTAGAGGCTTATTTGCCGACTGATCACGTCTCGAATATCGACTCGAATTATTTCTGAATAATTTATTATCCATTGTGTAATGCTCGGGACGTGACAGAAGCTCGACTGTGGCCGAGTATGAAGCCTAGTTTTCAAGACTGGCACGATATGCTGAACACCTGGTGAACACTGAGAGGATGAAGGCTAAGCGCTTTCTCAGCGGCCTCAAGCCTCAATACATTACTCGACTCGCACCTCTCGACATCCAGACCAACGCCGAGATGGTGAAGAAAGCACAGCTACTAGAAGATGCTACGGACTTCACCAGCCGTATAGAGGGATGTTCATGACAAAGGAAATGACCTCGGGTCAGTCATCTGCTAAGCCGAACAACGGCATGAAGCGTCCCATCAACATCACGGAGGGTTCCAGCCAAGAAAGGAAACTGAAGGTCTTCGTACCCAACACTCCAGCCAAGAGAAACTGCAAGCACTGTGACAAGCTGAGTCACACTGCGGATGAGTGCTGGAGGAAAGTCAGTGCATGCTTGCGATGCAGAAGTCGCAAGCACCGCATCCCCGAGTGCCCGCTACTAAAAGAACATGAGAGGCGCTCTAATGCACCTAAGAAACAGGGAAGGCTGCAAGCCCTGCAGGATGAGGAACCCACTACGGACGGTGGTGTGGTAGAAGGTACTCTACAAGTTTTCTCCTTATCAGCATTTGTCTTATTTGATTCTGGAGCAACTCATTCATTTATATCTCAACATTTTGCTGATACCCTTAACCTATATTCATGGGTTGTGAGTTCTCTATCACAACGCCACTAGGAGAAGGAGAAACTGAACAAATACTTTTCATCTGTTGATGTAATGATCGAAGACCATAACCTAAAAGCTGACCTGGTGTGTATGCCCATGGAAGGCTATGATGTAATTTTGGGAGCCGATTGGTTGTCCACATATGGGGCAAGTGTCGACTGTAAGAAAGGGAAGGTTACCTTTAGTGACTTTCCTAAATTGGCATTCTCTGGGATTAGACATAAGAGACGGATGCCTCTGATCTCCACCCTAAAAGCCCACAACATGATAAGGAAGGATGCATTGCTTGCCAAGGAGCCGTAGTTGTTGAAAAGAAGGGTTCTAAGATAGACGACATCCACATAGTCCAGGACTACCCCGATGTGTTTCCTGAAGATCTGCCAGAGATTCCCCCAGAACGTGATGTCAACTTCGCCATAGAGTTGATCCCTAGAGCTGCCCTGGTATTACGTCAACTGTACCAGATGTCACCTGCCGAGCTAAAGGAGTTGAAGACGGAGCTGATGGAGCTATTAGAGAAAGGGTTCATCAGACCAAGTACTTCCCCATGGGGAGGGCCTGTGCTAATTTTCAAGAAGAAAGATGGATCGATGAGGCTATGCATCGACTATCGTCAGCTCAATCAGCTCACCATCAAGAAAAAATACCCATTGCCAAGGGTCGATAAGATATTCGACCAAATATCTGGAGCTCAATATTTCTCTAAGATCGATCTTCGATCTGGCTATCATCAAATAAGGATCAAAGATGATGATATATTCAAAACGGCTTTCAGGAGCAGGTATAGACATTATGAATTCGTCGTTATGCCTTTTTGTCTAACCAATGCTCCTGCAGCCTTTATGCAACTCATGAACAACATATATCGGTCATACCTTGACATGTTCGTAGTTTTCTTCATCGACGATATCCTCATATATTCAAAGACCAAAGAAGAGCATGAAGAACATCTGAAGATAGCACTGCAAGTCTTGCGAGACAACAGACTGTACGCAAAGCTTAGAAAGTGTGAATTTTGGCTCAAAGTAGTGTCCTTCTTGGACCATGTCATCTCAAAGGACGACATCTCCATTGATCTCTCCAAAGTCGAAGCTATACTCAATTGGAGAGACCAACCAACATCACCGAGATAAGAAGCTTCTTAGGACTGGCTGGCTACTACAGGCGGTTTATCAAGGACTTCTCCAAGATCGCCATTCCTCTCACACGACTGACACAAAAGGAGAATCCATACTCCCGTAGTAAAGAGTGTGAGAAATGTTTTCAAACTCTTAAAGATTGCCTGACCTCAGCACCTGTTCTTGCTCTACCAATAGAGGGAGAAGGTTTCTCTGTCTACACCGATGCCTCAGGGATTGGGCTAGGTTGTGTATTGATGTAAAGGAGAGAGTCATCGCCTACTCTTCTCGACAACTGAAGACTCATGAAGTCAACTACCCCGTGCATGATCTTGAGTTGGCTTCCGTGGTCTTTGCCTTGAAAATCTGGGGACATTACCTCTACGGAGAAAGTTCATTGTCTACTCAGACCATAAAAGTCTGAAGTATTTATTCTCCCACAAATAACTCAACATGAGACAGAGAAGATGGCTAGAATATCTGAAGGATTTCGACTTCGACATCCAATACCATCCAGGGAAGGGTAATGTCGTGGCTGATGCTCTTAGTTGGAAGCCAATGGCGTCTGTTTCAAGTCTAGTCCTTGGAGAGATGCAAGTACTGGAATAATTTGCAAGGTTAGACTTAAATATTAAACATAGGGATGATCGAGTATTGGTTGCCAATATCAAGATTCAATCTGATCTGCTAGAGGAGATCAAGCTCAACAAGATGATGATCCATTCTTAGTTCGCGCCAAGGAAACTCTAGCCGAAAGACCGGACTTTGCTATGACCGAAGACGGAAGGCTTGTCTTTCAAGGGAGGACATGCATCCCCGACAATGAAGAACTGAAGAGGAAGATAATGGATGATGCTCACAAGACAAAGTACACTATTCATCCAGGAGGTACCAAAATGTATCAAGACATGAAAAGAACATTTTGGTGGCCGAACATGAAGAGAGAGGTAGCTGAACGTGCCGCTCACTGCCTTACTTGCCAACAAGTAAAAGTGGAACACCTGCGCCCTGTTGGTGTACTCAAACCGCTAGATATTCAAGAATGGATATGGGAAAGCATTGGCAAGGACTTCATCATGGGTTTACCCAAGACTCGTGGTGGACTCGAAGCCATATGGGTCATTGTGGACAGACTAACCAAATCTGCCCATTTTCTGCCTATAAAGAGTAGGTGGTCAGTGGAGGTACTAGCTGCCCTATATGTCAAGGAGATAGTGAGACTGCACGGAGTTCCATCATCCATAGTCTTGGATCGAGATCCATGATTTACATCTCATTTTTGGAAAGGACTGCAAGGTGCACTAGGTACTAAACTCAACTTTAGTACCGCATTCCAACCACAAACTGATGGACAAACTGAAATAACTAACCAAATAGTGGAAAACATGTTGAGAGCTTGCACTATAGACTTCCAAGGATATTGGAACGAACACCTATCTCTTATTGAGTTCACCTATAACAACAGTTACCAGACGAGCATCAAAATGACACCGTTCGAAGCACTCTACGGAATGAATTGTAGATCTCCTGCATGCTGGATTGAGGTTGAAAAACAGCAGTGGCTAGGCCCAGACATGGTGCAATGTATCACAAAGGACATACAAGTGATTAGAGATCGGCATAAGACTACTCAGTTCAGACAAATGAGCTATGCCGACAAATAAGGCGAGACTTAGAGTTTCAAGTGGGTGATCACGTATTTCTAAAGGTGTCACCTACGCATGGCATCCAAAGATTTGGAGTGAAAGGGAAGCTCAGTCCTAGATTCATTAGCCCTTTCGAAGTACTCGAAGGATTGGTGAGGTCGCATACTGATAATTACTAAATTTTTAGTGCTAAATTTCATACATGCAGTTAATTTTAAACGTCTTTTGTCTATAGATAATGCACATTTTGAGTTTAATTTTCATTTCATCCTTAAATAAGTTGTTCAACATAATAGTGTTGGTAGAACACATAGTTGAATTCTCATTTAAAGACAATGTCTTTTAAATAGTTTAGCTAATAAAAGTAGGTACAATGTAAATAAATAATTTTTTTTTTGGGTCTTATAATTCTTATAGAAATTAGTTTATAAATAAATCAAATTTAAATAAATTTTAGATAAGTAAATCTTTCTTTCATTATCAAGCCAAATACCCCCTCATAAATCCATTGTGCCATTACATCAATCTCTCAACTTAAATAAAAACCGTCATACCATTTATCCCATCAATCCTATTAAACAAATAAATTGTTTTTAATACTCCACTTAAACCTTTCTTATATTTCTCACAGGAACCCACTAGAAGGCCAGGCGGCTGGGGAGTGTTGGGCTTAGGCGGCCAGCAGAGCAAGCAGGTGCAGAGGTGATCTGCTGCTGAGGAGAGCAGCTGCGGCCGTGCGTGGAGCGATGGGGGAGCTCTGCTGAGCTCTAGATGTGGGCATGAGGTGAAGCGGCAGACCGGGGGATGGGGCGGCTTTGGGCTGTGCAGATGGCGGGAAGAAACTAGGTGATCCAGCAGAGGCGCGATGGCGATTTGCAGCTCCTTGTGCGCGGCTGCGCATGAGGCTGCTGTGTACGGCACTGCGCAGCTGGCACTGGAGGAGGCCCTGGTGCGCTGCAGGAGGCGAGCTCGTACCAAGGCTGGTGCGGACCTGTGAGCTGGGGCTTGGGCGATCAGCGCCCAGGCGTGCGAAGCTTGAGGATGGCCGTGCGAAGCAGCAACAGTGAGATGGATGAGCTCTGGCGTGCGTATCCGGAGTAGGGGCGATTCGTGCTGAGCTGGAGTCCGTGCGACGCTGGCGATCCGGGCGTGCAGAGCAGGCGATCCTGGTGCAGACGGGAGAGGAAGCATGATGCCCGGGTACCTATATAAGGACCTCAGGTCCTCTTCTCTGGGGTTGGACTGTTGGGAGTTTTTAGGATTTTAGTTCTAGCCTTTAGTTCTTCTGTAGCTTTCCTTTCAGCAGAGCAGGGGAGAGAGACGGGTTGGGGTTTGTTTGTTTTTTTTAGTTTTATGTTTTCCATTTCCATCTGTAAGGGAGTTTGGGGGTGATTTCATTTCTTCCGTCTGTGGGTGATTTGAGGGATTGGGAGAGATGGATCCAGAGGGCTCCTGCAATTTTATTTGAGCTTTGTCTTCTCTTCTGCTGTTGTTTGCTGTTGGGAGAGCGATTGAGATTTTCTTGAGTTTTTATTTCCTTCTGCTGTTCTTTGCTGTTGGGAGACAGATCAAATCCGGAATTGCTGTTGGGGTTGCCAGGATCGACTGTTCGTTCCTTATAGTTCTTTAGTTTGTTATGTGCAATTTTTTGAGTTCGATAATTCTGTCTTTCTTCTGTGCAATGTGTTGAGAGATTGATTAAGAGGGGAGATGTTTCTGTTGTTCTTTGCTATTGAGTTGAGTGATCGGATGTGCTTCCTCTGTGTTCATCCGGAGGGCTTAGCCAGTTCAAATTTCTTGGAGATTTTATTTTTTTTCTTTCTGCGAATTCTGCTGCTGTGTGAGAGGAGATTGAGTTCTACTGCTTACATTTGTTCTTCCTTCCTTCTGTGCTAGTTTCATCTATTCTGTGCTGCTGTGAGTTGATAGTTTAGCTTCTTCTCTTCTGTAAGAGCTGTGGAGATAAATCGAGGTATTTCTTCTTTTCTTTTCTGACTGGGAAGGGGTTTTAGCATCCGAGGATTTCTTGTGTTCTTCCGGAGTTCAGAGTTCCAAGGGATTTGAGTGGGAAGGGTTTTAAGGCGCTGTGAGAGTTGTGAGGTTGGTGTAGAGGATCCAGATATTTTAATTTCTTATTTCTGCAATTAGTTATTCATTCAGGTTTTGTTAGATACTTTGGTCCAGTGATGTTGTTTGCATTTAATTTTCATTTTCTCTATATTTAGAATAGATAGATCCAATGTGTTGCATTTACTTTTCAATTATGTTGTGCTTAGAGTTCGATCCATTGCATTTGTTTAATTCTTCTGTTCTTGCTCTAATGGTTGAGCATTGATAGATAATTCGACATTTGTAAGGGGATCAGATCTGGAATTTTGGCGTTACAGTTTAATGTCTTTTATCATTTCTTAATCTAGAGTTTATTACATCGTGTTCTCATTTTGTTCTTCATCTTATAGTTCGTAGTGTTGTTAGATTGGTGTTGTTCATAGAAGTGACTCTATTACAATGTTATTTTGGTGAAAATGCGCCCGTTAGAATGGTTTCAATTCAAAGAAGTTTAATTCAAATTCCATTCAGCCTCTCAGTGGATATGACCTGTTCTCACCACCATGCTAGTTCATGTTTGTTGTTTTAGATTTTGTGAGACAGTTTAGAGGAAGTGCGCATATTGACTTGTGCGAGGAACTCTAGACAATGAAAATGCACAGTCAAGAATGTCGTGCGACCATCTTGGCACCGTTGCCGGGGAGGCATTACAGTTTGATTTAATCTGCTTTCATTTGATTTCATTTGCATTGGGCTTCTATTGACTTGTTGTTGGGCTTTTATTTCAGATTTGCACATAAGGAACTTGGAGATTGGACTTAGCATTTGAAGCCCATTGGAGGAGCTTGCTGATTTATTTTCCCTCTTGCTTTAATTCAGTCTTTTAGATAGGGGAGTGTGAGAGAAGCTTGTAGTGAGGTTTTCATGTACTCTCTGTGCATGTAAAGAGATTTCCTTCTTGTTGGCATGTAATAATTGGACTTTTTGTGGTTTGTGTGGTTTGAGAATTAGTTTATAGTAGCACCTTATATTTCCTTAGTTTCATTTCATTTAGTTCAAAAACCAAATAAAAATTAAAAAATCTAAAATTTAAAAATTTCCAATCGCTCTTTTATGTTAGCTGTTTGTTTGTAATAAAAATTTCATTTCTCAAGATTAGAATCTCATGTTTTAGGACATTCATCATCTTAATTGTCATCTCTTTCTTGCATTGAAGAGTGCGGGGGAAAGGTAATACTTTCATCGCTCGTTTCATGCATTAGACTTAGCATTAGATAACCCAATGTTTGAATCTGATATGTGCACTTCATGTTTTTAAATGGGACTGCTTAACGGCTTCACCCATTAAATAAAAGATAAGGTGAGAGATTTCATCACCCTTTCCTTTGCCCAAAATCACAAAAAAAAATTTCACATTCTTGCATTGTCCTAAACTTTCAATAAAACCAGTAGACTTGGCCCTAGGTTCATAATTAGATTTGTTCTTTCTTAAATTCAAACTTCTCTTTAAGTCTGGTGTCTAGGATTAGAGGTTAAAGCTTATGCTTAAGTGAGTCAGAGGTTATCTAATTGGGTCCTTGCGAAAGCAAGGGGGGCCTCCCTCTACTCCACCTCTTACCTGGCTGGTACAAGAGAGTTAGGATTGGACTTAAGCAAGCATAAATCTGATTTTGAGAAAAATAACATAGGTCCAAGGAACACTTAGTGTTTAGGTTAATTTGTTTTAAAAGTGTTTGCTTATTTGTGTTTGTTCACAAAATTTCAAAAAAATCAATAAAAATCTAAAAATTCAAAAATCATAAATAGAGGGCTTTTCATCTGTGCATGCTTGGTAGACGCTCCCAGAACTTAGATTTGGTTCAACCTATAGACGAGATTGAAAGATTCTTTCATAGGATGGCCAACCAAAACCAGAACCAAGTTGTTAGAAATTTAGAAGAGGCTGCACCCAGACAGATGGAGTATTTTATTCCTTCTAACTATCAACCTGCTACTTGTATCAGGCCGGAAATTCTAGCAAATCATTTTGAGATCAAACCTGGAACCATTCAGATGTTGCCATCCTTTTATGGCAATCCCAATGAATACCCTTATTGGCATATAGATGATTCATAGAGATTTGTTCCACTATAAGGATTCAAAACTTCACTGAAAATGCCTTGAGACTGACCCTATTTCCATTCTCTTTAAAAGACAAGGCCAAACATTGGTTGGGAACCATAGGGAAAACTATCACAACTTGGCGAGAAATGCAGCAAGAGTTTTTGAAGAAGTTCTACCCCATTGGCCCCACCAATACAATGAGAAGAGCGATTACTGGATTCTCCCAACACCCGGGAGAGTTAATGCATGAATCATGGGAGAGATTAAAGAAGTTGCTTAGAAAATGCCCTGTTGAGGTGGCAAATAGTCCAAGCTTTTTATGAAGGTCTAACTGAATCAAATAGGCAAGTGGTTGATGCCTCGTGTGGAGGAGCATTCATGACGAAGAGCGAGGATGAGGCATATAATTTGTTTGAGACATTGAGTGAAAATTCTATCAATCATGCCTCACTCTACTCTTATGAGAGAGTGTTAGGACCTGTAAAGAAGGCAGGGATGTATGAACTAAGGGAGAGAGGAGAATCAGATTCTAGGGTAGAAGACATATTAGCTAGACTTGATCAGAGATTGGAGCAGAAGTTGGAACAAAAATTCGATCAATTGCTAACTTTGACTGGGCAAGCCACACCTAAATTTTCTCAACCACCTGATACTTGCGCTATGTGTGCTAGCCCAGCTCATCCCACCAGTGCTTGTCCCACTACTGCCCAATTACCCCCTTTCATTCAGGAACAAGTTCAAGCTACTCAAGGCTTCTACAAACCCTCCTATGATCCATACTCTAACACATACAACCCTGGTTGGAGGAACCATCCAAACTTTTCTTGGAAAAATCAATCTGAACAAGTTTCTCACCTACCTTTAAGCAATCCATGTACGGTCAAGCATATCCCAATCAGAATTTGGGATTTGGCCAATCTTACTACTCTAAACCTCCACAAGTCCAAGAAAATCAAAATTCAAATCAATTGCTCACACAAATTTCCACCAACCTTCATATCAACCACCACCTCCTCAGCCTAATTGGGATGATAAAATGAATCAACTCCAAAATATGATGGCGACTCTATGCCAAACTGTGCAAGAACAACAAACTCAAAATCAAAATTTTCAACAAAATTTGGCAAGGATAGAGTCCCAAATTGCTGATGTATGTCAAAGGAGGGAGACCGGTCAGTTACCAAGTCAAACCATAGCAAACCGAAGCAACAACCCTCCCGGATTTTATCAAAATCAGCAATACCATCAGACCCAGGGGTACAGACCACCACCTGCTAGACAAAATGCACCTCCACCACAAAACACACAACAAGCTTTTGTCCAGAACATTCCAGCACCTCAAATTCAAAACCAACCTATACAACAGGACCATCCTCCTGCCCAAGATAGGAGCCCCCAAGTAGATAATGTTAAAGTTGTGTCAACTTTAGAAGTAGAAAAATCAGAATAAATCCTCACCCACACATGTCAACATTGCATGAGGATACAGAAAAATAAAATGAAATGAAATTGAAATTGAAGAAGTGATTGAGGAAAATATTGAAAAATCTAAGGGAAAAGAGAAAATAACTGAAGAATCTCTAGACAAAATCAAAATGAGTGAAGGCACAAGCTGTGACATCCCAAGAGTTCTTTTTCCTGAAGCATTAAAGCCAAAATCCAAAAACAAACCAACTGATAATGAAGAATTCTTGGAACTCTTTAAACAAGTTCACATCAACATTCCTCTTCTTGATGCCATCAAGCATGTGCCTGCTTATGCCAAATTCCTAAAATAAATGTGCACTCCAAAACTTGAAGCGAGAAATAAAACTGAAACAATCATTCTTCCAGAAACTGTGAGTGCCATTATCTTGAACAAACTCCATAAGAAGCTTAAAGATCCAGGCACTCCACTAATTCCTTGCACCATCGGTGGAGTCACCTTTGAAAGCAGTCTTTTGGATTTGGGAGCCAGCGTCAATCTCCTACCTTATGCTACTTTTGAGAAATTCAACTTAGGAGAATTGAAACCCACCTCTGTCATCCTTCAACTAGTCGATCGATCTGTCACCACTCCTAAAGGCTTAGTTGAGGACGTTATTATAAAAATCAATGATTGTTACTTCTCTACCGATTTCATCATTTTGGACATGAACACTCCTCAAGATTTAACTCAGTCGACCATCATCCTGGGTAGACCTTTTTGGCCACTGCTAGAGCTAACATTGATTGTGCTAACGGGATTATGGATATATCATTTGGGGATGAGCGGGTTAATATCAATATTTTAAGGCATCTGGGCACCATGATCAAGGAGAGAATTGTCTAGTGGTGGACTCCTTAGAAGAATCTTGCATGGAGAAAGTAGTAGACCAACCCTGTGCTCTAGGGTTTAATGGAGAGAAAAATTCAAAGCCAATGCCAAAATCTATAATGCCAAGGACAAAGCATTCCATGACAAACACATTCATAGAAAATTTTTCAAGTGCATATAAAGGTTTGGTTATTCAATTCTAGGCTTCATGGAAAATTGAAGTTCCGATGGGATGGTCCTTACACTGTTGTCAAAGCTTGTGACAATGGTGCTGTCATTATTCTTGATCTTAAAACTGGACAATCATTCACTGTTAATGGGCAGAGGTTAAAGCATTTCTTTGAAAGCCCACATTCCTTAAAATTTGATTCTACCAAGTTACTTGAGCCAAATGAAGTCTAATTGCGTCTGGCTGAAACGAAATAAACTTAGCGCTTCTTAAGAGGCAACGCAAGTGTACAGATTTCTTTTATCAGGTAATTTTTTGTCTTACTTTCTTTTCCTGTAAATAAGTAGGGGGGAGAGGTAGAATAAGCATACATTCATAGTCCTCATCCCAACCATTGCTTCATTTCTTTTTCTTGAGCTTGTACATATGCAAATAAAAATTTCACAATGTTTCATCTTTGAATAAAAATGTGTGGCATTGCGCTACCCAGACTATGTGTCTGATCTTTAACCATTAAAATTTTGTAGTTGTCACATTCCCTTGCAAAAATCCATGTTAGATAGCCTCTAGTAAAGGATTACATGTACTTCTTGTCTACCTTATGTAAGGATTTATGGCAAGAAATTTTCATACACACACTACACAGCCACTAAGACTAGCTAAACCCGAATGTAGCAAGTTTGTCAATGCTAGTAGGAGAGAGGTGATTGGTTTTATCCCTTCCCCTTAAGTGAATTGTGAAGGAAGTGAAGCTATGTGATCAAGGACCTGACTGTCCATCCTTCCTTTAAGAGGAAAAGAAAAGAAAAGAAAAAGAAAAAGAAAAGTAAAAGCAAAAAGAAATAAATCGTCCATGAAAAATGCCCCAGATCTGAGTAAAGTTGGACTCGCTACTCTTGAAAAGTGATGGGTTGTGCAGCATTGTGGATGAAAAAGAAAAAAACTCTGAGTGCACAAAGTGCAAATAAAGAGGCAAAGTCCTCAGCTCAGACACAAAATAATCCTCAAGGAAGATGGTCAGAATGGAACTGAGAGAAACAACCCAATCTTACTGAGCAATGATCTTATTCACAATTCTTTTCTTCTCCCTCGAATTAATCTAATCTCAAATACTAGCTGAGGCAGAGGAGCTCCAGGAGGGCTGATGTGAACTCTTTAGTGTGCTATCATTCGTGCACTAATTTCTCGCCATAAGACCTTACAATTAGGGAAGACATATCTCTACATTAATCTTTTACATGATGACTGTTTAGCATGAGACATTACATCTTCTAGTCCTACATTTGGAATAACTTTTATTGCTAAGGGACTAGCAATATTCAAGTAGGGGGAGTGATAATTATTAAATTTTTAGTGCTAAATTTCATACATGCAGTTAATTTTCAACGTCTTTTGTCTACAGATAATGCACATTTTGAGTTTAATTTTCATTTCATCCTTAAATAAGTTGTTGAACATAATAGTGTTGGTAGAACACATAGTTGAATTTTCATTTAAAGACAATGCCTATTAAATAGTTTAGCTAATAAAAGTAGGTACAATGTAAATAAATAATATTTTTTTTTGGTCTTATAATTCTTATAGAAATTAGTTTATAAATAAATCAAATTTAAATAAATTTTAGTTAAGTAAATCTCTATTTCACTATCAAGCCAAATACCCCCTCATAAATCCATTGTGCCATTACATCAATCTCTCAACTTAAATAAAAACCATCATACCATTTATCCCATCAATCCTATTAAAATAAATAAATTGTTTTTAATACTCCACTTAAACCTTTCTTATATTTCTCACAGGAACCCACTAGAAGGCCAGGGCGGGTGGGGAGTGTTGGGCTTAGGCGGTCAGCAGAGCAAGCAGGTGCAGAGGTGATCTGCTGCTGAGGAGAGCACCTGCGGCCGTGCGTGGAGAGATGGAGGAGCTCTGCTGAGCTCCAAATGTAGGGCATGAGGTGAAGCGGCGGACCAGGGGCTGGGGCGGCTTTGGGCTGTGCAGATGGCGGGAAGAAACCAGGTGATCCAGCAGAGGCGCGATGGAGATTTGGAGCTCCCTGTGCACGGCTGGGCATGAGGCTACTGTGTACGGCGCTGCAGGAGGCCCTGGTGCACTGCAGGAGGTGAGCTCGTACCAGGGCTGGTGCGGACCTGTGAGCTGTGGGTTGGGCGACCAGCGCCCAGGCGTGCGAAGCTGGCGGATGGCCGTGCGAAGCAGCAGCAGTGCGATGGATGAGCACTGGCGTGCGCATCCGGAGCAAGGGCGATTCGTGCTGAGCTGGAGTCCGTGCGACGCTGGCGATGCGGGCATGCAGAGCTGGTGATCCTGGTGCAGACAGGAGAGGAAGCAGGATGCCCGAGTGCCTATATAAGGACCTCAGGTCCTCTTCTCCGGGTTGGACTGTTGGGAGTTTTTAGGATTTTAGTTCTAGCCTTTAGTTCTTCTGTAGCTTTCCTTTTAGCAGAGCAAGGGAGAGAGACGGGTTGGGGTTTGTTTGTTTTTTTAGTTTTATGTTTTCCATTTCCATTTTTATGGGAGTTTGGGGGATTTCATTTCTTCCGTCTGTGGGTGATTTGAGGGATTGGGAGAGATGGATCCATAGGGCTCCTGCAATTTTATTTGAGCTTTGTCTTCTCTCTCTGCTGTTGTTTGCTGTTGGGATAGCGATTGAGATTTTCTTGAGTTTTTATTTCCCTCTGTTGTTCTTTGCTGTTGGGAGACGGATCAGATCCGGAATTTCTGTTGGGGTTGCCAGGATCGACTGTTCATTCCTTATAGTTCTTTAGTTTGTTATGTGCAACTTTCTGAGTTCGATAATTCTGTCTTTCTTCTGTGCAATGTGTTGAGAGATTGATTCAGAGGGGGAGATGTTTCTGTTGTTCTTTGCTGTTGAGTTGAGTGATCGATGCGCTTCCTCTGTGTTCTTCCGGAGGGCTTAGCCAGTTCAAATTTCTTGGAGATTTTATTTTTTTCTTTCTGCGAATTCTGCTGCTGTGTGAGAGGAGATCGAGTTCTACTGCTTACATTTGTTCTTCCTTCCTTCTGTGCTAATTTCATCTATTCTGTGCTACTGTGTGTTGCTAGTTTAGCTTCTTCTCTTCTGTAAGAGCTGTGGAGATAAATCGAGGTATTTCTTCTTTTCTTTTCTGACTGGGAAGGGGGTTTTAGCATCCGAGGATTTCTTGTGTTCTTTCGGAGTTCAGAGTTCCAAGGGATTTGAGTGGGAAGGGTTTTAAGGCTGCTGTGAGAGTTGTGACGTTGGTGTAGAGGATCCAGAGATTTTAATTTCTTATTTCTGCAATTAGTTGTCATTCAGGTTTTGTTAGATAGTTCGGTCCAGTGATGTTGTTTGCATTTAATTTTCATTTTCTCTATATTTAGAATAGATAGATCCAATGTGTTGCATTTACTTTTCAACTCTGTTGTGCTTAGTGTTAGATCCATTGCATTTGTTTAATTCTTTTGTTCTTGCTCTAATGGTTGAGCATTGATAGATAATTCGACATTTGTAAGGGGATCAGATCTGGATTTCTGGCGTTACAGTTTAATGTCTTTTATCGTTTCTTAATCTAGAGTTTATTACATCGTGTTCTCATTTTGTTCTTCATCTTATAGTTCGTAGTGTTGTTAGATTGGTGTTGTTCATAGAAGTGACTCTATTACAATGTTATGTTGGTGAAAATGTGCCCGTTAGAATGGTTTCAATTCAAAGAAGTTTAATTCAAATTCCATTCAGCTCTCTGTGGATATGACCTGTTCTCACCACCATGCTAGTTCATCTTTGTTGTTTTAGATTTTGTGAGACAGTTTAGAAGAAGTGTACATATTGACTTGTGCGAGGAACTCTGGACAACGAAAATGCACAGTCAAGAATGTCGCGCGACCACATACCAATCAGCACTGCCACCGGATCTGGCATGTGTACACAATGTGTTTCATGTCTCCATGCTCAGGTAGTATGTCTATGACCCTACCCACATCATTCGCCATGAAAAGTTGGTGTTGAACAAAGATGTGGCATACGAATAGAAGCTAGTCAAGATACTGGAACGAAAGGTACAACAGTTCAGGAACTGTCCCATCCACGTGGTTAAGGTCTTATGGAATAACCGAGGAGTGGAAGAAGCCACATGGGAACCAGAAGGAATCGTCAGACGGAACAAGCCCGATCTTTTCGGTAAGACATTTCCTCCCTTACGATCATATGAATTTAGGGACGAAATTCTTTTTAAGAGGGGGAGGATGTAGCAACCTGGATTTTTTGGAACATAAAATTTTCATAATATAAAAGAAATTAATTACATTTATTAGAAATTCAAATAAAAGGAAATTAAATAAAATCTATTAAAAGAAAAGAAGTAATGGGCTTTGTTAAATAGCCCATAAAAATTATTGGGCTAAAATAGAGATTTTTAAAAGGAGAATAATGGGAAATATCTTAAATTCGTATTAAATATTACATAAATAGGAAAGAGGTATTAAAGCATTAAAATAATCAAGTTTGAGTGATAGTTGGATCCTAAAACACTACCCTATTTAATTGGCCACGAAATCCTCTCTCTCCCAACCCAAATAGGAGATCTCATGCTTAAAAAGGGGAGAGAAAAATAGGAAATTCGTAATTTAATTGGAGTTGGACTTAAACTAGGAAAGAGAATGCGGAGAAGCTTAAATACTTCTCTAAACCCTCATGGCCGGCCCTAGCTCATGCCAAGAGGTTGCTGGACTAGGAGGAGAGGCCAAGAGGAGGTCAAATCGTGGGAAGAAAGGATCTTCCAAGCGTCTACCCGAGTTCTTCACCTTCAAATACTAGAAGAGGAAAAACAAGAAAGGTAAGCATTCTCACGAGTATAAATCTAAAAATTTTGTCTGTAGGTTGTCCCAATCATGTGGAACTATGCCCTCTGATTTCGTATTTTTCCATCAATACAAACTTTTGTTATGGATTTTCAATTTCTGTAACTTACATGACCCCCAACCCCTTCATACCTCTTGATCTCCATGTTTGCTAAACCCCAAGCTTTGAAATTTTTGTTGGAGGTTCTCATGGTTGTTAGCTCTCTTTAGCCCCTGAAAGCCCTAATTTTCATCTACTCTAGTGTGCGAATTAATTCTTTTACGCCAACTGATTACTATCCCATGTTCCTCCTGTTTAACGTGACTGAAGCATGTCGAAATCTTTGTAGTTTTTGAATTCTTATTTAATGTATATACTTTGGCCTATCTAGAGTCTATTACAATGATTTCATGATTATTCATCTACTGTACGATTTGTTTTGACTTCCTGAAGCACCCTGTGTCAATGAGGGTAAGCTTGGACCGCAATCCAAGACATGTCTAACCCCATGTCGGACTCAGGCGCAGGCCCTGTGAACGCGACGGCCGGATAGGCTGCGTTCAGAGGTTTGTCGCGACAGCATCAACCTTCATGATATGCACGCGACGGGCATTGTCGTCGCGATCTGTACGTCTGTCGTGACCGACCCGTCGCGATCCTTGCAAGACCACGTCGCGATCACTGAAACCTGTTCTGTCAGACCTATCACGATCTGTACAAAGGTCCTGTCGCGTTCTGTCCTAAGCCCGTCGCGACCCTTACTGGGCTGCGTCGCGATCTCAGTTTTTGGCCAAAAACCAATCTTTTGCAAGTCTTGTTGTTCCACCATAATCCCCATATCATGTTAACTGTCTTGCACACAGAAAAATGAAGTGTTAAATTACTGAATATATCTTAAGCAATTCAAGTTAATCACATGACCTATCATATTCCATGATTTCTCTTACACATTGCACACACTTTGAAACCATCCAAATATGTCTTAATTGGCATAAATATGATACATGACATATCTGGTAATTATTGAAATTTATTGCCTTATTTTAAAGAACGTGTTTACTATTCTTGTGATGTTTTGGAACACCAATACCGAAGCTCCACTGTCCTAGAATTCCTCTAGAACGTCGAGCACTTGTTTCAATACACACTCTCTTGACTTGGACGAACTCTCCGTCAGATATTCCTTCTCCGGGACTAGTGAGTCTTTGTTCAAGGCCTCCATAAGTCTCCTCTGCCCATGGGTTCCCATATGGTCGACGAGCGGGTTGTACCCTAACACCTATTACACCCTTTAGGGATCAATAAGATCCAAACGCTATTAGATGTTCGCTCTTATTTTGAATCACACCCGACCTCTGGACCTGTGCATAACATGGCCAGTGGAAAGGTAGTGAGTTCCACCTGACTTCCAACACCACGTGCGCGTGTTGTGCAACTGTTACTATCGCCTGGTTATTTGACGTGTTACGTGCAATGTCCCCTAGCTCTCATCTCTACTCTACTCGCTCATATGTTCACGTTCTCTCTACTATCTCATCTATTCATCTAGTGCTCTCATCTATTTCTTGGTACTCTCTATTGGCTATTAACTAATTGTCTAAAGATAAATAATATAACTAATGCCAACGCAATGGGGCCCGATCTGGTCTTGGGGAGAGCGCCCGAAAGTGCCATTTTCCCATGGGAGTTAAATGATCAGGATGTTGACATTACATCCAAGTGCCATACTATCAAGATTAATCTAAGACAATCAAAAAGTGTTATATTCTCTCGTTGTCTATTGACAAAAAGTGCTATACTATGCTCGTTGTACTATTGCTATATTTTGTGCTATTTGTGCTGTGGCCATCTTGTTATTTTGTTTGTACTCGACTCTCATGCTATATTTGGAAAGTTGTGCTGTTTCGTTCAAGTGCTACCCAACTATCTATTACTTGACTCTCTCTCTCTATGATTTGTTACTCCACCTTTTAATACATTAATCCTTAAAGTCTGCTTGACTATTGAGATTTAAGTCCTACTGGGCGTTATCGCTCACCCTGCGTTATTTGTCGTTGTGTTCTCAGGTGAGACCGAGGATGAACTATACACTCAAGAGGACGGGAACGACCACGAGTGACGTCACGAGTACCCTAGTGTCCTAGAGATTCTGTTAGAGTCTTAGTTTAGCCTTTTATTCTAATTTCATGTAATTGGGCCTATAGATTGGCTGTGATATTAGTGGTTGTAACTAGACATTGAAAGATTATTAATGAAATGAATTTGCTTTAGTATTTATTCTTGTCCAATGGTTTGATGTCTAGTACCTGCTCTGTACCCGTTTACGTACAACTACCTCGCATTCCGATATTCCGCGTCGGTGTTTGTAGAACCCCGGAAAATTTAATACTTAAAAAAAATCAAAATAATAATTTCTTTAAATTGAATTAATAGAAACATACGTACCATTATTGTATGTGCAAGAATACACCGAAAATTCCGTAAAAATTATAAATCAACCCCAAATAATATCCCTAAGTGTTCCACGAGAAATTCGTGCAACGAAAAATCCGATTGGCTAAGTGTACGTCACAATGTGACTAATTATCCAAATGGAAACTAAGTCGGAAAACCATTAACACGGAAAATAATGCGCTCATAATTAAATGATCATGTTGGAGAGACTTCCAACATCAGAAATGAATAACCATTATTGGGTTTGGACCAATGGACCTCTCATAGCCCATGAATAAATTCAAATAAGAAATACAATAAAATCATAACTCTATTATTCCCTAATTAAAAAAGGGAAAACCTATAAGATAAATTACAATAAATAATGGGCTTGGTTAAATAGACCCATTAGAAATTAGTGGGCCAAAATAAAGATTTTAAAATAAGAATAATGGGAAAATACTCTAAATTCGTACTAAATTATTACCTAAATAGAAAAGGGGTATTTAATGCATGAAAAGGAAGTTGAGTTAGAATTTGATTCCTAAACCTACCCTAATAGCTGGCCACGAATTTGGCTCCCTCCTAACCCAAATAAGAAGTGGAAAGCTTGGGAGGAGGTTAGGAAGGAGGAATTCGGAATTTAATAAAAGTTAGAGTACTATTAGGAATTAGAAACATAACTAGCATCAATACACCTCTTAAACCCTCTTGGCCGACCCTAGCTCATTGCCAAAGGTTGTTGGACGTGGAGAAGAGGCCAAGGAGGAGAAGATCTCGTGGGAAGAGGAGTTCTTGGAGCTTCTTCCTTGTTCTTGGAGTTCTAAGCCCTAGAAGAGGAAATCGAGTTAAGGTAGGCATTCTCACAAGCTAAATTCTGAAATCTCGTCTGTAGGTTCTTCCTACGCTCTTGAAGGAAATCCCCAAGTTTCATATTTTTCCATTGGTCAAATCTTTTCTTATGAATTTTCAAAGCTCTATACACTTCATTAAACTTTTTGAGTAAATCTTTGATGCATATCTTTGAATGCATATCTTTGAATCCACTCGTCCTCTTGTCATGAAACTTTTTGAGTAAATATGAGGGTTTATAAGCATCTTTTGCCCCTAAAAGCCCTAAATTTGATTCACTCTAGTTGGTGAATTAAATCGTCTATTCCAAGTTGCTCACTGTTCTTGTTCTTCATGTTTCATGAATTTAAAACCTATCGAGTTTCTTGAAAACTGCAATTCCTATTTACTGAATGTACCTGGCCTGTCTGGAGTTGTTAGAAATTTGTTTCACGAATTTTCATAAACCATGTGATTTGTTCTAATTTTTCAAAGCACCCTGTATCAATTTGATTCAAGTTGGCCCGCAATCCAAAGTCTGGTCTGATTCCTGCCAGACCCAGGCACAGACCACCAGATTACGACGGGCCGATATGTCACCTTCTGAGATCCGATTGCGATAGCCTACCCGTCGCATTCAAAAAACGACAGGTAAGCCGTCGCTATCCCTGTGCTTGTCCTGTCGTGACCCTTTCCGCCTCTGTCGCGTTCACAAGGCCGTCGCGACAGTACCCATGTCGCGATCTGCCTACCCCTGTTGCAATCCTTACTGACCTATGTCGCCTTCACAGGATTTTGCATGAAAACCCATAAAAATTGTTACTCTCACTTTCTACAGCTATACCCCAGTAAAACTTCTGTTAAAAAAAATGGAGCTACATTGAATGATTTAAAATACATATTCACGACTTTTTCTATCTATGATCTGTCTTACACATGCACACCCATGAACCATCCTTATATGGCTGAAATATGGCATAAAATATCTCTTAATGTATCTGGTAATTTATTGCACTAAAGTATATTAATTGCCCTATTTTAAAGGACTTGTATTCGTTTCTCGCGTTGTTTATATACCGATATCGACGCTCCACTATTCTAGAATTCCTCTAGAACGTCAAGTACCTGTTTTTATATACACACTTTACTTGGCTTGTGGTGAACTCTCCGTCGGATATTCCTTTCACCGGACTAGTGAACCCTTGCACAAGGCCTCCGTATTCTCCTCTGATCATGGATTCCCACATGATCGACGAGCCGGTTGTACCCTAACATCTATGATACCCTTTAGGGATCTATATAATCCAAACGGCTATTAGAGATTCACTCTCGTCTAAATCACGCCGGACCTCTGGACCTGTGCATAACATGGCCAGCGGGAAGATCGTGAATTCCACCTGACTGCCAAAACAACGTGCGCGTGTTGTGCAACTGTTACTATCGCCTATTTACTCGTTGTTTTACGTGATTTTCACTAGCTCTCATCTATACTCTACTCGCTCACCTATTCACGTTCACTCTACCATCTCCTCTATTCATCTAGTGCTCTTATCTATTTCTTGGTACTCTCAAATTGGCCATTAATTGATTGTCTAAAGATAAACAATATAACCAATGCCAGCGCAATAGGGCACGATCAGGTCCTGTGGGGAGCGCCCGAAAGTGCCATTTGCCCGCGGGAGTTAAATGATCAGGATGTCGGCATTACCTCCAAGTGCCATACTATCAAGATTAATCTAAGAAAATCAACACAAAGTGCTATATTCTCTCGATGTCTTTTGACAAAACACAAAGTGCTATATTCTCTCGATGTCTATATTCTCTCGTTGTCTTTTGACAAACAAGTGCTATACTCTCTCTCGGCTATCTTGGATAACCAAAGTGCAATTAGTATTTCGATTGATAAGAAAATCAATCAAAGTGCAATTTACTCTCTATATGGCCAACTACTTTTTCTCTCCTTGCTATACATGTTTCTTGCTATTGCTTGATGTTGACGTTATTTGCCACCGTGTTGTTGCGTTGCTTTCTATCGTGACTCGTTCTTATTCATTGTACTATACTTGATTCATCTTCTATTTGAACCATGTTACTTGTGCTCTTACTTTCTCGACTTTACATAACTCTCTCTATCTTTAGTTACTCTGCCATTTAATGCACTAATTATTTAAAGCCTACTTGAGCCTGAGATTTAAGTCCTACTGGGCATTATCTCTCACCCTTCGTTATTTGTCTTGTGTGTCTCAGGTATGTCGGACTCTGACGTCACACACACCAATGGGACAAGACTAGAGTGATGAGCGACCCAAAGTCAACTCATGAAGTTACCTTAGTACCATGGAGTCTAGTAGTTATTGCTTTACATTTCTTTTCAATAGAATGATGTCATTGAGCCCTATGTATTTGCTCCGAATTAGTGGTTGTAATAGTCTTAGTGATTTTATAATGAAATCAAGAGTTATTTCAATTATTTTTCATTAGATGCTCTGATGTTTGCGAAAGTATGCGCAATTGTCATTACCATACTCGTGTTCGCATCTCCCTCCGATTTATTCCGCTGCTAAATTGGAGGGGCGTGACAGGGTGTGTCACATGTAATGTGATTTTTCAAGGGTTTTTGAAGGTATGCATCTATGATACAATTTGTCTGGTGAGATATGGTCTCTAGGTCAAACCATGAATTTTTGTTAAATTTTTTATCTTGATTACATATAATAGAATTTCTGTTATGGGAAAATATGCATGTTTTGATAGATTTAAATTCAGAATAAATAGATATGATAATGTTGCCAGAAATTTTCATGAACTTAGGGTTACTGTATGCATGCGTTGAGACTGTTAGATTCATCTGTTTACTATCTATTATGTTTAATTGAAATATCTTGCTAAATTGCATGAGATTTCTGCTAAATGTTATAAATATATATAATGTTATAATAATTATAAGAAATTAACTATATGATATGTTCCATGCGTAGAGTTTATGGTTAAAATTTGGAACCGGTTTGATATATGTAGGTACTGTTTGCAATAGTAAAGGTATTAAAAGCCATATTATGCATGATTATTCAAGAAATAGTATTTTCCAGTGATTAGTATCATGCTTAGGTACAGTTATGCATGTTTTAATACTATTAGACAGCCATGATAGGTTTTGTAAACTGAATATATGTGTTTGAATTGTATGCATGTGAATGGACCAATAAGTGCATGTAAAATGATGTTAATCATGTGATTAATTTCGAAAGTGTGATTAAGTGAATGTCTACCGAAATTGACACTGCTACCATAGAAGGCTATGGAGCCGTACTGTAGAAAAGTCCCCATGGGAAGGGTAAATGTGTATGTGATATCCTATGGGCATCAGGATGAAATCCTAGAGGTGGACAAGTACCACTGGTTAGGGTAGAGAGGGCTTCTTCCGGTTCTGCGTAGTTACCAAGATTCGTCACTATAATGCCTAGGTGACGGGTATGTGTTATGGGATATGTGTGTCCTTCTTTATGGTGGTTCGGACTATGGTCACGGCAAAAGAAAGATAATGTGTAAAAATGTGAGATGTGTGTGAATGAGCAAAGTGCTTATGTGAAATTGATGTGCTATTATGTTATAATGTGAAACCATGTGATCATGATATATTATGTTAAAACAACAAGAAAAATGTGTGATTATATGATATAAAAACATGTGAAAAGTGATAGATATCATGCTAGGTTTGTTAGTAACCATGTGTTTAATTCCATGTTAAAATTAATTGAAAAAATGTTGTGAATGAGTTGTATTTGATATCATGATTTAAGCTAAAACCATGTGTAGATAGCACGTTATAGGTTATTTATTTGTACTTGTTTATTATGACATGAACCATGTGGTAAGATTACTCTTGTTGGTAAAAGAATAGCATGAATGTGATATGTGTAAGTATGTGCCAATGGGTTACTTGCTGAGTCTTTTGTGAAGACTCATACTTGCTTTAACATATAGGTGAGACAGGTGTCCCCGTGCTTGAGGAGGACATTGTGAGGAGCGACTCTGAGCGAGAGGAGTAGCGAGATTGTGGAGGACTATTTGTTAGATTGCACTTTCTTTTACTAGTATGTGGACAATGATGTTATGTTATAGACTTGTATAATTATGAACTTTGTTTATTTCATTGCTAATATATAGACTGTGGAATGTGTGTAATGATGATGGAATAAGATTACTTTCAATTCTGTTGTACTTCCTTTTGTTATTTTTGTACATTCTACCTACTGTGTTGTGTTGAGTACATGTCCCAGTGTGACGGCGCCCTTTATATTGATGTGGACTGGTATACTCGTACTGGTATAAGGAGGGTCGCTACAAATGAACACAGAGATTTTATCCTGGTTCGGTACTTCTCTAAAGGAAGACCTATGTCCAGTCCCCAAGGAAATTTTGGGATTTCACTAACCAGGGTACAATCCCCCCAAGGATATACAAATCCCCAGTTCCCTACTGGTCCTCCTCCTTTCTGATTAGGAAGGAAACTCACTTTTATTGTAGGTCAAGAAGCCAACCTCTTGGATCAAATCCCAGTGCGGTTCTGCTGACACCAACGCCAGCTAGGTTCTTCCCATACCCAAAAGGAAGTGCTAACAATAGTCCTTAGCTGGACAGACACCGCCAGCAACCCAACTGGCCTTCTCTTCACCCAAGAAGAGGCTCACTGTATACCGTCCTATAGCTGGACATAAATCTTTTTTAGAGAAGAAAGAACAGACTTAGAGTTGTACAAGAATGCACACTACAGAACATAAACTCTCAGTCGAAAAACTCTCCCCAAATTACAATGTAGCACAGAGAGAGTGAAGAGTGGAAAGGAGCTTGAAGCTTGAAGACTTCAGATGGCTGCTTGCACACTTCTTCTTGGGCTCGAGCTCTTTCTCTCTTCCCCATGAGAGTATGTGGAGTTGAAGTTTCTCACATGATGTACACTCTTTGAATGATCTTTAAGAATGTTTTGTGTTCTTCTTCTTCTCTTCTTCCTTTTATGGAGTAGCTTGAAGAGATTCGTTTGGGTTCTTTCTAGTTGTTGCTCATCATCTTCTTCATCTACTCTTCTTCTTCTGTCTAACAGTTACTTGGTGTAGAGAGAATTCTAAGTTTGTAGGCACAGAAGATAGAGTTAGACTAAAAAAGATCTTTTAACAGAAGCCCATACCTTGCATTGCTTCCATGTTTTGTTGCTGACAATTTGACCTTTTTATCTGTCAAAGAGATGACAATATAAGAGTTATAAATTCATTTGAATTCTCACTGGGCACCAAAGGATTTTGAATCATTTGGACTGAGAGGCAGTCGATGTCGTAAGGTAGTCGGAGTAAGTTAAAAAGACAATGATGTTCAAATAGAGTTTGATGTTTAAACGTAATTGATGTTCAAATATAATCGTTGTTTCAATGTAATGCATGTATAAGTGTAATCAATGTTGAGGCATATCATTGTTGAAATGAAGTCGATGTTGAAGTGAAATCGATGTTGAATGATATCGATGTTTCAATGGAGTCGATGTTTAAGTGAAATCGATGTTTCAGTGAAATCGATGTTTAAATTAAATCGATATCTGAGTATAGATTGTATGGTGAACCAAGGGCTAGAAAAAAAACTTGCTATTTTTTGCTTCATGGCGCTCTACTAGGTTGGGTCGTCTTGCCTGGCCACCGCCGCCTGGGGCTGGCAGGAGGGTTCTTCCTCCCCGCCATGGCGGATCCTACCGGGGGTGGAGGCGTCCCCATGGAACCACCCATTTCCAGATTATCCTATGCACAGATGCTTTCAGCGAACAAAGCTCTTCCGGCTGTGCAGATTGGAGTCAAGCTCCCGGCGTTCACTGACCAAGGAAAGCCGGCGGTCTACTTCTCCAAGGAGGAAATAGCTAGATCCATGGACCCTTTCAAGCATGCCATTTTTGCCAAGTGTTCTTATGGCCATTCCTCCATCCCGGATTAAAGTCATGCCTCTCACAACGCCTTCTCTTGTCTAAAGATTTTATTGTTAGTTCCTTGAATCCTCGGCACCTTCTATTCTGGTTTGACGATGAGCAAGACTTCATTAAGGTTCTCCTCTACATGAGCCTTTACATTAAAGGTTTCTTGATTATATTCTTTTGTTGGGATCCCTCTTTCGATTTCTCTTATGATCCAACTTTCATTCCTATTTGGATCGGATTCCCGTTATTGCAGGTTAACTTCTACCATGAAGATTTCTTCAGATACATCGCTGGCAACTTCCGCAACTTGCTGCAAGTCTATGAGGTTTCTAAAACCATGACGCAAACCCATGAGGCCCTAGTCTGTGTGGAGCTTGATATCAAAAAGCCCCAGATCTAAAAGGATCTGGATCGGCTGCGACGAGGACGGTCTTTTGCAAAAAATTCACTATCACAGAATTCCACAGGTTTGCTCCTTATGCCATAAGCTGGGTCACACCGTTGATGATTGTTACAGGAAGCAAACTACTAGCAATAAGTCTTCGAGCCATGAGTCTAAGGAGGTTCGTGATGAGGGAGCATGGCAGCGTCCATCCAAGGTGGGGCAGAAGAAGCAGTGGCAGAGGAAAGATGAAGATGTCTCGTTTACTCATGACTAGAATCAGTTTGAGTCCCTAACAGGAGACAAAGAGTCAGACCCTTTGCAAGTTGATGCGCAGGAAGAGAGGGATGCTCACGTGAATATCGAGTTGCCTTTGGAAGATGATAATCCTTGGTCAGGCTTCCAGAAAGGGGTTAGTCAGTTGGTGCAACTTTAGCCTATTTCTTCAGGCTTCCCTCCCGAGCAAATGCGGCCTAAGGCAATTTTGCCATGGAATATATATGTGCATGGGCATGAGGCGGAGTCTCCAGGCTACGTACCAGCATCTGGTAACGATCGGTTGGAGTTTTGCCCGTCTGGGTCGGTGCATATGCATGGCTCTGTTACACAGTGCATGGCTACTTCTACGTCTCGCGGTGGTAATCTTACTAAGTCCCTCCTTAAAGATGGTTTGTCCCCACAACATCAATCGGGATCTAGGGGCCAGTGGAGTTCTTGTATGCAAAGAAAATATGCTCATGCCCCGACCTGGAGTTTAATAAGGATGATCAGAGAGACATGGCAAGGGAATGAGACAAGGGCTAAGGCGAAAGCCGCTGGTACTTCTGAAGGATACATTTCCTGATGAATTGTTCGGCCCTGATATGGAATATCAGGGGAGTGGCTAATGCTACCTCAAAAATATTTAAAAAAATAATGTTGAAGCACAAGCCCCAGATTGTTGGTATATCTAAACCAAAAACTCACTTTAACAAGGCTCTGGCCCTGTGTCAAGTGCTACGTATGGATAGTTATGTCGGTAACATGAGAGATGATTCGAAGATCTGGGTGTTCTGGTAATTGTAGGACATTGTCCAAGTAGCTGCCTCTACCTCTCTGTCTATATCCCTTGTGTGCAATGCTGGTACATCTTCTATGTACTGCCTTACTGTTTATGATGATTGCAACTCGGCGGTCTGCAGAACTCTGTTCAGGGACCTTCTTCTATTTGCTCAATCTTTTCATAATATTCCCTGGCTGGTCACGGGAGATTTTAATTGCATCTCTTAACCCTTGCAAAAGCTTGGTGGTATTCTATCTGCTTCCACTTCTATGTCTGATTTTAATGATCTCATCATGGCTGCTGGTCTGTTTGATGTTGGCTACATAGGTTCCCCATTTACTTGGTCTAACAAGCAAACTGGTAATGCTTTGGTGAGGGCAAGGCTTGACAGGGCTTTGTTTAATAGCTATTGGCAGGATAATTCACCAGATACTATTGTCCGTCACCTTCCTCGTGGAGTCTCCGATCATTCCCCGTTGTTGGTCTCCCAAAAACCTATTGTTTAGCCCCTAGCCGCTCTTCATCTTGAGGATTGCTGGGCATCTCATGACTCCTTTTTGTCTGTTGTTTTCTTCTGCTTGGAGTGGGTTGAACAGAAATATACTCTTTTGATACTTATTTCCCATCTGAGAGCTGTTAAACAGGTGCTGCGCGTATATGGAACAAGGAGTTTTTGGTAAATTGTAGGATAATATTGGTGCTACCAGTCCGCTGTCACTCTCACTGAACAAAAGTTCGATGCTAATCCTTCTTCGAACAGAGTTGCTATGTCTGTTGCCCATGCCCAGCGACGTCGCGCACTTATTAACGAGGAGAAACTGTGTTGTCAAAAATCTGGATGGAATGGATGCGAAACGGGGATGGGAACACTGCATTCTATCAGGCAGTGGTTAAGAATACAGATGAGGAATTTATTCACAAACTTATGATTCAGATTTCTGAACAATGGTGTGAGGACCAGGACATTCTGAAAGACACTGCGTCCTCTTACTTTGAGGTTTTACTGACCTCTGAACGATCTATGGGAATGATGAGCTACTGCAGGTTATTCCCTCTCTCATCAAGACTGAGCAAAACACCTCCTTGTGCACTATCACTGACAGTGTTGAGGTCTTTGGTGCGGTGAAGGCTATGAATGAGAAGGGGGCTCTAGAACCTGATGGATTCCCTAGGTCTTTCTATTATATTTGTTGGGATATTGTTGGTGAAGATGTAGTGATTACAGTTCAAGATTTCTTGAAGGGCTATCCTTTACCTCGTGGTGCAACTTCATCTATTATTGCCTTGATTCCTAAAAAAAAGGATCCTCATACGTTTGGTGACTTCAGGCCAATCAGTCTTTGTATTTTTGCTACAAAATCATCTCTCGTATTCTCTCTGATCGTTTAACCAGCATTCTTCCTATCTTGATTTCAGAGGAGCAAGGGGCATTCGTGAAAGGTCCTTCTATTATTAAGAATGTGTCTATCTCTAGACACATGATGAAGGATATTAGCAGAAGTTCGTGGAAATAATGTTTTCTTCAAGCTGGATATGATGAGGATTATGACAGGGTGAAGTGGGAATTCTTATTTGTGGTTCTTCTCGAAATTTGGTTTCTCCCTCCCTTTTGTGTCCTACGTGGGGATGCTTATAGTAACTGTTGTTCTCCACTCTTTTCACAGCATCAGGTGGCTATTTTAAATCTTCCAGAGGTCTTAGACAAGTGACCCATTGGCCCCAGCTCTCTTTATTATTATGGAAGAGGCTCTCAACAGGGGTTTGCACATGCTTTTCTCTTCCTACGCTATTATTCCTTTCAAGGGTCCCCGGGGGTGTATACCTATCTCCCATCTTCTTTATGCTGACGATACCTTAATTTTCTTTAATGGTCAGACCAAAAATGTCACTAAGCTTCTTCATTTCCTGAATATGTATGAGGCTTCATCCGGGTAGAAAATAAATGCGTCCAAAAGCTCCTTCGTCATTTCTCAAAAAGATACTGCGGTCACTGTTCTTCTTCGCATCCAGGCCCTTACCGATTTCAGAAGATAGGAAGGTCTGTTATCCAACATGGGTGTTCCCCTTACCACTGGTCGTACTCTTGTATCCCATTATAAGCATATTTTGGACAAAGTGAATAATAAACTGGCTACTTGGAAATATAAGATGTATCTCAAGCTGGGCGGGTTACCTTGATTAACTCCGTCCATTGTTCGATTCTATCACTGCTTCTGCATCTGCTTACATAAGTCTGTTATCCAATATATTGAGAGTTGTTGCACCTCCTTCTTCTGGAATGGGGCGGACGATGTTCAGCGTAGACACTAGATTTCTTGCGAGAGTATCAAGAGACCGAAGCAAGAAGGAGGTCTGGGTGTTAGAAGCATGTGGCATGTCCATGTTTCTCTTATGGCCAAGCTTATTTGGAACGCTTTGTATGGCCATTCGCTGTGGTCTAAGTATGCTAGAATTAGATTCCTTTTGTCTCCATTCTCTGAAGTCACCAAAGCATTTCCCATAGGTATTTCTAAAGAGGTTTTCACTACGGCCAGAAATCTTATCATGCATAACTCTAGATGGATTCTAGGTGACGGTAAGGATATTGATATTCTTCGTCACAAGTGGATTGGCAGTGCCCCACTCATTGAAGCCCTCCTAGTCTTGCTCAAGAGCCATTTATTCAGTGAAAGATGTTGTAGACAATGATGACCATCCCTTCAAGAAGTTTGATGATATTCGTATGGTGCTGGACTGTATAACCTGTCAAACACCCCTAGTAGGTGTGTTGGGACAGCCAACGCTAATTGGAACTTCTCTGCCAACTCCGCCTTCCAGGTGATCAGGCTAAGGGGTGTTCATCGTCTAGCTCTGCTCAATATTTGGCATAATCATTTTAATCCTACGGTGGCTATTTTTGGTTGGCGCGTACTGCACCGTTTGGTTCCCACTGATGATCGCATTTCAGATTGTGGCATTCAATTAGCCTCCTTGTGTTCCTATTGCACTAATCATTCGGTTGAAAATCTTAACCATTTATTCCTTACTAGGGAGATCGCTATTTCATTGTGGTGCTGGGCCAGTCCCCTTATTCATCACAGTGTCATAGCTCCTCATATCTCTTCTACCCTTTGGAAAATTATCTCAGTGTCCAACTGCCATTCTGCTTCTAGTTTCATGCTACCTATGTTGTTCTTTGCTGTTGTGGGAGATTTGGAAGTTCATATGTGCCAAGTGTTATGATTCCAGAATGAAGACTCTGAATAGAATCATCTCCGATATCACATTTGCCATTAACGTGGCTGTTCAGAGCATTATCTTTAAGAAGGAGTGCACCTAGAATCAGCTTAGTATTCTCCTGCAATATGGTTTCAAACCTAAAGTCATGACGAAAGTGCCCAAAGTTGTAAGGTGGTCTCCTCCTCAGTATGGTTTCAGCCTCAACGTGGATGGTGCTTGTAAAGGTAATCCCGACCCTTGCGGCGGTGGAGGTTGTATTCGGGATTCAAATGGTGATATCTGTCTGGGTTTTTCCTTCTTCTATGGTCAAGGAAACAGTGTGATTGCAGAGGTTTGTGCTCTTTGTGATGGCTTAAGGTTGGCTGAATACCATGGCATTCCTATCTCTATTGTCCACTCGGACTCCCATGCGCTGGTGCACTCTTTCAAATCCAACAGGTGCCCTTCGTAGAAGTGTATTTGGTGGTGGCGTGCTGCAAGTTCTCTTTTAAGCAATTCGACCATCCAGTTTGTTCATGCCTACAGAGAGACCAATAGGGTGGCGGATGTACTGGCCTCCTATATGTATGACAAAGGTGGTTGCTCAGTCTTTAGCCATTTTTCTCTTCCCACTGTGTGTAAAGGTCCAGATTTGCTTGACAAAATTGGTCTCTCTTCTGTTAGGTTGCTCTAAATTCTGGTCTCCAGGGTATGCCCCGTTGATTTCATGTATATGAGTTTTGATATATATAAAATTTTGGTACAGGATACAACCAGGGGAGTGAGAACACTATCTCCTGCTGGGATTAGTGCACTTAGCTGGTCTTTTCTCCTTGTGCCTTTACCTAAAAAAAAAAAAATCTATCTCTAAGTGAAATCGATGTGTTTAATGAAATCGATGTTCAGACGAAGTTGATGTTAAGTGAATTATAACGATGTGGACTTTAAAGACAGTAATCGATGTAGCACTTAGTTAGTAATCAATGTTCATTGAACAACATCATTTTTCTTTTCAGTACAAGTCATGAATCAATAGTGCCATAGTATGTTGTATTTACGAGAAAACATGATATTAAATTATTCATAATTTTTAATAAATCATGAGTGTGATACCCCAAATTTTCTTTCTTTATATTGTGCATGTGTCTTTACTTATCGCGTGTATAGCATATCATTCATTGTGCATATTACCATTTCTATACTCTCATGACACATGCATGTTATACCAGGTATTTTTAGATGAGAATAGGCAATTAGCTAATTGATGTATATTGGTAGTCTACTAAATCCTAGCATATATAATTAAGTAATATCACGCATGTTTAATCTAATTACCGATATGCACGTTGTATTTATCTATTTTATGCATAATATATAGAATTATTTGTATACGTGTGCGTATTTAACATATGTCAATTCAAGTGTGTGCATGCAAGAATTATTTTATTGTATAGAGTATTCTTAGTTAACTTACTTCATATTGCATCTTAATAACACTATACATGTATTATCTAAATCTAAAGTGCATATTATACTACCTATTCCATGGATATTGTGTTAAGTATACGAAGTATAAATGTATATATGTATGTTATCTTATGCATGTGATATCTATCTATCTAATCCTATGTACATCAATCATCTATAGTATATGAATAGTACTTAAATAACATTGTGCATGTGATAGGTAAGTAATGCTATAGGCCATGTAAGTACATGAAAGTTATTTTGTATAAGTATATATATAAATGTGCATGCATTATCTAGCTATCAATGTATGTAGAACTCATGCATATTGTATGTGTTGTGCACATAGTAAGAAATTATTGTCATACATTTTGTAAATAATTATGAGTTTATTTCCATGCATGTAAAATATATTTAAATGTATATGAATTATTTAATTATTGATGTGCCCCTTGTATTTAATTATTTTTATACTGTTGTAAGTAACCATGGTGTAATGTATACATACATATGTTATTCTTGTTTAAAAGAAATCTGTCTACTTTAGCATGTTAAACTATTTATGGTGTGTAAGGTACTTGAATGATAATATACATGTATAATTTAACTAATGAGGAATTCATTTCATTATAAGTTCATGCATGATGTAATAATCATGTAATGTGTATGTATATGTGTGTATATGTATGTTATTGATGAATATTATCCTTAATTATGATTAGGGTAAGTTGTATTTAATTAATATTACGTAATGCATGTACTTTATGTGGTAAGGATAATGTAGTTATTTTTGCATATACTAAATTGTTTTGGTGTATTTATGCATTTATTTTAGGGTTTGGTGGAGTTTTGATTGCACTGTGCAGTGGGCGGCCAAGACCTGGACACAACACTGCCAAGACTGTGATTGGCGTCCACATCCCTGGACGCCAATACACATGGGCAGCCACCCCCTGGACGCCAACCCCCTGTTGGCGGCCAGCCCCTTGATGTCAACTGTGCAGTTGACTACAACTGATGTTGACGTCAACATCCTCCTGCGTAACGGTTCCAGATTTGTTAATGCTCGCTGTAACGACCCGACCCTCCGGACCCCCACTAGGGCCCGAAGTTCGCGTCGCCACCCACGGATCTGAAGACCCGAAGGGTTATATGAACAAGCTAGTGAGATATGTACTGAGTTCAAATAACTATAACCATTTATACATTATACAAAAGTCGTTGTACAATGTGTCCCAAGCAAAAGCATAGGTACGAGAGAAAAGGTGCAGTCCTTAAGGAGCATACCCTGAGGACTTGCAAAACACAACTCTCAGCTCACTCGGGTACAAGAGCTCACAACACTCGCTCTCACTGCTGCTGACAACAACACGACGCCACAGCTGCCTCTGCAACCCGTCCGACACCGAGCTCTCTCGACGACGAGCCCCTAGATGAAGGAAGTAGGTGGGGGGTGAGCCTCGCGCACAAGGCCCAGTAGGGATTACCAGTCCCTCACCGGCCAGAGCAGCAAGAACTCCGAAAACATGAAACTACACTAGAAAGTTGTAAAGCGAGTAAAACCTACAGCATGGTACTACTAAGCAGCAAAAGAGAACATACAACGCCACGACCACCAACCAAAGTCATGGCACACACACGACTCCCACAGAAACCAACGGAGTCGGGCACAAAGCGGAAGCATGCTCAGCACACCTGCCGAGACCACGGAACAACCAAGTGAGAACGACGTCTCACCGCAAGCACGGCTACCTCAGACCTCTACAAGGTCGAGGGCCCACAAGCAGAACAACCCCAGACCCCGGACACACCGCCAGGTCACGAAGCTACACACACCGGTGCCATCACAGGCTGGCACCCAAGAACGGACCACGGAACGAGAGAACAATGAAGCAGGAACCACCAGAAGCACGGTTCTGCCCAGGCCAGACCAACGACGCCCACGAAAACTAGGCACAGCCGGCTATAACCATGTGCAGGCTCGGGTAATGAGGAAGACTTGGAAACTTCGCGAGGAAGCGTCGTCCACAACAGCACCAGCCAACCCGCCGCTAGCAGCCAAGAGAAGGGGACCCGCAGTCCCACACACTCTGCTCACTAGCCTAGCTCCTGCCTCCACCCCCCGCGAAGGGCGAGACAGAGCCGCCACAGAAACACACCAACTCACGCAACACCGCAGCTGGCCAAGGTGCGGCCTCATCCCTGGCACCACTACGTGGCTCCGAACCCCTCGGCGTCCCAGACCTAGACAAGAGAGGTCTACAAACGACTCAGTGCCACTGTCCAACCTCATTTTCCCCCTCACCCAGAGTCCGCCCTGTCGGCTGCCAACTCGAGCACGCTCATAGCCGAAGTACTCTCCTCAACAGGCTCCCGAGGACGGGGGGCCCAGGAAACCGAGACAACCTCTGAAAGGGACAAGCCCTCAAGTGCCAAGCACCGGCGAACGAAAAGAACAGGCGGGGCCAAACAACAAAACCACGCCGAACCGTTGGCTTGTAACCACGACAAGCCCAGCAGGCGAGAAGCACACATAAACCCTCGACAGGGTTGTCGGCCAACTAACCACGCACGGAAAATCGGAGTCTCAGACACTACCAGCTAGCACGGAAACCCGGCTCTGCTAATAATTGATTGACCGCCAGTCAATCGTTATTAGACAGACGTGACCCTCCTGGCACCACTGCCAGGACACGGCCACGAAGGTGTCACCTTCGGTCACTGAACGCAGAGAGGCAGCCAGCCGCGTTCCCTACCAGAAGGTCCTAAGGGCAAAGCCTGCCCTGGGGTACACGCCGACACACAAACCGGCCACGGAACCACCCAGCAGGCACAGGCACTGTCGCGCCCCCACAGGCCGTCGCGATGCCATCGTGACAGGGAAGGGCGCCGCGACAATAGCCTTGATGCGACGGGGCAACGCGTCGCGACAGCCTCGCTGTCGCGATGGGAAACCAGGTCACGACAGCGACCGTTATCGCGACCGCCATCCGCTCTGCGATAAGGTCGCGCCCGACTGGGGCGACGCCTCTACTGATGTCGCGACGCACACCGCGGCCGCGACATCAGTCGGGAGGCAGACCATGGGATGCTCCATCCCGGGCTGCCCAAAACCATACAAACATGCACACACGGGGAGGTGAGCATGGGAAAGCTGTAAAGCTAACTACCAAACCTCGAGGACTCCCGATCCACCCAGATTGGGAAGGGCACAAGAATCCCCCTACCGTAAACGAAGAACCGAACCCCGTAGGGCCCTTCTCGTAGGAATGAACACCTCCTCCTTGCTCCACGCATGCTCCACGACGCCGGGACACCACGCACGGCCTACTCCTCCCCTAAAACACACAAAGGGGAGAAGAGGGGAGGAAGAGGTCGCCGGAGGGAGAGGGAGAGGGAGAAGGGAAGAGAGAGAGGGGAATGGGGTGGCCGGCCTGCGCCTTAGGCCCCCGCACCCAGACCACGACGGCCCGCCCCGTCGCATTACAGACCTTAACGCGACGAGTCAATGGACCGCGACAAGAACGCGCCCCCACGGGCACCGCGACAACACGACAGGCCGTATTGACATGTCTGCCTCCCTGACAGGCGTCAGAGGACCGGACAGCGCAACATGACAAAACACTGTCGCGGCCCGTTGACCTGGCGCGATAGCAAGACGCAACGGAGAACCAGGGTGCGACCAACACCGACCCACAAGCTCGTCGCGACACGGATGACTGGGTGCCGACGCGATACCAACGCATCACCGAGCCTGGACGCGTCAGTGGCCAGTCATCCCACGACATCGGATGGAGCCAGGAAATCGGGTCTTACACTCGCGTTTTGGCCAGTTCCAGATTAGGAAACCCATCCTAATGTGTAGGAAACCTACCCTACTATGTACCCCAAACCCCAAGCCTATAAAATACCCATCTTAGGTCGAGGAGAAGGCTTTTAGCATTGGGTGAAACCCTTGGACCCGAGATGAGGAAAAGCTGATCTTTGGAGGGCCGGATCCGTCGACTGGAGGTGTTCCCAGAGGAGCTACACCAACTGGAGGATAGCCTATGCGTAGGAGAAGAGATCCGAACTTCGAGGAACCGTCTGCATCCACAGAAGAACCAGATCTAAGGCATTTCTGAGCACCTTCTTGGCAAGGCCAAGGAGGGCTTCACCGGCGATTCTTGATCTTCGTAGATTTTTTTTTAGAGGCAAGTAAACCCTATCTTAATCCTATACATGTCCCCTAAGTCTAAGGTATTTTTTAGATTTTTCCTCGAGTCCTGGAACCCCAAATTCACTCTTTTATTGTGCCGTCTGTGTGAGCTGCTGGGAAGAAGTTGGCGGTAGCATCTGCTGCAGTCAAGTTCTTGAGTTGGCGGCAAGGGATGCTGCAGTTGAAAGTAAATGGCCACATCCCTTGACGTCTACTTCTTCAGTGTTCTGAAATTTTGCTTTTTGATCTTTTTAGCTGTTTAAATGATTTCTAGACGTAGTTACATGCTATAATTTTATGGGTGATTGTAAACAGTCATTAGGTCATATCATGAGGTTGCCCTACTTTTATGTGAACTATGTGAATTATTAAAACTCAATAATTACATTTTGAGCATCACATAAACATGATTAATCTAGTAAAAATAGATTTACTGTAAGTTAGAGTCTTATAATTTTTACATGACAGCATGAGGTCTACTATTTTAATTTTGAACTGTTAGCACCCAACCATGTTCATATGTTCCATGTATAAAGATATTTCAATGAATATGTCTTAAATATTGTTTAAATTGTAGAAATATGTTTACTGTTCAAAAAATCTAGAAAATTGTATATGTGATATGTTTACTTCTATTACCTATGATAAAAATTTAGAACTAATCTAATGATAGTAATTGTAATTGTTAGTTAAATTATGGGAACTATTCACATTTGATATGGTAGAACTAATCTTGTGTAATTCAGAAATTAACAGCATGTTTAAGACTGAATTATGAGTTGTTTTATTTCTGAAAACAGTAGTATCATGTTAGGTTAACTGAGATATGTGCAATTGACCCATACTACATGTAAAGTGTAGTAATAGTTTATATGAAGTGTGTGAATAATGAAAGAAAGTGCGATAAAGTGAATGTATAATAATTGGGCCAAGAATGACACTGCTACCCCTAGAGGCTTTGAGAGTTGTACATAGAAAAGTCCCTATGGAAGGCTCTACATTGTAAAAGTATGACCTAAGGGCATTAGGAAAAACCTAGAGGTAGACAAGTACCACTGAATAGGGTGGAGAGGGCTTCTCCCGGTCTGCGTAATTACCAAGATTCACCACTACATTGCAGGTGGTGGGTATGTGATTATGAGTTGTGTTATGAGTTATGTGTTATGAGTTGTGATATGAGTTTGTGCTATGAGATGAGTTATGAGTTATGAGATATTGGTTTGTGTCCTCTAATAGGTAGTTAGGACTATGTGCCATGGCATTTTACGTAATGAAATATGAATAAAGTGTGAGATGATATGCGAATGTGGCACGTGATGAGTGCAAATGATATAATATGTGATAAGTGAAAACCAAAGGGTAAATGATATGAAGAATGTGTGAAAAGATATGTAAGAGAGAGAGTAAATATAAATGAGAACGTGATTTCATGTGAAACCAATATGATAGTGCATATGTTCATACTTCCATGTATTAATACTTAAATTGCAATATCATGTCATGTATTCATTAATCTTCTTGTAATAATGTATGTGAGTATATATGTATATATGTGTAAACATGCGAATTATGCAACACAAAAATGTGAAATATGTGGAATGCTAAATGAATAAGATAATGCGTAAATAGATCTAATTCTATGTAATTGAGTTTGTTTCATGTCAAACAGCAAGTAAAGTGTGGCTATGAATGTAATAAATACATGTAAGAATGTTAGTTCCATGCTAGATGTAATGTTCAATTAGTATAAAGTTCCATGGTTAAGTGCTTGTTGTTGCCAACCAATTTGACCATGTTTTAACTTTTCAATTCATGCTATAAAATATGAAACCATGTGTATGAGATTTAATTATATTAAAACATAAAGCAAAATGTACAATTAAATGTGAAAAGTGCATCTGAAAAGTGAATAGTCATCATATTAGGTTGTTCTTTTCTTTATGCTCAATTCTATGTTCTAGTTGTAGAAATATGTCATGAAATGGAATAATGTGTGGATGGATGAATCATGCTACATGTTAGGTGTAGAAAATATGTACAAGTGTATAATATAGTACCCATGATTTAGAATAAACACACTATAGACTAATGCATGTGTAAGTGATTAAAATCTGTGTTGATAGTTAAGAGTAAGTACCATGTGTATTTTGTAGTTTAAATGATAGTATGTATTCGTTAATGTTTAATAGCTTAACATGATGTGATATGTTTAAGATTAAGCCTTTGGTTTGCTTGCTGAGTCTTTGGACTCACCCTCTCTTCGGCTACAGGTGAGACATGTATTCACTTTTTGGAGGAAGGCATAGCGAAGGTTGATCTCCTGGAGGAGTAGCTTTTGATAAGCGATTAGTAGTTGTACTTTTATTTTCATAGCTTGAATAAAGAAATTGTATGGACAATATTGGACAATGTAGTTCTTTTATCATGTAATAATGTGGACATTGTCATTTTATTTCGCTATATAGACTGTGGAATGTGTGATGGTGATGGAGTAAGCGTTGAGTAATTATTTTTATTTCCGCGGTTATAAATTGCTATCCACGTACTTTTCAACCTATCGGCTAGTGTTGGGTTATTATCCCACTGTGACGGCGCTCTTTATACCGATGGGGATTGGTATAATCGTACCGGTATGAGGAGGGTCGTTACAATGAGTTTTGTTATCACCAAAATAAAAGATAAAATATAAAAGTGGTTCAGCAATCTCGCACTTTTTGGTGATGACAAAACTTATGAGAATTTTCTGACATAAACAAAAATCAAGCATTCAACAGAAAATTCATGAATAAAATACTCTCCGCCTTTTTGTCAATACCCAAAAAAAAGAAGGATCTTACCATTTGCATATTTCTTCTTGTAAAGACTTCTTACCAATACTACCTGTGGGTTTGAATGAGAGGGGTGTGTTTTACTGCTCCCCCTTAGTGCTTGCTCCCCCTTAGAGTATGGCTCCCCCTTAATATAAGGCTTGATGAGTCTTCATTGTCTGTCGACAGTTGTTTCATGGTGTGTCGACCTGATCTTCTATGTGTGTCGACTTGTTGTTTGATCTTGTTGTTTCATGACATATCCATTTGTTGTTTGTCAAGTCTTCAGGACTTTTACCTGCATTGAGTCTTATAAAAAAGAACTTGGCAAACTTATTATTAGTACTGTAAATTAAATACAAAATATGTGACTACTCGCTCTTCAGATATGAGTTTGATGAAGAGCTTGGTAGTCCACCAATGCCTAAGCAACCTTTTATCCTAATGCTCCAAGGCTATCCTGCAAATAAACTACTTAGAAGTAGGTACCCAAATCTTTTTGAGTCCTTGATGGTTAGATGTATAAAAATAACCTTTAGGAATCCAAACTAGGTGTCTAGTTGTGTAGGTATTTACTGTGTGGCCTAATTTGTTGCAATGAGAACAAGTATGAACATAATTTGTTTTGCAGGCCTTATTGTCTAACACAAGATTTTTAGAAACTTTTTTCTTTTGAGAGCATTTGTTCATTACAGGGGCCTTTTTCTGAGGCATCTTGGTTTCTTTCGCAAATTTTGGCAATCGATATTTTTTTGGATACATAATTTGTTTTCCTTCTTCAGGAGGTTCGTATGCAAGACCTTGTTTATTGTTGCCAGATTTTGAGCCTTTTAGGCATAGATCTAGAGATGTTTTTTTCTTTGTTAATTTTCTAATTGATTCTTTTTAAATAAAGATTTGTTCAGTCAGAGTTTCAATTTTTCTTCTAACTCTAATTTTCATTGTTCTTGCTCTTTAGATCTTCGATGAAAAATAATTATTATTTTTACTTTCCTTTAATTGTGTTTCCAATTGTTTCATATCTGATTAAAGATCAGATTAGTGTTTTCTAAGCAAGTAAGGTTATTTTTTAGATTCTTCATTCTTTTACAACACCTTTATGATTTTCATAAAGTTTCATTAAGTCATTTTCTAAATCTTCAGACTTGGACCTGAATCAGTGCAAGAATTAAAAGATGGGTCAGGATGTACCTCATCTATCCTGTCATGAGGGCTAGACTTACTGCTCTTCTTCTGAATCTGATGTGTTGAACCCCTCTTTATAACTTCATATTTTGGTGCTAACAAAATTTATGATTAGATTGTTTCTCCATCATATTTATGATTATTTTACGGTGCACTAAAATGCTAAATCGATGTTCATTCAATGTACATGGATTTCTATTCAAAGTGCCACATCGATTTCACCAACAAACGACTTGATAAGTTACACAACGATTTGATTGTGAACGATTCATTAAAGGAACACACGATTTGACCTTTAACAATTTCATAAGTGAGAAACAATGATATGCTCTCATATCGATTTGGTTCTCAATACAATTCATAAGTGAGAACACGATTGGCTCTCATATCGATTTGGTTTCTCATAACGATTTGATAAGTGAGCGCAAACGATTTGCCCTCACATCGATTTGCCTTCTATAATGATTCGTTAAGGCTCATAACGATTTGGTTGTCATAACGATTTCATAAGTGAGAACAACGATTTGCACTCATATTGATTGGTTCTCACAACGATACGATAAGTGCCATAACAATTTGCTTCTCACATCGATTTTTGATTTCATACGGTTTGCTAAGACTTACAACGATTTGACATTCATAACGATTTGTTAAGTCTTATAAGCATAACGATTTGATAAGTGACTTAAACAATGATTCACTTCAATTTTAAACCACAGTTTGTTATAAGTGCTTTTTGGCGCTTAATAAAAATTCAAATATCTTCTAACAGAAAAGCTACATGAATATTATCAGAGCCTTGTCAGAAAAAAGATAGGAACTACTATTTTCAGCATGATAGCAAAACACAGTAGCATGCATTGTTATCTTATAAACACTCTTTTATGCTAACACTCTCTTCTATGCTGATAGACCTCGAAGACCACCAGAGTCTGATTAAGACAAATGAAGAGAAGATGAGCAACGGCTAGAACTCCAACGGATCTCTTCAACAGATCCATTCAAAAGCTGCTCATATAAAAGATGAAGCATGGCTGAAGAAAACAAAGAGAGCTTTCCTGAATATCCTTGAAGGAGTGTACATCGAGTGAGGAACTTCAAATTCCACATACACTCAATGAAAGAGAGAAAGAGCCTGAGCCAAGAAGAAGAAGCAAAAGCATCTCAAGCTTTCAAGCCTTCAAGCTTTCTTTTCTCTCTTCATTCTCTCTCTGAGCTCATTGTAAATCTGGGGGGGAGAATCCTTGACAGTGAGCTAAGTTCCCAGTGTTCATCCTTGTATTGGATATCTCGGTCTGATTTTTCTTTTTAAGAAAGATTTCTGTCCACTGTAGGACTGTATACAGTGTAGACCTAGCTAGGGTTTGTGTCTAGTAGAACCGCACTGGGGTTTGTACCAGGAGGTTTGGCTTCTTGACCTGTAATAGAAGGGGACTGCCTTCTTGCCGGGAAAGAGAAGAGAACCTGGTGGGTTCCAAGGTGTTGTAATTCTCTTCGGGTTGTGAGAGAAACCAACTAGGGTGCTGGGTGTTTATTGTGTCCTTGAGGGGGGACTATACCCTTAGTTAGTGAAATCCCAAGAGGTAGCGGGGGGACTGGAGTAGGACTTCCATGTGGGAAAGGCCGAACCAGGATAAATTCCTTGTGTCTTTTTGTGTATTGTTTATTTACTTCCGCCACTGCTACGGTTATCACATACACTAACTACAAACTTTCAAGTGATAATTTTCTGTGTTTAATTTTCTATTTCATATTTCAGAAAACCTATTCAACCCCCCCCCCCCCCCCCCCGCCCCTCTACGTTAACTTGCGACCGTACTAGAAAAGAGTGGACCAACAGTGGTATCAAAGCGGGTCTCTGAACATCAAAGAAGATACAACGATTTAGAGCAAGATCCATGGCAGCTCAAGGATATGCTGAAGGGCAATCAGTTACCAGACCTCCATTGATTGATGGAGAGGACTACCATACTGGAAGATGAAAATGGAATGCTTCATTCGAGGCAAAGACTTTGATTTGTGGTAGGTAATTGAGGTAGGTGATTATGTATTACCCTGCTGCTGGTACTACTGCCATTACTGCAGTAGATAAAGTTAAAATATCATTAAACTTTAAGGCTAAAAACTATATATGTTGCGCTTTATCTAAAAGAGAATTCAGTAGAGTATCTACATGTAAACTACTAAAGAAATTGGAAAAACTACAGATAACTTATGAAGGGACAGATAAAGTGAAACAAACTAGGATAGACATTCTTATCTCACAATATGAAGCGATTTAAAATGCTTCCTAAGTGAAAAACATACTCAAATGTATAATAGATTTTCAAGCATAGTAGTAGGTCTGAGCTCCCTGGCAAAATCTCTCTAATGAGGAAACTGTGAGAAAAATACTTAGATCTTTAACTATTTCATGACCCCTAAGGTCCACAGCTATTGAAGAAGCCCATGATCTAACCAAAGTTTTCTATTAATAAGCTAATTGGTTCCCTCATGGCACATGAAATTAATATGGAGCGTCTATCTGAAAGCTCATCAAAGCAAAAATGTACTAATGCTCTTAAAGTGGTAGTTGCTCCTTCCACTTCTTCTTCTCTAGCTTAAAAATTACAGGATCTAAAGATAGTGATGTTGATGAAGTACTGTCCAAACTTCAGACGATTTTAAAGAAGAAGAAAAATGGGTCAAGAAGGATCCAAAGGAAAGAGAAAAAGGAGAATGAACCAGTCTGCTATGAATGCAGAAAACCTGGTCATCTGAGACCAGATGTCCAAGACTCAAGAAGACTGGTCAAATCGAAAAAGTCCAAGAAGAAGCACAAGAAGTTCAAAAGAAAAGTCATGTGGCTGCTTGGGGAAAATGAAGAGGACACAAGCTCAGACTCACCAAGCTCAAGTTCGGAGAAAGAGAAAGTAAATCTAGCCCTCATGGTAGGACTAGATGAGGTACATTCTGACTCATTTTTTAATTCATGCAAAATCCAGGGTCAGAATCTGAAGATTTAGAAGAAGTCTTTAATGAACTTTAGATAAACACAAGGTTGTTGTAAAGAATTGAAAAATATCAAGAACAACCTTACTTGTTTAGAAAACACTAATTCTGATCTTAAATCAGAAATGAACAATTAGAAGAACAATTGAAAGAATGTAAAGATAATAATCATCTTTTAAATTAAGATTTGAAAACCAAGAATAATGAGAAGTTAGAGTTAGAAGAAAATTAAAAACTCTAACTGAAGAAAATTTGTATTTAAAAAGAATCAGTTAGAAAAATAACTAAAGGAAAAACATCTGTAGCCCTATGATTAAAAGGGTCAAAATCGGAAATAATAAACAAGGGCTTGGATACATTCCTCAGAAAAAGAAAAACAAGTAATAACTCGAGAAAAATATCTTTTGCCAAAATTTGTAAAAGAAACCAAAATGACTCAGAAAAAGGCCTCTAAAATGAACAAGTCTTATCAAAAGAAAAAGGTCTCAAAAAAGTGTGTTCTAAACTGTAAAATAGATTACATTCATTGTTGTTCTCATTGCAATAAATTAGGACACACTGTAAACACCTGCACAACAAGGCACCTAGTATGGATCCCGAAAGGATATTTTTATGCATCTAACCATCAAGGACCCAAAAGATTTGGGGTACCTATTTCTAAATAAGTTGTCTGCGGGGTAGCCTTGGAGCATCATGATCAAGGATGCTCAAGGCAAAGTGTCACTACCAACTCTTCATCCAAATCTCATCTGAAGAGGAGTATCATAAATAGGTTTTTTATATTTCTACTAACAATGATTGCAAGTTTTCTTTTAAGATGTATGCAGATAAAAACTCTTGAAGATTGACAAAAACATGTCAAAGGTCAAGAGTAACAAGATCTGACTTGCCTCACATTAAGGGGGAGTCTCATGCTCAGGGGGAGCCGTCACTAATGGGGAGTTATTCATTAAATGTCTATTATTGTTGACCCCTCAATGGTAAGAAAACTTTCTCAAAGGGGAGAGATGCATGGTAAGATCTTCACTTTTGGTTAGTGATAAAAAGGGGGAGAATATGTATGTTCCATGAATTTTTCTGCATTTTCTATGCTTCATATATTTGTTGTCCAATTCACATAAATTTTGTCATGACACAAAAGGGGGAGATTGTTGAACCACTCTTTATTACCTTCAATTTGGTGCTAACAAATTTATGATTAGATGTTTCGTCAATATTTATGATTATTTTAAGGTGCACCAAAAAGCTAAATCGATGTTCATTCAATATACATCAATTTCTATTCAAAGTGCCACATCGATTTCACTAACAAACGACTTGATAAGTTACACAACGATTTGATTGTCTAACGATTCGTTAAGTGAAACATCGATTTGACCGTATAACAATTTCATAAGTGAGAACAACGATTTTCTCTCATATCGATTTGGTTCTCATAACGATTTCATAAGTTAGAACAACGATTTGCTCTCATATCAATTTGGTTCTCATAACGATTTGGTAAGTGAGCACAACGATTTGCCCTCACATCGATTTACCTTCTTTAACGATTCGTTAAGGCTCATAACGATTTGGTTCTCATAAAGATTTCATAAGTGAGAACAACGATTTGCTCTCATATCGATTTGGTTCTCACAACGATTCGATAAGCGCCATAACGATTTGCTTCTCACATCGATTTGTTAAGTTTCATAACGGTTTGCTAAGACTTACAACGATTGCCATTCATAACGATTTGTGAAGTCTTATCAGTATACGATTTGATAAGTGACTTAAACAATGATTCACTTCAATTTAAACACAGTTTGTTTAAGTGCTTTTTGGCGCCTAATGAAAAGTCAAATATCTTCTGACAGAAAAAGCTACATGCGTATTTCAGAGTCTTGTCAGAAAAAGATATGAACTACTATTTTCAGCATGATAGCAGAAACATAGAAGCATGCACTGTTATCTTATAAACACTCTTTTATTCTAACACTCTCTTCTATGCTCACAGACCTCGAAGACCACCAGAGTCTGATTAAGACAAATGAAGAGAAGATGAGCAACGACTAGAACTCCAACGGATCTCTTCAACGGATCCATTCAAAAGTTGCTCATATAAAAGATGAAGCATGTCTGAAGAAAACAAAGAGAGTTTTCCTGAATATCCTTGAAGGAGTGTACATCCAGTGAGGAACTTCAAATTCCACATACACTCAAAGAAAGAGAGGAAAGAGCCTGAGCCAAGAAGAAGCAAGCAAAAGCGTCTCAAGCTTTCAAGCCTTCAGCTTTCTTTTCTCTCTTCATTCTCTCTCTCAGGTCATTATAAATCTGGGGGAGAATCCTTGACTGTGAGCTAAGTCCTAGTGTTCATCTTGTATTAGCTCTCGATCTGATCTTTCTTTACAAAGAAAGATTTCTGTCTAGCTGTAGGACTGTATACAGTGTAGAACGTAGCTAGGGATTTGTGTCTAGCAGAACCGCACTGGGGTTTGTACCAGGAGGTTGGCTTCTTGACTTGTAATAGAAGTGGGCTGCCTTCTTGCCCGGGAAAGAGAAGAAGACCTGGTGGGATCCAGGGTGTTGTAATTCCTCTTCGGGTTGTGAAGAGAAGACCAACTGGGGTACTGGGTGTTGTAGTGTCCTTGAGGAGGACTGTACCCTTGGTTAGTAAAATCTCAATAGGTTGCTTGGGGACTGGACGTAGGACTTCCATGTGGGAAGGGCCGAACCAGGATAAATTCCTTGTGTCTTTTGTGTGATTGTTTATTTGCTTCCGCACTGCTACTCGCTATCACACTAAACTAACCAAACTTTCAAGTGATAATTTTCTTTGTTTAAGTTTCTATTTTAGATTTTAGAAAAACCTATTCACCCCCCCCCCCCTCTAGGTTAACTTGATGTCGTACCAGAAAAGAGTGGACCAACATCTTAGCTTGATGAATCTGAAGTGGAGACTTCTTCATTTTCCCAAGCAGCTACATGGCTTTTATTTTGAATTTCTTGTGCTACTTCTTGGATTTTTCTAGATGACCAGTCTTTGAGTCTTGAACAATCTGGTCTTAGATGTCCAGGTTTTTTGCATCATAGCCGACTGGTTTTTTCTTCTTTTTCCTTCTTTTGGATCCTTCTTGATCTATTCTTCTTCTTCTTCAGAATTCTTTGATGTTTGGACAGTACATCATGTATATCACTGTCTTCAGAGCCTGCATTTTTTGAACTAGAAGAGGAAGAGGTGGAAGGAGTAGTTATAACTTTGAAAGTATTAATAATTTTCTTTTTAGATGAACCTTCAGATAGTCGCTCCATGTTAATCTCAAGAGCCATCAACGATCCTATACGTTTTTCTAATGACATAGTTGTAAGATCATTTGCTTCTTCGATGGCTGTGACTTTTAGAGTCCATTGGCTTGGTAGGGATCTGAGAATTTTTATTACCATATCTCCAGTACTGTACATCTTTCCAAGCCCTGCAAGATCATTAGTTATGCCAGTAAATCTGCTACACATTTGGGTAATGGTCTCACCTATTAGCATTTTGAATTTCTCATATTGTGTGACCAAGATGTCAATCCCGATTTCTTTGACTTTGGTAGTCCCTTCGTATGTGAGCTTCAACTTGTCCCACATTTCTTTTGCTGATTTGCATGCTGAGATCCTGTTGAATTCGCTTCATGTCAGAGCACAACAAATGAGATTCTTGGCTCTACTATTCTGTGAGAGAGATTTTCTATCATTGTCTACCCAATCCTCTCTTGGGTTGAGGACTATCAGATCTCCTTCTTCAATGATAGTCCATAGTTGGTAGTCATAACCCATGAGGAAGAACTCCATCCTTGTCTTACAGTAGCTGTAATCTTCACCATCGAACAAGGGTGGTCTGTAGACAGATTGGCCTTCAGCAAAACCTTGAGCTGCCATTTCATCTTTGCTCTAAGATCGTTAGATCTTCTTGCTTGATGAGACTTGGCTTTGATACAACTTGTTGGCCCGCTTACGGCTGGCAGCAAGCTTTCTAGAGGCGGGGGGGGGGGGGGGGGGGGGGGTGTGAATAGAAAGGCTACAGAAATTCTGAAACTAAAACAAAGAAATCACAACTTATAAGCTTTGGTTAGTGAATGTGATAATGTGTGATATAGAGTAGCAGTGCGGAAGTAAATTTAAACAATCACACAAATGAACACGGAGATTTTATCCTGGTTCGGTACTTCTCAAAAGGAAGACCTACGTTCAGTCCCCAAGCAAATCTTCGGATTTTACTAACCAGGGTACAATCCCCCAAAGGATATACAAACCCCCAGCTCCCTGCTGTTCCTCTTCCTTTCTGAGTAGGAAGTAAACTCACTTCTATTACAGGTCAAGAAGCCAACCTACTAGAACAAACCCCAGTGCGGTTCTGCTGACATCAACCCCAGTTAGGTTCTTCCCTTACCCAAAAGGAATTGCTAAGAACAGTCCCTTAGATGGACAGACATTGCCAGCAACCTAACTGGCCTTCTCTTCACATAGGAAGAGGCTCATTGTATACCGTCCTACAGTTGGACAGAAATCTTTCTTAGAGAAGAAAGAACAGACTGAGAGTTGTACAGAAATGCACACTACATAACAGAAACTCTCAACCGAAAGACTCTCCCCAAAATTACAATGCAGCACAGAGAGAGTGAAGAGAGGAAAGGAGCTTGAAGCTTGAAGACTTCAGATGGCTGCTTGCACACTTCTTCTTGGGCTCGAGCTCTTTCTCTCTTCCTTTTGAGTGTATGCAGAGTTGAGGTTTCTCATAAGATGTACACTCTTTGAATGATCTTCAGGAAAACTCTGCGTTCTTCTGCTTTCTCTTCTTCCTTTTATAGAGCAGCTTGAAGAGATCCATTGGAGTTCTTTCTAGCTGTTGCTCATCATCTTCTTCATCTACTCTTCTTCTTCTGTCTAACAGTTACTTGGTGTGGAGAGAAGTCTAGGTCTGTAGGCACAGACGATAAAGTCAGACTAAAAATGATCTTCTGACAGAAGCCCAAACCTTGCATTGCTTCCATGTTTTCTTGCTGACAGTTTAACCTTTTTATCTATCAGAGAGATGAAAATATAAGAGTTAGAAATTCATTTGAATTCTCACTAGGTGCCAAAGGAATTTTGAGACATTTGAAGCGAGAGGCAGTCGATGTCTTAAGGTAGTCGGAGTTTAAGTTAAAAAGACACATCGATGTTCAAATAGAGTTGATGTTTAAACATAATCGATGTTCAAAGATAATCAATGTTTGAATGTAATGCATGTATAAGTGTAATCAATGTTGAGGCATAATCGTTGTTGAAACGAAGTCTATGTTCAAGTGAAATCGATGTTCAACGAAATCGATGTTTCAATGGAGTCAATATTTAAGCGAAATTGATGTTTCAGTGAAATCGATATTGGAGTGAAATCGATGTGTTTAAGGAAATCGATGTTCTGACTGAAGTCGATGTTTAAGTGAACTATAATCGATGTGGACTTTAAAGACAGTAATCGATGTAGCACTTAGTCAGTAATCGATGTGCATTGAATAGAAATCGATTTTGCTTTTCAGTGCAAGTCATGAATCGATAGTGCCATAGTATGTTGTTTTACGAGAAAAATATGATATTAAATATATTCATACTATTTAAATTAATCATGATTTTTGTTATCACAAAAATAAAGGATAAAATATAAGAGTGGTTCAACAATATACCAGGTTTCTAGGATCTCAGGCATTGTCGTTACGCCAAAACTCGAGTTGATGTGCAAGGATACCCTCATTTCTTTTAACCCACCACAGGGTGCAGTCCCCCTAATAGATAACTCAGCAACACCCGTAGGTAGGTCCACACCCGGACCTAGGCACGACTTGGAAAACCCGGCCTCCGCCGCACCCTCATTCTCAGGTCGCCCCAGGGTGAGAAGCTGCCACGCGCACCTGCCTTGCAGCATGCCGCCCAACAATCTCCCCCCCCCCCCAGCGGAACCCCTGGGAATCGAACCAGCGACCTGCTCTGATACCAGGTTTCTAGGATCTCAGGCTTTGTCGTTACGCCAAAACTCAGGTTGTTGTGTAAGGATACCATCCTTCCTTTTAACACACCACAGGGTATAGTCCCCCTACTGGACAACTGACCAACACCCGTAGGAAGGTCCACGCGCGGACCTTGGCACGACTTGGCCAACTTGGCCTCCGCTGGACTGTCATTCTCAGGTCACCCCAAGGTGAGACACTGGCGCGTGCACCTGCCTCCCAACAGATAGAAGCAAATAGGATATCTAGATAATCTTTCTCACTATATGTGTCTATCCCAGCATTTAATGACTGCACGTTTTTCCTGATTCCTACGTTGGACCAGACACAACTAATGTGCTTGAAGATGAGAGACAACGGATACTTCTTCAAGAGAAGATAAATAGAAGTCTGGGGACTCATGGAAGGACATGCATCTTTGATCCATCAAGGAACAAAAGAAAGAATAGCTCAATCCTTCATTCAAATATAGCCTTTTGCTCTTAGCTCTCGACACATCGCTTGTCTTCTAGTTTTAGATCTGACAGACATTCATCCTGTGTAATTTTCCTGTCTCTTAGATTCAGCCTCAGATCGAGCATTTGTTATAAGCTTGGTCTAGGGGCCATCATCTCCTTAGTCTTCTTGAGTGCTCCTCTTCATTTGTGAAGAGAGGACCTGCTATGGAGTTGGTATTTGTTTCCCTTCGGTAAGAAGGAAGACCTGTTGTATCAGGTGGTGTATTGCCTCTTCGTGTAGTGAAGAGAAGGCCTGCTGCTGCTTGATGTGTAAGTGACCTTAAGAGGGATTGTACCCTTAGTTAGTGGAATCCCAAGTCTTTGCTTGGCGACTGGATATAGGACTCCTTGTAATATGAGATCTGAACCAGGATAAAATTTCTGTTGTTCTTGTGATTGTTCTTATAATGTCTCCATTACTTATTAACTCTAACATTCGAGTTTAGTCTCCTCTATCAAAGTGTTTTTATTAAAAGGATTATTCATAAAATAAATTTTTAGCAATCCATTCACTCCCCCCTCTCGGCTTGCAACCTGGTCAGCAATTGCTAGTGTCAAAGAAAGCCTTGACATTACACCCTCAACCCCTCATTTGAAGCCTCAACCAACTATTTCAGAAAGGCAGAAATCATTTTTGCAATCATCGCTGAAATCGGTCGACCAACCGATATTTCGGTCCACTGATCCCCTTTTTTCTACTTGCCTAAGAGAGAAAAAGAAGAGAGATAGGGGGCATAAAGCCTTCCACATTCCTTGAAAAATATATACAACTACAGACTAGTCCCTGCTCTTCTATTCCACTTCTTTATTTCCATTCCCAAGCGAAAAAAAGTGGTGTGATTTCTACCTATGTATTTTCAGGTTTTCTAGAATCGGTCGACCAAGCTCACCTTTCCGGTCGATCGACTTTGTCATTCTGGTCAATCGATCCTATAGGAAAACCCAGAATGACCACTGGATAGGTCGGTCGACCGACCCTGTTATTCCTATCGATTGATTTTTCCTTGAAAACCCACCAACAACTATTGGCTAGGTCAGTCAACCGCTCATTCCTATCCGGTCGACCGATTTGGTTATTCCGGTCGATCGACTTCTTCTGTTCGGCCGACCGACCTTGTGTTTTTCGGACAGGATTGATTCTTCCTGAAGTGACATATCATTTATGTAAATGTTATAATTTGATGTTTCATTTACTTAAGATATTACATGTAAATAAGGAAGTACCCCCATTGAATTCAATAAAAAATATCTGAAACATTATATCTCCTACCAGTAAAAACTCAACTCTCCCATTGAAGAAGAAAATCACGATTTTGGTGATTCCATCAAAATAGCGTCTTTATAATCTCTCATAATTTGGCCTACTTGAAAGTCTCATAATTTAAATAAACCTAGTAGAATGCTAAAAATCCAAGGTCCGGCGAAAAATGACAAACATGCATATGACTTCTCCAAGAGAGTCCCTCTCTGATTAAAAAAGAAGTGAACATGCCCTACCCTTTCGGTCGACCGATTTCCTCTTGAATTGGTACATATTGTCCCAACTTGTGTCTTTTTCCCATATTCTTATATAACTCTATATTACTTAAACTTAGACCAACCTAACTAGCTAGCCTTACTTTGGCTTGCTATAATTGTACTCTTGCATTAGTCTTGCTTTAATATTAATGCTATTTCAAGAACTGCACGAACCATATTAAAAGATTGATCAAATGGAAATGGTGACACCTTGGGTCTTCGGAGTCTACTTGACCAATGCCTGTGCAATGGGGATGATCTAGTCCCAAGTGGAGCACCCGAGCTCGACCATTGAATCGATCAATTCAAATATGTACCCGTCAAGAATGGATCTACTTGGTGTTTGACATAACACGACCTACTGCTAAATTTAGTCTACATTTCCATGAACTGTATTATGGCATGAAAATTATTACTATTTGTTTCCGGGAAAATCCCATTATGATATCTTTGTTGAACTGTACTTTAGTATCATTGTGTATGATAGTCGTATTCTCTCATTGACCGGTATACATATTGTTCTTTCATGTTAACGTTATACCTTACTGTTATTATTGGTGGCAATTTCCTACTAGGCACGTTGCTCATGAACCCTACTTTCCTTTTAGGTGTCTCAGATGGGACAGACTCCCCAAGGGAATGTATGCCGAGTGAATCATAAACTAGCAAACCACAGTGCCCCCTAAATTGTTGTATTATTAAGCTGAAAACTATCAGTTCTTGTAATATTATTCAGCTGCACTCTTTATGAATGTAGACGACAGTCCCTGTTTACTTTATCCCCAATTATTTTGTCAGCTCTGAAAATAATTCATGAGTAGGACGTGACAAGAAACTGCTTTCATAGTCTTCTGCCCACACAAATGGATTCTCCTTTCTAGTCAATCCAGTTAGAAGCACAACAATTTTGAAGAAGTTTTTAATAATTCTCCGGTAGTTGCCTGCTAATCCCATAAAGCTTCTTATTCCTTACACATTAGTGGGTTTCTCCCAATTCATCATAGCCTCTACTTTATATGGATCCACTGTAATTCCATCCTTAGTGAGTCCTAAGAAGGACACATCCTCTAACTAGAACTCACATTTACTCATCTTGACATACAACTTGTTATCTCACAAAAATTGCAAGGCTATCCTCAGGTGTTCTTCATGATCTTCTTTCATCGTAGAATAGATCAAAATATCATGAATGAAAACTACCACAAATTTATCAAGATGGGACTGATACACATCATTCATTAGTTGCATGAAAGTTGTAGGGGCATTTGTTAGTCGAAAAGGCAGGATGACAAATTCATAATGCCCATATCTAACCCCGAAGGTTGTCTTGTGAATATCCTCCTCGGAAATCCTCAATTGGTGGTAGCCTGATCCAAGATTGATCTTAGAAAAATATTTAGTTCCAGAGATCTAATCAAATAGTTCATCAATTCTTGGCAGGGGATATTTGTTGTTGATTGTGAGTCATTTCAATTGTCTAGAGTCGATACACAATCTCATTGACCCGTCCTTCTTCTTGACAAATATCACAGGTGCTCCCCATGGTGAGGTACTTGGTCTGATAAACCATTTCTCTAATAGTTTCATTAGTTGTTCCTTAGCTCCTTAGACTCTACAAGTGACATTCTATAGGGGGCTCTAGAGACAAGGGAAACTCTTGGTATTAATGAATTAGAGAAATTGACGTCTCTTTTAGGGGGACTACCTAGTATCTCTTCTAAACACACATCCAGAAATTCCCTAACCATAGTGATACTCGATTTTTAGCTCCAGAATAAACAAGCTTTGGATACTCATTGAAGGTTACCTTACTCTTTCTACAATTTACACTTGCACCATGTTGAGTCAGCCAATTAGCCCCTAGGATCACATCATAATGTTCCATGGACATGCGAACTAGGTCAGCTAGCAAGTTCATCCCTCCAATGTCAACATCAGCAAAGGGAAAATATTGGTTGAGTTTAGTTCTTACCCCAAGGGATGTTGTGACTGGATATTCACAACCTAAGGGTGCTGGTTTTATGGATAAGGTATCAACAAATTCTTGTGATATAAATCAGTGCGTTGCTTTAGTATCAAATAAAAAAAAGGTAGATCGTGAAAGTATTGTAAGAGTACTTTCTACAACTCCTACTTCGTTAGTAGTTTTTGGTTCCATTATTGCTTGAACGTGACTTGGCCTCTTCTGTCCATTCTGACGCTTGTCTTGTGGTGTCTATTCTTTGATCATAAGGCACTTTGAGATCGTATGGTCTTGACGCCCACAACGTCTGTAGTGCCCTACATCTTTTGTTGGATTGAATCATGCAATTGTGTGTATGTGTTTCAGCATTTAATATTGAACTATAAATTTGATGAACTTGGAGTCAAGATTTACTGTCGTTGACTACAGTAGACAGCATGATCGATTGCCATCTACTGGCTGTTAACGACAGGAGATTGTGCCGTTTATATTTTTCTAAAATATGTTTTTAGGCAAATTTGTTAACAGCATGATCGATTGTTGTCTACCTCATGGTCGACGACAACTTGTGTTGACGTTAACCTGACTTGCTAGTTTTTGCTGCTACCATTTCGGGGAGAAACGATCGGCCGTTTTCATGGCATTTAATCGATGGATTGGTACGTTTTTGGTTCAAGGGTCAGGATTAGAGCATAGGCAAACCATAGTAGTCTTTATAAGACCCCGATTTGGCCTTTAGGAAAGGGTTTTTCCACTGATTCGGACATGAGAAAAGAGGACCACAGGAGGAGTTGTTGTTTGGCGATTTGTGCAAATTGAAGTGAGCTGGACAGTGGGACAACTTGAAGGATCATGGGCAGAATGATCTCCATGTGTGGGTGTTGTTCTGGAGGACGGATCGGACGATTGAAGATGGTGAAAGAGATTGCTTGCCAAGGTGGGCATCTTCAACCTTTTCCTCGTGAGTTTAAAAGGAGGGTTAGAGGCAAGTAACATGGGGGAACATTTTAGGATAGTAGACTATATAGACTTATCATTTTTATTGATTTTTAACCCCATGAATAAAATAGTAGGATGGGGTTAAAGTTTCGATATTTCATTTGTGTTTTCTAGGTTTTCTGACCGGAAGAACTCAATGTCAACATCGATCGCCATTTATTTCATCTAAACGTCAAGTATTGGACGTCTATATATATATTAACGGTGCTATGTGCAGTCGTCAACTGATATTAACAACAAGGTATGTTGACGTTAACCTGTGTAAATGGCAACATACATTGCCGTTAAGTTCATCAGTGTTGTTTTTATGCAAATCTAATTATTGTTTATAAACTGTGATCTATGCATGTATAGGGTTTTTGGTAAGGCTCTGTTCTGTGTAAGTCTGTACTGTTATGCAGCAGGAATGTCATGGCAATGTTGCGTGGGCTATGCATAGTTATTTTCAAACATTTTCTTTGATTAAGTAAGGAGAAAGAGAAATAGTTATGTGCTTAATCCATGTTATGATGTTATGATTGAGAGACTTTACTGCTGTTAGATGGAAATACAGACTCATCATGTTCAGTTTTTACATAGTGAATGTATGTTTCATTTACACTTCGTGCCATGTTAATTAGTCTAAGTATATGAAAAATAATCCTAAGATATGATACTGAATTCAGAAAAATGTGAAAATTTATTTGTGTCTTGCATGACTAGGAAGAGAATTACTAACAAAATTTCAGAATTTTTTGAAAACTGTACTTACTGTTATAAATTTATGAATGCTGAAAATGTGAATCACTAGATGTAAGAAAAGGGACATGAATGTTGAATTTTAATATAAACAATAAATGTAGTATCATGGTAGGTTTCTATTATGCAGTAGAATAATGATTTTATAAATGATGAAATGAGTGGTGTAATTTTATATTGTTGTCTTGCTAATTATGCATGATTTACGAAAAAGCATGATAGAATTTCATGTAGATATTAATTGCATGAAAACATGTTATTAGATTTCTGAAATGATATGGCCAATAAGACATTGCAATTATTGAGATGCCTACATGGAACTACACCATAGAATGCCCCTATGGTTATAGTTCACCTACATGAAATTGACTACATGAATCTGTGGGCAATGGATTGAAATTCTGGAGGTAGACATGTTCTACTGGTTAAGGTGGGGAGGACTTCCCCCAGTACTGTGCAATAACAAAGACTTCATGACTATTTTACCTAGGGGATAAGTGAATGTTACACTCTACATGATCTCTATTAATAGTGGGGGTATGTCTTGGCAACTATACCAACATGACATTGACTACATGCTACATGATATTGACCATATGCTACATGACATTGACTACATGCTACATGATTTTATCTATATGCCATGCCACATGATATTGTTTAAATGTTTTGTCCTACTACATGATAAAATCCACATGTTATATGAATTGTTTTCCTTTACATGTTAAGTAGCCATCTTATATGAAGAATGATTGACAAATGATTTAGAGTATGTTGATAGGTAAGAGCTATATTGTATCAAGGATAGGTAATTGGATATGTTATCATGTTTTAAAAGTATTTATATGATAAATCTTGAAATGTCTTTCTTTGTTTCTTGTTGGGTCTAGTAGACTGACACGTGATTAACATTTCAGGAGAGGCTGAGGACACTGAGGAGTTAGTCCATTCTGACTCTATGAGTGAGGATGTGGAGGCTTAGTTCTTTATATTGGAAGTGTGTTAGAGTGACTATGTATGTTAGAATAAATTGTAATTTGAACATTATGTTATTTATAGACTTATGAAGTGTTATTACTTTGGACTATTGTAGTTTCTTCTTTTATGCTCTAGACTTTTTATTTGAATACAATGTTGATGGAAAAGCAAATTTCATATTCTGTTGCAAACTTGTTGATAAATAATTATCATTTGTGTATAACTCAATCTGAACCGTTAAATGTTGGATGTTTCCACTGTGACACCACTCCTGGATCCGATGAGAGTTGGTACAATTGTACTGGGTCTAAGAGGGGCCTTACAATGTAAGCATATGCCCTGGGTTCTCTAACATTGTTCAGATCAATGACCACCCTTGTTACAGTGCTTGCACCTTTCAGAAGGAACCATAGCCAACAGCTTGCCTGCTTCACTAGGCTTCATGACTTGTGGGGTAACTGGACTTCCGATGGGCATTTTCTTCCCAATGGTTGGCTAGAACCTTCTAGTAGTAGATTTATATTCCCTTTTAATGGTTTTCTTTAATCCTTTCCACAATCTCCAAAACATCCTCTAGTAGTTGGGCTTTCTTTACCATGTTAGCATAAAGTCTAGATGTCGATTGGCACTAGTTGAGTTATGTACTGGGGCCTTAGGCCATTCAGGAACATTTTAGCCTTCATCCTCTCTATCCCTACCAAATGGGCAGCATATCTTGCCAAGCAAGAAAATTGAGCATTGTTGTCAGCCACAATAAGACCACTGCTTCAAAGTACAAACTAGACTACCTTCCTCTCTTGCATCCTCTCAAAGAAATATTTGTTATTGAAGTGTTTAACAAATTATGTCCATGTAACTTACTGCTCTTGCAACGTGGCTTCCACAAACTCCCACTAAGCCCTAACATCCATTTCTAGTTGAAAAGTCACATATAGTACCTTGTCCTAGTCAATACATTACATAACCCTAAACACTCACTCGATCTCTTTGATCTAGTGCTCAGTGTGTCCGGATTAGTGCAACCCTTGGACCTTGGCGGGTTCATACTACAGAAATTCCTGTGAAGTTCACCAACTCCACAATTTCCACCACCCTGGGTAGCTTTCAGAAGTGCTTGGGTCAAGTTCTGTAGTGCTTGTTTCATGTTTCTCATTTATGCACACTTAGAAGCCATTTGAAGTGTTGAGTAACATCAAAAGTATAATGTTCATTATATATCTAATTATGATGCATGGTGCTTTTAACCCATGGCTCTACCCAAGCTCACATTAGGTATGACAATTTTGACACGTGGGATCTCGATGTGGTCTAACTTAAAAATTCTTGATTTTCCTATGACCTTAACGAAATCCAGGCTCTGATACCAATAAAACTGTCATGCCCCGATGAGGAAAATCGGAACACGCAGTTGTATCATATAAATAATCGGAGCAAAAATAAAGGAATAATAACACCATCAAGTGAGTACTATTACTATTCCAAATAATAGCTTCCTATTAGCACCATCAATTGTCAAAGCCAAACATAGGGCCCAATGTTCAAACTACATAATAGACTCAAAGGGAAATCAACTACGTAACCATAAGACTCTATTACAGCCCTTCGGAATTACTAGGATGCTCAATCACTCCTACATGTCCCCTTCCATTTCCAAAAGTTCATTTTCATTACCTATAAAATGTTAACGTAATGAGCTTACACTCAGTAGGATTTATATCTCAATGTATGCGGAATGATATAAGTGATTAACATTTTAAATATAGTTTCTTCATTCATAATATGACAAGACATGCATGACATTACTAACCAGTTCAAATGGTTGAACAAAGTAGATTACTCAATAAATTTCATAGAGAACCATGTAGTGACTTACATAAGCAATGAATAAGGAGTTCAATAATGAGAATGTAACACGTGAATAAGAACTGACCATATTTACAAATAACACATACTCACATAGTCGAACATATCATATCAAGATGATGGCACAATCAAATAATGGACACATACCAATGTCATGCCACACACCACATGTACCGACCCTCATTATACCGGTACGGTTATACCAACCCACGTCGGTATAGTGAACGTTGCCACAGTGGGAGATTTACCCAAACGATAACATTCAGCTGAGATATACGTGAATATAAGAACAGAGTAGCGGAAGTAAAAGAACTACTGTCTTCATTTCATTCATCATCCACATTTAACATATATGATTGCAATAACATTTAAAGAACTAAAAATCCACATAATTAAATTGCTGAAAATCAAATACATAATTGTCCACTCTTAAACATTTTTTTTTCATGATAATGCTAGTACAATGTTGCAATTACATACTGTGTAATCAAAATCTCGCAAAGTACACCAACGATCTAATCTCCACGCTCGGAGTCGGTCTCCACTGCCTCCTCCGCAAGTGTGTCGTCACCAACTACGCCTGTACGCCGAAGCAAGTAATGAGTCTAAAAGACTCAGCAAATAACTCTACACATACTATACATGTACATGTCATAGCAGATTTTACATACACATTTACAAGACACAATCATGTAGTATGTTTGTCATTGAAATTAACAACCTATCATGGTGGTTCTACTAATTAAACACATGGCTCATGCTTTTAGATTTTCTAAATCAAAATCTCCTATCACGTGCTCTCTAATCACTCCAACACATGAAAGATCTACTTTCAATTAAACTAAAACATGAAAGCAAGTTTAGCATAATTTCAATGCCTACATGAAAAGAACACACTTAGCATGAATTTCTATACATTCCTATACATGCTCATGACCATTTCATCTTCTTTATGCTTGCTGGTTTTACATGGACTAGAAAGCATCATTCAACACACGAGAGCTACTTAATCAATTTAAATCACAACATGAGGGCAAACAATCATGGGATTACTTACACACCACTAAGAATCGTTTCTAACATGAATTCTAGGCAATTTGCACATGTAAAGCATGATCATAAGTACATTAGTTTGCTGTTTTATCATGATTTCAGATTACCACAACATGGATCACAAATTCACAACCCTCATGTTTTGGTTTCACATGTTTACACAATTTCTCATTCACATAATTTACACTTTACACATGCACATTTACACATTGTTCACATCCATAGTTCTTACACATGAACACATACACATTTTCACATTCACATTTAGTGTCGTGACACATAGTCCAAACCACCAGAGAAGGACACTTCACATAACATACACATAGACGCCACTTAGGCAACACAGCGGCGACTCTTGGACTGCGCAGACTGGGAGAACAAGTCTCCACCCTAACCAGTGGTACTTGTCCACCTCCAGGATTTCATCCTAATGCCCTTAGGATCACAACACATTGAACCTTCTCAGGGGGACTTTTCCCTGATACGGTTCCACTGCCCTCTATGGAAGCAATGTCACACTTGACACGATTTACACATTTACCGATTTTAACGCATATCTTTACACATGTCACTTACCTCTCATTCATCTTCTTATTCACACAAGGGCTCTGTTTTCCTAACATGATTCTACAATCAACAGGGATCACATGTTCAGAAATTTGCATAAATCAGATCAATCACACATGTCACATTATTCCCACATTAACATGTATTGTTCACATTTTTGCAAGGAAAATTCATATTTCACTATATAGTGGTCCAAATGACCTGAAAATTTAACCACATGCTGATTTCGGGTTCAGGACCCCACATGAATGTTTTAACATTTTTCTGATCCAAAATGCAATAGCATAAATTTTAACATAAATTCCCGTATTACTCAAAATTCAATTTATCATGGTGTATAACATAAAAGTTCAGTTTAACAGATCATAACCCTGATCCCAATATGCACAATACCACAGGAATTTTCTCGGATTTATTACACAACACACGATTTACTAGAAATTTAGCAATCCTACATATGTTTTCTATTTCACTAGTATAAATTTGCAGTAAATCACATTGACATGGGAAAATTTCAAAAATTCAGAGCAGAGACTGACGTATATAAACATGATTCAACAGGATTAGGGCATCATAATTTCCCACGGATTATTAGGATCATGGAGAACATACATGGTCGTTCTTCCACATGCAATTTAAATAAATAATAACTCAACCATCCACAATAAATGCACAACCATTCTCCCACACATTCCCACATTCACATTACATAGCATAATAGGTTTACAATATACCCTCATCGCAAAACATATCGAAAGTAATTATATATAAGTAGAGAACACTTCACTGTTCTGTCCAGACGAACTTGGCGGCGGTCTCTGGCCGTTCCAGGAGTGGACGGCAAGATCGCTGGACGCACACGGGGAATCTTGGCATCAAGGCATTGGCGCCAAGTTCCTGTCTGTGCAGAAACACAGACCGGGCTCCAAATAACAGGGTGAATGGGAGATCCAGGACACGAGGAAAAATATGTAAAAATCATATAACCCTACTAGACATCTACATGGACAATAGGGGTAGGTTACTTGCCTCTAGAAAATACTCCAGACGGATCTTAAAGCTTGGTGAAGCTCTCCTTGGGCAGTCCCAAGAAGCTCCCGAGAAGTCTTCACGCCGGGTTCTAGGACGAAGATGGCTCCAAGATGAGGTCAGGGAAGCCTCCTCCTTCAGTTCAGCTAGCTCCTTGTCGTGGGAGATGGCCAGGAACAGCTTCAGAAGGTCGGATTTAAGCTTGCAAAGGGTGGGGTTTTCTCACAGTTTTCTCTAGGGTTTTCTTCTCCTTCTTCTCCTCTTGCAAAGAGAGCCAAGAGAGGGTTGAGGGTTGGAAAGAGGGCTTTGTATATAGGAGAGGAAGCTCTCCTTTCACGCAGGTTTGACAACAAAGCTTTCAGACCGTTGGGGATAGCTCCTTAATGGTTGGGGTAGCTTGTTCCTGGGATTTCCGGCTCTGCAACGCATGCAAGCCAGTGATATTGACGTCCACATCGCTGGATGCTGGATTTAGTGTTGGCATCCATATGGTTGACGCCTACACAACACAAACGTCCATTGATATTGACGCCAATCTGGCGTTCACCCAGAACTCAAAAACATGCAGGAAACCATGCATAACCTATACATATATACATGCATTATGTATACTATCACGTACATGCTACCATCTTACCATTCATACATTATTCACATCTAATATAACATGCATACATGAATTATACTAGACTAATACATACGTAGATATGCACATACACACATACACAAGCATGAAGTATCTATACGGAATACAATAATGCAACGAAATTTGAGGGCCTTACACCGTCTTCCCCTTAAAGAAACTTCGTCCTCGAAGTTAGAATGATACTACTCATACAAAAGGGGATATTTCTTCTTCATCACATCCTCAAGCTCCAAAGTAACCTCCTCTCGTGAGATATTCCGCCAGAGAACTTTCACCGACGCAATACTCTTGTTCCGGAGATGCTGAACCTTCCGGTCAAGAATAGCTACTAGTTGCTCGACATACGACAGATCTGGCTGAATCTCCACTAACTAATGACTAATCACATGAGATGGATCTCGGACATACTTCTTGACCATCGAAACGTGGAAAACGGGATGAACACTAGCCAACGTTGGGGGTAAGGCTAGCTCATATACCACACTGCCCAAACGTCTGAGAATCTCATATGGGCCAATGAACCTATGGCTCAACTTACTATGCCTACCAAATCTGACGACACCTCGAGTAGGCCATATCTTCAAGAAGACATGATCGCCAACCTCGAACTCCAAATCCTTCCTTCTGTTGTCGGCATAGCTCTTCTGCCTATCCTGCGCTGCAACAAGCCTTTTTCTGATAAGCTGGATCTTATCCGAAGTTTCCTGAACTAACTCCAATCTAATCAACTGCCTATCACCAGTCTCCTCCCAACATAAAGAAGATCTGCAGGGCCTACCATACAACGGCTCGAATGGAGCCATGCAAATACTCGCATGAAAGCTGTTGTTGTATGCGAACTCCACAAGAGGTAAATGGCGCTCCCAATCATCCTTCCAATCCAGAACACACGCCCTCAACATATCCTCGAGCGTCTAGATAGTCCGCTCAGACTGTCCATCGGTCTAGGGATGAAACGCCGAACTGAGCGTCAGCTCCGAACCTAAAGCATCCTGAAGACCCTTCCACAACCTCGAAGTGAATCTCAGATCTCGATCTGAAATGATCGACTTCGGAACACCATGCAATCTAATGACACTATTAACATACAATCTAGCTAAACTCTCTACTGACTGCTTCTTCTTCATAGGCAAGAAATGAGCAGTCTTCGAGAATCTATCTACAACTACCCAAATCGAGTCATTGCCCCTTCTAGATCAAGGCAAACCCGAAACAAAGTCCATAGTGACAGCTTCCCACTTCCAAACTGGGATCTCCATCCTCTGCATAAGGCCAGATGGTCGCTGTCGCTCGGCCTTCACTTGCTGACACACCAAACACCTAGACACATAATCCGTACATCCTTCTTCATACCGGACCACCAAAATGATCTCTTCAAATCTTGGCACATCGTAGTGTTACCTGGATGAATAGAGAATCGCGACCTATGAGCCTCTGCTAACACATGCTCACGAACATCTACTAAATCAGGGACACAAACACAGTGATGGATTCTAATCACACCGTCCTCGTCGCGAGCAATGCCTGCCTTGCCCAATAACTCTGAGTCTAGGGTCGGCTTCCTATTGCTCGATCACCTCATCCAAAGCCGAGGACCTAAGGGATAACTGAGCTACAAAAGCCCGGCATAGCGATGGCTCTAACTCAGTCAACGCGCAAGCCGCATCCTCCAACATCTTCCAGTCTTGCTGGAGAAATGGCCTCTTTCTACTCAAAGCATCCGCTACGACATTCGCCTTCCCAGGGTGATACTGAAGGTCGAAGTCATAGTCCTTCAAGAACTCAATCCATCTCCTCTGCCTCAGGTTTAATTCCTTTTGGGAGAAAAGATACTTCAAGCTCTTGTGGTCGGTAAACACCTTAAATCTGACACCATAAAGATAGTGCCTCCAGATCTTTAGTGCATGAACCACTGCTGCGAGCTCCAAGTCATGAGTCGGATAGTTCTTCTCATGCTCCTTCAACTGACGAGAGGCATATGTCACTACCCTTTCTTGGTGCATTAGCACACAGCCTAAACCAATCCGAGACGCATCCGTGTAGATAGCAAAACCCTCTACACCGCTCGGTAAGACTAACACCGGGGCTGACGTGAGCTTAGTCTTCAACAATTGAAAACTACTCTCACACTTCTCGGACCAAACAAACTTCACTCCCTTTCTGGTGAGCTGAGTCAAAGGGGCGGCGATGGATGAAAATCCCTTAATAAATCGCCGATAGTAACCAGCTAAACAAATAAAACTACGAATCTCCGAAGGGGTCTTGGGAACCTCCCAATCCATAACTGCCTGGACCTTTGCTAGATCAACTGCTACACCAGTACCGGAGATAACATGCCCGAGGAAATGAACCTCGCGTAACCAGAAATCGCACTTGCTGAACTTAGCATATAGCTTGTGCTCACGAAGAACCTCTAACACTACCCTCAAATGCTGACGGTGTGTGGCCTCGTCCGGAGAGTAGACCAACACATCATCAATAAACACTACGACAAATCTATCTAAATAAGGCCTAAACACCCTGTTCATGAGATCCATGAATGCTGCAGGGGCGTTGGTCAATCCGAAAGGAAGAACCAAAAACTCATAATGTCCATAACGGGTTCTAAACACGTCTTGGACACATCCTCACTCCGAATCATCAACTGATGATAACCAGATCGCAAATCAATCTTAGAAAAGACTGATGCATCTCACAACTGGTCAAACAAATCATCAATACGAGGTAAGGGATACATGTTCTTCACAGTCACTTGGTTCAGCTTTCTGTAGTCAATGCATAACCTAAGAGACCCATCTTTCTTCTTTACGAATAATACAGGTGAGCCCCAAGGGGAAACACTCGGGCGAATAAATCCCTTATTAAGCAACTCCTGCAACTGCCTCCTCAACTTGGCTAACTCCGCAGGTGCCATCCGATATAGAGCCTTCAAGATAGGAGAGGTGCCTGGAAGCAACTCTATGGTAAACTCTATCTCTCTATCCGGTGGCAAACCAGACAAATCATCAGGAAAGACGTCCGGAAAATCCTGCACTACCTCAATCTCTGCAAGAGTAGGTGACTCATCAGCCTCTGGCACTAGTACCACACTGGCAAGAAAAGCGTCACAACCCTTGTTTACTATGTGCATCGCCTTCATGGCAGAGATGACCGTCTTTCCCACCAAGTTCCTTGGCAAGGGATGAGAGAACTTGTCCTCACCAGGAATGCGGAAAACAATCCTCTTCCAACGACAATCCACTAACACATAGTTCTCCTCTAGCCAATCCAGACCAAGAATAGCATCATAGTCCTTCATCTTTAGCAAGAAGAAACACCCTTCTAGGACTCTATCCTCAATGCACACAGGTAGCGACGGAATGCACTTCCTAGTCGATACCGTGTTGGGTTGAATGTCTAATTCATATCATTTCCCTCCTATTTTGATGATGACAAGAAGTGTTCTTAAAGCAATTTAATTGGAACATGTCAAAAGCATCTTACCTGAAAGTCATGCTCAAAAAGCATTTTTCAAACCACATTTATCATTTGTGGTAATGATAAATCATTTAACTAATGATATATGTGTTTATTTTTCAGGTACAAACTTTTTATGCAAAAGATGTGTCGACACACCCATCAATGGTGTCGACACATCATCACAGACTCAAAGAGAAATTGTGCAAAAAAGTCAAGAGTGTGTCGACATATGTCAAGAGTGTGTCGACACGAGTGGCAGTTTTCCAGAGATCAAGGGTACCCAGGTCGACACACTCCCAGGGCAGGTCGACACTAGACCCAGTTCCCAGAACAGCCAGTTTGAGGAATTGGGACAGCAGGTCGACACACTCCCAGGGCAGGTCGACACTAGACCCAGTTCCCAGAACAGCCAGTTTGAGGAATTGGGACAGCAGGTCGACACACTCAAGAGCAGGTCGACATGGGACCTTTCTCCCAGAACAGATTTTTCTATCTTTGGGACAGTGTGTCGACACAACCACCAGGGCAGGTCGACACACTACGGAAACTTTTCATCCTAAGAGCTGATGGCTGCCACGTGTCCTTCTAGGGCGATCAGAATCTTCCTTGGGAAGCGTGCCCTTGTACCCCAAAAGGGTATCTTTGGAATCCTAAGGGTATAAAAGGCTCCTTTTGGCCTCCCTTCGAAAGAGAGAGACCCAACTAACCTCTTAGAGTCTCCTGAAAAATTCCTGGCGGCCATAAGAGTTCATGTCTCCCTCCTCTGCCTTCCTGGAGTCTCCTGAACACCTCTTCTCACCAATTCAAGGTGTGAGAATTGTGGTTTGATCTTTAAAGAAGCCTCTGAAGCATCTCAAGGAAGCAGATCAGGTAGAAGCCATCGTTGGAGAAAATTTCAAGGAAGGTCCAACCTCCCAGATTGCAGAGCATCGTCTTGGACTTCATGTTTACAAGCTTCTTCCCAATTCAAGCTTCTACAAGGGAGTACACTTGAAGAACGAATCCATTCAATACATTTTACTTTACTTCTGTTCTTCTGAGATATCTCTTGAGATTATGCAAGTGCTTCTGCATAATTCTCATTAGTGTTCTCAAATTTCGACTAGATCTGTTGCTAGGAGATCTTGTCTTAAGTTGGTGTCTAGCAAGTCTATGTGTGAGCCTTGTGCTAGATTGTTGTGAGCCGGTGTGCTCTGTGTTGAGTTGTCAAACTCAAGTGTGTGTTGAGCAGTCTTGCTCAGTTGTTCTAGAGTAGTCTTGCTCTAGAAGTGGTGTGAGTTGTAAGCTCTTCAGTGTTGGAGTTGTCAGGCTCCAGTGGGTGTGTTACCCAGTTGTGTTAGTGAATCCTCACGGGTTGTGAGGGGTGGATGTAGGAATCACATGGGTGATTTCCGAACCACCTAAAAATCCTTGTGCATTTGTGTTCTGTGGTTTGACTGATTCATCCGCTAGATGCTTGCATAGGACTCGTTTCTAATTCACTTAATCAACTTGATTCTCATCTAAGTTTTTCAACTCACTCCAATCTAATCAGATCAGTAGCTTTTCACTGATATTATTGCCTCTGATTCTAAATAGTTTTAAAATTATTTAAGCTTCCGCAAAAGTGGCTAAGATCTATTCATCCCCCCCCCTTCTAGATCTTTTCCACACATTTATTTCGATCCTTCAATTGGTATCAGAGCGGGTTTATATCGATCTGATTTGAACTGAGCAGCTTTTGTTTCTGAGTATTGAGTGTTTGTTTGTCTGTCTGTCTGGTTGTTTGTTTGCCTGCTTGCTCAACTACTTCTCCTTGCATTTACTTAAGTGTCATGGACTCAAAGGGTTTTATAGCTGAGGGCCATTCCATAAATAGGCCACCATTCTTTAATGGTTTGGACTATTCTTATTGGAAGAACAGAATGCAAGTATTCTTAAGGGCCCAGAACTATGAGATCTGGAAAGTAGTTGAGGCTGGTCCCTATGAAAACCAGGGTGAGGAAGAAACCTGGACGAGGGAGCAAATTAGGAGAGCTACATTGAATTACAGTGCCATGAACATGATTCAATGTGCTGTCCATCCCAAGGAGTATTCGAGAATCTCTATGTGTAAATCTGCCAAAGAGATGTGGGATAAACTCGAACTACTCTATGAGGGAACATCTCAGGTCAAGGAGACCAAGGCAAATATATTAGTTTCAGAATATGAACTTTTCATGATGAAATCTAATGAATCTATTTCTGAAATGTTTGCCAGATTTATGGTGATTGTCAATGGACTCAAGGCTTTGGGTAAGGAGTATACTGATGCAGATTTGGTAAGAAAAATTTTGCGTTCACTTTCTTCAATTTGGCATACCAAGGCCACTGTTATTGAAGATTCAAAAGATTTATCCAAAATGTCTTTGGATGAATTGATTGGATCTTTAATGACGTATGAAATAAACTTAAGAAGAAATGAAGATCTTATCATTAAGACCAAGCCTATGGCACTCAAAGCCTCTTCAAGCAACAAAGATAAAAATCAGGATAAAACAAGTTCTGAAGAGTCTGAGTCAAATGAGGATGAGATTGCCCTCATGACCAGAAATTCAGGAAATTCTTGAAATATAGGAAAGGGAAAATGACTGGGAAAAAGAAATTTCCCCCAGGTAAGAAGAATATTTCCTCTTCCAATTTCAATAAGAATCATAAACCTGATGAGAATATTATCTGTTACAGGTGCAACAAGCCAGGACACATGAAGGGAGAGTGTCCTGAGAACAAAAAGGAAAAGCACAAAAGATTCCATAAATACAAGAAGCCCAAGGCCATGGTAGCCACTTGGTCTGATGAAGACACAAGTGAGGAAGAAGAAGAGAAGAAGTCCTCCAGCTCAGAGAGTGAGGAAGTTTGCTTCATGGCCAACAGCACAGATGGAAAGGTAAATACTTCTTTGAAGATTATAGTGTTGAAGATTGGCAGGATGTGTATGCTGAATTGGTAGAAAGATACTCTGAAATGAGAAAAGAAAACAAACACATCAAAAAGAAAATTGAAAATCTTTACCATAACCAATCTTCAAACAATAGAACCTGTGAACTGGAATCTGAAGTAACAGAATTGCTTGAAGAAAAAGAAAATTTACTGAACCAAATTGATGAATTAAAGCTTGCTTCTCAGAAGGCCTCCCAAGACTTCAGAAATTTAATGAAGAGCTGGAAATTGAAAAACAAGAAAAACAACAGAAAATCGAAGAAATTGAAATTCTTAAAAACCAGCTAAAGGAAAAGGAGGAGGTTATCCAAACTTCACAAAAGGCCAAGATAACCTAGAGGCATTGCTAGGATCCAACAAGACAACCACATCTCATGGATTGGGATTTAACAAAAAGAAATCAACAAAAGATAAATCTGGTGAGAAAAAGGGAAAAGCACCATTAATCAACTTTGTTAAAGGTCCCAATCTGGAAAACACTGAAATCCAACAAACAGCAAACAAAACCCCAAACAAAAACCCAAACAAAACTCAAAATAAATCAAAAATTCAAAAACAAAAGAAGACTGTCAGGTCGACACAGTCCCCTGACAGGTCGACCTGTTCAACACCAAAAACCATAATCAACTCAACTAAAAATTCAAATAAAAATCTGAGAAATAAGAAAAAGGGAAAAGAAATGATCCATGAAAAACCTTGGACCTCCAAGACAGCTCCTCAAGAAAATTGGATTAATCCTTGGAACCAATGGTATGAAAATCCCTGTTGGTATTATCCTCAATACCCTTATCCAAATTTCTGGATGTACCAACACAATCCATGGATTCCACCTCCTTCTATGAACTCAAATTTTCAAATGAAAAACTCCCCTCCTACCAAAAACAAAGATCTTGGTGCTTTCATTCCTAAAAGAAAGAACAAACAGAAAAATGCTGAAAACACCAAAGTAACAAAACAAAATCTAAAACAAATCAAATTTGGGTGAGAAAGGATTTGCTGTCTATGTTAAATCATTCTGATGGTCCCAACTCTGGTTGGGTACCAAAATCTTCTCTCCACTGATCTTGTTGCAGGGAAGTCGTGCACCCAACACAAATGTATGGTTTCTTGACAGTGGGTGTTCACGACATATGACTGGAGATAGAGCCAAATTCTCATTCCTGCTTGAAAAGGAGGGAGGGCCAGTCACCTTTGGAGGTAAAAATAAAGGAAAGATCATTGGATCTGGTAAGGTTGGTCAAACTTCTTCAAACTCTGTAGATAATGTCTTGTTAGTTGATGGACTTGACTATAATTTGCTCAGTATCAGCCAACTATGTGACAAAGGTCACAAAGTTGTGTTTGAATCTGATTTTTGCAAGATAATAGATTCATCATCTGATAAAATCAAATTCTTTGGAAAAAGAGAAAACAATGTCTACATGATCAACCTTAATAAAAACTTTTCTGAAAATCTTTGCTTTGTTGCAAATAAAGATGAAATTGCATGGACTTGGCACAAAAGACTTGGCCATGCAAGCTTCAGAACAATGAATAAGTTGTTAAGATTGAATTTGGTTAAAGGTCTTCCTGAATCCTTTTCTAGTGTTGAAGGTCAAATTTGTGGGATCTGTGCTAAAGGAAAACAAACTAGAAAATCCTTTAAAGTCTTCAATGATGTACTCACATCTAAGCCACTAGAACTTCTTCACATGGACCTCTTTGGACCAACAAGAGTTCTAAGCTTGAGTGGCAAAAGATATGGATTTGTAATTATTGATGACTTTACTAGATTTACCTGGGTTATTTTTCTATCTCACAAAAGTGATGCATGCCTTGAATTCAGGAACTTTTGTACCACTGTCTTAACCACTTATCCATATAAAATCAAAAACATCTTAACTGATCATGGGGGTGAATTTGAAAACACATCCTTTTCTGATTTTTGTGCTGAATTTCAGATATTCCACAAGTTTTCTTCACCAAGAACTCCAGAACAAAATGGAGTTGTGGAAAGAAAGAACAGAACTCTTGTGGAAATGGCTAGAACCATGCTTCTTGAGAGTAACTTGCCCAAATCCTTCTGGGCTGAAGCTGTGAACACAGCAAATCACATACTCAATAGAGCATTGGTCAGACCAAAAATCAAGAAAACCCCCTATGAATTATTAAAAAACAAAAAGCCAACTGTTTCCTATTTTAAAGTCTTTGGGTGCAAATGCTATGTACACAATAATAACAAAGAAAACCTTGACAAGTTTGATGCTAAGAGTCAGGAAGCTATCTTCCTTGGCTATTCTGAAGTGTCAAGGGCCTTCAAAGTGTACATAATGAAAACCAAATCTGTTGAAGAATCTCCACATGTTATTTTTAATGAAAACTCCTTTTCCACTAATGATTCTAAATCTTGCAGGGAAAAACAAAACAATGAAGAGGATGACCTCATTGTGGATTCTTCACCAACCGTTGAGGAGAGTAATAACATTGAAGAAAACCTGAACAACAACTCACAATCTCCAAATGGTTCAGGTTAACCAAACGAATGAAGGTATCTTCATCAGTCAAACCAAATATGTCAAGGAGCTACTGAAGAGGTTTGACTATCAGAACCTTAAACATTCAAGCACACCCATTGCAATAAATGCTAAGCTAGAAGAAGACCCATCTGGTAAGTCAGTAGATCCAAAGACCTACAGAGGTATGATTGGCTCTCTGCTCTACCTTACTACTTCTAGACCTGACATTCAGTTTTGTGTGTGCTTATGTGCTAGATTCCAATCAAATCCTAAAGAAAGTCATATGCTTGCTGTGAAAAGAATTTTTAAATATCTTGTTGGAACATGTGACTTAGGAATTTGGTATCCTGCTGGTTGCAAGTTAGAATTGTTTGCCTATTGTGATGCTGATTATGCTGGGTGTAAGTTAGATAGAAAAAGCACAAGTGGCTTGTGTGTATTTCTAGGTGGGTGCCTTATTTCTTGGGCTTCTAAGAAGCAACATTCAGTGGCTCTGTCAACAGCAGAAGCTGAATATGTTGCAGCAGGTAGATGTGGAACTCAGATTCTCTGGGTGAAACATCAACTTCTTGATTACAACCAAGATTTAGGGTGTGTACCCATCCTATGTGATAACACAAGTGCAATCAATCTTTCTAAAAACCCCATTCAGCATTCTAGAACAAAACACATTGAAATCAGGCATCATTTCTTGAGAGATGAGGTTGCAAAGAAATCTTTTGAACTCCATTTTATTGAAACTGAAAAACAAATTGCACACATATTCACAAAACCCCTTCCTGAAAATAGATTCTCATCTTTAAGGAGAGAACTTGGTCTTTGTAAATGTCCATCCTTCTAATCTCTCTTAAAGTTTGGGTTGAATGCTATGCTTTGTCTAAGGGGGAGTTCTTTGTATTTCATAACTCCTTGCTTCCTCAAGCTACATTGCTCATATCTCTCTCTATTCCAATTCCATTTCCCTTTTTACAATAAATTCTTCACTTCTGATTGTGTTGAAACTCTTGGTATATCAAATAGTGATTTGGAGAAGGACAGATTATGCTTGTCTAGACACTTTCACTATGCGTGAGAACATATCTCCGCCAAGTACTAAGAAGTCAATATGCAATAGTTGAGGGGGAGCTTTTATTGTTCAAAGAGAATGTCTTTTTTGATTTCAAAACTTGCACAGTTTTAACCTTCATTTCTTTTTGATAATGAATTCTTCAACTCTCTTATATTGAAATCTCTTGGTATATCAAATGGTGACTTGGAGAAGGACAGGTTATGCTTGTCTGGACACTTTCACTATGCGAGAGTATATGTCTCCGCCAAGTACCAAGAAATGAATATACAATTGTTGAGAAGAAATCTTTGTTATCCAAAAACAAACATTCTTTCTGATTTCAAAAAAAAGCATATCTTTATTGTGATGAAAAATGATTGAAATCATCATCTCAGGGGGAGCTAGAAAATTCACAAGTCATCTTTTTGCAAATTTTAAAACCCTTCTTGCATTTCATCAATTCCTTGCATGATGTCCTCATTCTAAATTCTAGAGTCTCAAAGTGAACCTTGAGTGATACATTATATTTTTTACTAATCAACTTTCCACTATGTCTCTCAATCCACAGAAACTCAGATCTCTTCCTAAACTAAATTACAATTTGTGTCTTGAACTTAAAACATTTCCTTGTTTGCAACTGATGGCTGGATGTATTTGAATTCTATCGTACAAACTCTCCAAAATCTTGTAAAATTCAACAGAGCAATGACATCTGTGCTGAGAAACTGCACACCTTCACAATGAATGAAGTGCTATGCATGTCATGAGGCATTCTTGTTAACTCTGTTCAAAGGGGATCCAAATTGAAAATAACCTCAAAATTTAAGCAATTATGTGCTATGCTTTTTGATGATGACTGAGTAACTGGAAATATTGGCGTCTAAAAAACGTATATTTTCATGTCAAAAGGTCATCACTTACCCCTTTGAGACTTGACAATGACTAAATCTTGAGTATCCAGGGACTATGGTGTGTAAAAAGCACTAGTACTTGAGTGAAAGAGATTTACATCATTTGATAGTTTGTTAAAAGAACAAAAATATGAAAATTATTGGAGATTTGTTTTGAAAGAATCATCTTCTTCCTTCATCAAGTTGTTCTTTAAGTTTGTGTTTTACTTTCAACACAACTGTGTTTAGTCTAGATGATATCTTTAATTCTTGAAAATTGAGAAACATGGCAGATTTTGGTTGATTGTAAGATACATTATATCCCTCAATTTATCATTTTGTTGATTCAAGTCTTGGAATGCTAATATCCTGTTGGAAATTGTATGAAATACTTGAACTGTAATGAATTTTTGCAAAATACAGCAAATGAATTTTTAGGCCTCTTAAAAATCCTTCAAATGATAATTCCTCTCATTATTTATCATTATAAAAATGTCCCCAAATTTCTCAAAACTTTCCTCTCAAAAATTCTCATTTCTCTCAAAGGCTGTGTCGACACAATCCTCTCTCGTGTCGACACATAATTCCAGTCAGGTCGACACACCCTTCCTCATGTGTCGACACTGCCTTCTTGCCAGAACCTTTTCAAATCTTTCGGGTTCACCTTAAACCCTTGTTGTTCCTGCGGGGCAGTGTACCTCTGCATCCCTTTTTGGGCATCAGGTCGACCCGACGGCCAAACTCTCACCATTCCGGCAAGAAATTTTCACCATCTCTCTCTAATCCTCAATCACCTCACCAATCTTCCATCTCCTCTCTCACATTCCACTCCTTCCTTGCACCATGGTCCGCAAGTTGGGTCCCCGCCGTGGCGCAAGGTCTCAGGCTTCTTCAAGGCAGGTTCCGGCACAGGTTCCGGTTGAACAGATTGAAAGAAGAACCAAGCGAAGAAATGATCCTGCAGAGCTTCCAGGATCCTCTTCTGCACCTCTCAGAGCTTCAAAGAGAGGTAGGACCTCCAATGCTGGCAGAGGTAGACAAAGTTCAAACCCTAGATCAGGTATTTCGGGCGATTCCTCTGACCATCCTGAGGAATCATCTTCGTCTTCCTCTACTGAGTCTCAAGAGGATATACCCTCAGAATCTGTCAGTGCTGCTAAACTGATTTTGAAGCCTAGAATTCTTGACCTTTCTGACACCCAATTAGCAGACTCTCTCCCTGAAATTCAAACCTATTTCTCCTTTCAATCTTGGATACCTTTTATTTCTGAATTTCAAGTATGCTATCCAAGGTTAGTTAGAGAGTTCTACAAAAACCTCATCTGCACAGAAGAAGGTTTTAAATCCAAAGTCAAGGGGATAGAGATAGACATGCCAACTGATGTAGCAGCCTCCATTTTCAAAGTGCCAGATGAAGGGGCTGACTACCATGAATTTGAATTTGACTTACATGAAGCCTACTCAATCTTGACAGGCCATCCTGCAGATCCATCAGATGCCAAACAAACCTATGTGACAAGGTTTAATGCCAACTCATTTCCACCTGTGTTAAGGGTAATTCACCACATCTTGACAACCATAGTTACCCCTCAAGGTGGTGGGCGGGATAGACTGACAGATATCCAGAGATTCATACTCTATTGCATGGTCAAAGATATCAAGGTCAACCTTCATGTGATTCTTTATCAAATCATTTCTGAAACTACAAGAACAGACTTGAAGAGATCACTTCCTTATGGAGCACATCTGACCTCAGTGTTCAAGCACTTTGGTGTGCCATTGGAATCTGAAAAATCCCAGTCCATTCCCAAGTCAAATATCTATACATTCAAGAATATCCAGAAGTTCATGGGATTTAGATTAGAGGGAAATCAAATTAGAAGAGGACCAGCTGTGGTTGAGGCTCCTCCAGTTCAAGAGAACAGCCTCAAGACCAAGGGGAACAGCCCCAACCTCAGGAGGACCAGCCTCAGGCTCCAGGGGATCAGCCCCAAGTACAGGAGGAACAGCCTCCAGCTGAAGGGGACCAGCCCCTAAGTCAAGAGGATCAGCCTCCTATGCATGAGGATCAAGCTCTTAATGAAAATGTCAGTCCTTTTCATGATCCTCTCTCACCTCAGCTTCCTCATTTTTCTCCACAACCCTCATTCCAACCATCCACATCTTCTGGTGGGCCTCCTGTTCCACCAGAATTGATATCTTTCCTAAATGACAAATTTGAATCCTTCAACTCCTCACTTCAATCCATGTCCTCATCTTTTGAGCTACGATTCAAAGACTGGAAAACACAGTTTCTGCCAAATTTATTGAGCAGAAGGCAGCTTCCGATTATGCAGCTCAGCGATTTAACAGACTTATAGGAACTCTGGGAGATTCCTATATTGAGCTAAAAGAACATCAGGACAAGTTAGAGAAAGTTCTTCAGGGAATTTTGGCCAATTCCCAAGCAGATGTCTTCAACACCAACCAAACATTGCATGAGATTTCCAGCACCAGACTATCATTTGCTCATTTTGTGGATGACTTGGAAAGTATGAGAAATTTCAATGAGCACATTGACAAGCAGCTCACAGATTTGACCAAGGAGTTCAAAATCATGCAAAGACCTGGTTGGTCAGCTGGGTCATCAAGTTCTCAACATGCTTCAGATGAATTGAAAAGAACTCAGAGCACCTTGATAGAACATTCTGATAGAATGGAGCATTATCTTCACACTCGGCTGACAACTATCCATGAACAGATAAAGTCAAGCATGAAGTCAATGGATAAGAGATTGTCAGATATTGAGATGCTTCTAGCTCCAATTCCTCCTCCTCCTCCATCTTCTACCTAATGTACATTTTTTTGATAATGTCAAAGGGGGAGAAGATTGAATGAATTGTAATGATCTTTTGATCTTTTGAATGAAATGAATGACATGAAATGGTTGAATTGTAATGATCTTTTGATCTTTTGAATGAAATGAATGACATGAAATGGTTGTTTGGCTTCAATACAAATTTCTGTCTTTGTGTGTGAATACTTGTTCAATTGTTGACTTGTGTGCACAAATCTTCTAATTCCAAGTAACGTTGTATCTCACAAAAATATCATCAATTGTTACTGAACAATATCAAAAGGACATTGACAAGTATGAACAAAAGAAAAACAAAAACTTAATCAATAAAAATTGCTTAAAAAATCACACTTCATCAAAACCACATTCAAATATGGATTTAATGTTGCCATCATCAAAAAGGGGGAGATTGTTGGGTTGAATGTCTAATTCATATCATTTCCCTCCTATTTTGATGATGACAAGAAGTGTTCTTAAAGCAATTTAATTGGAACATGTCAAAAGCATCATACCTGAAAGTCATGCTCAAAAAGCATTTTTCAAACCACATTTATCATTTGTGGTAATGATAAATCATTTAACTAATGATATATGTGTTTATTTTTCAGGTACAAACTTTTTATGCAAAAGATGTGTCGACACACCCATCAATGGTGTCGACACATCATCACAGACTCAAAGAGAAATTGTGCAAAAATGTCAAGAGTGTGTCGACACATGTCAAGAGTGTGTCGACACGAGTGGCAGTTTTCCAGAGATCAAGGGTACCCAGGTCGACACACTCCCAGGGCAGGTCGACACTAGACCCAGTTCCCAGAACAGCCAGTTTGAGGAATTGGGACAGCAGGTCGACACACTCCCAGGGCAGGTCGACACTAGACCCAGTTCCCAGAACAACCAGTTTGAGGAATTGGGACAGCAGGTCGACACACTCAAGAGCAGGTCGACATGGGACCTTTCTCCCAGAACAGATTTTTCTATCTTTGGGACAGTGTGTCGACACAACCACCAGGCAGGTCGACACACTACGGAAACTTTTCATCCTAAGAGCTGATGGCTGCCACGTGTCCTTCTAGGGCGATCAGAATCTTCCTTGGGAAGCGTGCCCTTGTACCCCAAAAGGGTATCTTTGGAATCCTAAGGGTATAAAAGGCTCCTTTTGGCCTCCCTTCGAAAGAGAGAGACCCAACTAACCTCTTAGAGTCTCCTGAAAAATTCCTGGCGGCCATAAGAGTTCGTGTCTCCCTCCTCTGCCTTCCTGGAGTCTCCTGAACACCTCTTCTCACCAATTCAAGGTGTGAGAATTGTGGTTTGATCTTTAAAGAAGCCTCTGAAGCATCTCAAGGAAGCAGATCAGGTAGAAGCCATCGTTGGAGAAGAATTCAAGGAAGGTCCAACCTCCCAGATTGCAGAGCATCGTCTTGGACTTCATGTTTACAAGCTTCTTCCCAATTCAAGCTTCTACAAGGGAGTACACTTGAAGAACGAAGCCATTCAATACATTTTACTTTACTTCTGTTCTTCTGAGATATCTCTTGAGATTATGCAAGTGCTTCTGCATAATTCTCATTAGTGTTCTCAAATTTCGACTAGATCTGTTGCTAGGAGATCTTGTCTTAAGTTGGTGTCTAGCAAGTCTATGTGTGAGCCTTGTGCTCAGATTGTTGTGAGCCGGTGTGCTCAGTGTTGAGTTGTCAAACTCAAGTGTGTGTTGAGCAGTCTTGCTCAGTTGTTCTAGAGTAGTCTTGCTCTAGAAGTGGTGTGAGTTGTAAGCTCTTCAGTGTTGGAGTTGTCAGGCTCCAGTGGGTGTGTTACCCAGTTGTGTTAGTGAATCCTCACGGGTTGTGAGGGGTGGATGTAGGAATCACATGGGTGATTTCCGAACCACCTAAAAATCCTTGTGCATTTGTGTTCTGTGGTTTGACTGATTCATCCGCTAGATGCTTGCATAGGACTCGTTTCTAATTCACTTAATCAACTTGATTCTCATCTAGTTTTTCAACTCACTCCAATCTAATCAGATCAGTAGCTTTTCACTGATATTATTGCCTCTGATTCTAAATAGTTTTAAAATTATTTAAGCTTCCGCAAAAGTGGCTAAGATCTATTCATCCCCCCCCTTCTAGATCTTTTCCACACATTTATTTCGATCCTTCATATCGTACCCGCTGGGTGTGCACAGACAAAGGGACCTCTAACTCCTCAGACTCTACACCTAACTCTAGGGCTAACTGCCTAGCGAACCGCTCAGAATGAACGAGTGAGTAGCACCCGTATCAAACAAAACCCGAGCGTGCATACCTAGAAGTAAGACTGTACCTTCGGTGACATGCTCCGCCTGCTCGGCGTCCTCACGCGCTAAAGCAAAAACTCGAGCTGGGGCTCGAGGCCTTCCTGGTCTTCCTGTAGCTGGCATTGCTTCCGCTACCGCTGGGGCTGGCGCTCCGCGCTGGACTCCCTGCTGAAGTCTTGGGCAATCCTTGATCTTGTGGTCGCTGCTTCCGCACTTCAAGCACTTTCCCGTAATCATCCAACATTCGGTACCACCATGTGTCTTCCCATAGTGGGGGCACTCTTTCTTTACACCTGGGGAACGTACAGAAGGTACCTGAGAACTGCCGACTGCCACTGATCGCTGCTGTGTCTGGTACACCGCTTTCTTCTTGTCCTATCGCTGGAACGTAGCTGCAGGTCTCTTCTGCGAAGCCTTCTTCTCTTCAAGGTATTGCTCCATCTCTCCCTCCTGCCTACAAGCAGCACTAAGGGCCTCGTCCAACGTGCGGTGGTCGAATGCCACAAGTCTCGTCCGCAGTGATGGCTTGAGTCTGATCATGAACTTCTTTGTCTTCCTGCGCTCATCTACCACGATATGAGGTGCATACTTAGAGAGTTTAGAAAATCTTGCCTCATACTCTAGCACGGTCATGGAGCCTTGAGCCAAAGAGAGGAACTCCTGCTCCATCCGATCTTGAACATGCTCGGGGACGAACTTGGCCCGAAAGAGCCTCACGAACTCGTCCTAAGCAACATCAATAGCTCCATCCTCGAACCGGGTATGCAGCAATGAAGCCCACCATACATCAGCTCTTTCCTGCAGTACACCGCTCATAAGCACCATCTAAACAAATCTAACTTAACAAAACATACAAGCATATAAACTAAAGCATACCTATAGCATGTAGGTGGCTAATGTGACTTTATCCTCATCTGCACACCTGATGGCTCGGAAGATCTTTTTTATCTCCCTCATCCAGCTTTCTGCCAACAATGGGTCGCTCTCCCCCTTAAAAGAGGGTGGCAACATCCTCTTAAATCTTTCCATGGTAGAAGGTCCACCATGGTCCTGAGCTGGTACTTGAGCCTGCTACAGTACACAGCAAGCAATACACAATCAACATAATATCGCATAATTAAATAAAACAGACTATTAATCATTTTATTAGTCTAACCTGAGCCTCCAACTGTGCCTGAAGTGCTGCCTGAGTGTGAGCATGCGTCTGCATGGCTTGCACCAGACCTTGCATGAATACTCCATAATCCACAGGCGGCGGTGGGGGGAGTACAGGACCCTGCGGTGCCAGGGCCTGCTGCTCCGCCCACTCGTCATGTCTCTGCTCGTCCTCACGAGCCGGCGCTCCGCCACGCCTACCTCTCGAAGCCATGGCTGTAATAAATTTCAGCCACCATTAGAGCTACTTTAATTTATTTCCTAACCATTTTCTTATCTATTTTCACTCATTATTAATCAGTTCTACACATGTGGACATTCCTATGTAGACTTAGCATGTAATGAAGATGATGACTTATGTATATTCATGTGCAATCTCAACCGGTCGCTCTGATACCAATCTCTGTAGCGACCCTCATTATACCGGTACAGTTATACCAACCCAGGTCAGTATAGTGAACGTTACCACAGTGGGACATTTACCCAAACGATAACGTTAAGCTGAGATACACGTGAATATAAGAACAGAGTAGCAGAAGTAAAAGAACTAATGTCTTCATTTCATTCATCATCCACATTTAACATACATGATTGCAATAACATTTAAAGAACTAAAAGTCCACATAATTAAATTGCTGAAAATCAAATACATAATTGTCCACTCTTAAACATTTTTTTTTCATGATAATGCTAGTACAATGTTTCAATTACATACTATGTAATCAAAATGTCGCAAAGTACACCAACTATTCAATCTCCATGCTCGGAGTCGATCTCCACTGCCTCCTCCGCAAGAGTGTCGTCACCAACTACGCCTGTACGCCGAAGCAAGTAATGAGTCTAAAAGACTCAGCAAATAACTCTACACATACCATACATGTACATGTCATAGCAGATTTTACATACACATTTACAAGACACAATCATGTAGTATGCTTGTCATTGAAATTAACAACCTATCATGGTGGTTCTACTAATTAAACACAAGACTCATGCTTTCAGATTTTCTAAATCAAAATCTCCTATCACGTGCTCTCTATTCACTCCAACATATGAAAGATCTACTTTCAATTAAACTAAAACATGAAAGCAAGTTTAGCATAATTTCAATGCCTACGTGAAAAGAACACACAGCATGAATTTCTATACATTCCTATACATGCTCATGACCATTTCATCTTCTTTAAGCTTGCTGGTTTTACATGGACTAGAAAGCATAATCCACGCACGAGAGCTACTTAATCAATTTAAATCATAACATGAGGGCAAACAATCATTGGATTACTTACACACCACTAAGAATCGTTTCTAACATGGATTCTAGGCAATTTGCACATGTAAAGCATGATCATAAGTACATTAGTTTGTTGTTTTATCATGATTTCAGATTACCACAACATGGATCACAAATTCACAACCCTCACATTTTGGTTTCACATGTTTACACAATTTCTCATTCACATAATTTACACTTTACACATGCACATTTACACATTGTTCACATCAACAGTTTTTACACATGAACACATACACATTTACACATTCACATTTAGTGCCGTGACACATAGTCCAAACCACCAGAGAAGGACACTTCATATCACATACACATAGACGCCACCTAGGCAACACAGCGGCGACTCTTGGACTGCGCAGACCGGGAGAACAAGTCTCCACCCTAACCAGTGGTACTTGTCCACCTCTAGGATTTCATCCTAATGCCCTTACGATCACAACACATTGAACCTTCTCAGGGGGACTTTTCCCTGATACGGTTCCACTGCCCTCTATGGAAGCAATGTCACACTTGGCACGATTTACACATTTACCGATTTTAACGCATATCTTTACACATGTCACTTACCTCTCATTCATTTTCTTATTCACACAAGGGCTCTGTTTTCCTAACATGATTCTACAATCAATAGGGATCACATGTTCAGAAATTTGCATAAATCAGATCAATCACACATGTCACATTATTCCACATTAACATGTATTGTTCACATTTTTGCAAGGAAAATTCATATTTCACTATATAGTTGTCCAAACGTCTTGAAAATTTAACCACATGCTGATTTCGGGTTCAGGACCGAACATGAAATTTTTTCACATTTTTCTGATCCAAAATGCAATTGCAGAAAATTTAACATAAATTCCCGTATTATTCAAAATTCAATTTATCATGGTGTATAACATAAAAGTTCAGTTTAACGGATCATAACCCTGATCCCAATATGCACAATACCACAGGAATTTTTCTCGGATTTATTACACAACACACGATTTACTGGAAATTTACCAATCCTACACATGTTTTCTATTTCCCAAGTATAAATTTACAGTAAATCACATTGACATGGGAAAATTACAGAAAATTCAGAGCAGAGACTGAGGTATATAAACATGATTCAACAGGATTAGGGCATCATAATTTCCCATGGATTATTAGGATCATGGTGAATATACATGGTCGTTCTTCCACATGCAATTTAAATAAATAATAACTCAACCATCCACAATAAATGCACAACCATTCTCCCACACATTCCCACATTCACATTACATAGCATAATAGGTTTACAATATATCCTCATCGCAAAACATATCGAAAGTAATTATATAAGGAGAGAACAGTTCATTGTTCTGTCCAGACGAACTTGGCAACGGTCTCTGGCCGTTCCAGGAGTGGACGGCAAGATCGCTGGACGCACACGGGGAATCTTGGCGTCAAGGCATTGACGCCAAGTTCCTGTCTGTGCAGAAACACAGACCGAGCTCCAAATAACAGAGTGAATGGGAGATTCAGGACACGAGGAAAAATATGTAAAAATCATAAAACCCTACTAGACATCTACATGGACGATAGGGGTAGGTTACTTGCCTCTAGAAAATACTCTAGACGGATCTTAAAGCTTGGTGAAGCTCTCCTTGGGTAGTCCCAGGAAGCTCCCGAGAAGTCTTCACGCCGGGTTCTAGGATGAAGATGGCTCCAAGATGAGGTCGGGGAAGCCTCCTCCTTCAGTTCAGCTAGCTCCTTGTCATGGTAGATGGCCAGAACAGCTTCAGAAGTTCGGATTTAAGCTTGCAAAGGGTTGGGTTTTCTCATAGTTTTCTCTAGGGTTTTCTTCTCCTTCTTCTCCTCTTGCAAAGAGCACCAAGAGAGGGTTGAGGGTTGCAAAGAGGACTTTGTATATAGGAGAGGAAGCTCTCCTTTCACGCAGGTTTGACAAGAAAGCTTTCAGACCATTGGGGACAGCTCCCCAATGGTTGGGGTAGCTTGTTCCCGTGATTTCCGGCTCTGCAACGCATGCAAGCCAGTGATATTGACGTCCACATCGCTGGACGCTGGATTTAGTGTTGGCGTCCATATGGTTGACGCCTACACAACACAAACGTCCATTGATATTGACGCCAAGCTGGCCTTCGGCCAGAACTCAAAAACATGCAGGAAACCATGCATAACCTATACATATATACATGCATTATGCATACTATCACGTACATGCTACCATCTTACCATTCATACATTATTCACATCTAATATAACATGAATACATGAATTATACTAGACTAATACATACGTAGATATGCACATACACACATACACAAGCATGAAGTATCTATACGGAATACAATAATGCAACGAAATTCGAGGGCCTTACACCACAAGTCCATACTCCATCAGTTAATATGAACGTTGGTGCGCTCCTCCCTAGGACCAAATAGAGCCCTTATTGCATAGGCATTAGTCATTGGAGCGATGTCTCACATTATGCCGATCAAACATATACATAGCATGGCCATGGATTTCCAAGAACAAGCTCATAGTAATAAGGACTTGATCTTTCATGGAGTTCAAAAGTATGACGATAGTTTGAGAGATCAAGCGGACAACATAATGACTTATTTTTAAGTTCCATAGACATTTATTGTCTTGACAAAAATGTCGACGAATGATAGATTGTACACGAAACATAGTGCTCTCTATCTTCAGGGACTTCATGGTACAATCAACTCTATCTCTATAAGGGAATCCATAAAGTACGGAGACTTACGAATGTCTTAACAAAAAGGTCCTTAATATGCCAAAACAGAATGTCCAATAAAGAGTTTCCAACTTGTTAAGAAGGGTGTGCCTATCATGCAAGTGTGTAACTATTGTAACTTGGATAGTTTTCCTAATTGTGCCTGCGAATAGCTGTCAATCATTTAGATATCAAACAACATATCAAAAAAGGTATGTCCAAATTTCAGAAAGTTCCAAATGGCAAGTATCAATTAAAGAAAGTTTAAATAAAGTAGGCTCATCCCTAAACATATCATCGTTGACTCTTTTATCTCCATTACCATATATTTTGGTAATAACAAAACAAATAGACCTTAATCACATCTTCATATGCACTCATCTGCTCAATCTTATTTTCATGTATGTGGACACATGTTATCCATGGTGTCAACCTATGTTGTTCATGTGTCGACAGAATTGATGCATCTATCGACAGACGACAACCATTGTGTTAACCTCTGAAGCACATGTGTCGACACTATGAACATCAAGTGTCCATACACATTTGTCCTTTCATTCTTGTTAGTTTATGTTCTTATTATTCTTAATGACATTGATGACATTGTTGCTTTAACATCTATTATTTAGTTTTTCAATCGGACACAATTACAATTTTCTCTATTTAAAGGACACTCTAGTAAGTTAAATAAACTCAATTAAGTTGAAGTCATTTTTGTATGAATATCCTAAGTCCACATCGATTGCTAAGCATGTCTTTCTCTTGATCAGTCAACATTCTACTTCGTCATATACAATGTTATACTTCGTCATATACGAAGCTAACTTCATCATATCTAAAGCTCACTTCGTTATATATGAAGCTAACTTCATCATGCATGTTGTTTGTCATGATCAGTCAAACTTCTACTTCGTCATATTCGAAGTTTACATCATCATATCTGAAGTTCTACTTTGTCATATACAAAGCTAACTTCATCATATTTGAATCTTACTTCGTCATATATGAAGCTAACTTCGTCATGCATGGTTTATACCGTGACCAGTCGAAGCTTACTTCGTTATGTACGAAGTTCTACTTCATCATATCCGAAGTCTTATACGAAGTTTACTTCAACTGGCTGTATTATATTGTGTCCAGTCAAAGCTTCACATTGATTGCTATTATTTTATATCGATTGGAGTTATTGCCTATCAATTGCTAACCATTTCCATCGCCAGTCGAAGTCTTACTTACTTCGACTCACTGTGTTATATTTCTTAACCAGTCAAAGTCTACTTTGACTGACTGTGTTATATTTCTTAACCAGTCGAAGTGTATATCGATTGCTAAACATTTCAACATCGATATCGTTGTTTCTTATTGATTGCTGACTATTTGCACATCGATTACTATTAAGATTACATATCGATTGCCTTCATATATTGAATGACATTTACTCCTTCTGATTGGTGACCTTGCATCAATTGATGACCAAGTGACTTAACCTATATCGATTGGTTGTTTTTTTTTTGGTCTAGGAGAGTGCACCCTCCCCGAGGGGGGGAGAATGGACCCACTCCACTAGAAATGAGCCTAGGCCGGAAAATATATAATATTATGAAGAATTAAAGTACATGAGAAATAACTGGTCATAGGGACCGAACATGATAGAGACCCATTTTGTCCAAGACTATTGGACCTTTACACAGATGAGGGACGCCACCAGGGCCCCAAAAAACCTTGTTTTCCTTTGACAAAATACCATGGTTGGCTAAAGAATCAGCCACCTGGTTACATTCCCGAAACACATGGTTTAACATGAAAGTTTTCCTTTGTACCATAGCATCAGCCACCCCCCACCAACAATAAGCAAACCACGAAGGACATCTTCCAGACTTGAAAGAATTAACCAAAGTTAAGGAGTCAGTGTTAACCAGTGCTAACCGAATCCCAAGATTTTCTGCCAGATGGAGACCATCGCAGAGGGCTCTTACTTCAGCAATCATGCTATTTCCTGGTCCATAGAAATGTGCAAAAGCTACCAAATTGAACCTTTGCTATCCCAGATGCAACCTCCTCCTCCACAGTCACCAAGATTGCCCTTACTAGTGCCATCCACATTCAAACAATAATCAACTATAGGAGGAATCCAACAGATGAGCTTCAAAAGCTTAAGTGAGAACTTAGGAGAAAAACATAACACTGCAGAACCTTCAATTCATCCGAGGAGGGAGCTTCCTTGAACTGAACATTGGCAAGAGAATGGACAACCATCGCTTTAATATTATTTATCATTGTCCCAGCAGAAGTAGTCTTAGAATCAAATCTTTCCCCACATCTCCCCTTCCATATTTCCCAAACCATGAAGAGAAAGCAGTGAATGGAAATGAAACCAAAAGGAGAAGAATTATTTGTTATTGTCAATAGACTCCATATCCTAACCGTAATGTGACTATCGAGGTGAACCTTGAACTTGAGGCCAGATCTCCATTAATAAACAGATGGTTGTAATCCTCAATACTTGGTGAAGTGCAACAAGAGCAGCATGAAACCATCTGAATTCCACACTCAACAATCCTTTGATCAACAGGGACAGCTCTATTAATAAGCTTCCAACAAAACGCCAAAGCTCTTCTATTAAAGCACCTATGCCAGATTTTTTTCAGAATCGTTCTCTTAACACCCACCGAGCGAACCAGGTTATAAGCAGATTTAACAGAAAAGTGACCATCCTGAGCTGGGCCCCATACATATTTGTCACTATCCTCACTTAGAACAATCCCCTGGAAAATGTCACTAGGAAGAAGACTTTTGACTGGGTGATTAGCATTAGAAATTACCTCTTGAAGCGTGATTCTATGTCCCTTATAAGGAGAGGTAAGCTGATCAGTGAGAGGCCTTTCCCCAAGCCAGACATCTGATAATATATCAATAGTATAACCATTCCCACGCACCCATCTAGTGTGATCTTGATCAAGCTGGTGAGCAACAGACCAAATCTTGGATGAGATGCCCGGGATACCCGTGATTCTTGAATTCCCCACTAGGGGATAACGACTTCTAGCATATTGAGGACAAAGAGATGAGCCATGGTAAACATTCCAAATATATTTCACCGTCAAAGCCATTTGAACCAATTTAATGTTGAGAACTCCCAATCCACCTTCATCTATAGGCCGCTGAATTGTAGACCATGCTACCCAATGGTGCCTTCTCATACCATCAGTACCATTCCAAAAAAAATCAGCACAGGTACTAACAATGTAATTTAAGATACTAATTGGGATGGAGGAAGAAGTAGCCAAGTAAACCGGAATGGAGGCCAGCACCGAGTTGATCAGAGTTACCCTCCCAGCTTGCTAGATAAACCTGGGCTTCCAGGAGGCCATTTTACCATTGATTTTTTGAATGAGCAGGCTGAAATCTGAAGCAAGGACTCTTCCTGGACGCAAAGGAACACCAAGGTAGATAACCTCTTTGCCTAGTGAAACTAGTCACCTCTTTAATCCTATTAACCGCCTGTGCGGAAGCCTTATCTGAAATCATGAAGCTACTCTTAGCTGAATTTATTTCCTGACCTGAGGAAGATGAGTATCTATTAAGGAACTCAATCAATTTCTTCACATTATGAATCTCTCCATTGAGAAAGATAAGGGCATCATCAGCATACAGGAGATGCAAAATGGACGGGCAACCTCTCGGGCCCGCATAACGGTGAAGACAACCCGTTTGAACAAGATGTTTGATGCTTCTGCTGAGAGCTTCTTCCATAATAATGAAAAGGGCTGGCGCAAGAGGATCTCCTTGTCTGAGACCCCAGGTGGAATGAAACTAGCCAGCGGTGGAGCCATTAAAGAGAATAGAAAACTAACAGTTACTGATCAACATGCCAATATAAGATATGAATCTATTAGAAAAGCCAAATTTACCAAGCACCGCAAAGAGGAAGTCCCACTCCACACTGTCGTAAGCTTTCTTAACATCAAGTTTAAACAACACATTGTCACCTTTGATCCTTCTACGAAGATCTCTCACCAGTTGTCTAGCAAGGGATATATTATTCAAGATAATTTTGCCTTTAACAAAAGATCCTTGTTCTTCAGAGATAATGAGGGGGAGAATATTAACCAATCTATCACAGAAAATTCTGGACACAATTTTATAGCAAAAGTTGCATAAACTAATCGGTTTAAAGTCCCCAAAAGAGGTAGGAATATCAATCTTGGGGACCAAAGCAATTAGAGAGGAGGTCACCCCTCTAGGCATGGGTAACCTGTTGAAAAATCAAATGACCACATCAACGACCTCTTGATGAATTATATCCCAGCAGAAGGTAAACAAATGACCAGTAAACCCAACAGGGCCCGGGGCGCTATTTGCATTCAAACTCCAGACAGCCTCTTTAATCTCATCATTGGTAGGAATTGCAGTAAGAGTTTTATTTTGATCCTCAGTTATCATATGGGGAATGACATGAAGGAGGGATTCATTAATAGCATGTACAGATGATGAAGGAGAGACCCAAAGAAGTTAACGGCCTCCTGCTTGAGAACCTCTTGGTTTTCACACCAGGAACCCGCCACCTTAAGCCTGTTAATTGTGTTGCGCCTTCGATTCCCTTTGACCACTGCATGATAAAAGGCTGTGTTTTTATCCCCATTCTCTAACCATTGCATCCGAGCTTTCTGGGCCCAGTACAAATCCACACAACTAATAGTTTTCCTCAAGGTGGCATTGGCTGCACCCAAAGTGGACCTATTTTCCGGAGAAGGATCAGCATCAAATGTCTATTGCACGACCCTGGCCAGCTCTTCATCCCTGGTAAGATTGTCATGAACATTGCTAAAAGTAACTTATTCCAGGTACGCAGAGCACCTCTAACCGCCTTAAGCCTCAGGTGAAGGACCACAAATGGATTATAATGCCATACAGTAGGAGCTTCCCAGGCAGTTTTAACAATTTGCTTAAAAGATTCATGACAACACCACATGGACTAAAAGATGAACCTGGCAGGGGGACGAGAAGTAGTTTGGAGAGTGAGGAGAAGGGGGGCATGATCCGACGGACCTCGCGGAAGATGTCTTACCTGGAGGCCAGAATAAGTATCACCACAAGAAGAGTTACACAGAAATCGATCTAACCTGGCCTTAACGGACGCCAGCCCAGTTCAGTTATTAGACCAAGTGAAATTAGCTCCAATATAGCCCATGTCCGCCAGGGATGCACCAGATAGGAATGCATTTAAATCCATCAGACCATGCAAGTTGACAGAAGTGCCACCTTACTTTTCCGCAAGGAGGGAAACACAATTGAAGTCGCCCCCCACTAACCATGGGACCTCCATGTTCATGGAAAAAACCTGCAACTCATCATACAATAGGCGACGTCGATTAGCATGGCAGCTAGCATACACAACCGTAATAAGGAGGAAAGCTCTATCATCTTTCACTGCAGCCATGGTGATTTGCTGCTCAGAACACTGAACCATTTGAAAAGGAAAGTTTCTCCAGAAGACCAATAATTTAGCATTGTCACTACTAGTACCAATTACCGAATCCATCCCAGGATATGAGAGTACAGAATCCGCTCTGTCCATAGAAACCATGGGCTCAGCACCTACCAGGAAATCCACCTTATTTTTCTTGATATGTCTCTTAAGGGAATGACGGGAGGCAAGATTGGCAATGCCTTTTATGTTCCAGAATAATATGGAAGGGTTCATGAGGACAAATAACGAGAAGAAGAGCCGAAAAGTGCCTTTGCTTTGGAGCAAGTCCTGGCACCCACCTTCTCTTTCTGACCCCCCTTAAGTTTTGTAACCATGACAGGCATGAATTTATTCTCCATAGTAGCGAGAATCGCCGCCTTTTGAAGAACATAATCTGGAGGATCACAAATGAAACTCATAATTTGGCATGACTTCGTCTTCACCAGCGGCAGCCACTGGAAAATAGAAACGGTCACATCGCCAACTGTCGGAGTTGAAGAGCAGAACTTTTGTTTGATGGGCTACC
>CM024758.1:32918644-33165805 GCA_014218235.1 Colocasia esculenta
TAGTGGTAGTTTCGATCTTGTTTATTGGTTTTGGTTTGGTGCTCATGACCAATATTGGGTCATTGGGCCTTTGTTGAGGTTTCCGCGTTGTGTGGAGTTTAGTGGGCCGGCTGGGTAGGGTCCGTAGTGCCCGTTGGTTCACTGAGTGTGAACGCGACGGTGTTGAAGGCCGTGTTTTGAACGCGTCGGTCTAGAGGGTCGTGTTCAGGTTGCCGATGTTTGGTGTCGATGTCTGTATGTGCACCGCATGTCGTGCATGAGCGGGGCTGCTGACGTCAGGAGTGTGAAGGCGACACCTGAAGCTGTCGCGATCAGGTCGCGACGGTGAGGTGTGTCGTGTCTGGAACCGCTGTATGGTTTTCAAAAAAGGTTTGGCCGAACAGAGCTTTCCCAAGTTCTGCTCGACCAGGGACGGAGTTGCTGCGGCTCTGTTGGGCGGTTTGGCATTTCAGTGGTGTTCTCGTCACGCTCTCGATGCGAGGGACGTTGCGAGGAGTGGGGGAAACGTCGTGCCTTGCGTGGATTCTGTGTTCTTCGTGATGTAGGGAGTTCTACCTTGAATTGTACGTAGATTGTCTGATGGTGCATTTATCGCTTTAAAAACAATAGATACCATGTCTAGGAGTGGAATAAGCATGAAAACTGGGTTGAAATGGGATTTAGGGTGGTTTTCATAGAAGATCCGGAGATGGTTTCCGAATTGGGGTTTCTACCTGATAAGGCGTCGGTCTTTGCTGTCGCGACCAGGTGGCGACAGGCCGACCCGTCGCGACAGGGTTTTTTGTCGCGACCTATCGTGGTGTCGCGATCAGAAGGCGGTCCTGGCCTCTGTCTCGACAGCAACCGAGGGTTCTGCTATGTTTGTTTTGGTGTTTTGGTTATCTGGTTATCGTTGTTTATTGTGCACGGCTATGGGAAGAGGTGCATTGACACCCGTGAAACTCTGTGTGTAGGTTGCCTACATGGTAGTAGGTGGTTTATATAATCGGTGTGGTGTTATCGTGGGGTGAGGTGTATTGGCACCTATAACACCTCTAAAGCTTGTTATATAAATAGTTCATGTGTGTTTACGTGGTTTGAGGATGTGCATGGCACATACTCCGTGTGGTGGTGTTACGCGTGTGTGAGTGTGTGGTGTGTGTGCGTGGCACATACACTGGTTGTCGTAGTGGCTAGGCAATGATGGTTCGAGTGTGAACCTAGCCTAAGTCTTGTAGTGTCCTATGTGGACTAATAGAGATGGTTTAATTAATATAATGCAAGTAAGGTTAAGGGTTACCATATAGTTAATGTATATGGTATGTATGTGGCAAGGAGGTCATGTGATGACCAATGATAGGCCAATTTGTAAGTGGTTATCATGGTTTACATGTATATCGTGTGTAGGGTGGTTTATGAGTCACAGGGTGACCGTGGTTAAGCTATTCTTGACATTTGTACTGAGGTTTGTAATAAAGAATGTATAAGTATATATCGTGGTTATGCATTGCTGAGTTTGGTGGTCCGGCGCCTATTTCGGAATGCCTCTTCCGTTGGGAGCCCCAGGTTTTGTGTGAGCTAGGCACCTGTGTGTGCTTGGGGCTTGTCCCGGTACAGTGGTACCGTTGAGGTCTTGTCGTCTTCCTGGACACCCTCACTCTTGTGCTGAGTAGTACGTCCAGCTGAGGGAAAGACGGCAGTGGGACAGTGACTTGTGAGAGTTTGTGTTTAGTCACTTGCAGCGCGCTCGTAGCTGGGGGTTACGGACACCAGTAGAGGTAGTGGGCCCTAGCTAGTCCTGTTACCAGTGCCTCACTTTAGAGAGCTCGGGCCAGAGTCTCTAAAGGTGTCAGGCATGGGCCTACAGGGTGTGTGACCTGTAGGTTGTGGGTGGTTTGGTTGGTCTCCACAGTTCTTTGGCTTTATTTGTGTTGTGGAGCTGCAGTTGGACCTTTCGTCCATGACTGCGAGACTGAGAGGTTGTTCTTGTGTTGTGTTGTCCGGGTTGGATACTGGTGTCATGAACCAGTAGTCTGTCCCGTGTGGTGGCGTCGTGCTTTCCGGCTCGTCTTTGCTATGGTGTGGGTGTGTATTAGTTGTGGTTTACTCGTTGAGGTGTGCCATGGTGTTGGCATAGCTGTTGTTGAGGTGGTAAGCGGAGACTCACTGGTTGTGGTTTGACTGACAGTGGTGTGCTACATGGTGGCACAGTGTGTTTGTGTTCCGTGGTGTTTGTGTTTCATGGTGGTACCTCGTGGTGGTAGGTACCTGTACTCTTTGTGAGTACTGGTTTCTCGTAGTACGCTGAGTACTAGCTTTTCAGATGGTGAAGTGGAGGTCATGTGGTGAGACCTTCCACTTGTTGTGTTTTACCCTTCCTTGGGTAAGTTTTCGAATATGGTTTAGTGTGCGATGGATTGGCATCGTGGTAGCTAGTCCTGTTTCTTAAGTGTGACATTTGATACATTGTGATTTAAGAGAGTAAAGGATTGGCTCATGGTTAGCAGTCCTGTTACTCATATGTTTATAGGCTTGCCAGTGAAGCTAGTAGCTTAGGCAATGCTTTGCCTGTGTGGCTTACAGCTTAGGTGATCAGTGTTGAGGTGGTGTGCCTGTGAGGCTTGTGGCCTAGGCTTTATGGTTATGAATGGATTAATGGTGTTGTTGTCTCCTCGTCTTTCCGAGACTTGCAGCAAGTGAGTTTGTTATGTTTAGTATTGTTAATTATGCTTTGTTGTGATCATGAAATGGTTTGGCTTTCGGTGTTGCCAGTGAGACCTATTGGGGTTGAGGTTCTTCTGTGTTGTGTGTTGTTTTGGGTGGTTCCCTACTGAGCCAATGACTTGTTGGGCTCACTCCTTACAGTCCTTTTCAGGATTTACCGTTAGTGTAGCTTGAGGTGGTGTGTGGCAGACTTGTACCACCGCAGTAGTTAGTAGTGTTGTGTGAGCTTGTGCTCCCTCGAGGTATGCCCCAGGTAGTTGTACTCTTTTTAATTTGGACATATAATAATGTAATGGGACAGTTGTAAATTTTATATGCAGATATGAGCACATATTCCTTTCTTGTGCCTCTCACTATTGTGGTTTGTCTTTTATGTTCTTCCTGGACACGTGTACGAGCTATCCCTTGCGAGACTTCGGTCCGTTTGCGGGAGACGAATCTGGATATGGACCCTTATTGGGTATAGATATCCAGGGCCGTTACATAATGTGTGTCAATAAGGATAGACTGGTCGAGAATGTTCAGGACTATCAGGTCAATAGTAATGATTATCGAGAGTGTCATGTCAATAATGATATGAGTCAAGGGTACGGGGTACGTTGGGAATATCAAGTCAGAGTTCAATCTGGAAGCATAACGACACATTTACATAGATTCTATCTTTAATAACTTAGTTTCATGGTTATACTCGATCACTCCGAGAAAGTCAAGATGAGAAGAGAAAGATCTCGTCAAGAATGCCAAAAGAGAAGAGATACATGCACACTAACTTCCAGGTACTTCATTGGTACAACCTGCGCATCGGCCATGTGGGAATCCATGGTTAGAGGTGACTTACGGAGGCCTTGTTCAAGGGGTCACTTGTCCGGAAAAAGGAATATCCAACAGATAGTTCACCACAAGCCAAGAAGGGGTGTCAGGCCCTAGGATTTTCTCTCTTATATAGATGTTTGATTGTGTGAGAAATTGATACTTGTTTGTGTGATGTTATATATATGTATGCATGTATATTAGTTGAGTATTATTGTACATAGATGTATTGTTATGTGTATTATAAAATACATTGCATGAATAGTATTAATTTTATAAAGTATACATTAGAGTAATGTACTTATATGGTGTAAATACGGTTTTCTGTATTTCTTAGTTCTGGCCAACGACCAGTAGGCGTCCACATCTGCAGACGTTAACTCCAAGTCAGCGGCCACATCGATGGACGCCAACCTGAGTTTGGCGGCCAGTGATGTTGACGTTAACTCTCAGATCTGTTACATTTTCAGATCCGAAAACGCCTCCGATATTGTCGCCCTTGGTTTAGGAAACCGTTCTCCAACGTAGTAGTAGCCTACCCTAAACCCGTCTTCGACCCTAACTCTAAAAGACCCAGTTTGTGGTGCTGTTGGGTCCTTTTGGCTCTTTGTCAAAAACCTAAACTTTATGTGCGAAAAACTGGACTTTGGACCCATGGATCCGGCGATTTGAGGCATCATCTAGCGTTCTTCTTCGACTGGGAGGATGTTTGGACATCGAGGATCGTCTTCCCAACCCGGTGTACCTTAAAGAACATCATCAGAACCCAGATTGGAAGACTTTGGAGACTCTTTGGCTTTGGCCGAGGAGAGCATCCTCGACCCAAAAATGATGATTGTAGATTTTTCCGAAGGCACGTAAACCCTCCACATCATCCATACATATGTCCAGTAGGTCATAGGAAATTTTTCCGAATTTTATTCGAGTCCTGGAACCCCCCTTCAATCGAGTGTTTGAGTTTAGTATGTGATCTGCACAGACAGGAACTTAACGGAAAGATCCCCTGCCATTAAGATCTGAGGTTAGCGGCCACCTATGTTGCCGTTAACTGGGTAAGCGGCCACCCCCTTGTCGTTGAGTTCTTTAGGCAAGAACAGTATGTTCTTTGCCCTTTATAAATTATTTTAGGGATTTCTGCACATGAGGATATACGGTAAATCTTATATGTGACGTAATACATCTAGTGGATCATATCAAATAATTTATGTGACGTTCCGTTAAATGTTTTATTTATTAGAAATTTCTGAAAATGCATGGCAAACAAATTTCTAAGCTTGTAAATTTTGATTGTATGATCCATGTGGAATTTGGGATGTGGATAATTTTTGTACGATGTATATAGATGTTAGTTAGTGCCATAAGAAATTGGTTTTTATGATGTCTATAAAAGTAGTTATATTTTTCTGAACTGTAGAACGGTGAGCATGTTTTATTAGTGTAAATTCTCGAATAAATAGTATAAAAATAGTTAATTTCCTGGAAATTTACATAGAATTAGGACTGTTAGAATGCATGTGTAGAATGAGTTGTGGGTCTGAACAATGAAAAACCATGCAACTTTGACTATTTCTACTTTATGTAGCATCACTTTTTTAATTTTCATAATTAGTATATAAGTCCAAAAAATATTAAATTTGGTGTACAAGATGCTTGATCTGTAAAAGATCCGTGGTTAAAATTTTAGGTCAATTGGACAATAATAGCTACTATTTTCACTATTCCATGAGAAAATGATCCATTTAAAGTATACTTAGTGTAGAGTGTTAAGAATTAGATAATTACAGCATGATTAGAGTTAGTTATATTTAGTTTAACTCTGAAAACTGTAGTATCATGCTAGGAAAACTTGAACCATGTGCATGTATGCGATTGTGGAAATAGTGTGTTAAATGGTGTAAAATAGTGTGTGTTTAAAAATGTAAACTGTGCCATGGGTGACACTGCTACCTTAGAGGGCTGAGGAATTGTACTGTAGTAAAGCCCTACGAGAAGGTTCATATGTGTGTGAAATCCCACGGGCATTGAGATGAAATCCTGGAGGCGGACAAGTACCGTTGGTTAGGGTGGAGAGTGTTTTCCCGGTTCTGCGCAGTTACTAGATCTATTACTATATTGCCTAGGTGATAGATATGTGTGTGAATGAGATAAGTGTGTGTCCTTCTAGAGGTGGTTTGGACTATGTGTCACGGCATATATGATAATAATGTGAATGTGTTTATGTGAAAAGTGAATGTGTAAATTGTGTAAATGATTAAATGAGCATATGGATATGTGAATTAGTGTGTTGACATGTGAAATTGTAATATGTTTATGAACGTGCTAAAATATTGTCAAAACAGCAAGCTTATTATGTTTATAAATGTGTTAAACATGTGGAAATATATTTAGAATCCATGTTAGGAACATTTCTTCCTTTATGTGTAAATTTCATATTAAATTGCTATGATGTTACAATATGAATGTGATGAGAATCTGAATTTATATAGTATGTTAGGAGATATGTAGAAAGCATGTGATAGGTTTATTATTGTGATATGAACCATGTACCGTATGTCATGAATTTGATAGAAGTATCTTGTTAGGCTCTCTTTAAACACTGTTTAATCCATGTTACATGTACTAGTGAAATTATTAAAATAGTAAAATGCCATATGATGTATGTATGTGTAGTGTGTGGGGAAATACTTGCTGAGTTTTGTAGACTCATTCTTGCTTCGGCGTATAGGTGCAGGTGTCTCTACTTCTTCCGAGGAGTTGGTTCGGAGTGACTCGGAGCGAGAGTAGGAGATTACTTGTGGGATAGCGACATTGTACCTTCCTTTCATAGTATGTAATAAGGAAGACTTTGCATAGCATTAGAATCATGTAATTTAATTGTGGAAGTCAATTGTGGACAATGTAGTTTGTTTCAGTTATTTAGTTCATGAGATGTTTAGTTTCTTTGTATCTATATAGACTGTGGATAAACATGGATGATGGAATAAGATCTTTTATTCAGTTCTTTCTATTCCGCTGTATGTGTTTATATTTGTGTACATCTCAGCCAGATGAATATGTGGGTAAATGCCCATTGTGACAACGCTCTCTATATCGACATGGGTTGGCATAGCCGTACCGGTATAAGGAGGGTCGTCACGGAGATTGGTATCAGAGAAACAGGTTGAGATTGTACATAAATATGCATATGTCATCATCTTCATTATATGTTAAGTCTCTATAGATTGTCCACATAGTTAGGAATTAGATAGTTTAATTCCTAATTGGGATTAACTTGTTTTGTAGGCTATGGCTTCGCGTGGTAGGCGTGGTGGTGTTCCTGCTCGTGAGGTTGAGCAGAGGAGAGAGAGAGAGTTGAGCCTAGGCGTGAGGATCAGGGTGAACAGCAGGCCCAGCACCCCAAGGTCATGTGCTTCCTCCACCGCCACCAGTGGATTATGGAGTGTTCATGCAGGGTCTAGTGCAGGCCATGCAGACGCAGGCCCACACCCAGGCTGCACTCCAGGCTCAGTTGGAGGCTCACGTTAGAATAATAAGATAGAGAGTAGCATGTTTTATTAAATTGCATGTTTGTTATGTTTTATATTGTATATGTGTTGCTTATGTGGTTTCTGTAGCAGCCTCAGGCGCCAGTTCCCCAGGCTCATGACCATGGTGGACCCTCCATCATGGAAAAGTTCAAGAGGATGGCTCCACCCTCTTTTAAGGGGGAGAGTGATCCGTTGCTTGCGGAGAGCTTGATGAGGGAGATTGAGAAGATCGTTCGAGCAATTAGGTGTGCTGAAGAGGACAAGGTCACTTTAGCCACGTATATTTACAGGTATGTGTAAATTATTTATGTATTATTGCTTTAAGCCTAGATTATCTGGATTGGTCCTTATGGAATGTTTTGGCAGGAGCGAGCTGACATTTGGTGGTCCTCATTGTTACGTACCGGTTCAAGGACGGTGCTTTAGAGGTGGCTTGGGACGAGTTTGTGAGGCTCTTCCAAGCCAAGTTCGTTCCAGAGCACGTCTAGGACAAGATGGAGGAGGAGTTTCTCTCGTTGACTCAGGGCTCCATGACCGTACTGGAGTACGAGGCCAGGTTTGCCGAGCTATCCAAATATGCACCCCATATTGTGGCTAGTGAGCGCAGGAAGGCGAAGAAGTTCGTGATGGGTCTGAGGCCATCACTGAGGACGAGGTTGGTGGCATTTGACCATCGTACCCTAGATGAGGCTCTTAGCGCGGCTTGTCAGAAGGTGGGAGAGATAGAGCAGTATCTTGAGGAGAAGAAGGCTTCTCAAAAGAGGCCTGCAACTCCATTCCAGAGGCAGGAGAAGAAGAAGGCTGCGTATCAGTCACCGCAGCGCTCTGTGGCTAGCGGCAGTCGACAGGTACCTTCTCAGTGTTCCCTAGTGCCAGAGGGAGTGTCCTCATTGCGGGAGGGCACATGGTGGTACGGAATGTTGAAGATGGCGGGGAAGTGCCTGAAGTGTGGGAGCAGCGAGCATAAGATCAAGGATTGCCCGAGACTTCAGTAGGGAGTCTAGCGCGGACCAGCTCCAGCAGCGACAGCAGCAGTAGCTCCAGCGATAGGACGACCAGGGAGACTTCGAGCCCCAGCTCGAGTGTTTGCGTTAGCTCGTGAGGACGCCGATCAACCGGAGCATGTTACCGAAGGTACAGTTCTTTTCATGGGTGTGCACGCTCGAGTTCTATTTGATACGGGTGCCACTCACTCGTTCATCTCAGAGCATTTTGCTAGGCAGTTAGCATTAGAGTCGGGACTAGAGTCTAAGGATTTACAAGTCCTTCTATCTGTGCACACACCTGCGGGTACGGTATCGACTAGGAAGTGTATTCCATTCTTACCAGTGTGTATTAAGGATAGAGTCTTTGAAGGGTGTTTCTTCTTGCTTAAGATGAAGGACTACAATGTCATTCTTGGTCTGGATTGGCTAGAGGAGCACTATGAATTGGTAGATTGTCGTGGAAAGAAGATTGTTTTCCGTATTCCTGGTGAGGATGAGTTTTCACATCCTTTGCCAAGGAACTTAGCGGGGAAGTTTGTCATCTCTGCCATGAAGGAGATGAGAATGGAACAAGGGTTTTGACGCTTTTCTTGCCAGTGTGGTATTAGTACCCAAGGCTGATGAGTCACCTACTTTGAGGAGATAGATGTAGTGTAGGATTTCCAGATGTCTTTCCCGATGATTTATCTAGATTGTCACCAGCTAAAGAGATAGAGTTTACTCTAGAGTTGCTTCTAGGAACCTCTCCTATCTCAAAGGCCCCTTATCGGATGGCACTTGTAGAGTTAGCGGAGCTAAGGAAGCAGTTGCAAGATTTGTTAGATAAGGGATTTATTCGCCCTAGCGTTTCTCCTTGGGGAGCACCTGTATTGTTCGTAAAGAAGAAGGATGGGTCACTTAGGTTATGCATCGATTATAGGATGCTAAACCAAGTGACTGTGAAGAACAGGTATCCCTTATTTCGGATTGATGATGTTTGACCAGTTGTAGAATGCATCGGTCTTTTCTAAGAATGATTGCGGTCTGGTTATCATCTGTTGAGGATTAGGAGAGAGGATGTGTCCAAGACGGCGTTTAGAACCCGTTATGGACATTATGAGTTTTTGGTCCATCCGTTTGGTCTGACCAACGCCCCTGCAGCGTTCATGGATCTCATGAACAGGGTGTTTAGACATTATTTAGATAGTTTTGTAGTAGTTTTCATCGATGATTTGTTGGTCTATTCTCCAAATGAGGCCACACACCGTCAACATTTGAGGGTAGTGTTGGAAGTTCTCCAAGAGCACAAGTTGTATACAAAGTTCAGCTAGTGCGATTTTTGGATGCGTGAGGTTCATTTACTTGGGCATGTTATCTCTGGCGCTGGTGTAGCAGGGATCCAGCGAAGGTCCAACAAGTGTTAGACTGGGAGATTGCTAGGACCCCATCGGAGATTCGGAGTTTCCTTGGTTTGGCGAGTTATTATCGGCGATTTATTGAGGGATTTCATCTCTTGCTGCCCCTCTAACCAAGCTGACCAGGAAGGGTGAGAAGTTTGTCTGGTCCGAGGAGTGTGAGAGTAGCTTTCAGTTGTTGAAGGCTAAGCTCACTTCGGCTCCTGTGTTAGTTTTGACGAGTGGTGTAGAGGGTTTTGCTATCTACACAGATGCATCTCGGATTGGCCTTGGCTGTGTATTGATGCAGGAAGGAAGGGTAGTAGCATATGCTTCTCAGCAATTGAAGGAGCATGAGCGTAACTATCCGACTCATGATTTGGAGCTTGCGGCAGTGGTGCATGCACTGAAAATCTGGAGACACTATCTTTACGGTGTCAGATTTGAGGTGTTCATTGACCACAAGAGTATGAGATATCTTTTCTCCCAAAAGGAATTAAACCTTAGGTAGAGAAGATGGATTGAGTTCCTGAAGGACTATGACTTCGACCTACAGTATCATCCTGGAAAGGCGAATGTCGTAGCGGATGCCCTTAGTAGAAAGAGGTCATCACTCCATAAGGATTGGAAGATGATGGAGGATGCGGCATGTGCGATGACTGAGTTAGAGCCATCATTGTGTCAGGCATTTGTAGCTCAGTTGTCCATTAGGTCTTCGGTATTGGATGAGGTGATCGAGCAACAGAAAGCCGACCCTATATTGTGTACCCTCATCTCAATATTTTCCCATGGAAGTACGATTCCTGTGGACATGTTTTAGATGGAAAAGAATCACTAATCCTTTGTTATACATGTTTTTTTAAATTATCCAATTAAGTTGCCTGAAATCTATTTAATTGTTAAAAAAAGGTACACTATCGAGAAAATTCTAAAAATTAGACATCTGATATACTCCATGCGTAAGATCTATGATTATAATTTCAGTATGTTTTGATATCTGCAACTACTATTTCCAGTTGTAAGTCATTAATGACCATATAAAGCACAATTACTTTAGGTAATGTTTTCTGATGATTAGTACCATAATTAGGTTCTGTTAAGCATGTTTTAACACTATTAGACAGTCATGATTATTTTTGTAACCTTGAAATGTGTTTGAATCATGAGCATATAAATGGGCCATTAAGTGCATGAAAATTGTGTTAAACATCTGATCAAAGTGATTAGTGTGATTAAGTGGTTAATGTATCGAAATTGACACTACTACCATAGAAGGCTGAGCAGTTGTACTGTAGAAAAGTCCCTATGTGAAGGCTCAAAGTGTTGTGTTATCCTGTGGACATCAGGATGAAATCCTAGAGGTTGACAAGTACCACTGGTTAGGGTGTAGAGTGCTTCTCCCAATTCTATGTAGTTACCAAGATTCGTCACTATATTGCCTAGGTGACAGGTATGTGATATGTGTGTGATGTGTCTTTTATGGTGGTTCGGACTATGTGTCCCGACAAAAGATGTGTAAAGATGTGAATTAAGTGTGAATGTGAAAGTGATGTGTTAATGTGCTTCAATATGTAAGAATGTGAAACCATGTGATTAAGTTACTTTCATGTTAAAACAACAAGTAAAAAGTGAAAATTGTGACATATGAGCATGTGGAATGTGATAGATATTTTGCTAGTATCACTAGTAGATATGTGTTTAGTTTCATGATTTAGATACTTGAAAATGTGTCATAAAAAAAGTTATGTTGGATACCATGAGTTACATTAGATCCATGTGTAGTTAGTACGCTATAGACTTGTTCATTTTGTACTTGCTTATTGCTACATAAATCATGTGATAAACTTCTCTATATGTTATACTTGCGTAGAATGAATGTGATAAGTGTTTGGATGTAACCATTAGGTTGCTTGCTGAGTCTTTTGTGAAGACTCACCCTTGCATAAATCGAAGAGGAGATAGCAAGGAGCGACTCTGAGCGAGAGGAGTAGCTGAGACTTGGAGAGCTATTCACATAGCTTGTACTTTTCTTTTACTTAGTACATGAGACGATGATGTGATATAGACTTATGGACTTGTTCATTTGTGGACTTGGTATACTTATTTTGCTACTATATAAAATGTGGGATGCGTGTGGTGATGATGGAATAAGAATTTCTTTTATTCCGTTGTACTCTCCTTTTTTATTTGTGTACATCTCTACCTATTGTGTTGTGTTGGGTACATGTATCACTATGACGACGCGCTTTATATCGACGTGGTTTGGGATAATCGTACCGATATAATGGTGGTCATTACACTAGATCTGAAAGTCAATCTTCCAAACCTTTCGAACTTATTCACATGGTTCTATTTGGACCCACTAGGATCAACAATCTTACTGGAAAAAGGTTTGAATTTGTGCTTGTTGATGACCTTTCACGATTTACTTGTGTATTTTTTCTTACTCACAAAAGTGATGCCTTCATGGAATTTCTACAATTCTATAAGAAAATCATGCAAGAGGGAAAATTCAAGATTATAACCATAATGTCTAACTATGGTGTTGAGTTCGAGAATACTAACTTTGAACATCTTTACAGGGAAGAAGGAGTTACTCTAAAATTCTCATCACCCAGAACTCCAGAACAAAATGGAGTGGTGGAAAGATGAAACTGAACTTTGGTAGAAATGGCAAGAACCTTGCTGGTGGAAAGTGGTTTGCCTAGAAACATTTGGGTAGAAGCGGTTAATACCTCATGCTACATTATAAACCATGCTATCGTAAGGCCTCTAAGCAAAATGATTCCATATGAACTTCTGAAAGGTAAGAAACCTTCCATTGCCCATTTTAGAGTGTTTGGATCAAATGTTTCATTTTAAACAATGACAAAAGTGATTTGGATAAATTTGAACCCAAAAGTAGGTTGGGTATTTTTCCTTGTCACTCAGATCACTCTAGAGCTTATAGGGTCATGAATGTCAAAAATCAAACTATTGAAGAATCCCCTCACATAACTTTTGATGAATTTAATGATGACATTTGTAGGGAAGAAGATGATGGGGAATTCCTAGAAAAGAAAGAATAGAACAACGAACAAAGAGAAGGATCAAGTGCAAATGAGAATCAATTTGCAGAAGATAAGCAAGGAATTTCAACTATCAATGAAGGTAGAGATCTATTGAATATCATGATGCTCAGAGACCATCCTCAAGATAGCATAATTGGTAATTTGCTTGATCCACCTAGAATAAGATCATACTTTAAACTTATTAATGAAATGGACCCAATGCCCATTGTCTCACAAATGGAACCATAAAATGTTGAGGATGCATTAACAGACAATTTTTTGATTATTTTTATGCAAAAGGAATTAAATCAATTTGAAAGAAACAAAGTGTAAGGCCCTCAAATCTTGTTCTCGTTATGTCTATTTAATTTTGTGCATATTATGCGTTTTTTTTTTTTTACTTATGTGCATATGCATATATATGTTTTTTTTGTGCATATACGTATTTAGCTATTTTGTACCTATTGAATTTATCAAATTCTGTACATATAATGTCTACTTATTTTGTACATGTATGTTGGTTTAATGTATTTAAAGTTCTTCCAGAAATCCTGGTTAACGTCAACAGCCCTTGACGTTAATGGCAGGTTGACCGCAATCTAAGTGTCGTTGACTGCATGACCTGAGGATATAGACATCCATGATAATCAGTCTGTCCCCATGTAATTTTAATTAATTTCATATGTATTTTGATGATTAACAAAACTAAACTAGATTTTATCAATAATATCTAATTAATATTCCATAAGTCTTAAGTACAGGAAAATACTAAGGTCAAACAAACCAATAAAGGTATGCATTACTTCTCTGAATCTTTAATCTTTTCAAAATAATATTTCTCTAAGTTTACATCGACTTCTGTTAAAAGTCATAACGATTTCTTTGTAAGACTGAAAAGTCATGTTGTTTCAAACAAGTCGATCTCATAACGATTCTATAAGTCAACGTAACGATTTCTTTAGAGCTCGTAACGACTTACCTGTCACAAACGATTCTATAAGTCATCGTAACGATTTCTTTAGAGCTCGCAACGACTTGCCTGTCACAAACGATTCTATAAATCATCGCAACGACTCACAACGACTTGCTCGCCGTAACGATTTCGTAAGTTACCGTAACGATTACTTTAAAACTCGCAACGACTTGCATGCCGTAACGATTTCGTAAGTTACCATAACGATTTCTTAGAACTCGCAATGACTTGCTCGCCGTAATGATTTTGTAAGTTACCATAACGATTTCACAAGCGCTCATAACGATTTGCTTTGTGCAACGATTTCTTAAGCGCTCATAACGATTTGCTTTGTGCAACGATTTCTTAAGCGCTCATAACGATTTGCTTTACGCAACGATTTCCTTAGAGCTCATAACGACCTGACAAGTGTTCATAACGATTTCCCTGTTGAACACATAAACCTGCTTTAACGAGTTGCCCTCTATAATGACTTGTTAGTATTCATAACGATTTCATAAGTCATATAGACAACGACTTCATGGTTTATATCAACTTGACACTTATCTTATCTCTTGATGCGTTGACTGGTCAAAGTCAACGTCTATATCACTCTGACACTCCTGCATTTATGAGATCTGAACGTACCTCTGCATGCATGCAGACGATATCATCCATTATAGTGCATCTTCTGTCAATATCTTTTAGAAGAAACTATTTAGCATTGCTATTTTGGTGAACATTCTTATCAACATTTACTGACAACTAAAGACAACCTAACTGACTACTGTTCTAGCATTTAATTTATGCAGGGTTCTAAAGATGTTCTGTCATACAATGTTGGACCATACAGATGGCAGAAGACATTATCTCTTTGCGTGCTCAAATGGATAAAAGATAGTTGAAGCTTCCAAATGTAAAACAGTCTAACGTCTATCAATCCAAGAGACAACGGTTACTTCAACGGCAGTATTTCAAAACGAAGATATAACTCAAAGACAGAAGTGAAGAATAACAACCAACGAAGTGGAGAACAAGTATCTGTTGTTCAAGTATTCAATTCTTCTGCAAGCAGTCCAGAGCCAAGAATCTCATTCCTCATCATCTTTAGCTCTTCGCTCTTTATGCTGTAATAGTTTTTCTAAGAGAGCTCGTGTAGTTCTGAGAGTGTGCCTTGTTTAGATCCTTGCTCTCAGTGCTAGTGGCTTCAGATCTTGGCTAGTTTAAAAGCTTGATCTCGGGGCTTGAAATCATTTCTTTCTCTTGTGTTGTTTCCCTTCGGTTGTGAAGGAAGACCTGGTGGTATCTAGGGTGGTGTTATTCCTTCGGTTGTGAAGAAAAACCTAGTGGTATTCAGGGTGATGTTATTCCCTTCGGGTGTGAAGGAAGACCTGGTGGGGTATCCAGGTGGTGTTATTCCCTTCGGGATTGAAGGAAGACCAGCCGAGCTGGTGCTGTAGCGTCTTTAGGGGGACTGTACCCTAGTTAGTAAAAACCTGAATGGTTGCTCAGGGACTGGACGTAGGACTCCTAAGGAGAGGAGGTCCGAACCAGGATAATCCTTGTGTTATGTGATTGTCTTCTTTGTGTGTTTGATATTTAAACTAACAGTCACTAACCTCATTCGAAGAACGTTTGTGTGAATGTTTTTAGTTACAGGTATCTTCTAGATTATTTTTAAAAGACCCATTCACCCCCCCTGGGCTCGTCAACTGGGCAACAAGTGGTATCAGAGCGAGTCTCTTCGACAAAGAAAGGATCCAACGATCTGATGAGTAAAGATCCATGGCAGCCGAAGGTTACAACGAAGGTCAGTCTGTAACCGACCACCATTGTTCGATGGAGAAGATTACACATATTGGAAAACTAGAATGGAGTATTTTCTGCAAGGCCACGACTATCAGATTTGGTCCATAATAGAAGAAGGTGATCTCTTGGTCACAAATGAGAAAGCTCAATGGACAGATGATGACAGAAAGAAGATCTCCTTGAATTGCAAAGCAAGAGCATCTTATGCTGTGCTCTAAGTAAGAAGGAGTTCAACAGAGTTTCAGCCTGCAAATCCTCAATGGAAATGTGGGAAAAGGTCAGGATCACATATGAAGGCACAGACAAGGTAATGGAAACAAGAATCGACATTCTTGTCACTCAGTATGAGAGATTTCTGATGCAATCAGGTGAATCCATAACTCAAATGTTCAGTCGGTTCACTGACATCACAAATGGACTAGCTGGTCTAGGAAAGACCTATGAGATGGGAGATATGGTCAGAAGATTCTTAGATCTTTGCCATCATCATGGACTCCAAAAGTAACAGCCATTGAAGAAGCTAATAATCTAAAAGAATGTCCTTAGAAAAGCTCATCGGGTCCCTTATGGCCCATGAGATCAATATGGAAAGGCTAGGAGAGTCCTCAAGTAGAAAGAAACACTCCAACACTTTAAAAGCTGAAGAAGACTCACCAGAAGCAAGCTCAGATGAGAGTGAGAGTGTTGAGGACAGTGAAAATGAGGAAGCAATGTTCTCTAAAAGACCGCATCAGATTCTAGCCAAGAAGAAGAAGTTCCAATCTGGTAGAAGACACTTCAAAAGAAACAAGGACTTCAAGAAACCAAATGGAAAAGATCTTAAGAAAGGAGAACCCATCTGCTATGAATGCAAAAAACCAGGACACATCAAAGTTGAGTGTCCAAACCTCAGGAAGCCGGAACTCAGGAAAAAAGAAAGCTCCAGAAGTTCAGAAAATACAAGAAGAAGGCATGGCAGCAGCATGGGAAAACAGTAGTGACTCAGACAGTGAGTCAAGCTCCTGCAGCGATGAAGAAGAAGCCAATTTGGCTCTCATGGCCATGCCGAAAACAAGGTAACTTCTGACTCCTCTTTTGATTCATGCAATGGTTCAGATTCCGATAGTTTAGAAGGGGCTTTCAACGAACTATATGAAAAATATAAAGAAGTAACCAAACTATTAAAAGTAAGCAAGAAAAACATAGTCTGTATAGAAATACAAACTCAGATCTAAACTCATAAAATGAACAATTAGAAAGCCAAATAACTGAACTTAAAAGAAGAAATGAACTGTTATGTGAAGACCTAAAAGCTAAGAATGAAAAATAACTAAATTAGAGAAACAAGTAAGTTCAGATGAAATGAAAACTGAAATCAAAACACTAACATAAGAAAATATACAGTTATCTAGCACATTAGAAAAATTCACAATGGTAAAAACTCTCTCATATTAAAAGGTGTTAGAAGATCAGGTAAGAAGAAAAATTGATTAGGATATACACCCCCAGATAATGAAGAAACCATAGTTTATCCTGAAACATATCCAACACCAAAATTTGTACCTGAACAAGATATAGCATACAAAGCTGATTTCAAATATATAGAAAAGTAACCAAATTATCATGTTGTAGTCACTGCAATAAGTTAGGACATATCATAACGACATGCCCAACAAGACATAAGAAATGGATAATAAAAGTAAAATCAATGATACTAACCAATCAGGACCCAAAAGAATTGGGTACCTAAAACTTGATGCTTTTATTTTAGTTAACCCTCGAGCATCCAAGTGGTATTTGGATAGCGGTGCTCAAGGCACATGTCAGGAAACCAGAAGTTATTCTCTCATCTCCAAGCTGAAGAAGGAACAGTCACTTATGGAGATAATGGGAAAGGAACAGTGATAGGCAGTGGCTCTGTGAACAACAAAGGAAAAACAGTCATACAAAATGTGTTATTAGTCAAGGGATTGAAGCACAATCTCATTAGCATCAGCCAGCTGTGTGACAGAGGCCACCAGATCAAGTTTCAAGAGTTAAAGTGCAGCATACTGAAGGATGGAGCAGTCATCTTCGAAGCTAATAGAGAAAAGAATTTGTATATGCTATATCTTGAGGAACTCAAGGAACAAAATGTCTGTCTGGCAGCAAATAAGGATAAATCTACTGAATTATGGCACAGACGAATGGGTCATTGCAGCATAGATGGCATGAGAAAATTGTTGAAGAAGAATCTTGTGGAAGGTCTACCTAAGGTCAGTGCAAAAATGGATGGTGTCTGCAGACCATGTGCCAAGGGAAAGCACACCAAGAGCTCCTTCAAGTCAAAGACGGTGGTGACCACCTCAAAACCCTTAGAGCTCCTTCATATGGAACTATTTGGGCCAATGTGGACTACCAGTCTTGGAGGAAAGAACTTTGGATTTGTCATAGTCGATGACTACTCAAGATTCGCATAGGTATCATTCCTAGAGCATAAAGATGACACTTTCAAAAGCTTTGTCAGTTTCAGCAAGAAAGTCGAGAAAGATCAGAAGTTCAGCATTGTGTCTATCCGATCAGATCATGGTGGTGAATTTCATAATGAAAAGTTTGCTAGATTTGTGATGATCAGGGAATTGAGCATAATTTCTCAGCACCAAGAACACTGCAGCAAAATGGTATCGCTGAGAGAAAGAATAGAACCCTATGGATATGGCAAGAACTATGCTCTCAGAATATGATCTGCCAAGATACTTCTGGGCTGAAGCAGTCAACACAGCAAGCTACATTATCAACCGTGATCAATCCTGAAGAAGACTGCATATGAACTGTTCAAAGGGAAGAAGCCAAAGATCACCCACTTCAGGACTTTTGGATGTCCTTGTTTCATCCACAACAATGGAAAAAGGACATTGGTAAGCTAGATGCCAAATCAGATGAAGACATCTTCATGGGGTACACCTCTAAACCCAAAGGCTATAGAGTATTTAATAAACGCACTTTATTAATTGAACAGTCTGTATATATTATTTTGATGAAACTAACCCTTCCTTGAGAAAGGAAGAAGATAGTGATAATGATGATACATATGAGCTGTCCAAGAAACTAAAGAATTCATCAATTGAGGACAAGGATGATCCACCTCTGGAAGACATGCAACAAAAGGAAATTACACATGAAAATCTTCCAAAGTAATGGAGACACAAGAAAGATCACCCACTCGAAAATATTATTGGTGATCCATCTGTAGGGGTAAGAATAAGAGGTAATGTAATTCCCTATGATTACCTAGCATTTGTTTCTCAAATAGAGCCGAGAACAGTCAATGAAGCTCTTTGTAATGAATCTTGGATATTAGACATGCAAGATGAACTAAATTAGTTGAAGAGAAACCAAGTATGGTCACTTGTTCCTAGACCATCAGACCATCCAGTCATTGGCACCAAATGGGTGTTCAGAAATAAATTGGATGAAACTGATGTAATCTTAAGAAACAAGGCCAGATTGGTAGCTCAAGGCTATTCTCAAGAGGAAGGCATAGATTTCGATGAAACCTATGCACTTGTGGCTAGACTTGAGGCCATTAGAATATTATTAGCATATGCATCAGCATTAGACTTAAAACTATTTCAAATGGATGTTAAATCTGCATTCATAAATGGTTTTATAAAAGAGGAAGTTTATGTGGAACAACCCCCGGGTTTTAATGACACAGAATTTCCTAATCATGTTTTTAAACATAGCAAGCTCCTAGGGCCTGGTATGAAAGGCTTAGTTCTTTTCTTTTAAACCATGGTTTCATTAGAGGTCAAGTAGATAGTACTCTTTTCATAAAGTCAAAGGTCAAACACATTCTACTAGTTCAAATTTATGTAGATGATATTATTTTGGTTCTACTGATGAATCCCTTTGCAAGTACTTCGAAATGTTGATGCAGGGAGAATTTGAAATGAGCATGATGGGAGAACTTAATTATTTCCTTGGACTACAAATCAAATAGGAAAGGAAGGAACTCACATCTGTCAAGTAAAGTACACAAAAGAACTCTTGAAGAAATTTGGATTCGATAATGCCAAGCCACTGTCAACACCAATGAGTACATCAACAAGGATGGACAGTGATAAAGATGGTAAGAAAGTAGATCAAAAGATCTACAGAGGTATGATTAGGTCATTACTTTACTTAACATCTAGTAGACCTGATATTCTATTTAGTGTATGCATGTGTGCTAGGTATCAGGCTGATCCTAGAGAATCACATTTAATTTCTGTGAAATAATATTTAGATATTTAGCAAGAACTCATGACTTAGGTCTGTGGTATCCAAAATGTTGTGAAATTAACTTAGTAGGTTGTTCTGATGCTGACTATGCTGGATGCAAATTAGATAGAAAAAGCACCAATGGTTGTTGTCAATTTCTTGCAGGATGTTTGATATCTTGGTCTTGAAAGAAATAAAATTCAGTGGCACTATCTACAGCTGAAGCTGAATACGTAGCTGCTGGAAGTTGTTGTACACAACTCTTATGGATAAAGCAACAACTTGAAGATTTCAGATTAAACATCAAATCCATCCTACTGTTGTGTGACAACACCAGTGCCATTAATCTCACCAAGAATCCAGTTCAACATTCAAGGACCAAGCATATTGAGGTTAGATATCATTTTATTCGTGATCATGTAGCAAATGGTAATATTGAAATATCTTTTATTGATACAAATGGTCAGTTAGCAGACATTTTCACAAAAGCCTTACCCGAGGAGAGATTCACATCTCTTAGAAGGGAATTAGGCTTGTGCAACTTGTGAAAAAAGTTTTGTTTAAAATTGGGACATTAAATTTCAGAACTAAGTAGTTCTTTTTTTCCTCCATGGCTTTAAGCAAAAGAAATTCAAATATCCTTTGTAACTGCTCTCTCATTGAAGTCAGTTTGAATAGTCAAACTCTTTTGTCTTCTTCTGCCGCCTTTTGGCACCTCACTTTCCACACCGCATTTATTTATTCATAAAATCGATGAGAGAACGATTCATATCCCATCTTCTACCTTTACCCTCTTTCGTCTGGTTACTTGAGCCGTTCCCTAGCAAGTTCGACATCGACTCTCTGCAAAGTTTGAAGCCTCTCTCTCCTTCCCGCGAAATTTCTTGAGGGCTTTCACTCCTCCTTCCTTCTCAACCCTCTAGAAAACTTCCTCACCGGATTCCATGGCCGCATCCTCAGTTTTCGGAAGTTTGGGTGGCTACAGCGCCGAGTTCCTTACTCCTGAGCAGCAGAGAGGTTCACCTTCATAAAGACGAAGCTGTGTGGAAATAAAGAGGTTGATATTGCAGATCTAGAGAAAAATGGGATGCACAGTGTGGTGACCGCAATTATCAGGATGCAATGGATGGAATTGCAACCCTCTCGGAACTAAGCTATCCAGACCTTCTTAAGGCCTTTTATGTTTGTTTGAAATCAGAGGCAGATGGATCCCTGACATCCTTTGTCAGGGAATCCAAATCAGGATCGACCGTGAGTTTTTGAAAAACCTAGTTAGTGTATGTACATCTGGTGAGAGTGGAATCCACTCAGTAGATATTCAGCGAAGGGTCTAGGTATCATTGGTCCAGACTTCATGCTGAAAAATGGAAAGCTGGACATCAATCAGCTAAATGCCTTCAATAGGATTTTACATTTCATATTGTGTCAAATTCTGGCTCCGAGAAGTGCCACCTTCTCATCTTGTACCAAGGCCGACTCAGACTTGATGTTTTGGGCCATCCAAAACAGGGAAATCAATATGGCTGATGTTATGATAGAAAGGATGAAGTTCGCCAGAGATCAGATTTGGGATACCAAGAGCAAGCTAAATGTCTCTATGCCTTATGCTCACCTGCTCACCAAAGTATTCAAACACTTTGGTGTTGATCTATCAGGGGCAGTCACTGAGAAGATGGGCCAAGCAATTAGGTCCAGAAACCTGAAGAAAACGATTTTTCATTTCAAAATGGTACCTGGTCCAAAGCTTCAGTAGCAGAGGGAGAGCCATCATAGGTGATTTTCAGGAAGAAGCAGCAGAAACAGCAGCAGAGCAGCCAGTAGCAGTCCAATCAGCAGCAGTAGAAGCTTTAGTAGCAATTGAGCCAACAGCACCGTCAGCTCCAGAATTAGCAGGATCACCATTGATCGAAGCACCAGCAGAAGAAGCAATGGCAAGTGCAGAAGATCCCTCACCTTCCTCCATCGTTGCCTCTATCCTTAAAGAGGTATTGGATTCTATTCACTCCACTCCAGTCACTCCAGAGGTTGGCGGAGAATCAGTGGCAGAAGTTGTGGCATCAGGCCACATTGAAGATTCTCTTGCAATACCAGTTCAGGAGGAGCAATCAGATGCTTCTGATAATATTATTTTGGAAGAGGATGCTCCCATTCAGGGGAGCAAGATCCAATGGAAAGGATGCTCTTGTTCAGGGGGAGCAATCAAGGATGGTCTAGTAGATGCATCTCGCAGTGATGAGCCTATGGGCAATGTACCAGCTGATGAAGACCTGCCTAATGCTCCGAATGATGCCAGAGATGGGGAGACAGCAAGCTCCTCTGACTCTGATGATGATCAGCCTCCTCCAGCTTCAGAGGCTAGAGACAAAGAGAAAGAAGTGGAGTCCGAAGTCCCACTCTTATCAAATACTCCATTTGAAAGGCATATGAGGCAGAAAATCGTGATTAATTTGAAGCCTGTGATTGAGAGGCTTGATGCTCAAGGCACAATCCTGTGCTCTCTCCAATCAGATGTTAATTCAATCTTCATGAGCCAAGCATCAGCTTCAAGGAAATTTCCAACATAAGAAATGCCATGAAGTGGTTTAACCAGGAAATGGGCTCCATGAAAAACTTGCTGGGAGAAATTCTCAAGGTGGTTGGAGCTCAAACTTCTCCTCCTCCACCTCCTGTAGCCCAGTTCCGGAGTCAGGACCTTCAAGATCATCAGTTCAAGAGGTAGGGCCAACAGGGCCAGAAGCAGCAGCAGCACCAATAGAGGCAGCAGTAAATGTGTAAGGGCATCTGGGCCAGCTGATCAAGTTGAAGGGCCTCCAGGGCCATCTGAGCAAGGGTCAGGGGCATCAGGGCCAGTGGAGTGTGAATCAGTGCAGACAGAAGTTGAAGAAGAGGTCTTGGCACCTAAGCCTCCAGCTCCTTCTCATCCCTCTCACACACCAGTTCCTCCATCTCCTCCCTCAGCTCCTACAACACCCCCTGCCCCTCAGCACCTCAAAAAGACTCAATCCAGATCCATCTCCTCTCCCACACCATTTCCTTTTCAACCCACCTCATCTCCTGCATCTTCTATTCACATCCTTCCACCTCCACCTATTCCTGAGGTGCCTCCAGCATCCTCTGCTGGAACCTCATCCTCCTCTGGTCCCTCCCCTGGACCAGTTGATGACATTCCCACTACCTCTCATTCATTTCTTCATCCTTCTCCTCCACCCTCTTTCATCACTATAATCCCTGAGACAGCTCAAATTGACTCTCCCTTTATAGAAAAATAAAAGATGAGTTTGAGGAAGATTCTCAGGTCTGTGCTAAAGGTTGGGGAGCACATCCATAGGGCAGACTCTTCCAGTCCTGCAACTATGAAGAAGAAAATTTCCTCTACCTCCTCCATTTCGTCTGAGCCTAAATACCCTCCTTTATGGTTTTCCCTCACAGTGGTCATAAAAAATAAACCACTGTATAGAGAATATCTCTCAAAGGTTGTTCTTGCCACCATCATTAACCTTCCATTCCTCAATCTAACAGAGCATTTACACACCATCCTACCCTTTACTTCTCTTTCCAAATCCGAAAAATCCAAAGTCTTCTCTATTGCCCACTCCAAAACTGAAGAGCAGTGGGGCAAAGGCCACAAAGATCTCTTCGAAAGATACATTCTCGCCAAATCTGCTAGATTCCCTCCAAGGGACCACTCCCTGACCTTATCAGAATGGTTCAGGATATATCATAGAGAACTTTGGGCACCCTTCATTCAAAAGGAAATCAAAATGATCAGACATTTCATGCTATTCAACAATTACAGATATGTCCATAGACTTCCAGAGGTTCAGCTTAGCCAATTCAGAAAGGCCATTTCAGCACTGTCTCTGGATATCTCCCATTCTTCAGATGTTCAGGTAGATTTTGCTACCCTCCAAGTACCTGAAGAGATAGCCCTTCCTCAAATCTATTTTCTAGTTATGGAATCCTCTGTAGGATCCATCATCTTTGAGCGTTTTGCCAGAGTAATGGGCAGAATTAGCGTACAGAAAGGCTGCCTGGTTGCTTTTCATAGATTCCTATTTAGGGAATATCACCAGGGGCATATAAGTGTTGAAGTTCTAGCCCCCATTCTGTCTGAATGTCAAAGGCTGACATCCTCCGAATGGTCCACGTTCTACCCTTTGTCAGCTCAGTAGTTGTCTGCTCTCAATGTAGCTCTGGCCAGGGAAGCCAAACCAGCCATTTCTCTAGCTACTTTCTTAGATATGAATTCTATACATCTTGTTAATGACCCTTTCAAAGTCTGGGAGGAAAGATACAAAGTATATGTAACTCTTCATAAGCTCTCAGAGATAATCACAATCACTATTCTGTGTCCATGGATCAGTTTTTTACCTGTGCCAGCTTTGGGACTCGTCATTTCCTAAAGATGACTATGGATAAGGAGGCTATGCTGATCTTCTCTACAAGCACCTAGATCTTCATCTCAAAAGGATGGCTTCCACCATGGGACCAACCTACTCTTTGTCTTTTGGAGTCTTTAAAACTCTTTTTGAAGAGCAGGAAGCACAGGCATGGGAAACCATCTCCATTTTGCCTCTCTTTTGTCTCCTGCCTTCTATTTACCTGTACCTCCGCAAAGTTAATGAACACTCCTGCTTTGCGTACTCCTATTTCTTTCTCTCTTCTTTCTTTGTCTCAGATTGTCTTTTTGCTCAATGTCAAAAGGGGGAGAAAATTAGCATGTCTGAAATACATTCCAATAATTTTTAAGGAAGAAATTAGCATATCATATCTTCAGACTGATTTCAGATATATTTTTTTTCATCCATGCTTATTGTTCAGTTTTGTCATCACCAAAAAGGGGGAGATTGATGATCAGTCTGTTGCCATGTAATTTTAATTAATTTCATATGTATTTTGGTGATTAACAAAACTAAACTAGATTTTATCAATAATATCTATTAATATTCCATAAGTCTTAAGTACAGGAAAAATACCAAGGTCAAACAAAGCCAATAAAGGTATGCATTACTTCTCTGAAGCTTTAATCTTTTCAAAATAATATTTCTCTAAGTTCACATCGACTTCTGTTAAAAGTCATAACGATTTCTTTGTAAGACTGAAAAGTCATGTTGTTTCAAACAAGTCGATCCCATAACGATTCTATAAGTCATCGTAACGATTTCTTTAGAGCTCGTAACGACTTGCCTGTCACAAATGATTCTATAAGTCATCGTAACGATTTCCTTAGAGCTCGCAACGACTTGCCTGTCACAAACGATTCTATAAGTCATCGCAACGATTTCTTTTGAACTCGCAACGACTTGCTCGCCGTAACGATTTCGTAAGTTACCATAACGATTTCTTTAAAACTCGCAACGACTTGCTCGCCGTAACGATTTCGTAAGTTACCATAATGATTTCTTTAGAACTCGCAACGACTTACTCATCGTAACAATTTCGTAAGTTACCATAATGATTTCTTAAGCGCTCATAACGATTTGCTTTGTGCAACGATTTCTTAAGCGCTCATAACGATTTGCTTTGTGTAACGATTTCTTAAGCGCTCATAACGATTTTGCTTTACGCAACGATTTCCTTAGAGCTCATAACGACTTGACAAGTGTTCATAACGATTTCCCTGTTGAACACATAAACCTGCTTAACGAGTTGCCCTCTATAATGACTTGTTAGTATTCATAACGATTTCATAAGTCAAATAGACAACGACTTCATGGTTTATATCAACTTGACACTTATCTTATCTCTTGATGCGTTGACTGGTCAAAGTCAACGTCTAAATCACTCTGACACTCCTACATTTATGAGATCTGAACGTACCTCTGCATGCATGCAGACGATATCATCCATTATAGTGCATCTTCTATCAATATCTTTAGAAGAAACTATTTAGCATTGCTATTCTGATGAACATTCTTATCAACATTTACTGACAACTAAAGACAACCTAACTGACTACTGTTCTAGCATTTAATTATGCAGGGTTCTAAAGACGTTCTGTCATACAATGTTGGACCATACAGATGGCAGAAGACATTATCTCTTTGCGTGCTCAATGGATAAAAGATAGTTGAAGCTTCCAAATGTAAAACAGTCTAACGTCTATCAATCCAAGAGACAACGGTTACTTCAACGGCAGTATTTCAAAAAGAAGATATAAACTAAAAGACAGAAGTGAAGAATAACAACCAACGACGTGAAGAACAAGTATCTGTTGTTCAAGTATTCAAATTCTTCTGCAAGTAGTCCAGAGCCAAGAATCTCATTCCTCATCATCTTTAGCTCTTCTCTTTCTGTGCTGTAATAGTTTTTCTAAGAGAGCTTTTGTAGTTCTGAGAGTGTGCCTTGTTTAGATCCTTGCTCTCAGTGCTAGTGGCTTCAAATCTTGGCTAGTTAAAAGCTTGATCTAGGACTTGAAATCATTTCTTTCCTCTTGTGTTGTTTCCCTTCGGTTGTGAAGGAAGGCCTGGTGGTATCCAGGGTGGTGTTTATTTCCCTTCGGTTGTGAAGAAAGACCTAGTGGGGTATCCAGGGTGGTGTTATTCCCTTCGGGTGTGAAGGAAGGCCAGCCGAGCTGGGTGCTGTAGCGTCCTTAGGGGGACTGTACCCTAGTTAGTAAAAACCTGAGTGGTTTCTCAGGACTGGACGTAGGACTCCTAAGGAGAGGAGGTCGGGACAAGGATAATCTGTTATGTGATTGTCTTCTTTGTGTGTTTGATATTTAAACTAACAGTCACCAACCTCCTTCGAAGAACGTCTGTGTGAATGTTTTTAGTTATAGGTATCTTCTAGATTATTTTTTAAAAGACCCATTCACCCCCCTGGGCTCGTCAACTAGGCAACAATCCAGATCGATGGATGCTTACTTCCTATTAACGGCATCAAAGTGGCCATTTATTTCTCCGTTTATGTCTGGGATTCCAGATCTGAAACGACAACATTTTCTCTGGGTTCTTGATTAGGAAACCCATCGCAACGGTAGGAAAACCTAATCCTAAGCGTACCCCCGACCATTAGCCCTATAAAACCTAGTGTTTTCGGCCAGATTAAGACCTTTGGTTGAGAGGAAAACCTAGAATTTATGGGGAAAAAATTAGAGTTTTGCAAAGGCTTGATCCGGCTATTTCGAGCTTCTTCCGACATTCTTCTTCTACTGGGAGGAGCTCCTTGGGTTCTTGAATCTTCCTCGACTCCGGAGATCCATCTGCACAAGCAGGAAGACCGGATTTAGGAGGGGAATCTGCACCTTCTTGGCTTGGCCGAGGAGTGCTTCTTTGAACAATGGAACCCTTTAGAGATTTAATTCCAGGCAAGTAATCGAGGGGTATCATCCCTAGACATGTCCCCTAAGTCCTAGCAATTATTGTAGATTTTATTCGTGTCCTGGAACGCCCAATTCTCCTTTTTATTGAGTTCGGTCTGCACTTCTGTAGACAGGAGGACGACGACAACCTTGTTCCCACTAAGTTCTTGAGTTGACGGCAGCATCTTGTGCCATTAACCCTTGTTGGCGGCAAGACCCTTGACGCCAATTTCTTCAGGATTTTCTGAAATTGTGATCTTGATCTCTGTGCTGTGAATTTCAAATTTCTGGTTGTCTATACACGCTTTAAAATTAGAGTTTGTCAGGTATGGTCTTAGGTTATATCATGAGGTTCTATCAAATTTCTGAGCATGATATTATATAGTATAATTTCTGTATTTAGAAAATAAGCATGTTATGACTATGTTTAATTCTGAATAAATAGTTTTGTTGCATGTTATGGTTATAGAAAATTATCATGAACTTAGAGTGACTGTTCTCATGTTTTAAACCTGTTTGAACTGACTGCTTTACTATCTACCATGTTAAGTGAATATTTCACTAAAATTACATGAAATCTATTTTAATTGTTAAAAATAGTTTTACAATTTCAAAAAATCTAAAAAAATAAGGCATGTGACATATTACCTGTATGAAGTCAGTGGTTAAAATTTGGTACTGTTCTGATGTCAGTAGGTACTATTTGTATTTTAACAAGGATAATTAGACCATGTTAAGCATTTTTAATTAGAATAATGTAAATTTCGGTGGTTAGCAGCATGTTTAGGCACTGTTATGTTTAATTTAACACCATGAAATAGTCATACTGGGTTATGTAAGCTCAAGCATGTATCTTTGTTAAAGTGCATGCAAATGAGTTAAATTGTGCATAAAGTGAATGAAACCATGTGATTAAGTGTTAATGTGTAATGTGTGCCAAAATTGACACTACTACAATAGAAGGCTATGGAGCCGTATTGTAGAAAAGTCTCTATGGGAAGGCTCATTGTGTATGTGATATCCTGTGGGCATCAGGATGAAATCCTGGAGGTGGACAAGTACCACTGGTTAGGGTGGAGAGGGCTTCTCCCGGTTCTGTGTAGTTACCAAGATTTGTCACTATATTACCTAAGTGATGGGTATGTGTTATGTGAATGTGTGTCCTTGTTTATGGTGGTTCAGACTATGTGTCACGGCAATTAAATGTAAAAGTGTGAAAAATGTGAATATGTGCAATGTGAACATGTGATAGTTTTATGTGAATGTGATAGCATGTGAAATGATGTGAAACCATGTGAATGAGAATTATTTATGTTGAAAAAGCAAGCTAAAGATTTGTATATGTGTTATAAATGAATGAGAAAATGTTAGATATCATGCTAGGATTGTTAGTTACCTTGTGCTAATTTCCATGCTTTATTTGTTAAGAATATGATTGATATGAGTTGTTATTAGCAACAAGAATCAAGTTAATTATCATGTGTAGAAAGCATGTGTAGGTTGTTCTTGGGTATTTACTTAATTATCATAAAGCATGTGCCATGTATTCTCTTATTGTTTAAAGACTAGCATGTATGTGATATGTGTAAGGATGTTCCTTTAGGTTGCTTGCTGGGTCTTTTTGAAACACTCATACTTGCTTAAACATACAGGTGAGACGTGTGTTCCCGTACTTGAGGAGGACTTAGTGAGGAGCGACTCCGAGCGTGAGAAGTAGCTGCACTTGTGGAGATTGCTAGGTAGTTTTCATTTCCTTTTCATTAGTATGTGAACAATGACAATGTTACTCATGCGGACTTGTATAATGTGGACAATTGTTATTTACATTTGCAATATAGACTATTGAATTAAGTGAATGATGATGGAATAAGACTTCTCTTTTATTTCCAGTGTACTCTTTTGTTATTTATGCACATTTCAACATATTGTGTTGTGTTGGGTAAATGTCCCACTGTAATGATGCCCTTTGTATTGATGTGGATTGGTATAATCATACCGATACGAGGAGGGTCGTTACAGAGATTTGTATTAGAGAAAGAGGTTGAGATTGTACATACATATGCCATTATCTACACAATATTTTAAAGTCATTATAGAATTAGTCCATATATGTGGAAAATAGCTAATAATAAATAATGATAGTAAAGAAAATGGTTAGGACTAAGTAACTTAGATTCTAACTATGTTAATTATTTTGCAGGCTATGGCGAGCCGTGGTAGGCATGGTGCTTAGGTTAAGGAGGACGAGCAGAGGCGTGAGGAGAGGGGTGAGCAGTAGGCCCCAGCACCCAAGGGTCCCACGGTACTCCTCCACCACCACCTTGGATTATGGCGTGTTCATCCAAGGCCTGGTTCAGGCAATGCAAACCCAAGAGTAGACTCAGGCAGCACTGCATGCTCAGGTTAGAGTTGGTAAATAGGAGTAGTATGTTTTGTTAATGCATGATTGTTATGTAGTGCTTATATGTTTCTTGTTGTCTCAGGCCCAGGCTCCAACTCCCGTTCCCCAGGAGCATGGCCATGGTGGTCCGTTCATCATGGAGAGGTTTAAGAGGATGGCTCCGCCTTCTTTAAGGGGAGAGTCAGCCCCTCTTGGAAGAGAGCTGGATGAGGGAAGTGGAAAAGATATTCTAGGCCATAAGGTGTGCTAAAGAAGATAAAGTTAGCTTGGATACCTACATGTTACAGGTACTGGAGTATATGTACTTGTGTAATGTTAAGGTTTTGTTTAGATTGGTGTTTATGGGTAGTGTTTTGCAGGAGAGACCTGATGTTTGGTGGGACTCCATACTATGTACCAGGTATGAGGATGGTGCCATTAAGGTAACTTGGGCCATGATCACGAGGCTATTTCGGGCCAAGTTCATCCCCGAGCACATCTAGGACAAGATGAAGCAGAAGTTTCTTTCTCTTACTCAGAGCTCCATGACGGTTCTGGAGTATGAGGCCAGGTTTGCCGAGCTATCTAAATATGCTCCCCATATAGTTGTCGATGAGCACAGGAAGGCTAAGGAGTTTGTGATGGGGCTCAAGCCATCACTTAGGTTGAGGCTAGTTACTTTTGACCATCGTACTTTGGAAGAGGCTCTCAGCGCACCGTGCAGGAAGGAGAGCGATATTGTAATACCCCAGAAATTTCATTAATAAAAAATATATATTATAGAAAAATGAAAATTTTGCCCATTAATAAAAATCAAACTAGTTAAAAGATACACATCATTATTGCATGAGTAGAAACTCATATAAAAATCTATGAAAATAATAGTTATACCTTAAAAATTATTATCTAATGACCATTAAGAAATTTGGGCATAGAAAATTAATTCGGACCATGATTTAGAATTTATGTGACTTATTATTGTAACTAAGGAATAAATTGGAAAATCCATTATTACATGAGCCAAGTGGATTAACAATTGAAATAAAAGTTATGGGTAGACTCCAAACATATGTGGGGATAGTCCATAAAAGGAATTGGATCAATGGACAACTTATGACCCATGAACAAATTCAAGTATGAAAATAGCAATAAATAACTTGCGTATTATCGAAATGATAGAACTTACGTACCACTATCGTACGTGAGAAAACACATTAGAAAATTCCATAAAAATTATAAATAAACCTCAAACATTATTCTTCAGAGTTTAATGAAGAGATTCGAGCAACGAAAAATCCGATTGGCCAAGTGTACGTTACACGTGACCAGGTTAAACGAATTAGGGAACTAAGTCGGAAAATTGTTAACACGGAAAAATAACCCAACCATAAATTAAATAAATAGGTTGGAGAGACTTATAACATTATGTATTAGTGACCCATTAATGAAAATGGGCCAATGGATCACTTTTAGCCTAATAATAAAATTGGAACATAAAAATACTCAGAAATTCGCACCTGTAAATATGCAATAATTGTGAAGGGCACATTAGGGTTTAAATTAGGGTAATTAGTCATACAAGGTAAGTCAAAACCGGACCCAACTCTAAGAGGTGGTTTCCTAAACCTTTGCTACCTCCTTTGGGTGAGAGAATCTCAGATTTTGGAAACTAGAATGCAGAAATTTGCAGCCCTCTTTCCTAGTCCCATTAGGACATGAAGTAGCACCCTAAAACTATAAGAACTCTTCACAAACGTTTGGGGAAGGTTTAGCATCAAGTTGGGGTCGTGTGCAGCAAGTTTGGGGCGCTGGAGGAGAGGAGAAGGCTGGGGAAAAACGTGGTCTTCTTCCACCTCGCCCTGTAGCGAACCAGAACCTGCAGGGAGTTCTTTGCGTTCAAAGGTAGGCATTTTCGGGTCAAGATTAAAGAAAAATAATACCATCTTGTAGAGTTTCGAGTCTAGATTCATTTGCTTTGATTTTACTAATTTTCATCAAGTATAATTTGTGTATTAATCATTTTCCCTAAGTCGCGCACAGTTAGGGCTTTTACCTTCTTCTTATTATGCATACGATTCGAGACCGAATTAGACTAAATCATCAACATAACATTCTTCTACTTGTAGTCACATCATCTTTCATGTAGAAAGTTTTGCCTAAAAGTCTTTATATAGAGAGTTATAAGCGTGTTAATTGAGTCGCTGCATGATACTGCCATGTCGAGATGCAGTTAACTTTAAGTTCTTCCTGTTTTTCACAAGATTAAGGCCGAAGTAGGTCAAGCCTCCAACATAAAAGTTCTTTAACTAGTTGTCTTGGTATCCTTCATGTTAAGTGTTTTGTTTAAATATCATTTTAGAGAGTTATAAACTTTAATAGAGTCATGCAGGATACTGCGTTTTCAGGTTGCATTTAACTTTCACTTCTTCATGTTTTTCACAAGGGTCAAGACCTAATTAGGTTAAACCCCCAACAAAAAAGTTCTTATACTAGTTGTCCTTGTCATCTTTTATGTTACACATTTTGTCCAAATGTCAGTAGATCTCATGTTACAAGTCTAACATGTAAGTCGCAACGAAGTCATGCATGTTTAGGGCTTTCCCACATTCTTCATGTATTTCATGCAATTGGAGACTGATTCAGACCCAGCCCACAACACAAAAGTTCTTCCAATAGATGTCCTCGACATTTTCTATGTTGTGAGTTTTGTCTAAAGGTCAGCATATAGAGAGATATAGGTGTTTCATGAATATCACCCTGTGTCAAATCATGGTAGTCTGAACCAAGAGCATGTCATATCCCTGACGGACTCAGGCGCAAACCCTATGAACGCGACAGCCCGATATGTCACATTCTGAGGTCGGGTCGCGACAGTACCTCTGTCGCGTTCTGGTCGCAACAGTACCCATGTCGCATTCTGCCTGCCTGATCTGACGACCCGTCGCGATCCTTGCAAGACCACGTCGCGATCTCAGTTTTGGGCCTGAAAATCAGTCTTTTGCAAGTCTTGTTGTACCACCATAATTCCCATATCATGTTGATGATCTTAACTACATAAAAACAAAGTTGTAAGTATTGATTGTATTTTAATCTAATAAAAGTCAATCACTTGATCTTTCATATCCTTGATTTCATGACACATACACACACGTTGAACCATACAAACATGGCTTAATTTGTATGAATATGACACATAACATATCTGGTAATTATTGCAATTAATTAGCTTACTTTAACAAGTATTCGTTTACGATTCGTGCGATGTTTTAGAACACCGATCTCGACGCTCCACTGTTCTAGAATTCCTCTAGAACGTCGAGCACTTGTTTCTATATTTACACACTTTCTTGACTTGGACGAACTCTCCATCAGATACTCCTTCCGCCGGACTAGTGAATCCTTGTGCAAGGCCTCCGTAAGTCTCATCTGATCATGGATTCCCACATGGTCGACGAGCCGTTGTACCCTAACACCCATTACACCTTTAGGGATCGATATGATCCAAACGGCTATTTGAAGTTCGCTCTTACCTTGAATCACGCAGGACCTCTGGACTTGTGCATATCATGGCCAGCGGGGAAGGTCGTGAGTTCCACCTGACTGCAACACCAAGTGCGCGTGTTGTGCAACTGTTACTATCGCCTGTTTACTCGTCGCATTACGTGCAATGTCCACTAGCTCTCATCTATACTTGACTCGCTCATCTATTCACGTTCACTCTACTATCTCGTCTATTCATCTAGTGATCTCATCTATTTCTTGGTACTCTCTATTTGGCCATTAAATGATTGATTGTCTACGATAAAAACATGACTATGCTAGGCAACATTATAAGGGCCCGGTCTGGTCCTTGGGAGGAGCACCTGAAAGGCTATAACTCGCGAGGGTCTAATGATCAGGGTGATGGCATACACCTAACGCATGAGCACGCAAGATTTGATCTATGGCAATCAATTAATCAAACAGTCAATTATTGGTTTACTTGAATCTTGTGGTTGAAAGAATATCGACCAAACACTTGCTATCGTGACTTGTGCACTGTTGTGCAACTTTACTTGTTATCTTGTTATACGGCCAATCCGATATCAACACTTGTTGTGCTATACTCTCGTGCATTGTGCGATTGTTCCTCGTTATCGTGTACCAGTACTTGCTATACGTTTCTCATTGTTCTCTCTAGTTATTCTGCTTTATAAGACATTAATCACTTAAAGCATGCTTGATCCTGAGATTTAAGTCCTACTGGGCGTTATCGCTCACCCTGCGTTTTTGTTATTGTGTCTCAGGTAAGTCGGATAATGACGTTATACGTACCAATGGGACAGATCCAGAGTGATGAGTGACCCGGAGTCAAATGACGAAGTTACCCTAGTACGATGGATCTAGTAGTGATTGTTTTAGATTTCTTTTCAATGTAATGATGTCATTGAGCCTTATGTGTGGCTCAAAATTAGTGGTTGTAATAGTCTTAGTGATTTTATAATGAAATAAAGAGTTTATTCCAATTATTGTTTATTAGATGCTCTGATGTTTGAGAATGTATGCGCAATTGTCGTTACCATACTCGTTGTTCGCGTCTCCCTCCGATTTATTCCGTTGCTAAATTGGAGGGGCGTGACAGTTGGTATCAGAGCCTAGGATGTCCTTACTAGGATATTGTAGGTCCTAGGATGTTCTAGGTGGACTGCCATGACACGTGTCTAAGTCAACCACCATACCTATGTGAGAGATTGGGTAAGCTTGGGGTTATGCTAGGAGTTGAACTATATGTACAAACACCCTAAGTTTAAGAAGAACTTGATAGATTATTATTGCTCACAGGAGACTAGAGGAGATGGATGGCGAGCGTGCGCCAATGGTTGAATTACAATGGACCGTACAAGGATTGACTCAAGCCCTTAACAACGTGATTCAAGCCAGAACAAGAAATGGGCCCGGAGACTTATATGCAAATTTTCAACGAATAAATCCTCCTAGGATTAATGGAACTCCGGATCCCGAGAAGCCGAAAATTGGGTAAAGACAATGGAACAAATTTTTAGAGTCATGCAATGTTCAGAGCAGGAGAAAGTCCTTCTGGCAACCTTCCAGTTGGACCGCGGTGCTAGAGCTTGGTGGGAAGCTGCCAGTCGTCAATTACCCAACATCAACATAGAGTGGGGAGAATTTTAGAACTCTTCACCACCAAATACTTTTCGAGAAGATTCGTGAGAAGAAGAAACTCTTAATGGACGCCGACATGAGACCAACTTAAAGGCTAGTTCTGGCATGTCAACAAGCCGCTCAACTACTAGAAAGAGCTCTGGAAGCAACTAAGGAGATTAAAAAGGAGACCAATCAGAATGGCAAGAGAAGATATAACCATGACAAGAAGGCCAACCAAAAAGTGAATCGTAACGATGCGATTATCTGCCTTCATTGTCACAAGCCAGGTCATGTGGCCAAGGAGTGTTGGCGAAGAATTAGTGCATGTCTACGTTGTGGCAACTCGAGACATCAGTGCGAGACTGTCCACTCTTAGAAGAATCAGCTACTAGTGTGAAAGATCTCAACTCTATGATGAAGAGGAAGCGACTAAACAGTGGTAAGAGTAAAAAGAACAATAAAAATGATAGGCATTTAAATCTCAATCACGAAGGTCAATGCAAGAATTGTTATAAGGCGAGCCACATATCGAAAGATTGCTTGAAGAATCAAGGAAAGTGTCTCCGATGTGGAAGCTCAGACCAGAAGATTAGGAATTGCCCGAGAAAGACAAACATTACGGAGAATCAACACATAAGGATACACTCGAGCTTCGACAACACCTAGTCCAAATGATGAAGGACGAACCATGGAAGGTAAACCTAAACTCGTCTCGATTAATACTCTTAGTATAGTATGATGATTGAAGGAGTCATGGAATTTGGGGACCAAATTCTCTTTAAGTGGGGGAGGATGTAATACCCCAGAAATTTCATTAATAAAAAAAAATATATTATAGATAAATGAAAATTTTGCCATTAATAAAAATCAAACTAGTTAAAAGATACACATCATTATTGCATGAGTAGAAACTCATATAAAAATTCTATGAAAATAATAGTTATACCTTAAAAATTATTATCTAATGACCCATTAAGAAATTTGGGCATAGAAAAATAATTCAGACCATGATTTAGAATTTATGTGACTTATTATTGTAACTAAGGAATAAATTGGAAAATCATTATTACATGAGCCAAGGGATTAACAATTGAAATAAAAATTATGGGTAGACTCCAAAAAATATGTGGGATAGTCCATAAAAGGAATTGGATCAATGGACAACTTATGACCCATGAATAAATTCAAGTATGAAAATAGTAAATAAATAACTTACGTATTATCGAAATGATAGAACTTACGTACCACTATCGTACGTGAGAAACACAATTAGAAAATTCCGTAAAAATTATAAATCAACCTCAACATTATTCTTAAGAGTTTCATGAAGAGATTCGAGCAACGAAAAATCCGATTGGCCAAGTGTACGTTACACGTGACCAGGTTAACCGAATTAGGGAACTAAGTCGGAAAATTGTTAACACGGAAAAATAACCCAACCATAAATTAAATAAATAGGTTGGAGAGACTTATAACATTATGTATTAGTGACCCATTAATGAAAATGGGCCAATGGATCACTTTTAGCCTAATAATAAAATTGGAACATAAAAAATACTCAGAAATTCGCACCTGTAAATATGCAATAATTGTGAAGGGCACATTAGGGTTTAAATTAGGGTAATTAGTCATACAGGTAAGTCAAAACCGGACCTAACTCTAAGAGGTGGTTTCCTAAACCTTTGCTACCTCCTTTGGGTGAGAGAATCTCAGATTTTGGAAACTAGAATGCAGAAATTCGCAGCCCTCTTTCCTAGTCCCATTAGGACATGAAGTAGCACCCTAAAACTATAAGAACTCTTCACAAAACGTTGGGGAAGGTTTAGCATCAAGTTGGGGTCGTGTGCAGCAAGTTTGGGGCGCTGGAGGAGAGGAGAAGGCTGGGGAAAACGTGGTCTTCTTCCACCTCGCCCTGTAGCGAACCAGGAACCTGCAGGGGGTCTTTGCGTTCAAAGGTAGGCATTTTCCGGTCAAGATTAAAGAAAAATAATACCATCTTGTAGAGCTTCGAGTCTAGATTCATTTGCTTTTGATTTTACTAATTTTCATCAAGTATACTTGTGTATTAATCATTTTCCCTAAGTCGCGCACAGTTAGGCCTTTACCCTTCTTCTTATTATGCATACGATTCGGACCGAATTAGACTAAGGCAACGTTGGAAACGTTGCTTTAAAACAAATAATCACAAAAGCCGATTGTGCAGTCGAAGCGAGTAAGGAGGCGCTCTCCTCCTGGAAACGCGTGGAATCGTCAAAAATAAAAAAAAATTTCAAAATTTTCTACAGAGACAACGGTCTCGCCTGCTCAGAATCCGGAAAAGCGGCCTGGAACCCGCTTTCCGAAAGCGGTGGTGAGAATGGACGATGTTCCGTCTCTCTCTCCGCGCGGGAATCGGCTATGCGTTGAAGCCGAGGCTGCCGAGCTGTTTGGAAACGCAGCGCACCTGTCAGAGCTTTTGCGCTTGGAAATCCCCCCCGCCGAGTTCCAAAACGGCACCTAATCATCAACATAAAAGTTCTTCTACTTGTAGTCAATCATCTTTCATGTAGAAAGTTTTGCCTAAAAGTCTTTAGATAGAGAGTTATAAGCTTGTTAATCGAGTCGCTGCATGATACTGCAATGTCGAGATGCAGTTAACTTTAAGTTCTTCCTATTTTTCACAAGGTTAATGGCTGAAGTAGGTCAAGCCTCCACATAAAGTTCTTTAACTAGTTGTCATGGTCATCTTTCATGTTAAGTGTTTTGTATAAATATCATCATTAGAGAGTTATAAACATTGTAATAGAGTCATGCAGGATACTGCATTTTCAGGTTGCATTTAACTTTCACTTCTTCATGTTTTTCACAAGGTTCAAGACCGAATTAGGTTAAACCCCCAACAAAAAAGTTCTTATACTAGTTGTCCTTGTCATCTTTTATGTTAGACATTTTGTCCAAATGTCAGTAGATCTCATGTTACAAGTCTAACATGTAAGTCGCAACGAAGACATGCATGTTTAGGGCTTTCCCATGTTCTTCCTATATTTCAGGCAATTGGAGACCGATTCAGACCCAGCCCACAACACAAAAGTTCTTCCAATAGATGTCTTCGACATTTTCCATGTTGCGAGTTTTGTTTAAAGATCAGCATATAGAGAGATATAGGTGTTTCATGAATCACCCTGTGTCAAATCATGGTAGTCTGAACCAAGAGCATGTCATATCCCTGACGGACTCAAGCGCAGACCCTATGAACGCGATGGCCCGATATGTCGCATTCTGAGGTCGGGTCACGACAGTACCTCTGTCGCGTTTTGGTCGCGACAGTACCCATGTCGCATTCTGCCTGCCTGATCTGACGACCCGTCGCGATCCTTGCAAGACCACGTCGCGATCTCAGTTTTGGGCCTGAAAATCAGTCTTTTGCAAGTCTTGTTGTACCACCATAATTCCCATATCATGTTGACGATCTTAACTACATAAAAACAAAGTTGTAAGTATTGATTGTATTTTAATCTAATAAAAGTCAATCACTTGATCTTTCATATCCTTGATTTCATGACACATACACACACGTTGAACCATCCAAACATGGCTTAATTTGTATGAATATGACACATAACATATATGGTAATTATTGCAATTATTACCTAACTTTAACAAGTACTCGTTTACGATTCGTGCGATGTTTTAGAACACCGATCTCGACGCTCCACAGTTCTAGAATTCCTCTAGAACGTCGAGCACTTGTTTCTATATTTACACACTTTCTTGACTTGGACGAACTCTCCATCGGATACTCCTTCTACCGGACTAGTGAATCCTTGTGCAAGGCCTCCGTAAGTCTCCTCTGATCATTACTTCCCACATGGTCGACGAGTCGGTTGTACCCTAACACACATTACACCTTTACGGATCGATATGATCCAAACGGCTATTAGAAGTTCGCTCTTACCTTGAATCACGTCGGACCTCTGGACTTGTGCATAACATGGCCAGCGAGAAGGTCGTGAGTTCCACCTGACTGCCACACCAAGTGCGCGTGTTGTGCAACTGTTAATATCGCCTGTTTACTCGTCGCATTACGTGCAATGTCCACTAGCTCTCATCTATACTCGACTCGCTCATCTATTCACGTTCACTCTACTATCTCATTTATTCATCTAGTGATCTCATCTATTTCTTGGTACTCTCTATTTGGCCATTAAATGATTGATTGTCTACGATAAAAACATGACTATGCTATTCAACATTATAAGGGCCGGTCTGGTCCTTGGGAGGAGCACCTGAAAGGCTATAACTCGCGAGGGTCTAATGATCAGGGTGATGGCATACACCTAACGCATGAACACGCAAGATTTGATCTATGACAATCAATTAATCAAACAGTCAATTATTGGTTTACTTGCATCTCGTGGTTGAAAGAATATTGACCAAACACTTGCTATCGTGACTTGTGCACTGTTGTGCAATTTACTTGTTATCTTGTTATACGGCCAATCCGATATCAACACTTGTTGTGCTATTCTCTCGTGCATTTGCTATTGTTCGTTATCGTGTACTAGTACTTGCTATACGTTTCTCGTTGTTCTCTCTAGTTATTCTGCTTTATAAGACATTAATCACTTAAAGCATGCTTGATCCTGAGATTTAAGTCCTACTAGGCGTTATCGCTCACCCTGTGTTTTTGTTATTGTGTCTAAGGTAAATCGGATAATGACGTTATACGTACCAATGGGACAGATCCAAAGTGATGAGTGACCCCGAGTCAAATGACGAAGTTACCCTAGTACCATGGAATCTACTAGTGATTGTTTTAGATTTCTTTTCAATGTAATGATGTCATTGAGCCTTATGTGTGGCTCAAAATTAGTGGTTGTAATAGTCTTAGTGATTTTATAATGAAATAAAGAGTTTATTTCCAATTATTGTTATTAGATGCTCTGATGTTCGCAAATGTATGCGCAATGTCGTTACCATACCGTTGTTTGCGTCTCCCTCCGATTTATTCTGTTGCTAAATTGGAAGGGCGTGACAGATATGGACCAGTACCTAGAGGAGAAGGGGGCAGCTCAGAAGAGTCTATGCCACCTTTCTAGAGGTAGGACAGGAAGAAGGCAGTGTACCAGTCACCCCAGAGTCTAGTGGCGGCTACGAGTGAGCAGGCAGTACACTGCAGTCCCCCAGCTTTACGCCCTATGATAAGAAGGCATGTCCTCATTGTGGAAAGGCACACGGCGGCACCGAGTGTTGGAAGTTGGAAAGAAAGTGTCTCAAGTGTGGCACCACCGAGCACCAGATCCGGGATTATCCCAGACTCCAGCAAGTGTTCAGCGAGGAGCGCCAGCCCTAACAGTGGCAGCAGCAGCAACGCCAGTGACAGGGAGACGAGGTAGGCCTCGAGCCCAAGCTCGAGTGTTTACACTAGCATGAGAGGATGCAAAGCAAGCCGAGAACATCCCAGATGGTACGGTTCTAGTCATGGGTGTGCATGCTTGGGTGTTGTTTGATACGGGTGCCACACACTCGTTTATTTTCGAGTGGTTTGCTAAGCAGTTAGTAGTAGAATTTGGAGTTGAGGTAGTAGACTTAGAAGTCCCTTTGTCTGTGCACACACCGGCAGGTACGGTAGCGACCAGGTGGTATATTCCATCCTTACTTGTGTGCATTGAAGACCGAGGCTTGTTTGGCTGCTTCTACTTGCTCAAGATGAAGGACTATGATGCCATACTTGGTCTGGATTGGCTTGAGAAGCTCTTTGCCTTGGTGGATTGCAGAGGGAAGAAGATTACTTTCTATATTCCTGGTGAGGATTAGTTCTCTCATCCGTTGCCAAGGAACTTAGCAGAAAGGTTTGTGATCTCTGCTATGAAGGCGATGAGGATGGTGAGCAAGGGTTGTGATGCTTTTCTTTCCAGTGTGGTCTTAGTCCCTAAGGCTGATCAGTCACCTACCCTTGAGGATATTGAAGTAGTGCAGGATATTCCATACGTGTTTACTGATGATTTATCTGGATTGCCATCGGCTAGGGAGATAGAGTTCACCATAGAGTTGCTTCCAGGCACCTCTCCTATCTCTAAGGCTCCTTATCGGATGGCACATGTGGAGTTAGCCAAGCTGAGGAAGCAGTTGCAGGATTTGTTGGATAAGGGATTCATTCGCCCTAGTGTGTCACCATGGGGTGCAATTGTATTGTTCGTGAAAGAAAGAAAGATGGTTCCCTCAGGCTGTGCATCGATTATAGGAAGCTCAACTAGGTGACAGTGAAGAACATGTATCATTTGCCGTAGATAGATGATTTGTTCGATCAGTTGCAAAATGCATCGGTGTTTCTAAGATTGATCTGTGGTTCGGCTAGCATCAGTTGAGGATTAAGAATGAAGATGTGTCCAAGACTACTTTCAGGACTTGTTATGGACACTATGAGTTTCTTGTGCTTCCATTTGGTCTGACCAATGCCCCTGCAACATTCAGGATCTTATGAATAGGGTGTTTAGGCCATATCTTGATAGCTTTGTTGTGGTGTTCATTGACAATGTGTTAGTCTATTCTTCTGATGAGGCTACACACAGTAAGCATTTGAGGATTGTTCTGGAGGTTCTCAGAGAGCACAAGTTGTATGCTAAGTTCAGCAAATGCGACTTCTAGATGCACGAGGTTCATTTTCTTAGGCATGTTATCTTAGGCGCTGGAGTTGTTGTTGATCCGGTGAAGGTCCAGGCAATGTTAGATTGGGAGATTGCAAGGACACCATCGAAGATCATGAGTTTTCTTGTCTTAGCAGGTTATTACAGGCAATTTATTGATGGCTTTGCCTCTATCGCAGCACCTTTGACTAAGCTAACCAGGAAGGGTGTGAAGTTTGTGTGGTCTGATGATTGTGAGAGTAGTTTACAGTTGTTGATGGCAAGGCTTACATCTGCACCCGTGTGATCTTTCCGAGTGGTGCAGAGGGTTTTTGTATCTACTCTGATGCTTCTTAGATAGGCCTTGGCTGTGTGTTGATGCAGCATGGTATGGTAGTTGCCTATGCTTCTCCCCAGTTAAAGGAGCATGAGTGTAACTATTCGACCCATGATTTGGAGTTAGCGGCTATGGTTCATGCACTGAAGATCTGGAGACACTATCTTTATGGTGTCAAGTTCGAGGTGTTCACTGACCATAAGAGTCTAAGGTATCTTTTCTCTCAGAAGGAGTTGAACCTACGGTAGAGAAGGTGGATTGAGTTCTCATGGACTACAACTTCAAGCTTTAGTATCATCCAGGGAAGGCGAATGTCATGGCGGATGCGCTCAGTAGGAAGAGGTCTTTGCTTCGGCAGGATTGGAAGATGCTTGAGGATGCAGCATGTGCTATGACTGAGTTACAGCCACAGTTGTGTCAGGATTTCATGGCTCAGTTATCTATCCGATCCACGGTTCTAGATGTGGTGAATGAGTAGCAGAGAGCTGATCCTAGGCTTCAGGAGATGGTGGGCAAGGCAGGTATTGCTCGAGATAAGGACGGTGTTATTAGATTTCAGCACCGAGTTTGTGTTCCTGATGTTGTGGATGTTCATGAGCATGTACTAGCAGAAGCTCATAGGTTGAGGTTCTCTATTCATTTAGGCAACACAAGATATACCAGGATTTGAAGAGATCTTTCTGGTGGTCTGGTATGAAGAAGGATGTGGTCGAGTTCGTGTCCAGGTGTTTAGTGTGCCAGAAGGTGAAGGCCGAGCGTCAGCGACCATCGGGCCTTCTGCAGAAGATGAAGATACTAGTATGGAAGTGGAAAACAATCACCATGGATTTTGTGACAGGTTTGCCCAGATCAGCTAAGGGCAATGACTCGATTTGGGTGATTGTAGATCATTTCTCCAAGATGCTCATTTCTTGCCTATGAAGAAGAAGTAGTCCGTGGAGAGTTTGGCTAGGTTGTATGTTGGCAGCATTGTGAGGTTGCATGGTGTGCCGTAGTCCATTATTTTGATCGAGACCTGAGGTTTACATCGAGGCTGTGGCAGGGTCTTCAGGATGCTTTGGGTTCCCAGCTAAAGCTTAGTTTAGAGTTTCATCCTCAAATAGATGGCCAGTCCAAAAGGACGATCCAGGCGCTCAAGGATATGTTGAGGGCGTGCATGCTTAATTAGAAGGGCGATTGGGAGCATCACCTACCTCTTGTGGAGTTCACATACAACAACAATTTTCATGCGAGCATTGGCATGGCTCTGTTTGAGGCTTTACGGGCGACCCTGTAGATCTCCTTTGTGCTGGGAGGAGACATGTAATAGGCAGTTGGTTGGTCCATAGTTGGTGCAGGAGACTTCAGATAAGATTCAGCTTATCAGGCAGAGGTTGGTTGCGGCACAGGATAGGCTGAAGAGCTACGCTAACAACAGAAAGAAGGATTTGGAGTTCGAGGTTGGCGAGCATGTATTTCTTAAGGTTTTGCCTACCCGAGGCGTTGTCAGGTTTGGCAGGCATAGCCAATTTAGCCTGTGATTTATGGCCCGTTTGAGATTCTTAGGCGGATGGGCAGCGTGGCATATGAGCTAGCTTTAACCCCAGCGTTAGCAAGTGTACACCCAGTCTTCCACGTGTCTATGCTCAGAATATATGTGAGAGATCCGTCACATGTTATTAGTCACGAGTCTGTGGAGATTCAGCCAGACTTGTCATATGTAGAGCAACCAGTAGCTATCCTAGATCGGAAGGTTCAACACCTCAGGAACAAGAGTATTGCATCCGTGAAGGTGTTGTGGAGGAATTTCTCACGGAAGGAGGCTACATGGGAGCTTGAGGATGCCATGAAGAAGAAGTATCCCTATTTATTTGGTTAGTATTTACGTTCTAACTTCGAGGACGAAATTTTCTTTTAGGGGGAGAGGGAGTAAGGACCTCAAATTTTTTTCTCATTATGTCTATTTGTGCATATATAAGTATTTATTTTTACTTATGTGCATAAGCATATATAGTTTATTTCTGTGCATATAAGTATTTAGCTAATTCTGTACATATTGTATTTATCAATTTCTGTACATATAATGTCTACTTATTTTGTACATGTATGATGGTTTAATGTATTTAATGTTTTGCCAGAAATCCTGGTTAACATCATCATCCCTTGACGTTAAGGGCAGGTTGACGGAAACCTGAGTGTCATTGACTGCATGACTGAGAATATAGATGTCCAGATCGAAGGACGCCTACCTCCTGTTAACGGCAACAAAGTGGTCGTTTACTTCTCCGTTTATGTCTGGGATTCCAGATCTAAAACGACAGCATTTTCTCTTGGTTCTTGATTAGGAAACCCATCCCAAGGGTAGGAAAACCTAATCCTAAGCGTACTCGAACCATTAGCCCAATAAAAACATAGTGTTTTCGGCCAGATTAAGATCTTTGGTTGAGAGGAAAACCTAGGGCTTGTGGAGAAAAAAAACTAGACTTTTATAAAGGCTTGATCCGGTAATTTCGAGCTTCTTCCACCGATCTTCTTTGACTGGGAGATGCTCCTTGGGTTGTTGAATCTTCCCCGACTCTGGTGATCCATCTGCACAAGCAGGAAGGCCAGATTTAGGAGAGGAATCGGCACCTTGTTGGCTTGGCTAAGGAGGGCTTCTTCGACCAATTGAACCTTTTAGATATTTAATTCTAGGCAAGTAATTGAAGGGTATCATCCCTAGACATGTCCCATAGGTCTTAGCAAATTTTCTAGAATTTATTCGTGTCCTGGAACCCCAATTCTCCTTTTATTGAGTTCGGTCTGCACTTCTACAGACAGGAGGTTGACGACAAACTTGTTGCCGCCAAGTTCTTGAGATGACGGCAGCATCTTGTGCCGTAACCCTTGTTGGATGCAAGACCCTTGATGCCAAGTTCTTAAGGATTTCAGAAACTGTGATTTTGATCTCTATGCTGTGAATTTCAAATTTCTGGTTGTCTATACATACTGTAAAAATTAGGGTTTGTCAAGTATGGTCTTTAAGTCATATCATGAGGTTCTGTCAAATTTCTGAGCATTATATTATATAGTATGATTTCTGTATTTAGAAAATAAGCATGTTATGACTATGTTTAATTCTGAATAAATAGTTTTGTTGCATGTTAGGGTTATAGAAAATTATCATGAACTTAGAGTGACTGTTCTCATGTTTAAACCTGTTAGAACTGACTTCTTTATTGTCTACCATGTTAAGTGAATATTTCACTAAAATTACATGAAATCTATTTAAATTGATAAAAATAGTTTTACAATTGAAAAAAATCTGAAAAATTAGGGCATGTGGCATATCACCTGTATGAAGTCAGTGGTTACAATTTGGTACTGTTCTGATGTCAGTAGGTACTATTGTATTTAACAAGTATAATTATACCATGTTAAGCATTTTAATTTGAATAATGTAAATTTCAGTGGTTAGCAGCATGTTTAGGCACTGTTATGTTTAATTTAACACCATGAAATAGTCATACTGGGTTATGTAAGCTGAAGCATGTATCTTTGTTTAAAGTGCATGTGAATGAGTTAATTGTGCATATAAGTGAAAGAAACCATGTGATTAAGTGTTAATGTGTAATGTGTGCCGAAATTGACACTGCTACCATAGAAGGCTGGTGGAGCCATACTATAGAAAAGTCCCTATGGGAAGGCTTGTTGTGTATGTGATATCTTGTGGGCATCAGGATGAAATCCTGGAGGTGGACAAGTACCACTAGTTAGGGTGGAGAGGGCTTCTCCCAGTTCTGCGCAGTTACCAAGATTCGTCACTATATTGCCTAGGTGACGAGTATATGTTATGTGAATGTGTGTCCTTCTTTATGGTGGTTCGGACTATGTGTCACGGCAATTAAGTAAAAGTGAGAAAAATGTGAATATGTGCAATGTGAACGTGTGCATGTGATAGCATGTGGAAAGATGTGAAACCTTGTGAATGAGAGGTATTTATGTTAAAACAACAAGCTAAAGATGTGTCTATGTGTTATAAATGTATGAGAAAAATGTTAGATATCATGCTACGATTGTTAGTTACGTTGTGCTAATTTCCATGCTTTATTTGTTTAAGAACGTGATTGATATGAGTTGTGATTAGCAACATGAATCAAGTTAATTATCATGTGTAGAACTCATGTGTAGGTTGTTCTTGTGTATTTACTTAATTGTCATAAAGCATGTGCCATGTATTTCTCTTATTGTTTAAAAGACTAGCATGTATGTGATATGTGTAAGGATGTGCCTCTAGGTTGCTTGCTGGTCTTTTTGAAAGACTCATACTTGCTTTAACATACAGGTGAGACGTGTGTTCCCGTAATTGAGGAGGACTTAGTGAGGAGCAACTCCGAGCGTGTGGAGTAGCTGCACTTGTGAAGATTGCTGCGTAGTTTACATTTCCTTTTAATTAGTATGTGAACAATGACAATGTTATTCATGTGCACTTGTATAATGTGGACAATTGTTTTTACATTTGCTATATAGACTATGGAATTATGAGAATGATGATGGAATAAGACTTCTCTTTTATTTCCACTGTACTCTTTTGTTATTTATGTACATTTAAACCTATTGTGTTGTGTTGGGTAAATGTCCCACTGTAATAACGCCATTTATATCGATGTGGATGGTATAATCGTACCAATATAAGGATGGTCGTTACACAAAGTGTGATATTTGGTTCTAAGACCCTCTTCACAAAGTGTTACTGGAACAAAATGGGTCTTCGGGAATAAATTAGTAAAGAGGCAACATAATAAGAACAAGGCTAGGGTAGTTGCAAAATGCTATAACAAAAAACTTCTAATTGACTTTGAAGAATCTTTTGCTCATGTAGGTAGCCTTGAAGCAATAAGAAATTTACTTTTTTTTGCAAGTGCTCACAACATCAAACTTCAACAAATGGATATAAAATGTGCCTTTTTGAATGGCTTAATAAAAGAGGATGTTTTTGTAGAACAACCACCTGGCTTTGAGTGTTCAGATTTTCCTAACCATATTTTCAAGCTTGGCAAAGCACTCTATGGACTTAAAGAGGCTTCTAGAGCATGGTACGACAGGTTGAGTTCCTTCCTCACAAGTAAAGGTTACACAAGAGGTAATGTTGACCAAACTCTCTTCACCAAAGTATAAAATCATAATATCCTAATTGTTCAAATTTATGTTGATGATATAATATTGGTTTAATAAAAACCTCTCTGTGTAAAGAATTTGCAAAACTTATGACCAATGAGTTTGAGATGAGTCTAATGGGAGAACTGAAATTCTTCTTGGTTTACAGGTCAATAAATCCTCAGAAGGTGTTTTCATCAACCAATTAAAGTACACAATAGATTTGCTAAAGAAATATACACTGGAAAAATAAAAGACAATGGCAACTTCAATGAGCACCACTGTGAGTCTTGATGCAGATCTAAAAGGTAAATGCTAGATGCAAAAATCTACAGAGGTATGATCAGATCTTTACTATACCTTACTGCATCTTGACCTGACATTTAATTTGCAGTGTTCATGTGTGCTCATTTTCAAGCTAGTCCTAGAGAATCCCACATGAGTGCTGTGAAAAGAATCTTTAGATATCTTGTAGGAACTCATGACTTGGGTTATGGTATCCTTCATCATGTGATTATAAGTTGATTTCTTATATGATGTAGACTATGTTGGTTGTAAGTTAGATAGAAAAAGTACTAGTGGCTATTGCCAGTTTTTGAGAGAATGTCTAGTCTCTTGGGCTTCCAAGAAACAACATTAAGTTGCACGCTCTACTGCAGAGGCAGAGTATGTGGCTGTAGGGAGCTGTGGAACTGAAGTGTTGTAGATTAAACACCAACTTCAAGACTACCAAGTAGATATTGGATGTGTCCCAATAATGTGATAACACTAGTGCTATCAATCTAGCAAAAAATTCTATCCAGCACTGTAGGACAAAGCATATTGAAATAAGGCACCATTTCTTGTGAGATGAAGTTAGCAAAAAAAAGTTGAACTGCATTTCATTGAAACTGCTAAACAACTTGCTGACATTTTTACCAAACCTCTTTGTGCTGATAGATTTCCTTCTTTAAGAAAAGAATTAGGTTTGTGTAAAATTAATTGATTGTTTGATTGGTTGAAAATAAAGTGGATGAATGTGAGTATACAATAAAGCTTGTTGAATTGTTTGATTTGTTGCTTGTTAAATACTTTTACTTTGACACACTCTATGAGGGGAAGTTACTACTCAAGATTGCCAATAAATCAGAATTTGCTTGAGAGTTTTTGGTTAGAATGGTGGTTAGAAATATTGAATTAAGTGAAATGATGGGGGTCTTGTTGTGTGGAGACTCAAAAGGCTGAAAAAGTTCTGACAAGTTATCTTGTGTTCTCTCAAGCTCTAATGAGTCTTTCACACTTCTGTCAATCTTAATCACTCCAATCAAACAGATTACCTTAATTTTGTATCATTCAAATTCATTGAAGGAAGACATTCAATCTTAATGTATGTTGACTGTGGGCAAATTCTCAAGGAGAGTTAAAGTCTTTACTCTTTCTTCGTTAAAATCCCTAAAATCAAACAGTGGTCTGAAGCTTATAAACTTGCAAGTATGACTATTAAAACTCAATAAAAATGTCATTGAAAGAATATTAAATAGCTTATAAGACATTGTCAAATTTTTCCTCATTCTGAAAATTGAAAGTAATAAGGAACCTATACTTGATAATTGTTAATAAGTATTGTCGTTTAACACTTTGTATCTTGTGGAAAAGGGCCAACCAATGTTTTTCTTTGAAAAATGTTTTTGGTAGAGCAATGACTTGACTCTAGGAAACTACAAAATCTCACAAAAAGTGTAAGACCCTCGAATTTTGACCTCTTATATAGGTGTTGATTTTGTGAGAAATTGATACTTGTGTGTGTAGCTATGTATATGTATATATATATATATATGTGTATATATATATATATATATACTATTTGAGCAGTGTTGTACATATATGTATATTTGGTTGTGTATGTTATATATTTACATTATATAAATAGTAATTTAAGGTATGTATGGTAAATGTCATGTAGTTGTATTGTGTAAATATAGTTTTCTGTAGTTTTAATTTCTACCCAAACGACCTGTTGGCATCAACATGAGTTGACGTTAATAGGGAGTTAGCGGCCACATCGATGGACGCCAACTTAGGGCTGGCGGCCAGTGATGTTGACGTTAACCTCCCAAATCTGTTGCGTCTTTAGATCCGAAAATGCCCATGATTTTATCAGCCCTTGTTTAGGAAACTGTTCTCCAACGGTCATCTAGCCTACCTAAGCGTGTCTCCGACCCCTAACCCTATAAAATACCCACTTTCTGGCAATATCTGACCCTTTTGGCTCCTGAGTCAAAAAACCCTAGTTTCCTTTTGCGAAAACCCAAACTTTGAGACTCTGGATCTACGAACTCGGTGTGATTTCGGGCGAACTACTACATCTGGAGGCTTTTCTAATCATCAAAGTGCATCTTCCCAACTCCGGCGTGCTTCAAAAATCATCACAGAAGCCGGATCAGGGAGGATTTGGAGGCTCTTTGGCTCTTGCCGAGGAGAGCTTCTTCAACCCTAATCTTCGATTGTAGATTTTTCTAAAGGCAAGTAACCCATACCCATTATCCCTACATGCGTCTAGTAGGTCTCAAGAAATTTTACGGATTTTAATCGTGTCCTGGAACCCCCTTTCTCTTGTGATATTGTGAGTTCTGTCTGTTTTCTGCAGATAGGAACTTAACGGCAAGCTTTGCTGCCGTTAAGATTTGAGGTCAGTGGCATCCTTTGTTGCCGTTAACCAGGTAGGCGGCCACCTTTGTGCCGTCGAGTTCTTCAGGCAATGTCAGAACTGTCTGTTGCCCTATAATAAGCTATTTTCTGGATTTTTCGACATGAGGATATATTGTAAAATTTATGTATTGTGAAGTATCTATATTAGATCATGCCCTTTAATTTTGGTGAATTTTCATGCATTACAATGACTATTGAAATTTCCTAAATGATATGTTGGACAGATTTTAGCTTTATTAAAGTACTGTTAGATGGATCTATGTTGAATTTGGGTGTTATGGAATTTTGTGATATATGTATATCAGTCAGGTCATGCCTTGAAATTTTGGAAAATTTCTAAGTTATGTGTAAAGAATTAGATTTTCTGGACTATAAAACAGTGAGTATGAATTATCTGTTTAAATTCTCAAATAAATGTACGAAATAGGTTAAATTCTCAAGAATTTTGTATGAGATCATGACTGTCAGATGCATGTCGTAGATTGGTTAATGTACCTGTAACACTATGAACCATGCAGATTGATTATCGACAAGTTATGTAATATAATTGTTATGAATAGTGTGTAATTCTGAAAAATATGAAATTTGCATACATGATGACCAACCTGTAGGTAGTCTGTAGTTAAGTTTTCATGTTGAATGGATGACAGTAGATATACATTTTGATTTTGACATGATGAAATGACCAATTAAAGCATGCTTAATGTAATTATCGATTAATTAGATAATTGCAGCATGATTAGGATTAGTTTGTAACTGATTTAACTCTATAACTAGGAGTATCATGCTAGGGAACCTGAACCATGTGCATATATGTGAAAATGGAAATTGTGTGTTAAACGGTGTACAAACAGTGTGTGTTTAAAATGGAAAATGTGTAACTGTGCCATGGGTGACACTACTACCTTAGAGGGCTATGTAACTATACAGTAGTAAAGTCCCTATAGGAAGATTCATGTGAGTGAAATCCCATTGACAATTGGGATGAAATCCTGGAGGTGGACAAGTACCACTGGTTAGGGTGGAGAGTGCTTCTCCCGGTTCTGCACAGTTAACCAAGATCTATCACTATCTTGCCTAGGTGATACGTATGTGAATGCGATGTGTGTGTCCTTCTAGAGGTGGTTTGGACTATGTGTCACGGCATTTAATAAAAATAATATGATTGTGTACATGTGAAATGTGGAAGTGTAAAATGTGTAAATGATCATATGAATATGTGAAACTAATGTGATAGCATGTGAAATTATAAACCATTATAAGAATGTGTTGAATTCATGTCAAAACAGCAAGCTAATTATGTATAAAATTGTGTTATATATGTGAGAATGTACATAGGACCCATGCTAGGAACATTTCTTTCATTATGCGAAATTCCATGTTTAACTTGTTCTCATATTATAGCATGAATGTAACAAATTTTGTTTTGAGTTAGAAGGTAAAGAAATGTGTAGAAAGCATGTGTTAGGTTTATCTTATCGTGAAAGAAACATAAAGCATGTACCATGTACCTTAAGATTGTAGAATTATCATGTTTAGGCTTTTGAAGATTGTTCAAACCATGTTATAAGTATTAGTTGTTTTGTTTTAAAAAGTAAATTGTCCATATGATGTATGTATGCATATTGTGTATGGAATTGCTTACTGAGTCTTTTAGACTTACTATTGCTTCGGCGTACAGGCGCAGGTATCTCTACTTCTTCTGAGGAGACAATCAGGAGTAACTCAGAGCGTGAGTAGGAGACCTTTGTGGAGATTAGTGATATTGTACTTTCTTTTCATAGTATGTAATAAAGGATGTTATGTAATTGAATTGTGGACAATGTAAATTGTTTTAATTTCTCAGTTATGAAATGTTTAGTCTCCTTTTGTTCTATATGGACTGTGAATAAAATGTGGATGATGAAATAAAATGTTTATACTCAGTTCTTTCTATTCCGCTGTTATAAGTTTATATTTGTGTACGTCTCAGTCTATTGAATGTGTTGGGTAAATGTCCCACTGTAGCAATGCTCTCTATATCGACGTGGGTTGGTATAACCGTACCGGTATAAGGAGGGTCGTGACAAAAAGTGAGAAGATTTGCATGTTATGACAAGTCAAGTTAACTCTGTACAAAAAGGGGTTAAGAAAAATATTTTGGTGTAAAACTAAGTAACTGGGAATTCAGGCATCTAACCAACGTGTTTTCTCATGTCAAAAAGTTTACATGAAAACCCTTGTGGCAGAATGATTAACTAACTAAAGTAATCAAGGACTCCGGTGTCTAAACAACATGTGTCCTTGCATGAAAAGGTTATGTTAAATCAAACTACTCATTTTAAATCTTTCAAGAATAGTTGGTTAAGGAACCTCTTATTCTTTCAAGAACTAAAAATGTGTTTTCCTTTCAATACTATTCACATTTCTCTTTAGAGGTTTCCTCGTGAAATTGCCTTTAAGTATGAAAAAGGTTCAAAATGTCTTATTATCTATTTCATATACATCAAGGGATTTTTCTTATTTTTAATGGTCAGCTTTGATGATTATAACCTTTGAACTTCAATGTCTTGAGAAATAGGTGAAAATTAAGGACGATAGAGTAACTTCTCTAAATCTATAAAATGTCCTAAAAATTAACAGTATACAACATTCATCATGGTTGATCGTCTCAAATCTCAAATTTCTCTTTTCAGGTCGACGCACATCTGTTCTTGCGTCAACACTAGTCTACCCACATCGATTCAAATCGACCAACACTTTTTTGTGAACCGCCAGTTCACAACTCCTTTTTAAGGGCAAGGTCGACCTTTAAAACGTTTTCAGCTCAACACATCTGCATGTTTGCCCTTGCATCTTCATGTCTCTCTCATCGTGCGTGGTGGTACCCTGCTCTCCGGCACTCACATCTCCTTCCATTCACAATCTTCTGGTAAGCTTCTTGTTGAAGTCTTCATACCCATCTGCCTTCAAATTGTTTCGACTTTTTTCTTGTCCCACTTCTTCTCTAGTTGAAATGGCAACAATGATGCATGTTCGAAGGGGGAGCAAATCGAGGGCTTCTAAGGTTGTGATACGAGAGGAATCAGAAGGTCAACCGAAAGCATCACACAAGACCACTCCACAGAAAGAATGGGAACAGTCTATTCAATGAGTAACCGTCGGTTCACTCATCCTAGGGATGCTAAAGAAAAGGGTTTTTCAAACACACCAAAATCACTGAGTTTGTGTCATTGAGCAGTTCAAATGATGAAGAATATCCAACCTCTGCTACCTAGGGTTCTACAGAATCATCTGAAAATTGTCAAGGTGAAGCTTCTGGCACAACAACTGCAGTAGACCATAGAACTCAAGAAACCAGACTAGCCCAGCCAAGTACAAAATCTGAAAGTGCAGAGAATGATGATACTTCCAGAGAGAATCAGTCAAATTCCCATGCATCACAACAAAGTTCCCCAACTGCACAAAGGGAAACTGTACAAGAATGAAAAAACAGTGGAGATTCACAATCTGAGAAAGCAGCACTTGCTACTACACAAGAACAAACATCAAGTGCAAGCAGTGAAGATGATGAGAGTGAAGAAAGTGATGCCACTCCAATTCCAAAAACAATTGAAAAGAGGTAGATCCTCAAGCCAAGAGCAGTAAATGTGAATGTTGTTGGATTATTAACTGTTTTTCTTGAACTCATTGAGATATTTAAGTATCACGATTGGATAAGTTGTTTAAGTGAGCACAAAGTCTATTATCCCAGACTTGTCAAGGAGTTTTATGCAAATATGTCAAGCACCAACAATATTATGAAATCTGAAGTCAAAGGGAAACAAATAATGTTAAATTTGAGACTAGTTGGTAAGGCCCTAGACATCCCTACATCAGGTCAAAGCTTCAGCAAGTACAAGTTAGATGTGTTTGACGCCTTTTCTGTATTGACTGGATTGGAAATGAATATAGAAGATAAAAACTAGTCAAAGGTATCAACTATCAATGCAAATAAGTTCCCTCCCTTGCATAGGATTCTGCATCACATTCTAACAACAATTTTGACTCCACAAGGAGGCCGCAAGAGCAGAGTTATAAGCATCCAGAGATTCCTCATTTATTATTTGTTGAAGAATGTTAAGATAAACCTAGCGGAGGTAATTCTCTATATTATTCAAGAGACTACCAGACCTGAATTGAGAAGAGGTATTCCTTATGCTGCACACCTCACTGCCATATTCAAAGAAGTCGGTATTGAGTTGGACTCTGAAGAAGTCAAACAATTCCAAAGCATAACACATAATGTCTGAACAATCTGATGAAATTCATGAAATTCATGTTATAGGGTGACAAGTTTGTCAGAGGACCACTTCTTCCTCAACCTCCACAAATAGACGTTCAACTGTTACCTCAACCAACTAGTGAGGCTACTCCAGATGAAGAGATTCTGGTGGATCAATTACCTCTATATGAGTCTCAGTTTGTCATATCAGTACCTCCAAGTCCACTCCCAGGTGTGACTTGTCAAGAGGTTGTTCCTTTTGCTGCTAGACATGAGCAATCAAGTCAAAGCCAAGCTCATTCTGCCAGTGCTTCTTTCCATATGTCGAGTGATATGCTTAACTTCTTCAAAGACAAATTTGATAGTCTTCATGCCAAGCTTGACAACCTCTCCACCTCAGTTGAAGTTCAAACCACAAAATTTCAACATAGGATTCAAAGACTTAAGAATTCAATGGAGATGCACTTCATAAAACAAAAGGAATATGTGGATCATGCTGCCTCAAGATTCAACAGGCTTGTTGGGCAACTTGCTGATGTTTCAAACTCTGCATCTTATATGCAAACTAGTCTGAATGAACAATTTTATGCACTTGAAGGTCTTCTCAAATCCTCCAATGACAAAGGTCAAACAACTGTGGCTGAAGTTCAAAAACTTAGACTGTCATTTGCTCATATTGTGGAAGAAATGCAACAGTTGTCCAAACAAAATGCTGCCATTGTCTGACATCTTCAAGATATGAAGCAAGAGTTTGAAAACTAGCTGATGATACCCGAACAGCTAAGAGCAGTCATCCCACATCATCCACTACTGCACCTCCCATGCCTCATGGGATGGATCAAATGTCTGTTCATATCAATGACAACTTGCAAGCCATGAGTGAAATCTTGGATACAAAGTTAAATGCAGTGCACATTTTTCTCAGAGAGAACTATGATGATCTTGATGCAAGAATAGCAAGGATTGAAGCAAAGATCTTGGTTGGCTCATCTTAACTTTTGTGCAGTTCTTTATCTATACCCCCATTCTTTTGCTGATGCATAACGGTGAGAAATATTTTTATTGATTGTACTTGAGATGAATGAGATGACTCGTGATGCTATGACTTGTGATGCTTGCTTTTGGAGAGGTGAATGAGATGACTTGTGATACTTACTTTTAGAATGAAATGAAATTCTATAATGCACTCTTTTGGAATGAAATTAAATCTTGCGAAATCTTGCCTCTTGAAAGTTTTTGTTAGCTTACTGTTTGTTGTGCATTCACACATCTCAAGTGAATTGTCAATCATAGTTGTCATAAACCATCAATCATAATTGTCATCATCAAAAAGGGGGATATGGTTGAGTCTCCAGTTTGATGATGTCATAAGTCATAAACAACTATGATAAATAATTCAAATATTGTCTACAAATGTTCTAACACTTTAACTTTTTTAGCAGGTACAATAACAAGCAATTTTGCTAAATGATGTTGACATAAAATAGAAAGCAGGTCGACACAGGTCAAGCCTTCTAGTAAGCGCTAAGTGAAAATGAACAAAGAAGGTCGAACCATGTTGACAGTCAGGTCGATACAAGTTGGATCTCCAGTGAGCGCTAAGTGAAGATGAACACAAGAGATCGACACATGTCGACTATCAAGTTGACACAAAATGGTTCTCCAGTAAGCACTTGAACAAAATAACTCACGAGGTCGACGCAAGTCCAAGATCAGGTCGACACACGTTTACTGTTCAGTAAGCTGTTTGCATAAAGGACTCAGGAGGTCGATGCACATGCTGAATCAAGTCGACACAAGTATCAAGTCTAGTAATTTGTTTGAGCAATCTAGTCAAGAGGTCGACACAAGATCTAAAGTAGATCGACACAAGAAATACACTTAGTCTCTAATTAAACGTAAGAAAATGTTCAAGGGTGTTTACACATATCATTACATATGTTGACACATGCCTTAAGAGTTTTTCTAGTGGTAAGAGGGTCTTGCCATGTAGCACCCCGGAAATTTTTATTATAAAAAAAAATCGAATAAATAGAAATAAATAATTTCCATAATAGCAAGGCATTTAAAACATACGAATCATTATCGTATGTGCTAAATCACATAGGAAAAATCCGTAAAAATGGGGAATCAACCCACACATTATTCTTAAGGGTTCCACAAAGGAATTCATGCGAAGAAAAATCCGATTAACCAAGTAAACATCACATGGTGACCAATTATCCGAATTAGGAAACAAGTCGGAAAACCGTTAACACGGAATTATGACGTAACCAAAAAATAAATAAAGGTGTTGGAGAGACTTCCAACATTATATATTAATAACTCAATATCTTAATTGGGCCAATGGATCACATATGGCCCAAAAATCAAATGAAGCAAGAAAATACATAGAAATTCGTAACCATAAATAAGCTAAAATTAAAAAGGGTAATTAGGGTTTAATTGAGATGCAATCATGCACTTTTAGCAACCCAAATTCGTGCCTACCCATCCATGGAAGTTGCTTAATGGCCAAGACTCTCCAATGGAGGAAGAAATCATCAAAAATAGGAAACCAACATGTCAATCCTGAAACCCTTCTTTCCTAGTTACAATATGACTCCTAAACACCATGGTTACTTAAATACTCTTCACCAAACCCTAGGTATGAGTTTTAGAACTTGCTGGGGTCGTGTGGAGGAGCTCTTGCTGGCTGGAGAGTAGGAGATCAAGCATACCAAGCTCATCTTCTTCCCCAGTTCATCTGCTACGACCTGCACAAACCACCTTCTTGAAGCCGATCAAAGGTAGGCCAAACCTAAATCCCATCGTGCAAGGCTTATACCCCTGGAAAGAGGGTCAAGTCTACTTCCTAACCCAAGTGGAATTCCCAAATTTCATGTAGTATACACAGAGTATTAGGCGTTCTACAAACAGTGGTCTGAACACCAGATTTCTGAAGAACGAGACTTCATCGACCCAAAGGTAGGTTTTCTCAGGCCAAATCTGAACATCTCCTATACCAAATGTGTAGAGCATCAAGTTAGCTTTCATTTTCTTCTGGTTTCATCAAATTTCATTGAGCAGATTTTGAATTATAAGCGTTTTCTCAAAGTCGTGCACTGTTAAGGCTTTTTATGTTCTTCATATGTTTCATGTGATTCAAGACCGAATTAGAGTAAACTCATAACATGATAGTTATTCTACTAGTTATCCTCTTCAGTTTTTGTGTTGAACGTTTTGTCTAAATGTCATCAGTTAGAGAGTTATAAGTGTGGTAATAGGGTTGCTGCATGAAACTATGTCTTCAGGTTACACTTGGTCTGGCTTTGTGTTCAACATGATCAAAGCCTATCGAAACCATCCTTATTTTCCAATTCCGATTTATTGGAAGTACCCATGTATGTCTAGGTTGTTTTAAAACTAGTTTCGTTATTTTTCATGCACTGTACAATTTGTTCTCTATTTTAGAACAACCCTGTGTCAAAAGAAGGAAAGACTGGTCCGCAATCCAAAGCACTGTCCTTGCTCTGTCAGAGTCAGGCACGGACCCTGTGAACGCGACGGCCCGATAGGTCGCGTTCAGAGGTCTAATTACGACATCCCTCTAGTCACTTTCTTAATGCGACGTGCGCTCCATCGCTATCAGGCTGCCTGATCTGACATCCCCGTCGCGATGCTCACATCCCTGTGTCGCCTTCTGGTCCCGACCCGTCGCGATCCTTACTGGGGCCTGTCGCGACCTGACCCTGGGCCTTGCATGCCCTGTCGCCATCCTTATAAGGCTCTGTCGCGATCTGCCTGCCTGATCAAACAAGCCTGTCGCAATCCTTGTAAGGCTCTGTTGCGTTCCGATCTGACCCGTCGCTACCCTTACTGGGGTGCGTCGCGATCTCAAGATTTTTACATGAAACCACCTGTTTTCTTGCAAATTTTGCCGCATATACCCGAGGTCTGTTTAACATGATATTTATTGTGTAAGTTGCATGTCTTGGGTCTGATCATTGCATGATGTCTATTTAATGGCTTAAAAGTGTTTAACCCATTGAAAAATCCTTAATTACATGAATATTATTCTAATTGCTTTCTTAATGAGATGATCATTCTTGAAACTTGGGATTGACTCTTGTTATCGTTCTAGCTTGATATTAAATGATAATTATTATCTTTAAATCTTGCAAACCCTCGTGTAGTTAAATGCATAGTTCATTGCATGCTATCATGTTAAGTGTTTTCCGCAAGTTTGAGAATTGAGACACGCATACCGCACTACACACTCGCACTCTTAGGCAGCCCTTTCTTGGGAAATTTGAAACTCTCTACCGGTCATTCCGAACCGGTAGACTAGCGACCTTTTCACCAAGGCCTCTGTAAATCTCCTATGACCACGGATTCCCACATGGCCAACGAGTTGGTTGTACCATTCAAGTTCCCTGAAGATAGCGTGCACTTCCTTTCTCTTCTTGTTCTCGTGAGTGTGATTGAGAATCTAGAGTAAAGCCATTAATGTAACGATTTAACCAAAGTACAAATCGTACCGTTATGCTGTCGAATTTATCTCTTGACCATTGTTATCATGAAATCATGTTTAATTACTTATTACTTGTTCCCATCTTCATCATGAACATGACATTACACATGCTTACTTATTGAAACTCTCATTGGCCATTATTTATGACTGTGGGTATCTACATTTAAAAATTTACATGAGATGCTGACAGGGCACGGCGTGTGTCCAAGGGCTCCAATCTAGCCCCAATGACGCGAGTCATAGATATACTGTTAACCATGGGGTATAATGATTACTGGCATTGCATCTGCGCTAGGAGTCCTGCTTGCTTGTTGAATGATAGATACAATACCACATACAAGTGTCCTGGTGTACATTCTTGATGGATCTTTTCTCGGTGTACATTAGTGTCTACATGTCTGATTAGTGTTACTTGATTGTGCTCGTACATTCTTGCTTGCTTGCTTGCGTGATATGGCCATTCTGCATTTATTGCAATTAGTGATATCTTGCGTTCTTGAAAGCTATTGACATCAAGTGAAATCTTGTGTGCTCATATAAAGTAATCTATTGCTAGTTCTATCTTGTTATCTTGTTCCCAAATCTTGTTCTATCTTGTTCACTCCACCAAGCTTGTTTTCATGTATCTTGTTTTAATGAGTTTTATTCGTGCATGCATATCATGACATTTATCGTGCTTACCTAGTTCTAAATTGTTAATCACTTATATCATCGCCCGCACATTGAGATATAAATCCTACTGGGCTAGTTTGATCATCCCCTACTTTTACCCAATCTAGGTGACTATGACGTTCAAGAGGAAGAGCAAGTCGAGGATGAGAATGCGTCCGAGTGAAGAGCGTTCCAATCATGAGTCTATCTATAGTTAGTTTATTTTGAGTGTTAGAACAATGTAGTAGGAAGTGAGGATTAAATGTACTTTCCCTTTTATTGAGTCTTAGTCCTGTACTAGTTTCCATTTGAATACAAAGAGTTGAGATTTGAATACAATTTATATTGAGTTCAACATGTGGGCCCTATTATGATGTTGTGTTGATACACAATTAGTGCGTGCTAGCTAGAGGCTTATTTGCCGACTGTCCACGTCTCGAAATATCGACTCTAATTAATTATTAATATCCGCTGTGTAATTCTCGGGACGTGACAGTTTAGTGGTATCAGAGCTTAGGAATACCAAATAGGATATGTCCCAGGAATAGGAGATACCTATGGAACCTAGGTCATGGAAATTAAATACAGTACCTGGTGAGAATGGGTAGAGACTGGGAATATGTTAGAAAGAATTAAACACTCCTACCCATTGACTCTTATAATGTATCTAGAAACATTAATTGGTTTCCATCCTTTTCTCAGGAACCTCATAATTCTTGCACTCAACCGCAATGGCTCGTAATCAGTGGCAAGTTATGCAAGAAATCGTGGCTGGATTGACCCAGGCACTACAAAATGTAGTTCAGGCTGGAAATCAAGCTGGAGCTGCAAGGAATGGAGCCGGTGATCTGCACCGGAATTTTAGGAATTTAAACCCTCCTCGTTCTCTGGATCCCCTGACCCAGACGAGGCAGAAAATTGGCAGGAAGAAATAGAAAGGATCTTCTAAGTAATGCAATGCACTAATAGGGAGAAGGTGGTACTGGCCACTTTTCAATTTACCAAGGATGCCCGAGCGTGGTGGAAGGCCACATCGCCCACATGCCTAATATAGATGAACTGGAGTGGGCTGAATTCCTGGAGATATTCCGGGGAAAATATTTCTCTGAGAGAGTGAAGGAGAAGAAAGCGACAGAATTTGCCGCACTGAAGCAGAAGGGAATGTCCGTGGCTGAGTATGAGGCTCAGTTCGCACGTCTTGCTGTGTATGCCCCACATCTGGTGGGAATTGAAAGACTGAAGGCTAACCATTTCATGGATGGGCTCAGGCCCATGTTCATTGAAAGGCTCGGACCACACAACATTCAAACTTACACTGAGATGGTCCAAAGAGCTCAGATAGTAGAAGACACCATGGCCAAAGTGGAGGGCATGAGGGGCAAGGACAACTCCAAGCCGGTCTTCGTCAGGAAGGGAGCACCTAATATTGTCCAACCTTTCGTAACAACAACGTCAACAACAACAACAAGAGGCCGAATATCGGAAGGGATATTGCTGGAGATAAGAGAGCTAAGATGGAAGGTAGGCAGTTGGCGAAAAACTGTAAATTCTATGATAAACCGGGGCACCGAGCTGAGGAATGCTGGAAGAAGCTCGGGGCATGCTTGAGATGTGGTGGTCGTGACCACCGTATTCCTGACTGTCCAATGATGAAGGACCAACCAGGCAGAGCTCAGAATATACCACGGCGTCAGGGACGCTTAATGCTGTCATAGAAGCTGACCTAGCCGAGGAAGGGGGTATGGGGAAGGTACCATTTCCATACACTCTCAACCCGCATTTGTGCTTATTGATACTGGAGCTGCTTATTCATTTATTTCCACCACATTTGCTGCAACTCTACCTGTCAAACCTGTACCCTTGAAATCCAAGATCACTGTAGCCTCTCCACTAGGCTCAGAATCTGAACTCACTCACTACTTGCCGAAATGTGAAACTAGAATTGGAGGACACAATCTCCCTGCCGACCTTATCTGTTTAGACATGAAGGGTTATGATGTCATTCTGGGTGTCGATTGGCTAATTGAATATGATGCCGATGTAAACTGTCGCCATAGGAGGGTCACTTTTAAAAGACCAAACCATCCAACTCTATCACTACTTGGCACCCGCTATCACAAACACCCTATCTTGATATTTTCTTGAAAGGCTTCTAAGCTGATCAACCAGGGTTGTGACGCTTTCCTAGTTTCCGTCTTGGCAACTGAAAAGAAGAAACCGACCCTAGAAGACATTCCAATAGCCAGGGACTATCCTGATGTATTTCCAGAGGAATTGCCTGGTATACCACCTGAGCGGGAGGTAAACTTCACCATTGAGTTACTCCCTGGGCAGCCCCTGTTTCAAAAGCCCCGTACCGCATGTCCCCTGTTGAATTGCAGGAGTTAAAGAGACATATCCAAGAATTATTAAATCAAGGTTTTATCAGGCCTAGCACATCCCCGTGGGGAGTGCCAGTGCTATTTGTCAGGAAGAAGGACAGGACAATGAGGCTATGCATTGATTACCGTCAGTTAAACCAGTTGACAATAAAGAATAAGTATCCACTACCCCGCATCGACGAGCTGTTTGACCAGATCTCCGAGGCACAGTATTTCTCCAAGATAGATCTAAGATCTGGCTACCATCAACTAAGAATAAAGGAGGAGGATATTCACAAGTCTCCATTCCGAAGTAGATATGGTCACTATGAGTTCGTAGTTATGCCGTTTGGTTTAACAAATGCTCCAGCGGCTTTCATGCAACTTATGAATAATATTTATAGGCCATACTTGGACCAGTTTATAGTGGTGTTCATTGATGACATCCTTATTTACTCCAAATCCAAAGAAGAACACGAAGAACACTTGAAGATGGCTCTACAAGTGCTTAGGACAATCAACTCTACGCCAAACTTAGTAAGTGTGAATTCTGGATGGAAGAGGTGTCTTTCCTTGGCCACATCATATCCAAGGAGGGATCTCGGTAGATCCGTCTAAGGTGGAGGCGGTAAAGAACTGGGCAAGGCCGACAACTGTGTCGGAGATTAGAAGCTTTCTGGGTTTAGCCGGTTATTATCGTCGCTTCATTAAGGATTTCTCAAAGATAGTTGTACCATTGACCTGGCTTAGCAGGAAGGAGAATCCATTTGCATGGACTAATGAATGTGAAGAAAGTTTCAAGGCATTGAAAGAGCACCTTACCTCAGCACCCGTACTAACATTGCCAGTTGCTGGGGGTAGTTTTGAAGTATACCCGATGCATCCGGGATCGGCCTTGGCTGTGTGCTGATGCAGAATGGGCAAGTTATATGCTACGCGTCCAGACAATTGAAGAAGCACGAGGACAATTACCCTGTACATGATCTGGAGCTAGCGGCTGTAGTCTTCGCCTTGAAGATATGGCGTCATTATCTATATGGTGAGAAATTCATTGTGTTTTCTGACCATAAAAGTTTAAGTATCTATTTTCTCAGCAGGACTTGAATATGAGACAGCGGAGGTGGTTGGAGTATCTCAAAGACTTCGACTTCACGATCCAATATCATCCCGGAAAAGTGAATGATGTGGCAGATGCTCTAAGTAGAAAGCCAATGATCACATTGTCAAGTTTAATGGTGGACGAATGGAGGTTATTAGAAGACTTCGCCAAGTTAAATATTGATGCTGACATCAAAGAGAAGGGATGCTTTGTTGCTAGTGTTAGAGCACAACCTACACTATTGGAGGACATCACAACACTCCAAGATAATGACCCTGTACTTGTGGAGATTAAGGCTAATCTAGACCAGAGGCCGGATTTCTCATTAACTGAAGATGGAAGACTATTGTTCCGAGATCGAGTCTGTGTACCCGACCATGCGGAGACAAAGAAAATGATTATGGATGAGGCTCACAAGACCAGGTATACCATCCATCCTGGAACTACCAAAATGTATCAAGATTTGAAAAGAAGCTTTTGGTGGCCTAATATGAAGAGAGAGGTGGTGGAATATGTCGCCCGATGCTTAACATGTGAAAAGGTCAAGGCGGAGCACTTGCGACCCGCAGGTAAACTCAAACCCCTAGAAATCCCGGCATGGAAATGGGAAGGTATAGGGATGGACTTTATTTTCGGTCTACCCAAATCTAGAGGTGGATTCGATGGTATCTGGGTTATTGTCGACCGCTTAACTAAGTCGGCTCACTTCTTGCCAGTGAAGAATAAGTGCTCAGTAGATGTTCTGGCCGCATTGTACGTAATGGAAATAGTCAGATTACATGGAGTACCGGTGTCTATCGTGTCTGATAGAGACCCTAGGTTCACATCCCACTTTTCGAAAGGACTACACTACTCCTTGGGATCTAAACTAAACTTTAGCATGGCTTTCCATCCACAAACAGATGGTCAGACGGAGAGAACCAACCAGGTGATTGAAGACATGCTTAGAGCATGTGTCCTAGATTTTGGAGGTAGCTGGCACGAATACTTATCCCTCGTGGAGTTCGCCTACAATAATAGCTATCAAGCTAGCATTCAAATGGCACCATTTGAAGCACTCTACGGCAGGAGTTGCCGAACTCCAATATGCTGGTATGAAGTTGGCGAAAAACAAATGCTAGGACCCGAGATGATAAGGGAAACCACAGAGAAGGTAAAGATTATTAAAGAAAGAATGGCAGTGGCACAGCAAAGACAAAAGGCATATGCAGATAATAGAAGAAGAGACCTGGAGTTTCAGGTTGGTGATCATGTATTCTTGAAAGTGTCTCCAGGCCGTGGGATCAGGTGATTTGGCATTAAAGGCAAGTTGTCACCAAGGTTTGTCGGGCCTTTCGAAATCCTTGAAAGAGTCGGTGAGGTGGCATATCGTCTCGCTTTACCACCACAAATGGATGGAATACACAATGTATTCCACATATCCATGTTGAAAAAGTATGTACGAGATCCGTAGCATGTCATAGAATATGAACTTTTGGAATTCCACAAAGATGGAACCTATCAAGAGAAGCCAGTTAAGATCGTGGACCGGGAACTGTGCCAACTAAGGAACAAGGTCATTCCACTAGTACGGGTTAGATGGAATCAACGCATGGACGAAGATGACACGTGGGAAACCGAGGAAGCAATGCGCAAAAGATACCCGGAGCTATTCACAAGTACAACTCACTTGTACAAAAACTTTCTATACAAGAATTTGGGGACCAAATTCTCTTAAGTGGGGGAGGGTGTAGCACCCCGGAAATTTTTATATAAAAAAAAATCGAATAAATAGAAATAAATAATTTCCATAATATCAAGGCATTTAAAACATACGTATCATTATCTTATGTTCTAAATCACATAGGAAAAATCCGTAAAAAAGGGGAATCAACCCCACACATTATTCTTAAGGGTTCCACGAAAGAATTTGTGTGATGAAAAATCCGATTAACCAAGTAATCATCACATGGTGACCAATTATCCGAATTAGGAAACAAGTCGGAAAACCGTTAACACGGAAATACGACGTAACCAAAAATTAAATAAAGGTGTTGGAGAGACTTCCAACATTATATATTAATGACCCAATATCTTAATTGGGCCAATGGATCACATATGGCCCAAAAATCAAATGAAGCAAGAAAATGCATAGAAATTCGTAACCGTAAATAAGCTAAAATTAAAAAGGGGTAATTAGGGTTTAATTGGGATGCAATCATGCACTTTTAGCAACCCAAATTTGTGCCTACCCATCCATGGAAGTTGCTTGATGGCCAAGACTCTCTAATGGAGGAAGAAATCATCAAAAATAGGAAACCAACATGCCAATCCCGAAACCCTTCTTTCCTAGTTACAATAGGACTCCTAAACACCATGGTTACTTAAATACTCTTCACCAAACCTTAGGTACGAGTTTTAGAACTTGCTGGGGTCGTGTGGAGGAGCTCTTGGTGGCTGGAGAGTAGGATATCAAGCATACCAAGCTCATCTTCTTCCCCAGTTCATCTGCTACGACCTGCACAAACCACCTTCTTGAAGCTGATCAAAGGTAGGCCAAACCTAAATCCCATCATGCAAGGCTTATACCCTTGGAAAGAGGGTCAAGTCTACTTCCTAACCCAAGTGGAATGCCCAAATTCCATGGAGTATACACGGAGTATTAGGCGTTCTACAAACAGTGGTCTGAACACCAGATTTCTGAAGAACGAGACTTCATCAACCCAAAAGGTAGGTTTTCTCGGGCCAAATCTTAACATCTCCTATACCAAATGTGTAGAGCATCAAGTTAGTTTTCATTGCCCTCTGGTTTCATCAAATTTCATTGAGTAGATTTTGAATTATAAGTGTTTTCTCAAAGTCGTGCACTGTTAGGGCTTTTCCTGTTCTTCATATGTTTCATGTGATTCAAGACCGAATTAGAGTAAAATTGTAACATGAATGTTATTCTACTAGTTATCCTCTTCAGGTTTTGTGTTGAACGTTTTGTCTAAATGTCATCAGTTAGAGAGTTATAAGCGTGGTAATAGGGTTGCTGCATGAAACTACGTCTTCAGGTTACACTTGTTCTGACTTTGTGTTCAACTTGATCAAAGCCTATCGAAACCATTCTTATTTTCCAATTCCAATTTACTGGAAGTACCCTTGTATGTCTAGGTTGTTTTAAAACTAGTTTCGTTTTTTTTCATGCACTGTACAATTTGTTCTCTATTTTAGAACAACCCTGTGTCAAAAGAAGGAAAGATTGGTCCGCAATCCAAAGCACTGTCCTTGCTCTGTCAGAGTCAAGCACGGACCCTGTGAATGCGACGGCCCGATAGGTTGTGTTCAGAGGTCTGATTGCGACATCCCTCTAGTCGCTTTCTTAATGCGACGTGCGCTCCGTCGCTATCAGGCTGCCTGATCTGACATCCCCGTCGCGATGCTCACATCCCTGTGTCACCTTCTGGTCCCGACCCGTCGCGATCCTTACTAGGGCCTGTCGCGACTTGACCCCGGGCCTTGCAAGCCCTGTCGCCATCCTTATAAGGCCCTGTCACGATCTGCCTGCCTGATCAGACAAGCCTATCGCAATCCTTGTAAGGCTCTGTCGTGTTCTGATCTGACCCTGTCGCTACCCTTACTGGGGTGCGTCGCGATCTCAGGATTTTTACATGAAACCAGCTGTTTTCTTGCAAATTTTGCCACATATACCCGAGGTCTGTTTAACATGATATTTATTGTGTAAGTTGCATGTCTTGGTCGGATCATTGCATGATGTCTATTTAATGGCTTGAAAGTGTTTAACCCATTGAAAAATCCTTAATTACATGAATATTATTCTAATTGCTTTCTTAATGAGATGATCATTCATTGTGACGGACCGGGGTATTTATGCCCACTAAGGCTCCATATCCAGATCCGCCTCCGACGAACAGACCGATGTCTCACAAGGGATATCTCACACACGTGTCCAGTAAGAGTATAAAAGACAAACCACAAGAATATAAGACATAAGAAAGTACATGTGCTCATATATGTTCACAAATTTGTACAACTGTCCCATTACGTTAATACATGTCCAATTAAAAAGTACAACTACCTGGGGCATACACCGAGGGAGCACAAGCTCACACAACACTAACTACTACACTACTGCTGGTGGTACAAGTCTATCACAACCCTGCTGCAAGCCAAACACACGGCAAGTCCTGAAAGAACTGTAGGGGAGTGAGCCTCAACAAGTCACTGGCTCAGCAGGGACCACCCAAAAACAACAACGAAACCACAAAATTCTCACCCCAAAGGGTCTCACTGGCAACACCAATAGCCAAACCATTTCATGCTCACACCATAACAATAAATAATAATTAACTTAATTATGATAATAAACATAAAGTCCTCGGAAGGAAAGTGGGACTACATGACTAATATAATATCATTAGTCAGCCCAACTACTAAAGTGCCTAAACCACAGTCTCACTGGCATATTGCTACAACAACTAGTTGCCTAAGCTATAAGCCACACAGGCAAATCTTTGCCTAAGCTGCAAGCTTCACAGGCAAACCTCAAACACTTGAGTAACAGGACTGGTAACAAAGAGCTGGTCCTTTATACTCCAAACCACTCTAAGTCGAGAGCCACACATAAGTGGTAGGACTAGCTACAGCTAGCTAGTCCATCACACACTAATACCATAATCGGAACCATACCCAGAAGAGTAAAACTCAACAAGTGGAAGGTCTCACACGGCCTCCACAGAGCACAGCTCTACTAAACCACAATATGCCTAGGCCACAAGCCTCATCGGTAAATTACCCACAAAGGTAACATAATTAATAATCACAAACTAATCCACAATAAATTATAAACAAAGATCTACTTAAAACAAATAAGATACAACAAGTGGCAGATCAAACCACAAGACCTCCACAACACACAAGTACCCAGAAAGGTTGGTACACATTGTACCACCACAAAACTACAAAGTAACCCACGAAAGGAACAGTAGGTGATAAACACCACACTGAACCACAATTATATTATACCTTTATTTAGGCACAATATTACAAGTAAAACCTCAACCGGGAAGTCACACAAACCATAACTCAGTCACAATTGTGCCAATACCAGAGAACACCTCAAACTGGTCAAACCTCGACCACGAGTCACAAACTTACGAACTACAGCCAGTGGCAAAGCACGAGTCAAGCCACAGCGAGAGCTGGCAAAGCACGAGTCAGAAAGAATGACGTCACCACAACCATAACTGGAGCTAACAAAGCACGAGTCACAAAGAACGATGCCACCACACGGGAATGGACTACTAGATGATCAGGCCAATATCCAACCCGGACAACACAACACAAGAATAACCTCTGAGCTTCGCAGTCACGGACGAAAGGTCCAACTGCCGCTCCACGAGAACAAGTCAAACAACTGTGGAGACCAACCAACACCACACCTGCAGACACACAACTGCAGACCCATGCCTGGCACCTCTAGAGTCTCTGGCCGGAGCACCCTAAAGTGAGGCACTGGAAAACAGGACTAGCTGGGGACCAGTGTCGACTACTGGTGTCCGTACCCCCAACTACGAGCGCGCTACAAGCGACTACACACCCACAAACACAAGCCGCTGCCCTACTGTCGTCTTTCCCTCAGCCGAACGTACAACTCAAGCACAGGAGTGAGGGTGTCTAGGAAGACGACACAGACCTCAACAGTACAACACAAGTACCAGGACAAAACCCCGAGCACAACAAACACACGTGCCTGGCTCACAAAGAACCTGGGGTACCCGACTAGAGAGGCATTCCGGAATAGGCGCCGGACCACCACACTCGGCAAGCTCAAAGCACGATACTAACACATGTAGCCTTTACTAAAAATTCACAATATACAAGTGTTAGGATTAGCTTAACATCGGTCACCATATGACCCCAAAGCTATCCCACACCAACACATACCTGAACCATAAACTTGCCTATCATTGGTCACCTCATGACCTCCGTGGCAACGCACACCACTTAATACATAAATCAATATAATATTTTTCGAAAGACAACAACGTACCAGGGCTAGGTCCAAACACGACCTTCATTGCCCAAACACCACAAAGTCATGGCTAGGTTTACACAGGAACCTCACTGCCCAGTTACTATGACAAATCATAAGAATTACATTACGACAATGTATGTAGTATGCACACACCCAAACCACGTAGACAACACGTGTATAATACACCAACCTGGTGCACCACATGCCGATTACGTAAACAACATGCTCACAAACTTAAACCACTACGTACATCACAAATCATTCACGTAAACATACCCATTACGTGAGCAGTATGCTCCAAGACCATAACAAGTGCACTGGCTCACACCGGTCATTGCCATGCACACACAAACACGTAAAACAGATAGTGCTGACGCATGCACATATTAGCGGCAACATCGATTGCCGTCTAAAGTATGTGTCAACACCAAGTAAATGACCATCACCTAGCCGTTTACTCAAGATCAACGGCTAAGCATATTGCCGTTAATCTCCAGCTGAAGAATCCAGCGTCAACCGATGATGACGTTTATATCCTCGACCCTTAACAACTGCAAAACGTGCAGAACGGTCCTAGGCCGGTCACATGGGCAACTTAGCCCCACAAACACAGGAAAGTTAGGGGAAACACCTCCCCTTACCATTGTATGCTAAACTTAAACCAAAGAAACAAGATCCAATGTTTGGATCAATCAAACCACCCAATTCCCCCGCATGAAGAACCCTTAATCACAAAAACTCAATTAATCATGCAATCTATATAAATAAACCATAACCAATCAACCATGAGGAATCCAGGGTCCAGTCCCTACCTCAGAAACGCAATTAAACCCCCGAAGAACCTTGAATCACGCTGAAACCCGAGGAACGCCCCACGAACACCGCACTCCAATTCGCCATTCCCCGCCCGATCTGCTACTACCACGCGCACCACAGCCTTCTCACGAGCTCCCGCCGATCGTCAGAATTGGCGAAGAAGCTCAAGGGTGAAGGTGGGCGAAGTGGAGAGGAGAAAATGGGGAAAGAACAGGGCTCGGGTCTGCCCTAAAAATACAGGTGCGTCAGGTTAACGTCAACCTCTGTGTCGTTAACCAAACTGCCACCCCACAGGCGTCCACATCTTTGGCCGCCAAGATCAACAATCGACGTCTACATCGATGGACGCTAAAACCATGTTAACGGCAACCCATGGCCGCCAACACAAAGTCGACGTCACCCACCTGGACGCCAACCCACTATTGATGTCCAGCGAGCTGAACACCAACACAGACCCATAACCAAGCCCGGTAAGGATCTAATAAAAAAACATACAACACTAATGTGCCTCACATTGGCCACCAAACCCGCTAAACCTGAATCCACGGGGATCCGGAAAACGCGCGACGTTACATTATTATCACCTAAAAAGAACTGTCGTCCTCGACATATAAAACAAATTACAACAACCCGGATTATCACCTAAAAAGAAATAAAACCATTTACAGAACAAGAAGGATATTCTTTCTCTGCATCAGCCTTTCAATTCATCAGTTCATTTCTATCCTTGCTTTGCTCCTTTCTTTTCTTTCAATTCATTTCACAATTACTCTATTCTGTCGATTCCATTTCCTTTCTTTACCTTTCAATTGTAGGCGATCCTTCCTTGCCAATGGCGCTTTATTTCCTTGGACTGAACCTGCTTCCACAATTTCTGGGCTGTGTTTGCAACATTTCTTTCGAGGCCACTTTATCTTTCTCAAATATCTTACACTGTAATATTCTTTCATGCTACCATTTTCTTTTTCCATTTATCACTGTTTGCTGTTATCCTGCCTCACCTGCATTTACATTCACAACTGATACCTCTTCAAAGAAAACCAATCACCATCTTTGAATTTCCTGCTCTTTTCATATTATTCTGCTCATACTGTTTAAAGTCAATCTCTGATTAAAAACCATAATAAACTCTGTTCCTTTATTCCGCTGCGCAAAACTTTACACTTTCTTCTTATTCAGCAAACTTGAACAATCTCTGAATATTAAATCTTTCAATGCTTCCGCTGCGCTACTCTAATCACACTGAACACTTTTGCAAAATATTCCACAACTTCTGCTCACAGTATTGCTTTCAATTACTTTCTTCTGGCTTCAACTGCTTCTCAATCATCCCATTCAATTAATTCATGATGAAGAAATTACTGCAATTTCTGTTCTGCCAAACCGCTATTGATATATTGTGCTCTTTATATATCTTTCTTGCTTTACTGACATTCTCTGGCTAATCTCATAATTTTGTTGCATAACCTTTTCAAATATTCTTTAATTAATTTGTTCCTGCTCCTACATGAAACTCTGGAATATCTTAATAACAATTTCCTTCTGCTTAATTAAATCATTTCTTTGCTCCAATATGCAAACTCTAACTGATATTTCCTGACTCATCTGACTTTCTTTACTTCATCATTTGCTAAATTCTTCCTTTTTCCAATCCATATATTTTCTTCAAATACCTCTCTTATTTCATTAAATGTTCTTTCTGAAAAACTTTCTCGTAATTTGCCATTCATCAACTAAATATTCCTCTTGTGCAATTTTCATAAAATCTTATCGCACATTAATCCTTCTTTTCTCTCTTTCTTTATTCAACTGATCATTTCTATACTTATTTATACAAATCTTCATATCACACTTCCTGTTACCATCATTATTCATAACAACACTTTTCTCAAATTTCTGACCTCAGGCATATTAAATCTATCTGCCATAAATCACTGCTCCTTTATGTACTGATACTTCTTTTAAAACTGATCTACCTTACTTAGTCATATCAAACTCTTCATAACACTAATCACATTCTTATCCACACTGTTTCTTAATATCATCTGACTCAGATCTCTAATGCCACATTACATTTGCTGAGGTTCTCAACTGCAACTTATCACACACACACTGACCTGATCCTTATCACCTTGTTACCATACACCTGTCTCTGCCAACTTTCTATCTCATTATAATTTACTTACTGAATTCCATATCCAAACTTGCTAATCTCTTCAATTCCTTTAACTGCAAATCTATAACAACCAACTGATCTATCACACAAATATTCTATACTTGTCTCTGCTAACTATGTACTTTATTAACATATAACAGGTATATCCCTCACAGGGCACTACTTTACCTTTCTCTTCTAATCTCTGCAACTGAAAACTTTTAAATACTATACTTTAACTGTACTAGTGCCAGGATGCAACCACACAACTTATGCCACTATCCACGTTGTGGCACAACAACTGCTCACAACTGGCAATTTAACAAACAGAAACACATGGTTTATGTGCCAAAAGCCCACGTAAAAATTACTTTATATCACACAAAACCGCAGACTTACTACCAGCATTGGACATTAATCCATGTATTGGGACATTATACTTTCGATGTCTTTTCATATTCTAACTGGACATTGCTCTGATACCAACTGTGACGGACCGGGGTATTTATGCCCACTAAGGATCCATATCCAGATCCGCCTCCCGCAAACGGACCGAAGTCTCGCAAGGGATATCTCACACACGTGTCCAGTAAGAGTATAAAAGACAAACCAGAAGAATATAAGACACAAGAAAGTACATGTGCTCATATCTGTTCAAAAATTTGTACAACTGTCCCATTACATTAATACATGTCCAATTAAAACGTACAACTACCTGGGGCATACCCCGAGGGAGCACAAGCTCACACAACACTAACTACTACACTACTGCTGGTGGTACAAGTCTGTCACAACACTGCTGCAAGCCAAACACACGGAAAGTCCTGAAAAGAACTGCAGAGGAGTGAGCCTCAACAAGTCACTAGCTTATTAGGGACCACCCAAAAACAATAACGAAACCACAAACTTCTCAACCCCAAAGGGTCTCACTGGCAACACTAATAGCTAAACAATTTCATGCTCACACCATAACAATAAATAATAATTAAACATAATCATGATAATAAACATAAAGTCCTCGGAAGGAAAGTGGGACTACAGGACTAATATAATATCATTAGTCAGCCCAACTACTAAAGTGCCTAAACCATAGTCTCACTGGCATATTGCTACAACAACTAGTTGCCTAAGCTATAACCCACACAGGCAAATCTCTGCCTAAGCTGCAACCTTCACAAGCAAACCTCAAACACTTGAGTAACAGGACTGCTAACAAAGAGCTGGTCCTTTATACTCGAAACCACTCTACGTCGAGAGCCACACATAAGTGGTAGCACTGGCTATAGCTAGCTAGTCCATCACACAGTAATACCATAATCGGAACCATACCCAAGAAGAGTAAAACTCAACAGGTGGAAGGTCTCACACGGCCTCCACGGAGCACAGCTCTACTAAACCACAATATGCCTAGGCCACAAGCCTCATCGGCAAATTACCCATAAAGGTAACATAATTAATAATCACAAACTAATCCACAATAAATTATAAACAAAGATCTACTTAAAACAGATAAGATACAACAAGTGGCAGGTCAAACCACAAGATCTCCACAACACACAAATACCCAGAAAGGTTGGTACACAATGTACCACCACAAAACTACAAAGTAACCCACGAAGGGAACAAGTAGGTGATAAACACCACACTGAACCACAATTATATTATACCTTTATTTATGCACAATATTACAAGTAAAACCTCAACCGGCAAGTCACACACACCACAACTCAGTCACAATTGTGCCAATACCAGGGCACACCTCGAACTGGTCAAACCTCGACCACGAGTGACAAACTTACGAACAACAGCCAGTGGCAAAGCACGAGTCAAGCCACAGCCAGAGCTGGCAAAGCACGAGTCAGAAAGAACGACGTCACCACAACCACAACTGGAGCTAACAAAGCACGAGTCACGAAGAACGACTCCACCACACGGGAACGGACTACTAGCTGATCAGGCCAATATCCAACCCGAACAACACAACACAAGAACAACCTCTGAGCCTCGCAGTCACGGACGAAAGGTCCAACTGCCGCTCCACGAGAACAAGTCAAACAACTATGGAGACCAACCACCACCACACCTGCAGACACACAACTGCAGGCCCATGCCTGGCACCTCTAGAGTCTCTGGCCGGAGCACCCTAAAGTGAGGCACTGGAAAACAGGACTAGCTGGGGACCAGTGTCGACTACTGGTGTCCGTACCCCCAACTTCAAGCGCGCTACAAGCGACTACACACCCACAAACACAAGCCGCTGCCCTACTGTCGTCTTTCCCTCAGCCGGACGTACAACTCAAGCACAAGAGTGAGGGTGTCTAGGAAGACGACACAGACCTCAACAGTACAACACAAGTACCGGGACAAAACCCCGAGCACAACAAACACACGTGCCTGGCTCACAAAGAACCTGGGGTACCCGACTAGAGAGGCATTCCGGAATAGGCGCCGGACCACCACACTCGGCAAGCTCAAAGCACGATACTAACACATGTAGCCTTTACTAAAAATTCACAATATACAAGTGTTAGGATTAGCTTAAAATCGGTCACCATATGACCCCAAAGCTATCTCACACCAACACATACCTGAACCATAAACTTGCCTATCATTGGTCACCTCATGACCTCCGTGGCAACGCACACCACTTAATACATAAATCAATATAATATTTTTCGAAAGACAACAACGTACCAGGGCTAGGTCCACACACGACCTTCATTGCCCAAACACCACAAAGTCATGGCTAGGTTTACACAGGAACCTCACTGCCAAGTTACTATGACAAATCATAAGAATTACATTACGACAATGTATGTAGTATGCACACACCCAAACCACGTAGACAACACGTGTATAATACACCAACCTGGTGCACCACATGCCGATTACGTAAACAACATGCTCACAAACTTAAACCACTACGTACATCACAAATCATTCACGTAAAACATACCCATTACGTGAGCAGTATGCTCCAAGAGCATAACAAGTGCACTGGCTCACACCAGTCATTGCCATGCACACACAAACACGTAAAACAGATAGTGCTGACGCATGCACATATTAGTGGCAACATCGATTGCCGTCTAAAGTATGTGAACGGCAGCCTCCATTGCCGTCAACACCAATTAAACGACCATCAACTAGCCGTTTACTCAAGATCAACGGCTAAGCATCTTGCCGTTAATCTCCAGCTGAAGAATCCAACGTCAACCGATGATGACGTTTATATGCTCGACCCTTAACAACTACAAAACGTGCAGAACGGTCCTAGGCCGGTCACATGGGCAACTTAGCCCCACAAACAATAGGAAAGTTAGGGGAAACACCTCCCCTTACCATTGTATGCTAAACTTAAACCAAAGAAACAAGATCCAATGTCTGGATCAATCAAACCACCCAATTCCCCCGCATGAAGAACCCTTAATCCCAAAAACTCAATTAATCATGCAATCTATATAAACAAACCATAACCAATCAACCATGAGGAATCGAGGGGTCCAGTCCCTACCTCAGAAACACAATTAAACCCCCGAAGAACCTTGAATCACGCTGAAACCTGAGGAACGCCCCACGAACACCGCGCTCCAATTCGCCATTCCCCGCCCGATCTGCTGCTACCACGCGCACCACAGCCTTCCCACGAGCTCCCTCCGATCGTCAGAATTCGCGAAGAAGCTCAAGGGTGAAGGTGGGCGAAGTGGAGAGGAGAAAATGGGGAAAGAACAGGGCTCGGGTCTGCCCTAAAAACACAGGTGCGTCAGGTTAACGTCAACCTCTGTGTCGTTATCCAAACTGCCACCCCACATGCGTCCACATCTTTGGCCGCCAAGATCAACAATCGACGTCTACATCGATGGACGCTAAAACCATGTTAACGGCAACCCATGGCCGCCAACACAATGTCGACGTCACCCACCTGGACACCAACCCACTGTTGATGTCCAGCGAGCTGAACACCAACACAGACCCATAACCAAGCCCGGTAAGGATCTATTAAAAAACATACAACACTAATGGGCCTCACATTGGTCACCAAACCCGCTAAACCTGGATCCATGGGGATCCGGAAAACGCGTGACGTTACATTCATGAAACTTGGGATTGACTCTTGTTATCGTTCTAGCTTTATTAAATGATAATTATTATCTTTAAATCTTGCAAACCCTCGTGTAGTTAAATGCATAGTTTCATTGCATGCTATCATGTTAAGTGTTTTCCGCAAGTTTGAGAATTGAGACACGCATACCGCACTACACACTCGCACTGTTAGGCAGCCCTTTCTTTGGAAATTGGAAACTCTCTACTGGTCATTCCGAATCAGTAGACTAGCGACCTTTTCACCAAGGCCTCTGTAAATCTCCTCTGACCATGGATTCCCACATGGCCGACGAGTTGGTTGTACCATTGAAGTTCCCCAAAGATAGCGTGCACTTCCTTTCTCTTGTTGTTCTCGTGAGTGTGATTGACAATCTAGACTAAAGCCATTAATGTAAAGATTTAACCAAAGTACAAATCGTATGCTGCCGAATTTATCTCTTGACCATTGTTATCATGAAATCATGTTCAATTACTTATTACTTATTCCCATCTTCATCATGAACATGACATTACACATGCTTACTGATTGAAACTCTCATTGGCCATTATTAATGACTGTGGGTATCTACATTTAAAAAATTTACATGAGATGCTGACAGGGCACGGCGTGTGTCCAAGGGCTCCAATCTAGCCCCAATGACGCTGAGTCATAGATATATTGTTAACCATGGGGTATAATGATTACTGGCGTTGCATCTGCGCTGGGAGTCATGCTTGCTTGTTGAATGATAGATACAATACCACATACACGTGTCCTGGTGTACATTCTTGATGGATCTTTTCTCGGTGTACATTAGTGTCTACGTGCCTGATTAGTGTTACTTGATTGTGTTCGTACATTCTTGCTTGCTTGCTTGCGTGATATGGTCATTCTGCATTTTATTGCAATTAGTGATATCTTGCGTTCTTGAAAGCTATTGACATCAAGTGAAATCTTGCGTGTTCGTACAAAGTAATCTATTGCTAGTTCTATCTTGTTATCTTGTTCCCAAATCTTGTTCTATCTTGTTCACTCCATCTAGCTTGTTTTCATGTATCTTGTTTTAATGAGTTTTATTCGTGCATGCATATCATGACATTCATCGTGCTTACCTAGTTCTAAATTGTTAATCACTTATATCATTGCCCGCACATTGAGATATAAATCCTACTGGGCTAGTTTGCTCATCTCCTACTTTTACCCAATCTAGGTGACTATGACGTTCAAGAGGAAGAGCGAGTCGAGGATGGGAATGCATCCGAGTGAAGAGCGTTCCAATCATGAGTCTATCTATAGTTAGTTTATTTTGAGTGTTAGAACAATGTAGTAGGAAGTGAGGATTAAATGTACTTTCACTTTTATTGAGTCTTAGTCATGTACTAGTTTCCATTTGAATACAAAGAGTTGAGATTTGAATACAATTTATATTGAGTTCAACATGTGGGCCCTATTATGATGTTGTGTTGATACACAATTAGTGCGTGCTAGCTAGAGGCTTATTTGCCGACTGTCCACGTCTTGAAATATCGACTCGAATTAATTATTAACATCCGCTGTGTAATTCTCAGGACGTGACATGCCAGCTATCACTTCTGCGCACTTGAACTAAGGCCAAGACATCTTTCTCAAGGCTGATTCGTTGGGGATTCTCTGGCGCACTGTACAAGATTCCAAAAGAACTTTTTATTGTAATATATTCTCCATAGTTTTGGGATCCGATGGGACCCGATTAGAAAGATATAAAAAGCTACATGCAATGGAGAAGAAAAGGGGGCGGTAGCAAGAGATCTCTATAGAGCAAGAAGCCTTCCAGGAAAAAAAAACTTCAGATAAGATTTTGAGAGAGAGAGAGAGAAAGAGAGAGAGAGAGGATTTGTCATTGGAGGGGGCTGAAATTGCATTGTGCTAGGAGGGTCTTCGTATATGAATCTTCAGACACTCCATCAGTAGGAAATCTGATCACTGTTTGTATTTGAGGAGATCATCCTGTAATCTTTCAAGTGGCTCAGAACAATTCAAATCAGAGCAGAAGAATTATGCTAGGCTGCAAGATTAGTGTTTGATGTAATTCTTCACACACTTTGAACTTCTTAGGTTTGATTTTATTTCTTCTTGCTTACTTTACCCAATTGAGTGCTTCTATTTGAGATAGAGGTGTTTCTCTCGCACTTGAAAGTGTGGGACATATGCGATCTCAGTTCTATATGAATTGTGAGATCCAAATTCTGTACTCAAGTTGTGAGTCGACAGTTGTGTCAAGCTATTAGTCAACAGTGGTGCCAAGTTGTTTGTCAACAGATGTGGTAAGCTGTGAATCAGCAGTTTGGAGTGAAGTCTTTCTCATTTGAGCAACTCTAGTGAATCCTCACTTTGTTTAGTGAGGGGTGGATGTAAGTCTCCATAATGGAGTCGAACCACCTTAAAATCTTGCTTGCATTGTGTGGTTTGCCTCTGATTTTTGCTGGTGCAATTGTTCAGTTCCAAATCTTAAAATCTACTTCATATTATTTTTAAGTAAGGCCTATATCTATTCACCCCCCCTTTAGATATACATTCCAGAACTAATAGAGTTCTTCTTCCTTTTAACTCTACTTCGACCTGTAGGAAGCTGGGAGTTGGAAGTTATTAAAGGTAGGTGATCTTAGGCATAAACATAATGAGCCATATACCATCATGTTCTTCATCGAGTCTATATTGTTTTGCATGTCTTTTCCTGTATTTTTATGCAGATCATGAGCATTAAACATTTTGTGATCGTCATGCATTTTTAGGGCATTTCCTATTCACCTCACGATTCATGAATCCCTTAGTCGATTTGAGTCAAACCAAAGCCATATCGTTCTTTTTTTCAAATTTCCCACAACCTTCATGTTGATGGTTTCATAAAAAGAACCCCTAAAACCCAGAGTTATAGCCCGAATACTTGATCTCTATTGATTTTCGTAAGTCTTCCTAAATTAGGTCTAGGCCAATGGACACGAATAAGGGTGAGCTTATCACATCCTCCCGATTGGATGCAACTCTGATTGAAATGTGTTGCCCTATGTTGATGTAATTCGCACCCAAATCTGACCGAGTTCAATGTCCAAGTACACATCAAACTGTGAGCCACCTTATTTTCAAAGCCATAGGTACACCACATCGAGTACACCAGACGTGATTTAGACTCATTTCTCACCCTCGATTTGTGTGCTCATTTTGAACTTAGAGTCGAAGGAAACTAATAGACTTGTCATATGAACTTGATGCGATTTTGGTAATAATGCGTCTCTTGACCCTGACGCGATTTGAACGTGTCGACATAGCCTGACGCGATTTAAATTGATAAGTTTTTCTTTCTGAGGACTAGTTTTCTCTATTTAATGTTGGTAAAGTGTGTCATCTATGTATGATGTAATTTAGATGTCTTCCAGAGCCTTCATTTTGTTTGTTTAGTGTTCCCAGTGGTGTTTAAGTTCTATTAGCATATTGTTAGTATATTTCTAGTTTAGTCCGGTGCTTCTAAAAATAATCAACCACTTAATGACATGAATATGATTCTAATGTTCTACATGAAAGTGATTGATCATTCTCTTCATCTAATTATGCTTCATTTTACCTTATGCTCTAGCTAAATGTTAAAACTTCATGATATTGATGATCAGTCTGCTCCCATGTAAATTAATTACATATTTATTTTGGTGATTAAAAAAACAATTACAAAGTCTACTAACATATTTTTCATGAGAATTAAGCACAGGAACAAGAACAAAGAAAAACAAGACAAACAGGTAAGTATTTCTTATACTACAACAAAGTAAGTTCACAGCATTATTTTTTGTCTAAGCGCATAACGATTTCTGTGTAACTATAACGATTTCCTTACATTAATAAAGATTCGCTAACTGTCTATGAATGCAAAGAAATCGATACCATAACAATTTGATAAGTGATCGCATAATGATTTACTTAAAGCTTGTAACGACTTGCCTATCGCAACGATTTCTTAAGTGATCATAATGATTTCTTTAGAACTCGCAAACGACTTGCTCACCGTAACGATTTCTTAAGTAATCATAACGATTTCCTTAGAACTCGCAAACGACTTGCTCGCCGTAACGATTTCTTAAGTAATCATAACGATTTCTTTAGAACTCGCAACGACTTGCTCGCTGTAACGATTTCTTAAGTAATCATAACGATTTCTTTAGAACTCGCAATGACATGCTCGCCGTAACGATTTCTTAAGTAATCATAACGATTTCTTTAGAACTCGCAACGACTTGATCGCCGCAACGATTCTATAAGTAATTACAACGATTTGCATACATAATCATAACGATTTGTACATCGTTTCCTTCATAGAAATACAACGATTTGCTCATCGATTTCTTTACAGAATCACAACGATTTGTACATTGTTTCCTTCATAGAAATATAATGATTTGCACATCGATTTATTTACAGAATCACAACGATTTGTACATCGTTTCCTTCATAAAAATATAACGATTTGCACATCGATTTCTTTACAGAATCACAACGATTTGTACATCGTTTCCTTCATAGAAATATAACGATTTGCACATCAATTTCTTTACAGAATCACAACGATTTGTACATCGTTTCCTTCATAAAAATATAACGATTTGCACATCGATTTCTTTACAGAATCATAACGATTTATACATCGTTTCCTTCATAGAAATATAACGATTTGCACATCGATTTCTTTGCAGAATCATAACGATTTGTACATCGTTTCCTTCATAGAAACACAACGATTTGTGCATCGATTTCTTCATAACTTCACAATGTCTTGTACAACGATTTCGTAAGTCATGCAAATAACGATTTCACATAAAACAACGATTTGTTTCCAATTACGTTGAAAAGTAAAATATCTTCTTGAATATCTTTTTTACTGCTGTGCATTTATGAAGACTGAACGTATCTGCATGCATACAGACACTATTTTCCACTTTCGTATTACTCTGATAATATCTTTTGTAACTGTAAAATGGCTTTACTATTTTGATGAATGTTTGCTCTAACGTTGACTGACAACTAGTGACAGCTTAGCTGTCTACAGTTTAAGCTCATAAATGTGTGCAGGTCACTCACAACATATCGTCATACAACGTTGGACCATGTTGAAGTCAAAGGACATCTGAGGAGATCCTCTCTCTTTGCGTGCACAAATGGATAACGGACTATTGACTGGAAGCTTCCAAGTGTCATGTAGTCTAACGTAAACAAATGCTTAGAGACAACGGACTTCCCAATGTTTGAATTTGAAATGAACGTATATATAGAAGATAGAAGCTCCAGAAGAAAAACAACAAGAAAGACACAACGTTGTTTCTCTAGTCTTCTGCGAGTTGTGAACTGAGCCAAGCTTCATTCCATTAGACTACTTCATTTTGCTCTCTGCATTGCCTGTACATCCTGAGAGAGAGCTATTTTGGTTCTGAGAGTGAGCCTTGATTGTAGATCATCTTCTCTCAGTCCCCTGCTTCAGATCTTGCATTGTATTAGCTTGATCTAGGGGCATCATCTTCTTTATCACATTTCTTGTGGTTGTTCCCTTCTGTAAGAAGGAAGACCTGGTAGGATCCAGGGTGTGTTTCTCTTCGTGTTGAAGAAGGACCTGGTGTGGTATCCAGGGGGTTGTAATTCCCTTCAGGTTGAAGGAAGACCAGCTGAGGCTGGGTGTAAGGGTCCATAAGGGGGACAGTACCCTTGGTAGTGAAATCCTGAGAAATTGCTCAGGGACTGGACGTAGGACTCCTATGGAAAGGAGGTCCGAACCAGGATAATTTCTTGTGTTGTGTGATTGCCTATTGTGTGTTTGTTATTTTATCCTCACTAACTCTAACGACCATCAAAGTGTGTTTGTGTGAATGTTTTTGTAATCAGGTTTTCAAGTACTTAATATTTTTAAGTATCCCATTCACCCCCCCTCTGGGCTAGCTAGCTGGGCAACAAGTGGTATCAGAGCGAGTCTCTTCGACAATGAAGAAGATACAACGATCTGAAGAGTAAAGATCCATGGCTGCCCAAGGAAACATAGAAGGTCAGTCCGTAAACCGACCCCCTCTCTTTGACGGTGAAGATTACACATATTGGAAGACCAGGATGGAATATTTCCTGCAAGGTTTCGATTTTCAAATATGGTTAATCGTAGAAGAAGGTGATTACGTTATACTAAATACAAAGGATAAATGGACAGACGACGACAAAAAGAAGATCTCTCTCAACTGTAAATCCAGGAGCATTCTGTGTTGTGCTCTCAGTAAAAAGGAGTTCAACCGTGTATCTGTCTGCAAATCCGCAATGGAGATGTGGGAGAAATTAAGAATCACCTATGAAGGCACGGACAAAGTTAAAGAAACCAGAATAGACATTCTGGTAACTCAATATGAGAGGTTTCAAATGCAGCCAAGCGAATCAATAACTCAAATGTTCAGCAGATTCACAGATATAACAAATGGGTTAGATAGTCTTAGGAAGAAGTATGAGAATGGAGACATGGTCAGGAAAATTCTCAGATCTCTTCCATCCTCCTGGACCCCTAAGGTAATAGCAATAGAGGAAGCAAACGATCTGAAACTAATGTCTTTGGAAAAGCTCATTGGGTCCCTTATGGCCTATGAGATCAACATGGAAAGATTAGGAGAATCCTCAAGTAGAAAGAAGCACACCAACGCTCTCAAAGCAGTAGAAGGCAGCTCTGAGGAACAATCTGAAGATGAAGCCAGCGGTGAAGACAGTGAAGACGAAGAAGCTATGTTGTCTAGAAGACTTCAGAGAATTCTGGCCAAAAGGAAAAGGTTTCAGTCTAGTAGAAAATGTTGGTTAACTGCCATCGACTCCCTTAGGGAATCGCTGCCACTATGTTGTTATGGGGCAGCATAGTGACATCGGGGCTAGCAACCCAACCCGCCGCAGGGGTAAAACCCTGTGCGAAGCCCCTCATGCCGACCACAACGTTGACGTGGTGCTTTGCGCTTCCGCCTTAAAGATTTGGCTACCGCCTTCACTACTAGCTCGAGCTTTTGGTGCAACGGTAAGGGGCTTGGTCCAACAAGTGGTATCAGAGCGAGGTTGCGGGTTCGATTCCCCCGGGTGCCGCTGGGGGGGAGTTTGTTGGTTAACTGCCATCGACTCCCTTAGGGAATCGCTGCCACTATGTTGTTATGGGGCAGCATAGTGACATCGGGGCTGGCAACCCAACCCGCCGCAGAGGTAAAACCCTGTGCGAAGCCCCTCATGCCGACCACAGCGTTGACGTGGTGCTTTGCGCTTCCGCCTTAAAGATTTGGCTACCGCCTTCACTACCAGCTCGTGCTTTTGGTGCAACAGTAAGGGGCTTGGTCCAACAGAAAATACTTCAAGAACAAAGTGCTTAAGAAGCCAGAAGGAAAAGACTTTAAGAAAGTTGAGCCCATCTGCTACGAGTGTAAGAAACCAGGACACCTCAAGGCAGAGTGTCCCAAGCTAAAGAAATCTGAGTTCAGGAAGAAGGACAGTTCAAGAAAATTCAGAAAATATAAAAAGAAAGCCATGGCAGCTGCTTGGGACAACAGTAGTGACTCAGACAGCGAGTCAAACTCAAGCAATGAAGAAGAAGAAGCCAATCTAGCTTTCATGGCCAACATAGATAAAAAGGTAACTTCTGATTCATCCTTTGATTCATGCAATGATTCAGATTCTGATAATCTAGAAGAAGCATTCAACGAACTTTATAATAAATATAAGGATGTTTCTAAACTATTAAAAGCTAGTAAGAAAAATGTTGCTTGCTTAGAAAATACTAACTCAGATTTAAAATCAGAAAATGAACAATTAGAGAAGCAAGTTAATGAACTTAAAAGAAGAAATGAGTTGCTGTGTGAAGATTTAAAAGGCAAAAATAAACAAATAGTTAAGCTAGAAAAACAAGAGAGTTCAGACGAACTAAAAACAGAAATTAAAAGATTAACTGAAGAAAATGAAAAACTATCCAGCACATTATAAAAGTTTACTAATGGTAAAACAAACTTAATATTGAAAGGTGCTAGACGGTCAGGTAAAAAGAAGCATGGGATAGGTTATACACCCCCAGATAATGAAGACACAATAGTATACCCTAAAACATATTCAACTCTAAAGTTTGTATCTGAACAAGACACAAGGTATAAAGTAAACTTTAAATATTTTGAAAAAGTAACTAAAACTACATGCTGCAGTCACTGTAACAAACTAGGTCACAGTAAGAAAACTTGTCCAACTAGACATAAAAATGGATAATAAAAGGAAAAAATACTGTTACTAACCAACCAGGACCCAAAAGAACTTGGCTACCTAAAGCTTGATGTTTTTATTTCAGGAGAACCTTCGAGCATCCAAATGGTATTTGGACAGTGGGTGCTCAAGGCATATGTCAGGGAATGAAAAGTTATTCTCTCACCTAAAAGCTTAAGAAGGAACAGTCACCTATGGAGACAATGGAAAAGGGACTGTCATTGGTAGTGGTTCAGTAAATAGCAAAAGAAAAATAGTAATTAATGATGTGCTATGCGTTAAAGGATTAAAGCACAACCTTATCAGTATCAGCCAGTTGTGTGACAAAGGACTTCAAATCAGATTCTAAGAATCCAAGTGCAGTATCATGAAGGATGGAGCAGTCATCTTTCAAGCAAACAGAGAAAAGAACTTGTTCGTGCTATATCTTGAAGAACTAAAGGAGCAAGATATATGTTTAACTGCTAGCAAAGAACAGTCTACTGAGCTGTGGCACAGAAGATTAGGCCACTGCAGTTTGGATGGCATAAGGAAGCTATTCAAGAAAGGCCTGGTGGATGGTCTGCCAAAAGTCAACACCAGAATGGATGAAGTTTGCAGACCATGTGCTAAAGGAAAACATGCTAAAAGCTCCTTGAAGTCAAAGACTATGGTAACTACCTTTAAACCCTTAGAGCTCCTTCATATGGACCTATTTGGGCCAATGAGGACCACAAGTCTTGGAGAAAAGAATTTTGGATTTGTCATAGTAGATGATTATTCCAGATACACATGGGTCTCATTCTTGGAGCATAAAGATGATATCTTTGATAGCTTTGTGAGCTTCAGCAGAAAGGTACAGAAAGATAAGAGATATTGCATTGTTGGAATTCGATCAGATCATGTAGGAGAGTTCCAGAATGAGAACTTTGCAAGATTCTGTGATGATCAAGGGATAGAGCACAACTTCTCAGCACCAAGGACACCTCAACAAAATGGAGTTGCTGAGAGAAAGAATATAACTCTTTTGGACATGGCAAGAACCATGTTGTCAGAATATGATTTACCAAGGTATTTCTGGGCTGAAGCAGTGAACACAGCAAGCTACATCATAAATAGAGTAATGATCAGGCCCATACTGAAGAAAACAGCATATGAGTTATATAAAGGGAAAAAGGCGAAGATCAGTCACTTCAGAACTTTTGGATGTCCATGCTTTATTCACAACAACGGCAAAAGAGACATTGGTAAGTTAGATGCCAAGTCAGATGAAGGCATCTTCATGGGGTATGCTTCTAAACCTAAAGGCTATAGAGCTTTTAACAAATGAACACTATTGATTGAACAAACTGTGCACATTATCTTTGATGAGACTAACCCCTCCTTGAAAAAGGAAGAAAATAATAATAATGATGCAGATGAACTGTCCGAAAAGTTAAAGAATATATCATTTGAGGACAAGAAAGATCCACCTCTGGAAGACTTGCAAGAAAAGGATATCGAACATGAAAATCTTCCAAAGGAGTGGAGACACAAGAAAGATCACCCACCTGAGAACATCATTAGTGATCCATCTGTAGGGGTAAGAATAAGAGGTAATGTAATCCCTTGTGATTATCTAGCATTTGTTTCTCAAATAGAGCCTAGGACAGTCATTGAAGCTCTTACTGATGAATCTTGGATTATAGTCATGCAAGATGAACTTAATCAGTTCAAGAGAAACCAAGTATGGCCACTTGTTCCTAGACCATCAGATCATCCAGTGATTGGCACCAAATGGGTGTTTAGAAATAAACTAGATGAAACTGGTGTGATCCTAAGAAACAAGGCCAGATTGGTAGCTCAAGGCTATTCACAAGAGGAAGACATAGATTTTAATGAAACCTATGCACCTGTAGCTAGACATGAGGCTATTAGAATTCTGCTTGCATATGCATCCGCATTAGATTTAAAATTATTTCAAATGGATGTTAAGTCTGCATTTTTGAATGGTTTTATTAAGGAGGAAGTCTATGTAGAACAACCCTCAGGTTTTGATGATACTGATTTTCCGGATCACGTTTTCAAATTACACAAAGCATTATATGGTTTAAAACAAGCACCTAGAGCCTGGTATGAAAGGCTTAGCTCTTTTTTGTTAAACCATGGTTTCATTAGAGGTCAAGTAGATAGTACACTATTTATCAAGTCCAAAGTCAAACATATATACTTGTGCAAATTTATGTAGATGACATAATTTTTGGGTCTACTGATGAATCTCTTTGCAAGTACTTTGAAAAGCTTATCTAGGGAGAATTCGAGATAAGCATGATGGCAGAGCTAAACTACTTCCTTGGATTACAAATCAAGCAAGGAAAGGATGGCACCCACATCTGTGAAGCCAAATACATCAAGGAGCTTTTAAAGAAATTTGGATTTGAAGGTGCAAAGCCACTGTCAACACCGATGAGTACATCTACAAGAATGGACAGTGATCAAGATGGTAAGAAAGTAGATCAAAAGATCTACAAAGGTATGATAGGCTCATTGCTTTATCTAACATCAAGTAGACCTGATATTATGTTTAGTGTATTCATGTGCGCTAGATATCAAGCAGACCCTAGAGAGTCTCAATTAATTTTTGGCAAAAGAATATTTAGATATTTAGCTAGAACTCATGACTTAGGTTTGTGGTATCCAAAATCATGTGAAATCAATCTAGTAGGATACTCTGATGCGGACTACGCTGGATGCAAGATAGATAGAAAAAGCACCAGTGGTTGTTGTCAATTCCTTGTAGGATGTCTGACCTCATGGTCCTCAAAGAAACAAAATTCAGTAGCATTGTCTACAGCTGAAGCTGAGTACGTAGCTGCTGGAAGTTGTTGCACACAACTCTTATGGATTAAGCAACAAATTGAGGATTATGGACTCAAGATCAAGACCATTCCCTTGCTGTGCGACAACACCAGTGCCATTAATTTAACCAAGAATCCAGTACAGCATTCAAGGACAAAACACATTGAGGTTAGATACCATTTTATTCGTGATCATGTAGCTAATGGCAATATAGAAATTTCATTTATTGATACAAATAATCAGTTAGCAGATATCTTCACAAAGGCCTTACCCAAAGAGATATTTACCTCTCTTAGAAGGGAATTAGGCATGTGTAAATTGTGAAAGAATTATCTGTTTAAGACTGAAATATTAAATTTCAGAGTTCAATCATTTATCCTCTTGAATTAAGCAAAATATTTCAATCGTCTCCTTTGTGTAAATATCCTTGACGGTTCGCTATTTTTAAAAAAGGTTTTTACTGCCGTTGAAGTTATTGTTTTGTCATTTTCTGCCATTATGACACCTCTGATTTCCTAAAAGCCACTTTTCTTTATTATGTATATCCCAAAATCTGTGTGAGAACGATTCATCTCCCACCTTTTATCTCTATCTCACATTCATTTGCCTAAGTCGATACCCTAACGACTCCGGCATCAGCTCTTTGAATCATTCTAGCTTCAAACCTCTTCCGGCTAGAAATTTCTTGAGGGCTTTCACATTCCTCTTCATCTCAATCCGTCAGAAACTCTTCCCATCCAAAACCATGGCCTCTTCTGGTGCATCCAGCAGTGTTGGGGGCTACAGGGCTGAGTTTCTCTCCGCAGAGCAACAGGCAAGGTTCACAACTGTGAAGACGAAGCTGTGTGGTCACAAGGCAATGGATGTGGCCGACTTGAGGAAGAACGGCATGAGCAGTTTTGTAGAAGCTCTGGACAGATTGAAGTGAACAACGATCGCTACCATCTCTGAAGTAAGTTTTTCGGACCTGGTAAAAGCTTTTTATGTGTGTCTGAAGTCAGAGGCAGACGGGACCTTGACCTCCATGGTTAAGGGAACCCAGGTTAGGGTCTCACATGATCTATTGAAGACTTTGTTTGATGTGACGACCTCCGGACACAGTGGAATCCATACTGTGGACATTCAGGCGAAAGGACTAGGGATAGTTGGTGCTGAGTTCAGACTGAAGGATGTTAAGCTAGATATAAATCAGATGAATGCGTTCAACCGCCTCCTGCACTTCGTAGTTTGTCATATTGTGACTCCGAGGAGTGCTACGTTTTCAACCTGCACTAGGGCAGACTCGGATTTGATGTTCTGGGCCATCCAGAATCAAGAAATCAACACAGCATAGATTATCATTGAAAGGATGAAATTTGCCAGTGCCCAGGTATTGGACACCAAGAGTAAATTGAATGTATCCCTACCGTATGATCATCTTCTGACCAAGATTTTCAAGCACTTTGGCATAAGTACAGTGGGTGATGTATCTGAGAAAATGGGCCAAGCAATCCGGTCCAGAAATTTAAGAAAAAGTGGTTTCTCCGTGGTCAATGGAGTATGGTCAAAGACCTTAGTGGCTGAGGGTGAAGCCATTATTGGCGAAGCCCAAGAAGGCCAGGAAGCAGTAGCAGAAGCAGAACAAGAGCCAGCAGAGTCAGCAGCAATGGAAGTTCCAGTGGCACAAAATGAATCTGTTCAGGTAGAACCACCGGCAGAAGCAGTAGTAGAAGTGCCATCCGAAGAAGCAGCAATAGCAGAATCCAGCAGAATAGAGGACATTCCTCCAGAGAATATTGAGCCAGTTGGGCACAATGTTGAGAAAGTTGCTCCATCTTCCCGAGTTGCCCCAATTTTCCGGAATGTACTGGTATTCCTTCAGAGTTCTACACGGGATCCAGTAGTCAATGTGATTCCAGGAGCAGAAGTTGTGGCATCAGGCCACACTGAAGAAATTGTTTTGGAGGATGCTCCTGTTCAGGGGGAGCAATCAGTGGAAGCTGAGGCAGCACAGACTCAGGGGGAGCAAGGAGATGCTCCTGCAGTACCTCAGGGGGAGTATTCTGAAGATGTCCCCATGCAGGAAGATGTAAACAGTGAAAATGTTGAAACTGGTGAGCCCACTAAAGGGCCAGGGCGAAAGATGAAAAGAATTGCCCGTAGAAAACTGAAGAAGCAGCTAAGGGAGAACCTGAAGCCCTTGCTTAAATGGCTAGATGATCAAGCTAAGGTTCTGAGCTCAATACAATCAGATGTCAACACAATTTCCATTAATCAGACCTCAGCCACAAAGAAGATGTCTCAAGTAAAAAATGCAGTAAGGTGGTTCAATAAGGAGATGGGAAGCATGAAGTCCATGCTTTCTAAGATTTTGAAGGCAGTTGGAGCCCAAGCTCCTCTTCCTCCACCTCCTACTGCTCAGAGAAGTGAAGCAGGTGTTTCTAGGCCATCAGGGCCTGCAGAGCAAATGGCAGGGCCATCAGGGACATCAAGGCCATCAGTGGTGGTACAAGAAGCAGCTGTGGAGTCAGGGCCATCAGGGCCAGCAGAACAGGTGTCTGGGCCATCAAGGCCACCTGAAGAAGGGTCTGGGCCAGCAGGGCCAGTGAGGTTTGAACAGTATCCTGCAGTGGAAGCGGATGTTGCACCTGAGCCCCCTGTTCCTTCACCCATCCTAACTCCAACCCCTCTTTCTCCACCTTCATCTTCAACTGCTCCACCAACTCCTCAACCCTTCAAACAACCACAACCTAGAACCATTTCCTCACCTACTCCCTTTCCTTCCCAATCTTCTTCACCTTCTTTTTCTCTTACTCACATTCCTCCTCCTCCTCCTCTACCTGAGGTTCCTCCAGCATCATCATCTAGAGCCTCTTCCTCCTCTGGTCCATCCTCTTCTGGACCATCTGGCATTCCTTCTGTCTCTCTTCCATCCATCTTTCTTCCACCTACACCCCCTTCCTTCATCACCATCATTCCTGAGGATGCCCAATTACTCTCCACAGAAGTCCACGACATCAAAGATGAATTTGAAGTAGCAATACTTCAGTCAGTTCTGGCTGTTGGAATCCACACTCACAGGACAGCCTCTTCTAGCCCTGTCTCTAAAAAGAGGAGACTTACTTCTACCCATCCTGTCTCTTCTGCACCTTGCTATCCTCCACTATGGTTCTCTCTTTCCATCATCAATAAGCAAAAACCTATCTATCAAGAATATCTTCACAAGGTAGTTTTTGCACACATTTTTGGCCTCCCTTTCCAAAATCTTTCAAACTATCTTAACACCATCTTTCCTTACACTCCACTTTCTAAGGCTCAACAGTCAAAAATTTTCTCCTTGACTGAAGCCAAAACTGAGGATCAATGGGCTCGTAGCAACAAAGATTTATACAGCCAGTTCAGGCGTGTCCAAGCAACCCGCTATCCACCTAGGGAAGCTCCTCATCCTCTCAGAGAATGGTTCCAAATTCATCATAAGAACTCTTTTGGCCATTTGTTCAGAGGGAAATCAAATTCCTCCGGCAGTATAAAATGTATAGTGACTACTGCTATCTCAACAGCCTTCCAGAAGTTCAGCTAGGCCAGTTCAGGGCAACCATTGATGCTCTTTGCCCCAGGGGTGCTTGCACAGAACCTCTTCAGGTTGACTTTTCTTCCCTAGTTATTCCTGATACAGTGTTCCTTCCACCTCTTCATTCCTTAATCATGGAATCCTCTGTGGGAACACTTATCTTTGAGCGAGCTACTAGGGTTATGGCCCGGCTCTCAGTCCTAGAAGGCCGTAACCTTTCCTTTCATAGATTTGTCTTAAAGCAGTATCTTCAGGGGTATATCAAGGCTGATATCCTTGCCCCTCTTCTATCTGAATGTGAGAGGTTGTCGTCTAGTGATTGGGAGAAGCTCTATCCTCTGTCAGCTCAGCAGCTTCGAGATCTGAATGCCTCTCAGGCCAGTTCAAATCAACCCCTTCTGACTCATGGTGAATTTTTGGATGCCAACTCTATTCACCTTATCTCCGACTCTTTTCTGAAATGGGAAGGATGTTACAGACTTTTTCTAGATTTGAAGAAGGAACTTTGGCAGCATCAGATCTTCTATCCGTTGAAAATTGATCAGTTTCTTCGTTTTGCCAGTTTCGGCTGCTTTACTTCGTACAAGATTTCTCTTGGCACTGATGAGTATGGGGATTTCCTCTCGACTCAGAGGCAGCTTCACATCAAGAGGATGGCTCCCACCATGGGACCCTCTTATCGTATTGAGTCTGGAGCATTTCAAGCCTACTTTGAAGAGCAGGAACGCGAGGCGCTCCCTGTTATTCGTCGCTTTGCATCTCTTTTGTCCCCTGCCCTCTATCTCATTGAAAACCCCAATATTCAATAGACTCCTATTTGGATCTCCTTTATCGTTTCTCTCTTCTTTGTCTCAGTGTATCTTTTTGCTTAATGACAAAAAGGGGGAGAATTATTTTAGCATTTCTGAAATAAATTCAAAGGTTAATTACATTCAAGCTTTATTTCTGAAAATATGCTTAGAATAATTTCAGATCATTCATGCATCTTGTTAAGTTTTGTCATCACCAAAAAGGGGGAGATTGATGATCAGTCTGCTCCCATGTAAATTAATTACATATTTATTTTGGTGATTAACAAAACAATTACAAAGTCTACTAACATATTTTTCATGAGAATTAAGCACAGGAACAAGAACAAAGAAAAACAAGACAAACGGGTAAGTATTTCTTATACTACAACAAAGTAAGTTCACAGCAATATTTTTTGTCTAAGCGCATAACGATTTCTGTGTAACTATAACGATTTCCTTACATTCATAAAGATTCACTAAGTATCTATGAATGCAAAGAAATCGATACCATAACAATTTGATAAGTGATCGCATAACGATTTCCTTAAAGCTCGTAACGACTTGCCTATCGCAACGATTTCTTAAGTGATCATAACGATTTCTTTAGAACTCGCAAACGACTTGCTCGCCGTAACGATTTCTTAAGTAATCATAACGATTTCTTTAGAACTCGCAAACGACTTGCTCGCCGTAACGATTTCTTAAGTAATCATAACGATTTCTTTAGAACTCGCAACGACTTGCTCGCCGTAACAATTTCTTAATTAATCATAACGATTTCTTTAGAACTCGCAACGACTTGCTCGCCGTAACAATTTCTTAATAATCATAACGATTTCCTTAGAACTCGCAACGACTTGCTCGCCGTAACAATTTTTTAAGTATTCATAACGATTTCTTTAGAACTCGCAACGACTTGATCGCCGCAACGATTCTATAAGTAATTACAAAGATTTGCATACATAATCATAACGATTTGTACATCGTTTCCTTCATAGAAATACAACGATTTGCTCATCGATTTCTTTACAGAATCACAACGATTTGTACATCGTTTCCTTCATAGAAATATAACGATTTGCACATCGATTTCTTTACAGAATCACAACGATTTGCACATCGTTTCCTTCATAAAAATATAACGATTTGCACATTGATTTCTTTACATAATCACAATGATTTGTACATCGTTTCATTCATAGAAATATAACGATTTACACATCGATTTCTTTACAGAATCACAACGATTTGTACATCGTTTCCTTCAAAAAATATAACGATTTGCACATCGATTCTTTGCAGAATCATAACGATTTGTACATCGTTTCCTTCATAGAAACACAACGATTTGTCCATCGATTTCTTCATAACTTCACAATGTCTTGTACAACGATTTCATAAGTCATGTAAATAACGATTTCACAGAAAACAATGATTTATTTTCCGATTACGTTGAAAAGTCAAATATCTTCTTGAATATCTTTTTTGACTGATGTGCATTTACGAAGACTGAACGTATCTGCATGCATGCAGACAATATTTTCCACTTTCGTATTACTCTGGTAATATCTTTTGTAACTACAAAATGGCTTTACTATTTTGATGAATGTTTTCTCTAACGTTGACTGACAACTAGTGACAGCTTAGCTGTCTACTGTTTATGCTCATAAATGTGTGCAGGTCACTGACAACATATCGTCATACAACGTTGGACCATGTTGAAGCCAAAGGACATCTGAGGAGATCCTATATCTTTGCGTGCACAAATGGATAACGGACTGTTGACTGGAAGCTTCCAAGTGTCAAGCAGTGTAACGTAAACAAATGCTTAGAGACAACGGACTTCTCAACGTTCGAATTTGAAATGAACGAATATATAGAAGATAGAAGCTCCAGAAGAAAAACAACAGAAAGACACAACGTTGTTTCTCTTGTCTTTGCGAGTTGTGAACTGAGCCAAGCTTCATTCCATTAGACTAGCTCTTTTGCTCTCTGCATTGCCTGTACATCCTGAGAGAGAGCTGTTTTGGTTCTGAGAGTGAGCCTTGATTGTAGATCACCTTCTCTCAGTCCACTGCTTCAGATCTTGCATTGTATTAGCTTGATCTAGGGGCATCATCTTCTTGATCACATTTCTTGTGGTTGTTCCCTTCTATAAGAAGGATGACCTGGTAGGATCCAGGGTGTGTTTCCCTTCGTGTTGAAGGAGGACCTGGTGTGGTATCCAGGGGGTTGTAATTCCCTTCAAGTTGAAGGAAGACCAGCTGAGGCTGGGTGTAAGGGTCCATAAGGGAGACAGTACCCTTGGTAGTGAAATCCTGAGAAATTGCTTAGGGACTGGACGTAAGACTCCTAAGGAAAGGAGGTCTGAACTAGGATAATTTCTTGTGTTGTGTGGTTGCCTATTGTGTGTTTGTTATTTTATCCTCACTAACTCTAACGACCATCGAAGTGTGTTTGTGTGACTGTTTTTGTAATCAGGTTTTCAAGTACTTAATATTTTTAAGTATCCCATTCACCCCCCCTCTGGGCTAGCTAGTTGGGCAACAGATATAAGTTTGCAATATCATGGTTATTGTGAACATATGTTATGTTTAGGGATGAGCCTACTTTATTTAAGCTTTCCTTAAATTGATACTTGCCATTTGAAACTTTCCAAATTTTGAGCTTTCCTTATTTGATATGCTTTCTGATAAGTACGTGATTGACTGCTATTCAAACGCACGCTTAGGAAAGTTTATAATTACGACACTTACACACTTGCATGATAGGCACACCCTTCTTAACGAATTGGAACCTCTCTGTTGGACATTTCGTTTGGTAAACTAGAGACCTTTTGTTAAGGCCTCTGTATGTCTCCGTAATTTATGGATTCCCTCATAGAGATTGAGCTGGTTGTACCATGAAATTCCCTAGAGATACAAAGCGCTATGTTTCGTGTACTATCTATCATTCGCCTACACATTTGTCAAGACAGTAAATGTTTATGGAACTTAAAAAATAAGCTGTTATGATGTCCGATTGAACTCTCGAACTATCATTGTACTTTTGAACTCCATGAAAGATCAAGTCCTTGTTATAGAAAATCCATGGCCATAATATGTATATGTTTGATAGGCACAATGTGGGACTTCAGTCCAATGACTAATGCATGTGCAATAAGGGCCCTGTTTGGTCTTGGGGAGGAGCTCTCCAACATACTTAGTAACCACAAGAGTATGAACTTTTGATGTGTGGCATAACACCGGTATGTGTGCAAGATTTGAATGTGCCATCGTCTTGATATGATATGTTTGACTATGTGAATATGTGTGTAGACACGCCATTTTGGCAACATATTAATAAAATTCATGTTATACTGCAATGCCTCAAAGTGGCTCTCATCAATTATCCTCTTGAGTGATTTTTCGATTTTATAGGATTTTTAGGAATTTTTCTAAGGGTTAGAAAGGGGTCTGTTTAGCTCAAGTGATTTGCGTCTGACACAGTAACCTCCCTTTAGAAAGTTTGATCTGCGGGGGGTAAAACTGACGCGTATCACACTTCCTTTTCTAGTGCTTACTCTGTTTTGAAATGCGTCCTGTAAAGCCACCGCGATTAAGAGTTTCCATTTTCGAATTATGGCAAATTCCAAAATGTTTTTAGAAATATTTTGTTGCTAAATAGAATAGCGTCTGCATAATCCGACGTGTTTTTAACCTTCCTCTGAATGAAGATCGATTTCCATGAAAGAATGATTCTCTTCAAATACGCGGCAGCTTACCCGACGCAATTCAATATTTCCATTTTTATATTTGGAAAGAATCGTTTGAAAGCGGAAAGTGTTTTAAACGCGGCAAAAATTATCGACGTAATTTTTAAAATGGCTATAATCGATGTTTGGAAATGCTTAATCGAAGCAAGTGAATCTTAGAAATCTCGGCAGCTTAGTCAGAGGCGATTATATGAGAAAGATGTCCACTGTATCCAACGCGATTTCAATCTTTTTCCCCTATAAATAGACCCCCGAGGCCACTGTTCTGAGAATAACCCAAGCACTACGGTGAAGCCCTGCCGCACCAGAGACTCGCATTCCGAATCAAGGAGCATCTTCCTCCATTCCAAGCTACTCTACGCCCTCATTCCTTCGAATTCGGAGCCTCCGTCTTCATCACAAGCATCGGAGCGAGGCGGGAGGGGGACTCTTCCTCCACTTCGTCCATCTCCAAGCAGCGGCTCACATCGCCAATTCCTCCTTCTTTCACTTATTTCTTTTACTTTTAGTGCATACATCACACCATTTTCTCACACAACATGTCATTTTCTTCATACCCACACGTTTTTAGGGGTTTAACACCACCCCACGAGGTGTGTTAAAGCCCATCTCAACACTTTTGCTTTCGTTTCATTTGAGTTTTGTACTGCATGTCATAGTCTAATCAAGATTTCACTTGTTTTTTGTTGTTTTCCTTTTTGCAAGGAAACCAATCGGAACTAAATCTTCTTCGTCGGTCGGCCGGTGGAAGAAGTAGAAGCAACCTGCACACCACTCTTCCGCAATCTTGGGTGAAGGTAAGTACCTCCGTGTCTTCCTCTTCGCCTGTCTCCTTCGGTACCCTTGTGTATCTGGCGATCAACTCCTTCTTGTGCACATATGCACGTTTCTTTTCCACCTTTCCATCTTTATCGCTATTTTATTTTAAATCTTATTTTTTTAAATCATCTCTTGTGGGAGGCGTTTTGAAAAAAAACACATCTATAAATTGGCGATCACGGTGGGACATATTTTCTTTTAGTTCCAGTTACCTCTCTTTCGGCACCCAAGTGTGCCCCTCTTTGACACCCACATGTGTCCCTCCATTTGTACCCCACGTGGTACACCCCCCTCTTTCCGCACCCCACGCGGTGCTCTTTGAGATCTCCATCACCATTACCGATTTATATTGTGTCATTATCCTTACATTTTCCATAAAATTTGATTTTAAAAAAAAATTCACCATCTTGTTCCCCTCCCGTTTACTTACCTTCATCTGAAGAGAGCATCCCAATCTGAGTTTTATTTTCACCATTCATTGTTTGAGAGCATGCTGTATTGATTTACTATTTTGATAACTGTCCTCGAGTGCTTCTTTGATCCGCGTCGCATTCAGGCGATGCGATTTTTTGTTTTGTGCGGCGGATCACCCCGACACTATTCTATGACAGACTCTGGAGGGAGTTGTCGTGGCTGTTACAACTTCTGTGAGCTGTCAGATCTACGACTGATGGAACGAACGTGATTCATCTTGAAGCGCGGTGACTGAACTCGCCGCGATTCAGTCTATCACAGTGAGCAGTGGTTTTCTGCCATCTTGCATTGTGCATTTCTTATAGGGCATACCTTGGCCAGGGGACCTCCTTCCCTCCTTACATCAGGATCCAAACACCCTTCTTGGTAAAGGCGACCTCTCCTTTGGGCATTCCGTCTCATTGGACTAGGGGACCTTTGCCAAGACCTCCGTAAGTCTCCATACCTATGGATTCCCTCACGGTGGACCGAGCAAGTTGTACCACTTCGGAGACCCGAGTTAGAGCACCCATTACATGAGAGGGAGTGTTGTTTAGTGGACCCGAAGTTCTCGTCATACCCACTTAGGCCCATGCCCATTTGGAGTGGCACATTTCAATAAAATCCATGTTGAATTATATTGAACATTTAATTGGATGTAAGCATCCCCAAGTCTATGATTAAAATTCGTTAACATCTTCTCTCAAACTTGTTTGAGTAGTTTCTTGTTAATTGCTTGTTAATCAACTTGTTTGCTTAAGTTTTATGCAGCTTCGTTCAGGCGATCTCTCGGAATGGTCGAATACGAAGACATGGCTTACCAGGATGATGTGTATGATGAGATTTATGACTCCATTGCACCCTTGCACAAATTCATAATCAACCTCATGCTGATTCATCCACTTTCGCATGTTCATGCAACGGATTCACAACTTCCTCACCTCTCCCCGAGGCATACCACTGCAAACGCCTCTACCTCCATTGATCTGTTCCAACTCGTGGATGTCCTCCAAAGCCTCCAAGCTTCGCAAAGCCAGAAGGTCCAGGCTGTCTTCAAGGGGAAATCAATCCTCAAGCCCATTCAAACTCTCCACCCGAACACGGGTGTTTACACTGAACCGCTCGCAACCCGACAGTCAGAGCCTCTCCTACCTCCTCGTGGGCCAATTTTGTAACCCATTCTCGACCCACTATCACGCCCCGACGCGGAATATCGGAACGCGAGGCAGTTGCAAGTAAAGGGTATAGAGCATGTACAAGACATCAAACCATTGGACAAGAATAAATATTAAAGCAAATGTATCTCATTAATAATTCTTCAAATGTCTAGTTACAACAACTAATATCAGAGCCATTCTATAGGGCCCAATTATATTGAATAAATCAAAAGACTAAACTTCAACTCTAACATAATACTATGATGCTAGGGTACTCTACTTCACTCTTGGTCATTCCCTTCCTCTTGAGTGTAAGTTCTTCCTCGGTCTCACCTAAGAACACATAACCAATAACGCAGGGTGGGCGATAACGCCCAGTAGGACTTAAATCTCAGGATCAAGCATGTTTTAAATATTAATGTATTAAAAAGGCAGAGTAACTAATGATAAAGTGAGAGAGTCAAGTAACATAAGAGATGGCACAGTAGCAGGAGATTAAAATAGCACAGGTTTCCAAATATAGCACAAGCGTCGAGTATAGCACAAAGTGCAGGATTGCCATAGCACAAATAGCACAAAGTATAGCAATAACACAACAAGTATAGTATAGCACTTAGATTGTCATTTAGATAGTCGAGATAGATAGCACTTGAATGTAATGCCAAATACTCTGATTATTTAACTCCCGCGGGCAATTAACACTTTTACGCACACCTCCCAGGACCTGACTAGGACAATTATATATTGTCAGGCATTGGTTATATGTTTATCTTTAGACAATCAGTCAAGGGCCAATAGAGAGTACCAAGAAAAAGATGAGAGCACTAGAGAATAGACGATATAGTAGAGAGAGTGTAAATAAACGAGCGAGTAGAGTGTAGATGAGAACTAAGTGACATTACAGATAAAACGTCGAGTAACAGGCGATAGTAACAGTTGTACAACACGCGCAATTGGTGTTGGCAGTCAGGTGGAATCACTACCCTTCCACTGGCCTTGTTATGCATAGGTCTAGAGGTCCGGCGTGATTCAAGATAAGAGCGAACTTCTAATAGCCGTTTGGATCCTATTGATTCCTAAAGGGTATCATAGGTATTAGGGGACAACCAGCTCATCGTCCATGTGGGAATCCATAGACAGAGGAGACTTACGGAGGACTTCAACAAGGATTCACTAGTTTGGCAAAAGGAATATCTGACGGAGAGTTCGTCCAAGTCAAGAGAAAGTGTATATATAGAAACAAGGGCTCGACGTTCCAGGGGAATTCTAGAACAGTGGAGCGTCGGTAACGGTATTTCCACACATCGCGAGAAACGAAGACAAGTCCATTTAAAATAAGGCAATTTAAATACATTGCTGAAATAAATTACCAGATATATTATGAAATATTTTCATGCCAAGTTAAGTCATAACGGAGGGTTACAAGTGTGTGCATGTGACAAAGAGATCGTGGATATGGAAGTATCATGTGAATGTCTTTTAAATTAACATTTTACATAACCACGTTTAACAGTTTCATTACTGTGTTTAAGACAGTTAATAATGTACATGGTCACTATAGAACATCAAGTCTTGCAAAAGTACAAGGTTTTTATGAAAAAGGTCAGAACGTGACGTACCCTTGTAAGGATCGCGACAGGGTCTTTACAGAATGCGACATGTTTATTCAAGGTTCGCGACAGGTCAGTCAGAATAGGTTGCCAGATCGCGACGACAGGGCCTGTCGCATTCAGATTGCGATGAGTGTCTCTATCGCAATCAGCCTTGAGAATGCGGCCTATCAGGCCATCGCGTTCTCAGGTCCTGCGCCTGAGTCCAGGCGAGAAAAGGACCTTGCATTGAATTGCGGTCCAAGTTTCTATATTTTGACACAGGTTCATTCAAGAAACAAGAACTAATTGTACAGTAGACGAAAAATTGCGAAATCACTTGCAAACTGATGTAGACATGCGAGGAAACTTACAGTAAATAGGAGTTTGAAAACAACTATGGTCTTGACAAGTTTTTGAACATGAATAAGCATGAAGAAATCAGAGTATGGTATAGTGAAGAACAAAGATTTAATTCGCACAGTATGATGGATGAAAATTAGGGCTTACAGTGGCAAAGATTCCTAACATCATTCAGTATCTCCAATAAAAGTTTCGTAGCATGATGTCAAGTATACATGGAGATATAAATTAAACATGGTGGTTCGGGGTCAAGGTGATTACAGAACTTCGAAAATATAGAACAAATGATTGGCTCGACGAAAAATCATGAAACAAGAGGGCTTTTGTTCCTGAGGTTTGGAACAATCTACAGACGAAATTAATCGGGTTTAGCTGGTGAGAATGCCTACCCTTGACTCATTTTGTCTTCTAGGGTTTAGAACTCGAAGTGCAGAGGGTTGAGCTCGGTCCAACCTTCTCTCCACAAGTTCTTCTTCTTGACCTCCTCTCCACGTCTAGCAAGCCCAGCTACGAGTTAGGGCCGGCCATGGAGGGATTAGAGAGTATTTAAGCTCCTTGGGTTCTATTTCCTAATGAGACTCTAATTCCCCTTTAATTCCAAGATTTCCTTATTTCTCTCAACCTTCCTAGCTTTCCACCTCCTATTTGGGTTAGCATGTGATGCAATTTCATGGCCAACTAATTAGGGTAGGGTTAGGAGTCCAATTCCTACCCATATTCTCTATTTTAGTAATTTACTAGCCCTTTTCTCTTTAGGTAACATTTTAAGATACGAATTTAGGGTATTTTCCTATTATTCCTCTTTTAAAAATCCCTATTTTGTCCCAATAACTTTTATGTGATCCATTTAATAAAGTCCATCACTTCTTTTCATTTAGTGGGTTTGAATTAATTCTCTTTTCTTTGATTTTTCCAATTGACTAAATTTATAATATTATTAAATTTTTATTTTTTGAAAAATTTAGGTTGCTACATCCTCCCCCTCTTAAAAGAATTTGGTCCCCAAATTCATATGACCATAATGGAAGAGAATGTCTTACCGAAAAGATCGGGGTAATTTCGCCTGATGATCCTTCAAGTTCCTAGGTGGCTTCTTCCACTCCACGGTTATTCCACAGAACTTTAACCACATGGATGGGACGGTTCCTAAGTTGCTGCACCTTCCGTTCTAGTATCTTGATTGGCTTCTCTTAATAGGTCATGTCCTTTTTCAACACCAACTTCTCATGGTGAATGATGTGCGTAAGATCATATACATATTTCCTAAGCATGGAGACATGGAACACATTGTGTACGCATGCCAAATTCAGTGGCAATGCTAGTCGGTAGACAACCTCGCCAACCCTTACGAGTACTTCAAAATGGCTGATGAATCTAGGACTGAGCTTCCCTTTAACCTTGGTTAGATCGCTCCAGCAGGATTCTTGCATTGCTTGGCAAGCTTATGTATGGTGGAGGGCGGTCAAGAACTTGTTGCACCATGACATGAAAATCCTTTCTCATGTTTACAGGGAGGCTAACCAAGTGGCTGATCAACTTGCAAAGCATGCTACTTCTTCTATGAGTAATGAGGTTTTTTGGGGGTATCATAATCTTCCTAACTCTTGTAAGGGGCCTTTACTTATTGATAGATCTGGTCTTCCAAGTATTAGATGATCTGATGGGGGTTCGCCCCTCTTTGTACCTTCTCCTTTTATATATATTTGATTTCGGCCCAGATCACCTCGCTGGTGGAGTGGTTTCATTCGTCCCCTGTGGGGAAGGGTGCGCTCTCCTAGCTGAGTTTTTCTGAGGAACTGGTTCTATTAAAAAAAAAACACACTAAATCCTTGGATGCCACGTGTAGGTGATACCTTTAAGAGTACATGGTCGCCTACCTGAAATTCCAGATCTCTCCTTCTCTTGTCAGCATAGCTCTTCTGTCTAGACTGAGCAACCTTGAGCCGATCTTGAATCACTTGTATATCCATGGTTGTATTTTGTACCATGTCTAGGCTAGCCATTGTTGTTCTCCAACCTCATTCCAGCATGTAGGAGATCTACAGTTTCTGCCATATAGTGCTTCGAATGATGCCATCTTAATACTCGCCTGGTAACTGTTGTTATAGGCGAACTCAATTAGGGATACGTGCTCATTCCAATAACCTTGGAAATCTATAGTGCAAGCTCTCAACATGCCTTCAACAATTTGGTTGGTTCTCTCAGTCTGCCCACTAGTTTGTGGGTGAAATGCGGTACTAAAGTTGTGCTTAGTACCAAGTGCAGTCTGTAGTCCCTTCCAGAAATGAGAGGTGAATCTCGGATCTCAATCTGAGACAATAGATGATGGAACTCCATGCAGTCTTACGTTCTCCTTGATATATAGAGCAGCTAGTACCTCCACCAACCACTTACTCTTTATAGGTAAGAAGTGAGCGAATTTGGTTAATCGGTCGACAATGACCCATATGGCATCGAGTCCACCACGCGTCTTGGGTAAACCATGATGAAGTCAATGCCAATACTTTCCCTTTTCCACTTCGTGATATCTAGTGGTATAAGTACACCAGCAGGGCGCATGTGTTTTGCCTTTACCTATTGACAAGGCAATGAGTAGTATATTCGGCTACCTCTCTCTTCATGTTTGGCCACCAAAATGTTCTTTTCATGTCTTGATACATTTTGGTACCTCTAGGATTAATAGTGTACTTCGTCTTGTAAGCTTCATCCATTAACTTCCTCTCAGTTCTTCATTGTCGGGGACGCATGTCCTCCCTTGGAATAGTAGCCTTCCATCCTCGGTCATAGCAAAATTAGGTCTTCAGCAAAGGTTTCCTTGATACGTACCAAGAATGGATCACTATCCTGTTGTTCTTTGATTTCTCCTAGCATGTCAGATTGAATCTTGATATTGGCAACCAAGACTCGATCATCCCTATGTGAATGTTCAAATCTAATCTTGTGAATTGTTCTAGTAATTGCATCTCTCCAAGAACTAGACTCGATACAAATGCCATCGGCTTTCTACTAAGAGCATCAGCCACAACATTTCCCTTGCCTGGATGGTACTGGATGTTGAAGTCGAAATCCTTCAAGTATTCCAGCCACCTTCTCTGCCTCATGTTAAGTTCCTTCTGAGAGAATGAATACTTCAGGCTTTTATGGTCTGAATAGACTGTGAAATGTTCACCATATAAGTAATGTCTCCAGATTTTCAAGGCGAAGACCATGACAGCCAACTCGAGATCATGCACGAGGTAATTGACTTCATGTGTCTTCAGTTGTCTTGAAGAGGTGACTTTCTCTTTCTCCATCAATACACAACCTAGCCCAATTCCTAAGGCATCGGTATAGACAGAGAAACCTTCTCCTCTATTGGAAGAGCGAGAACAGGTGCTGAGGTAAGACAATCTTTTAGAGTTTGAAAACTCTTCTCACACTCTTTACTCCAGGAGTAGGGATTCTCCTTTTGTGTTAGACACATGAGAGGTACAGAGATCTTGGAGAAGTCCTTTATGAATAGCATGTAGTAACCAGCCAGTCCTAAGAAGCTTCTGATTTCTGTGACATTCGTTGGTCTCTCCCATTTGTGTACGGCTTCAAGTTTGGAGGGATCAATGAAGATGCCGTCCTTGGAGATGACATGGCCCAAGAAGGACACTTCTTCGAGCCATAATTCACATTTGCTCAGCTTTGCGTACGTTTGTTCTCTCGCAAGACTTATAGTGCTATCTTCAGGTGTTTCATTTTTCTTTGGCTTTTGAATATATGAGGATATCATTGATGAAGACGACCATGAACTTGTCAAGGTATGGTCTGTATATGTTGTTCATGAGTTGCATAAAGGCTGCATGAGCATTGGTTAGACCAAAAGGCATAATGACGAATCATAGTGTCCATACCTGCTCCTGAAAGCCGTTTTGAAGATATCGTCATCCTTGATCCTCATTGGTGATAGCCAGATCAGAGTTCGATCTTGGAGAAATATTGAGCCCTAGATATCTAGTCAAAATGTTCATCGACTGAGGCAATGGGTACTTGTTCTTGATGGTTAGCTGATTGAGTTAATGATAGTCAATGCATAGCCTCATCGATCCATCCTTCTTAACGAACAACACAGGTGCTCCGCATGGGGAAGTACTAGGTCTGATAAACGCCTTCTCTAACAGCTCCATCATCTGTGCCTTCAGTTCCTTCAACTCGGCAGGTGACATCCAGTACGGTTGACGAAATACCGAGGCAGCTCCAGGGATCAACTCAATGGTGAAGTTGACATCACGTTTCGGGGAATCCTTGGCAGGTCTTCAGGGAACACATCTGGGTAATCCTGTACTATGTTGATGTCTTCTATCTTAGACCCCTTCTTTTCAACTATCACGGTCGCAAGGAAAGCGAACAACCTTTCCTTATCATGTTGTGAGCCTTTATGGTAGAGACTAGAGACATCTGTCTTATGTCTAATCCCAGTGAATGACAACGTAGGGAAATCACTAAAGGTAACTCTCCCTTTCTTACAGTCGACATTTTCCCATAGGTGGACAACCAATCGGCTCCCAAAATCACATCATAGCCTTCCATGGGCATACACACCAGGTCGGCTTTTAGGTTATGCTCTCCGATCATTACATCGGCAGATGGAAAGTACTTGTTTAATTTCTCCTTCTCTCTCAGTGGTGTTTGTAATCACGGGTTGTGCACTCCCTCGAAACACACAACATGAATTTTAAAGATTAAAATTAAGGAGCATGGAAGTATGGAGGAATGTGATCGCCACCTAGATAATTGCCAGAATAAAGAAATAGGTAGGCTAACTACGCTAGGAAAAGGACACGAGAACAGGGGGCTTACTGAGATTGCGACGGGTCACCCCGTCGCGATGGGACGATGTCGTGACACCCTACCAGGGCGCGTCTCTGTTGTCGTGACGCCCTTCTCTGCCGCATCCTCTACAGTGCGGGAGAAAATGTGGTTGGACCTTCTTCCTGTCCTCTGGCCGGCCAGGGGACAAGAGCTCCTCTTGGACCTTTGCTTTAGATACCTACCAAGAAGGAGAAACAACAAAATAACCCTGTTAGACCATGTTTAAGCATAATATCTATTCAAATTAAAGTAAAGAAGGTGAGCATGGAGGGAACGGACCTGGGGTGGTTTTTAAACCCCCTTGGGTGTATAAAAAAGAAGGAAAACGGAGAAATGCACCCTATCTAAAGATAGAAATAAAATGCATGAAGAATGAGGAAGGAGAGGAGAGGGAAGGAAGAGCCCCAAAGGGGCAACTCCCTGGCATCAAATGACGTCTTTGGGTTCTGTAGAAGCTGTGGAAGCGGTGGAAGTCGCCCTCCTCAAGCTCCAAGCTCCAAGGATGATGAAATAAGCATGGCTTGGTGAAGAGAATAGTGGAAAATGGAGGAGGAAGAGAGGGCCATGAGCTAAGTCCAACGTCTGGTAGAAATTCGGCAGCACTTCGTGGCAAATTCCAAGCTCTCCTCTTCTGCAAGAGGAGTGCTTATATAAGGGAAGAGAGAGAATATCCCGTTTTCAAGTGATAATGGTCGAAAATGAGGTGATAATACCATGTTAATCCATGGGTGAGAGTCCTAAGGAACTCCCAAGATGACCCACAACCCCAAACCGCGGCTAAGAGGTTGGGAGATTACTTAAGGATGAAGATAAAGGCCATGAGAGGATAAATAGGAGGTTGTTGCGGAGGCTGTTGCCATGGCTGTAGTCGCGACGGATCGTAGGGGCGCGACAGGATGAACGCGACAGCCACACAGGTCGCGACTCTAAAGCCACGTGCATGGACATGCATGGGCTATCGCGACGCCTATGGGGGTCCCGATAAGCTTAACGCAGCGCTACGACCCGTCGCATTAAGGAAAACCGATTATTCTCAAAATATTGACTAATCACCAAGGAGAATAATTAGACAATTAAGCATAAGGACTCTTCAAAGGATAATTGGACTGGATAAACTGATAATTAGGCTTTTAATGGGCTCAAAGCAAGACTAATGATGGGCTCAAGAAGAGTGACCAACTTGGGGCTCAATAAGATAACAAGAAATATGGTTCAACTTATGGGCCAGAATCGGGTGTCTACAGATTGCCCCTCCTTGGCTTCCACTTTGTAAGGGAGCAAAGCGGAAGTGTAGCAAAGGTGTCATGAAATATGTGGAGCGGACTGAAACGATGGGAGCTAAGGTAAAGAGACACGCGATCCAACCAACAAGCAATTGGAATCTTCTGGAAAGCCTCGAGTTAGCTGCTCGAGCAGAATGCAAGGAAAACACAAGTCTGGACGAGAAGGAGAAAGATAAGGATGATCAACCCCTTGATTGAGAGGTACCCTAGCCAATTAGGTTTAATTTTGGAGGGACATGTGCGTGCAGGCAGGTAACTCATGACTCTATCCTGGGAGCGGTTCGCAACCAAAATGGACCAAAAGAAAACAAAGATGAAAATTGTATAGAGAATCTAGACAGGGTGTAGTACCCTAGAATTTCCTTGAATGTATTCTGTTCATTGTGTGTTTATTTCTGCATAAATTGAATGCTATTCTGTGTAGAACTAGGCGTCAAGATCATTTGACGTTAAAGCTTGTAAGCGGCAACATCGCATGCCGTTTATGGGATGTTAACGACGATAGGTATTGACGTTTAATATTTTTCTGAATTATTTAATTATGGGCAAGACTATAACGACATCAACGATGGACGTTTATATTTGGGGTAGACGACAACCTATGTTGACGTTAAGTTGACTTGCCTGTTTTTGAGCTTTCCGTTCCGGATCAAGGAAAACGGCCGTTTCGGGAAGGCTTTAATGAGCTGATCCGAGGCGTTTAGATCCGAGGGTCAGGGTTGGGTTTGGCCTTGGCTTGAGAGGTCTTTATAAGACCAGATCTCGCAGGAAGAAAGAGGGTTTTTGCCTTGGTTCTGGAAGAGAGAAAGAGGGCCGAGGAAGGGTTTGCAGAGCGATCTGGTGCTTGTTCGTGCGGATTGAAGACATCTACACCGAGGAGAATCATAAGACTTCGTGCCCAAAAGCTCATCCTGGCGGAGGAACTTCATCGGAGGAGGTTTCGGATTGCTTGAAGACGGAGGAAAGAACTGTCTCCCTGGCGAGACGGGCTTCTTCGAGCTCGGATTCGACACTCCATTAGGAGGGATTGAGGCAAGTTACATGGGGGATTTGTTTAGGATATGATATACTAAGTATTTAACATTTTTCCGTATTTTTAAAGCATGTAAACAACCTACGGGAGGGGTTAGAAATGTTGTCATTTCATGCGGGTTTCTGTGTTTTTCTGTGTTTTAGAACTCGACGTCAAGGGTATTGCCGCCTATATTATGTAAACGGCAATATCGACTGCCGTTTAGTTCATCCAAAATATATATGTATTTTCTGTCCTTTCTATATGTAAACGGCGCTATGTGCCGCCGTCGGTCTGTGTTAACGGCGCTATGTGCCGCCGCCTATAATTACTTAACGACAACGTATATGGACGTCGACTATAGTAAACGTCGTACCATTGACGTCAAGTTTAACAGAATTGTATATTTTCAGAAATCCGAGTGAATTGGTTTTAAATGCATAAATTATGAATGTATGCGTTTCAGCCATGTAAAATTTGAGTATGATAATGTTATGGACTGTCTATTTCTGTAATGTGCAGGTTTTATATATTTATATATATATACGAATTGATGAACATGCATCATTACATGACAATAATGAAGGTTTAAATTATATAAGATAAGTGCAATTGATGTAAAGAAAGCATGTTAATTGATGTTTAGATTACTGCAATAGATATGATATGTCTGTTCATGTGAAAATTGTGAGCTTTTCTCAATATTAAACCATGTTAGTTAGTTGATTTAATAGAGTTAATTTCATGAAAAATAGTTACAGAAATCAGAAAATTATGAAATTGGCATGTGTATTGAAATTACTGATTTCGAATTTCTGTTAAAATTTCAGAATTTTCAGACATGTGTACGTTCTGTTATGAATTTCTGAACCATATATTACACATAGAATTGAATAAAAATGAATGAAAATGCAAGAATGAAAATTAGTATCATGATAGAAATCTGTTGTACAGTAAATAGGATTTCAGAACTGAAAGTGTTGTACTTTGAAATATTGCATTGACTCATTAGTATGAAATGAAATGTCACTATCCATTATATATGTTAGTGTATGCATTATATCAATGATGCCAATAAGACATTGCTATCTTAGAGATTCCTACAAGGAACTACACCGTAGATGCCCCTATGGTAATGGTTCACCTACATGTAAAGAAATGAATCCGTGGGCAACGGATTGAAATCCTGGAGGTAGACTTGTTCTACTGGTCAAGGTGGGAAGGACTTTCCCCGGTTTTGCGCAAATACTATGACTTCATCACCGCATTGCCTAGGTGATAAGTGAATGATAAATGACTACTGATCTCTAATTTAGTGTGGGCTATGTCTTGGCAACTATATGAAAATGACTACATGCTACAAGTTACATATCTATATGCTACATGTTACATGTTACATGCTACAAGTTACATGTCTACCTGTTCTACATGCTACATACTACATGTTATATGCTTACATTCCTACATGTGAACTTGTTCAAAGGATTTCATGTTACATGTCAATGTTTTAATATTACTACATGAAAATTGTTATGTAAAAGAATAGTGCATGTATAAGTGAGAAATTGATACATGAGAATTGTTGTAAGTCACATAACATCGAATAGTTTCATGAATAAGTAATTCCATGCTACATGTGAAACATTTTATTTCCTTAATGTTAAATCACTATGAAATGAATGATTGCCAATGGACTTAGAACTATAGTAAGAAAAGTATATGATATCAATGAATGGAATGCTAATGTACTACCATGTTTTAAAATTAATATAATGTTAATATCTTGAACTGTCTTCCATGTGATTTGCTGGGTCTTGTAGACTCATACTTGCTTAACATTTCAGGAGAGCCAGAGGATACGGAGGAGTTAGTGCAAACTGACTCAGAGCGGGAGGACGTGGAGACTTAGCTTGATATAGAGAGTTTTTGAGTGAATTTTGTATGTGAGAATCTTATGTAATTTCCTTTATGCAACTGATCTTTGGATTGTAATAAACCTTGGACTATTGTTATCTTTATGCATTAGTTTTGCTTTTGAATAAATGCTGATGGCAAGTGTTTAATTCCAAGTTCTGTTAATTATCATTGGAATTGAATAGTTATTTGTGTATATTTCAACCTGTATTGAAAATTGTTGGATTCGTTCCACTGTAATACCTCTACTAGATCCAATGTGAGTTGGTGTAACTGTACTGGGTCTAAGAGGGGCGTTACAGAGATTGGTATCAGAGCGATCCAGGTTGAACATGTACATAAATAGAATATCAGTATTGTATTCAAAAGAATTAGTCCAAGTTGTGTAGAATGATAGGTTATTAAATAGGATGCTTATTTTGCAGACTATGGCGACTCGTGGACGTAGAGGAGCAGGCCCGGCTCGAGGTGATGAGTCAGCAGGTGATCAGCAAGCTCCAGCTCAGCAGGCTCAGGACCAGGGGGTGTACCTTTGCCACCCCCACCACCACCTGTAGACTACGGAGCATTGATGCAAGGATTGGTGCATGCGATGCAGACTCAGGCTCAGACTACAGCGGCATTGCAGGCGCAGGTTCAGGTCGGTAGCTGCAAGAATTATTCAAGGTGTTAACTGAAGAGTTGTTATCTAAGTGATGTTTTGGATTGTAGGCACGAGCACCAGCTCAGGATGCAGTTTTTGGAGGAGTGCCAATGATGGAAAGATTCAGGAGGATGTCACCGCCTTTCTTTAAGGGAGAGAGTGATCCCATTCTTGCGGAGAGTTGGCTTAGAGAGACGGAGAAGATCTTTCGTGCCCTTCGTTGTGCGGAAGAGGAGAGAGTGTCCTTAGCTACTTATATGCTGCAGGTAAAGATAGATTTTAAGGAGTTTATGGGTATTGGTTGGAATATATCTTAGATGTACTTACTTTCTATTTCAGGAGCGTGCCGATGTGTGGTGGTCCTCTGTACTACGCACACAGTTTGAAGATGGTGCTATGGAGGTTGCATGGACTGAATTCGTCCGCTTGTTCAAGGCGAAGTACATTCCAGAGCACGTGCAGGACCGCATGGAGCAGGAGTTTTTGACGTTGACCCAGGGGTCAATGAGTGTACTTGAGTATGAGGCAAGATTTGCGGAGCTATCCAAGTATGCGCCTCACATTGTGGCAGATGAGCGGAGGAAGGTAAAGAAATTTATCATGGGGTTGAAGCCGTCCCTGAGGACGAGACTAGTGGCATTAGGACATCGTTCCATGGAGGAAGCTTTGTCAGCAGCTTGCATGCAGGAGGCAGAGATGGAAGTTTACCTTGAAGAGAAGAGAGCTTCTTTGAAGAGGCCAGCATCAGCTTTCCAGCGGCAGGATAAGAAGAAGAAGACCCCAGTTTTTCAGCAGAGAGCAGTGGTTCCAGCGAGAGCAGCGGCACCGACTCCAGGCGGAGGTATGATTGCAGAGAAGCCAGTGTGTAACCAGTGCGGGAAGCGTCATGGAGGCGAGGTGTGTTGGGTGACTTCTGGGAGATGCTTGAGATGTGGTGATAAGAACCACAAGATCAGAGACTGTCCGAAGATGGCGAAGCAGACTGCAGCGGCAACAGCACCAGCAGCAGCGAGACCGGCACCGAGAGCAGCAGGGAGACCGAGGGCTCCGGCTCGAGTGTTCGCCTTGGCTAGAGACGAGGCAGAGTTGGCAGAGCACGTCACTGAAGGTACAATTTTAATTATGGGAATGCATGCTAGAGTCTTGATTGATACCGGTGCCACGCATAGTTTTGTTTCCGAGAGATTTGCCAAGGTCTTGATAAAGGAGAATGGTCTAGTTCCAGAAAAGTTGGAGGTTCCCTTGTCTGTGCATACTCCAGCAGGAACTATCTTGACCGAGCAGTATTTTTCGTCGCTTTCTGTGTGCATTGAGGAGCAAGTTTTGCCTGGTAGATTCTATTTGCTGAAGATGAAGGATTATGATGCTATCTTGGGCTTTGATTGGCTCGAAGAGCATTATGCTCTGATGGATTGTCGGCGGAAGCTCATTGTTTTTCGGATTCCTGGAAAGGAGGAGTTTGTTCACCCTTTGCCCAAGGTCATGTCGGGTAAGTTTGTGATTTCGCTTTGAAGGCACTCGGATGTTAAGCAAGGGTTGCCCTGGTTTTCTGGCTAGTGTGGTTGTGACCGAGGATTCGAAGAAGGTTCTATCTGTCGAGAATATTGAGGTGGTCAGAGATTTCAGCGATGTCTTTCCTGAAGATTTGTTGGGTTTGCCACCTGCAAGGGAGTTAGAGTTTGGCATTGAGCTCGTACCCGGCAGCACCTATTTCCATTGCACCTTATCGCATGGCGCCAGCGGAATTGGCAGAATTGAGGAAGCAGCTGCAGGAATTACTTGATAAGGGCTTCATCAGGCCGAGCGTTTCGCCATGGGGAGCACCTGTTCTTTTTGTGAAGAAGAAGGATGGATCGATGAGGTTGTGCATAGATTACCGTAAGCTTAACCAGGTAACTGTTAAAAACAAGTACCCTTTACCTCGTATTGATGACTTGTTTGATCAGTTGCGAGGAGCTTCTGTATTCTCTAAGATTGATCTTCGTTCTGGCTATCATCAACTCCGAATTAAGCCGGAAGATTCTGCTAAGACGGCTTTTAGGACAAGATATGGCCATTATGAGTTCCTTGTCTTACCTTTTGGTTTGACAAATGCTCCAGCAGTTTTCATGGATTTGATGAATAGAGTTTTCGGCAGTATCTGGATTCTTTTGTGGTAGTCTTCATTGATGATGTGTTGATTTATTCACCCGATGAAGAGACTCATAGAGAGCATCTGAAGATTGTGTTGAGTGTCCTGAGGGAGCATAAGCTGTATGCTAAATTCAGCAAGTGCAACTTCTGGATGAAAGACGTCCATTTCTTGGGTCATGTTATATCTGGAGAAGGCATGTCTGTAGATCCAGCTAAGGTAGAAGCTGTTCTTGATTGGGAAACACCGAGATCTTCAGCTGACATCAGGAGTTTTCTCGGTTTGGCTGGCTACTATAGGAGATTCATCGAAGGATTTTCATCTATTGCGGCGACTTTGACGAGGTTGACAAGGAAAGGAGTCAAGTTTGAGTGGTCAGAGGCTTGTGAAAAGGCGTTCCAGGAATTAAAGGCTCGTTTGACCTCAGCGCCAGTGCTTGTTTTGCCCAATGATGTAGATTCTTTCTCTATCTACACAGATGCTTCGAAGATTGGGCTTGGTTGTGTTCTGATGCAAGGTGGTCGAGTTGTGGCGTATGCTTCTAGGCAACTTAAGGAGCATGAGCGCAACTACCCGACCCATGACTTGGAGTTAGCAGCTGTGGTCTATGCTTTGAAAATTTGGAGGCACTATCTATATGGAGTTAGATTTGAGCTCTTCTCAGACCACAAGAGTCTCAAATACCTGTTCTCGCAGAAGGAGTTGAATCTGAGGCAGCGGAGGTGGATAGAATTCATGAAAGACTATGATTTTGATCTGTCTTACCATCCAGGGAAGGCCAATGTAGTGGCAGATGCGTTGAGCAGGAAAAGACAGATGATGAGGCAAGACTGGAAGATGCTAGATGACGTTTCAAGTTCTTTAGCTGTCCTGGAACCTCAATTGTGTAACTTGTTCATGGCACAGTTGTCTTTGAGATCTTCTATTCTTGATCGGGTCATTGCGTTGCAGAAAGATGATCCGTTGTTGCAGGAGTTGGTTGGAAAGAGGGAGTTACCAGAGATGAAGATGATGTGATTCGTTTGAATCTTAGGGTTTGTGTCCCTAATAATGTTGATCTGAGAAAGGAAATTTTGGAGGCTCATAGATCCCAGTTCTCTATTCATCCAGGCAGTGGGAAGATGTATAAGGATCTGAAGCGTTCTTTCTGGTGGTCTGGCATGAAGCGAGATGTGGCTGATGTTGTGGCGAAGTGTCTGATTTGTCAGCAGGTGAAGGCAGAGCGTCAGCGACCTTCAGGTTTGATGCAGAGGCTAGATATCCCTCAGTGGAAGTGGGAGCAAGTGACCATGGACTTTGTATCCGGATTGCCTAGATCGGCTAGAGGAAATGATTCCATTTGGGTGATCGTTGATAGATTTTCGAAGAGTGCTCATTTCCTTGCCATGAAGAAGAAGCAGTCTGTTGAGAGCTTGGCCAGACTGTATATTGATAATATTGTGAAGCTGCATGGGATTCCGAAGTCGATTATCTCAGATCGTGATCCGAGATTCACTTCCAGGTTTTGGCAGAGTTTGCAGCAGGCTTTTGGCAGTCAGTTGAAGTTGAGTTCGGCATTTCATCCGCAAACGGATGGACAGTCCGAGAGGACTATTCAGACGTTGGAAGATATGCTGCGAGCTTGTGTTTTAGAATGGAAAGGGGATTGGGAGCGCCATCTATCTCTTGTGGAATTTGCTTATAATAACAGTTTCCATTCGAGCATAGGTATGGCACCTTTTGAAGCTTTGTACGGAAGACCCTGTAGATCCCCATTGTGTTGGGAGGAGTCGGGAGATCGACATCTGGTTGGACCTGAGGTAGTGCAAGAAACTTCAGCAAAGATTCAGATGATTGTGCAGAAAATAAAAGCGGCTCAGGATCGTCAAAAGAGTTATGCAGATGCAAGAAGAAAGGATTTGGCATTCGAGGTTGGAGACCATGTTTTCCTTAAGGTTTCGCCAACCAGAGGTGTAGTAAGATTCGGAAAGAGGGGTAAGCTGAATCCGAGATTCATTGGACCCTTTGAAATTCTGAAGAAGATCGGGAATGTGGCATACCAGTTAGCTTTGCCACCATCTTTAGCAGCGGTGCATCCAGTATTTCATGTTTCCATGTTGAGGCAGTATGTTAGAGATCCGGCCCATATGATCAGTTATGAACCGATTCAGTTGCAGCCAGATTTGTCTTATGCTGAGCAACCTGTGGAGATTCTGGACAGGAAGGTGCAAGAATTAAGATCAAAGTCCATTCCATTTGTGAAGATTCTATGGAAGAACTTCTCACGTGAAGAGGCAACGTGGGAGCTTGAAGAAAGAATGAAGAAGCTTTATCCGTCCTTGTTCGGTGAGTAACTTAACTCAATCTTCGAGGACGAAGATTATTTTAAGGGAGAGAGGATGTAGTACCCTAGAATTTCCTTGAATTATTCTGTTCATTGTGTGTTTATTTCTGCATAAATTGAATGTTGTTCTGTGTAGAACTAGGCGTCAAGATCATTTGACGTTAAAGCTTGTAAGCGGCAACATCGCATGCCGTTTATGGGATGTTAACGACGATAGGTATTGACGTTTAATATTTTTCTGAATTATTTAATTATGGGCAAGACTATAAACGACATCAACGATGGACGTTTATATTTGGGGTAGACGACAACCTATGTTGACGTTAAGTTGACTTGCCTGTTTTTGAGCTTTCCGTTCCGGATCAAGGAAAACGGCCGTTTCGGGAAGGCTTTAATGAGCTGATCCGAGGCGTTTAGATCCGAGGGTCAGGGTTGGGTTTGGCCTTGGCTTGAGAGGTCTTTATAAGACCAGATCTCGCAGGAAGAAAGAGGGTTTTTGCCTTGGTTCTGGAAGAGAGAAAGAGGGCCGAGGAAGGGATTTGCAGAGCGATCTGGTGCTTGTTCGTGCGGATTGAAGACATCTACACCGAGGAGAATCATAAGACTTCGTGCCCAAAAGCTCATCCTGGCGGAGGAACTTCATCGGAGGAGGTTTCGGATTGCTTGAAGACGGAGGAAAGAACTGTCTCCCTGGCGAGACGGGCTTCTTCGAGCTCGGATTCGACACTCCATTAGGAGGGATTGAGGCAAGTTACATGGGGGATTTAGTTTAGGATATGATATACTAAGTATTTAACATTTTTCCGTATTTTTAAAGCATGTAAACAACCTACGGGAGGGGTTAGAAATGTTGTCATTTCATGCGGGTTTCTGTGTTTTTCTGTGTTTTAGAACTCGACGTCAAGGGTATTGCCGCCTATATTATGTAAACGGCAATATCGACTGCCGTTTAGTTCATCCAAAATATATATGTATTTTCTGTCCTTTCTATATGTAAACGGCGCTATGTGCCGCCGTCGGTCTGTGTTAACGGCGCTATGTGCCGCCGCCTATAATTACTTAACGACAACGTATATGGACGTCGACTATAGTAAACGTCGTACCATTGACGTCAAGTTTAACAAATTGTATATTTTCAGAAATCCGAGTGAATTGGTTTTAAATGCATAAATTATGAATGTATGCGTTTCAGCCATGTAAAATTTGAGTATGATAATGTTATGGACTGTCTATTTCTGTAATGTGCAGGTTTTATATATTTATATATATATACGAATTGATGAACATGCATCATTACATGACAATAATGAAGGTTTAAATTATATAAGATAAGTGCAATTGATGTAAAAGAAAGCATGTTAATTGATGTTTAGATTACTGCAATAGATGATATGTCTGTTCATGTGAAAATTGTGAGCTTTTCTCAATATTAAACCATGTTAGTTAGTTGATTTAATAGAGTTAATTTCATGAAAAATAGTTACAGAAATCAGAAAATTATGAAAATTGGCATGTGTATTGAAATTACTGATTTCGAATTTCTGTTAAAATTTCAGAATTTTCAGACATGTGTACGTTCTGTTATGAATTTCTGAACCATATATTACACATAGAATTGAATAAAAATGAATGAAAATGCAAGAATGAAAATTAGTATCATGATAGAAATCTGTTGTACAGTAAATAGGATTTCAGAACTGAAAGTGTTGTACTTTGAAATATTGCATTGACTCATTAGTATGAAATGAAATGTCACTATCCATTATATATGTTAGTGTATGCATTATATCAATGATGCCAATAAGACATTGCTATCTTAGAGATTCCTACAAGGAACTACACCGTAGATGCCCCTATGGTAATGGTTCACCTACATGTAAAGAAATGAATCCGTGGGCAACGGATTGAAATCCTGGAGGTAGACTTGTTCTACTGGTCAAGGTGGGAAGGACTTTCCCCGGTTTTGCGCAAATACTATGACTTCATCACCGCATTGCCTAGGTGATAAGTGAATGATAAATGACTACTGATCTCTAATTTAGTGTGGGCTATGTCTTGGCAACTATATGAAAATGACTACATGCTACAAGTTACATATCTACATGCTACATGTTACATGCTACAAGTTACATGTCTACCTGTTCTACATGCTACATACTACATGTTATATGCTTACATTCCTACATGTGAACTTGTTCAAAGGATTTCATGTTACATGTCAGTTTTAGTATTACTACATGAAAATTGTTATGTAAAAGAATAGTGCATGTATAAGTGAGAAATTGATACATGAGAATTGTTGTAGTCACATAACATCGAATAGATTTTCATGAATAAGTAATTCCATGCTACATGTGAAACATTTTATTTCCTTAATAGTTAAATCACTATGAAATGAATGATTGCCAATGGACTTAGAACTATAGTAAGAAAAGTATATGATATCAATGAATGGAATGCTAATGTACTACCATGTTTTAAAATTAATATAATGTTAATATCTTGAACTGTCTTCCATGTGATTTGCTGGGTCTTGTAGACTCATACTTGCTTAACATTTCAGGAGAGCCAGAGGATACGGAGGAGTTAGTGCAAACTGACTCAGAACGGGAGGACGTGGAGACTTAGCTTGATATAGAGAGTTTTTGAGTGAATTTTGTATGTGAGAATCTTATGTAATTTCCTTTATGCAACTGATCTTTGGATTGTAATAAACCTTGGACTATTGTTATCTTTATGCATTAGTTTTGCTTTTGAATAAATGCTGATGGCAAGTGTTTAATTCCAAGTTCTGTTAATTATCATTGGAATTGAATAGTTATTTGTGTATATTTCAACCTGTATTGAAAATTGTTGGATTCGTTCCACTGTAATACCTCTACTAGATCCAATGTGAGTTGGTGTAACTGTACTGGGTCTAAGAGGGGCGTTACACAGGGAAATTCTTGACAAATTGGTAGGAACAACTCGCTCGGAGGCAAACCTTTCGATTCAGAGTGGAATATGATTTCTGTTTTGAACATGAAGAATGGTCGGGTGCTCAACAAGAGCTCACCATTAGCCAGGGATGAGTCGTGATAGCTCAACGTCCTAAATGATGCATGCTGGGCTAAAGAAAAGAAATCATTAAAACAAATGTAAAGAAAAGAAAAAATATAAAATATATCAAGGATAATATTGTTAAGCTGAGTAAGAATGGGTCAAGAGACTACCCGCAACTGCAGTGTAGGCTTGAATCCATCATTCCCAAAGTTATCTAACTTAACGGCCTATCCAACGATTAGCAACGTGCACCTAGATCATCACTATTTTTATTGAAGGAGAACTCAAATCCCAGAGCACGTTGAGAACAGCCGATCCTTGAAGCAATATAATAATGTAAAATACCATATAGTAATGCAAGGGGATAAGGGACAGACATACTTACTTGACTTACCTGCGATGTTCCTCTCTCTCTCTTTTCGATTTTTTGGCTTTCTGATTTTTTTGTGATTTTCAGATGAATAAATCAAAACAATAACTATAACAACGAATATATGCATACGCAATAAATAACACAAACAAATTATGCACGGACACAAATAACATAAACAACCTAAAGGCGACGCACCTGGAGGTCGCGACACTATCGTGGCGGCTTTGGTGGTCGCGACCTTAATGCGTCGGATCGTGGCGTCGCAACAACGATCTGTGCGATAAACACAAAAAATCCAAGCTTATCCTCATTCTAAGCTTATCTAATCTTGTCACGTCCCGAGAATTACGCAGCGGATATTAATTATTATTTAGAATTAATTAGAGTCGATATCCCGAGACATGAACAATCGACAAATAAGCCTCTAGCTAGCACAGACTAAGTGTTTAACAACACAACATCATCATATGGCCCAAATATTGAACTCAACTAATCTTGTATTTAAATCTCAACTCAATGTATTCAAATGGAAACTATTACAAGACTAAGACTCAATAAAAAGGAATAGTACGTTATATTCGTCACTTCCTACTACATGAATCTAACACTCAAAATAAACTAACTATAGATAGACTCATAATTGGAACGCTCATCACTCGGACGCATTCTCATCCTCGACTTGCTCTTCCTCTTGAACTTCATAGTCACCTAGATTTGGTAAAAGTAGGGGATGAGCAAACTAGCCCAGTAGGATTTATATCTCAATGTGCGGGCAATGATATAAGTGATTCGAAATTTAGAACTAGGTAAGCACGATGAATGGCATGATATGCATGTACAAATAAACTCATTAAAACATGATACATGAAACAAGCTAGATAGAGTAATCATGATACAACAAGATATAGAAGGATATAACGAGATAGAAGGAGTAATAGATCACTTTGTACAAGCACGCAAGATTTCACTCGATGTCAATAGTTTTCAAGAACGCAAGATATCACTAATTGCATTAAATGCAGGATGGCCATATCACGCATGCAAGCAAGCAAGAATGTACGAGCACGATAATGTAACACTAATCAGGCACGTAAACACTAATGTACACCGAGAAAAGATCCATCAAGAATGTACACCAGGACACGTGTATGTGGTTATTGTATCTATCATTCAACAAGCAAGCAAGACTCCCAGCGCAGATGCAACGCCAGTAATCATTATACCCCATGGTTAACAATATATTTATGACTCTCCGTCATTGGGGCTAGACTAGAGCCCTTGGACACACACTGTGCCCGGTCAGCAATCTCATGTAAAATTTTAAATGTAGATACCCACAGTCATTAATAATGGCCAATGAGAGTTTCAAAACGTAGCATGTGTAATGTCATGTTCATGATGATGATGAGAATAAGTAATAAGTAAATTGAACATGATTTCATGAGAACAATGGTCAAGAGATAAATTGGGCAGCATAACGGTACAATTTGTACTTTAGTTAAATCTTTACATTAATGACTTTAGTCTAGATTGTCAATCACACTCACGAGAACAAGAAGAGAGAGGAAGTGCACGCTATCTCCGGGGAACTTCAATGGTACAACCAACTTGTCGGCCATGTGGGAATCCATGGTCAAAGGAGATTTACGGAGGCCTTGTAGAAAAGGTCACTAGTCTACCGATTCGAAATGACCGGTAGAGAGCTTCCAATTTCCCAAGAAAGGGCTGCCTAGATGTGCAAGTGTGTAGTGAGGTACGCGTGTCTCAATTCACAATCCATTGGTCTCAAACTTGCGGAAAACACTTAACATGATAGCATGCAATGAAACTATGCACTTAACGAAACATGGCTTGCAAGATTTTAAGATAACAATTCATCATTTTAAGAAGCTAGAACAGTTCAAATAGTTAATCAACAGTCACATGAATAGTCACGTCATTAAGAAAGCAATTAGAATAATGTTTGTGTACTTAAAGATTTTTAAATGGGTTAAACACTTTTAAGCCATTAAGTAGACATCATGTAATGATCAGACCCAAGACATGCAACTTACATAATAAATGTCATGTTAAACAGACGTCGGGTATATGCGGTAAGATTTGCAAGAAAACATGTTGTTTCATGTAAAGATCCAGAGATCGCGACGGACACTAGTAAGGGTCGCGACGGGGTCAGATCAGAACGCGACAGTGCCTTGTAAGGATCGCGACAGGCTTGTCAGATCAGGCAGGTAGATTGCGACAGGTGCATATGAAGAAGGCGACAGGGCTGTCAGACCCGGGGGTCAGGTCGCGACGGACCCCTGTAAAAGTCGCGATGGATCGGGAACAGAACGCGACAATGGCATGTGAAGAACGCGACGGGACTGTTAGATCAGGCAGCGAGATAGCGATGGGGCACTTCGTCCCGTTCATAACGCGACGGGTGTGCTGTCGCAACAAGACCTCAGAACGCGCCTACCGGGCCGTCGCGTTCACAAGGTCTGTGCCTGAATCTGACAGAGAAAGGACATGTTCTTGGATTGCGGTCTAGAACAGCCTTATATTGACACAGGGTGGTTTAAAAATAGAGAACAAATTGTACAGTGCATGAAAAAAAACAAAACTAGTTTTAATCCAACCTAGACATGCAAGGGTGCTTCCAGTAAATCAGAATTAGAAAACAATGATGGTTTCGATAGGCTTTAATCAAGTCGAACAAAATGTAAAACCAAGTGCAACCTGAAAACGTAGTATCATGCAGCAACCCTCTTACCACACTTATAACTCTCTAAATAATGACATATAGACAAAATGTTCAACACAAAACATTACGAGGACAACTAGTAGAAAAACTTTAATGTTGTGGGTTTGCTCTAATTCGGTCTCTAATCGCATGCATCATGTAAAGAACAAGAAAAGTCGTAACAGTGCGCGACTTTGGGAAAACGCTTATAACTCAAAATCTACTCATTGGAATTTGATGAAACCAGAGGGAAATGAAAGTTCACTTGATGCTCTACACATTCGTATAGAATACGTTAAGATTTGGCCAGAGAAAACATACCATGTGGGTTGATGAAGTCTCATTCTTCATAAATCCCATGTTTAGACCACTGTTTGTAGAACGTCTAATACTCCGTGTATACTGCATGGAATTTGGGCATTCCACTTAGGTTAGGAAGTAGACTCGACCCTCTTTCCAGGGGTATAAGCCTTGCACGATGGGATTTAGGTTTGGCCTACCTTATCTCGACTCCAAGAAGATGGTTTGTGCAGGTCGCAACAGATGAACGAGGAAGAAGATGAGCTTCTTGTGGTCGGTCCACAGCTCCCCAGCCACCAAGAGCTCCTCCACACGACCCCAGCAAGTTCTAAACTCGTCTCTAGGGTTTGGGTGAAGAGTATTTAAGCAACCAATGTATTTAAAAGTCCTATTGCAACTAGGAAAGAAGGGTTGCGGGATTGGCTTGTGTCTTTCCATAATTTGAAGATCTTTCCCTCCATTAGAGAGTCTTGGCCATCAAGCAACTTCCATGGGGGTAGGCACGAATTTGGGTTGCGAAGTGTGCATGATTGCCTCCCAATTAAACCCTAATTACAACTTTCCAATTTCAGCTTATTTATGGTTACGAATATCCATGCATTTTCTTGCTTCATTTGATATGTTGGGCCATATGTGGTTCATTGGCCCAATTAAGATATTGGGTCATTAACATATAATGTTGGAAGTCCTTCCAACACTTTTTATTAAAAATTTTGTTGCGTCGTATTTCCGTGTTAACGATTTTCCGACTTATTTCCTAATTTAGATAATTGGTCACCATAACTCTTAAACCTAGCCCAAATGATTTTTATTCACCCAAATGTTTTTATGGGTCATTAGAGGATATTATTTGAAGTCCTTATATGATTTTTATTTAATTTTCTGACTCATCCAAGTACATGTGGTAATGATTTTTTAACTTATTCATGAATTACGATAATAAGTCGCAAAACACTTTAAACATGGCTAATCCTATTTTTATTGGCACAAATTTCTTTGTGGAACATTTAAGAATAATGTGTGCGGTTGATTTAAATTTTTACAGAATTTTCCGATGTATTTTAGCATATACGATAATGATACGTATGTTTTAAATACTCCGATATTATGAAAAATATTTATTTCCATTTATTTGAATTTTATATAGTTAAAATTTCTGGGGTGCTACACCCTCCCCCACTTAAGAGAATTTGGTCCCCAAATTCATGTATTATTGTACAAGTGAGGTGTACTTACTTGTGAATAACTCCCGGTATCTTTTGCGCATTGCTTCCTCGGTTTCCCATGTGTCGTCTTCATCTATGCGTTGATTCCATCTAACCCTTACCAGTGGGATGATCTTGTTCCTTAATTGGCGCAGTTCCCGGTCCACAATCTTAATTGGCTTCTCTTGATATGTTTCGTCTTTGTTGAATTCCAGGAGCTCATATTCTATGACATGCCACAGATCTCGTACATACTTTTTCAACATGGATATGTGGAACACATTATGTATTCCATCCATTTGTGGTGGTAAAGCGAGACGATATGCCACCTCGCCAATTCTTTCAAGGATTTCGAAAGGCCCGACAAACCTTGGTGACAACTTGCCTTTAATGCCAAAATGCCTGATCCCTCGGCCTGGAGACACTTTCAAGAATACATGTTCACTAACCAGAAACTGCAAGTCTCTTCTTCTGTTATCTGCATATGCCTTTTGTCTTTGTTGCGCCATGGCCATTCTTTCTTTAATAAGTTTTACCTTCTCTTTGGTTTCCCTTATCATCTCGGGTCCTAGCATTTGTTTTTCGCCAACTTCATACCAGCATATTGGAGATCGGCAACTACTGCCATAAAGTGCTTCAAATGGTTCCATTTGAACGCTAGCTTGATAGTTGTTATTGTAGGCGAACTCCACAAGAGGTAAGTGTTCATGCCAGCTACCTCCAAAATCTAGGACACATGCTCTAAGCATATCCTCAATCACCTAGTTGGTTCTCTCCGTCTGACCATCTGTCTGTGGATGGAAAGCCATGCTAAAGTTTAGTTTAGAACCCAAGGAGTAGTGCAGTCCTTTCCAAAAGTGGGATGTAAACCTAGGGTCTCTATCAGACACGATAGACACTGGTACTCCATGTAATCTGACTATTTCCTTCACATACAATGCTGCATGAACATCTACTGACCACTTATTCTTCACTGGCAAGAAGTGAGCCGACTTTGTTAAGCGATCAACAATAACCCAGATACCATCGAATCCACCTCTAGATTTGGGTAGTCTGAAGATAAAGTCCATCCCTATACCTTCCCATTTCCATGCCGGGATTTCTAGGGGTTGAGTTTACCTGCGGGTCGCAAGTGTTCCGTCTTGACCTTTTGACATGTTAAGCATTGGGCGACATATTCCACCACCTCTCTTTTCATATTAGGCCACCAAAAGCTTCTTTTTAGATCTTGATACATTTTGGTAGTTTCAGGATGAATGGTATACCTGGTCTTGTGAGCCTCATTCATAATCATTTTCTTTGTCTCCGCATGGTCGGGTACGCAGACTCGATCCCGGAACAATAGTCTTCCATCTTCAGTTAATGAGATATCCGGACTCTGGTCTAGATTAGCCTTAATCTCCACAAGTACAGGGTCATTGTCTTGGAGTGTTGTGATGTCCCCCAATAGTGTAGGTTGTGCTCTAACACTAGAAACAAGGCATCCCTTCCCTTTGATGTCAGCATCAATATTTAACTTGGCGAAGTCTTCTAATAACTTCCATTCGTCCACCATTAAACTAGACAATGTGATCATTGGCTTTCTACTTAGAGCATCTGTCACAACATTCGCTTTTCCCGGATGATATTGGATCGTGAAGTCGAAGTCTTTGAGATACTCCAACCACCTCCACTGTCTCATATTCAAGTCATGCTGAGAAAACAGATACTTTAAGCTTTTATGGTCAGAAAACATAATGAATTTCTCACCATATAGATAATGACGCCATATCTTCAAGGTGAAGACTACAGCAGCTAGCTCCAGATCATGTACATGATAATTGTCCTCGTGCTTCTTCAATTGTCTAGACGCGTAGCATATAACTTTCCCATTTTGCATCAGCACATAGCCTAGGCCGATCCCGAATGCATCAGTGTATACTTCAAAACTACTCCCAGCATCTGGCAGTGTCAGTACGGGTGCCGAGGTAAGGTGCTCTTTCAATGCCCTGAAACTCTCTTCACATTCATCAGTCCATGCAAATGGATTCTCCTTCTTGGTAAGCCTGGTCAATGGTACAACTATCTTTGAGAAATCTTTAATGAAGCGACGATAATAACCGGCTAAACCCAAAAAGCTTCTAATCTCCGACACAGTTGTCGGCCTAGCCTAGTTCTATACCGCCTCCACCTTAGATGGATCTACAGAGATTCCCTCCTTCGATATGATGTGGCCAAGGAAAGACACTTCTTCCATCCAGAATTCACACTTACTAAGTTTGGCATAGAGTTGATTGTCTCTAAGCACTTGCAGGGCAACCTTCAAGTGTTCCTCATGTTCTTCTTTGGATTTGGAGTAAATAAGGATGTCATCAATGAACACCACTATAAACTTGTCCAAGTATGGCCTATAGATATTGTTCATAAGTTGCATGAAAGCCACTGGAGCATTGGTTAAACCAAACGGCATGACAACGAACTCATAGTGACCATATCTCCTCCGGAATGCATACTTGTGAATATCCTCCTCCTTTATTCTTAGTTGATGGTAGCCTGATCTTAGATCTATCTTGGAGAAATATTGTGCACCGGAGATCTGGTCAAATAGCTCGTCGATGCGGGGCAGTGGATACTTATTCTTTATTGTCAACTGGTTTAACTGACAGTAATCAATGCATAGTCTCATTGTCCCGTCCTTTTTCCTGACAAATAGCACTGGCGCTCCCCACGGAGATGTGCTAGGCCTAATAAAACCCTGATCTAGCAATCTTGGATCTGTCTCTTCAACTCCAGAAATTCAACAGGGGACATACGATACGGAGCCTTTGAAATAGGGGCTGCCCCAGGGAGTAACTCAATGGTGAAGTTTACCTCCCGCTCAGGTGGTATACCAGGTAATTCCCTTGGAAATACATCAGGATAGTCTCTGGCTATTGTGTCTTCTAGGGTTGGTTTTTTCTTTTCAGTTTCCAAGACGGAAACTAGGAAGGCATCACAACCCTCATTGATCAGCTTAGAAGCCTTTAGAGAGGATATCAAGATAGGGTGTTTGTGATAACGGGTGCCAAGTAGTGATAGAGTTGGAAGGTTTGGTCTTTTAAAAGTGACCCTCCTATGGCGACAGTTTACATCGACATCATATTCAATTAGCCAATCGACACCCAAAATGGCATCATAACCCTTCATGTCTAAACAGATAAGGTCGGCAGGAAGATTGTGTCCTCCAATTATAGTTTCACATTTCGGAAAGTAGTGCGTGAGTTCAGATTCTGAGCCTAGTGGAGAGGCTATAGTGATCTTGGATTTCAAGGGTACAGGTTTGACAGGTAGAGTTGCAGCAAATGTGGTGGAAATAAATGAATATGCAACTCCAGTATCAATAAGCACAAATGCATGTTGCGAGTGTATGAAAATGGTACCTTCCACCATACCCCCTTCCTCGGGTAGGTCAGCTTCTAGGACAGCATTAAGGCGTCCTAGACGTCGTGGTACATTTGGGGCTTTACCTGGTTGGTCCTTCATCATTAGACAGTCAGGAATACGGTGGTCATGACCACCACATCTCAAGCATGCCCCGAGCTTCTTCCAGCATTCTTCAGCTCGGTGCCCTAGTTTATCACAGAATTTGCAGTTTTCAATCAACTGCCTACCTTCCACTTTGACTCTCTTGTTTCCAATAACATCTCTTCCGACATTCGGCCTCTTGTTGTTGTTGTTGACGCTGTTGTTACGAAAAGTTGGAGCAATATTGGGTGCTCCCTTTTTGACGAAGACCGACTTGGAGTTGCCCTTGCCCCTCATGCCCTCTACTTTGGCCATGGTGTCTTCTACCAGCTGAGGTCTTTGGACCATCTCAGTGTAAGTTTGAATGTTGTGTGGTCCGAGCCTTTCAATGAACGTAGGCCTGAGCCCATCCATGAACCAATTTTCCTTAAGTCTTTAAGTTCCCACCAAGTGTGGGGCATACACAGCAAGACGCGCGAACTGAGCCTCATACTCAGCACGGACATTCCTTTCTGTTTAGTAGTGCGGCAAACTCCGCTGCCTTCTTCTCCTTGACTCTCTCAGAGAAATACTTTCCCCGAATATCTCCAGGAATCCGGCCCACTCCAGTTCGCCAACATTAGGCAGGTGGACCGATGTGGCCTTCCACCATGCTCGAGCATCCTTAGTGAATTGAAAAGTGGCTAGTACCACTTCTCCCTGTTCGTGCATTGCATGACTTGGAAGATCGTTTCTATCTCCTCCTGCCAGTTCTCTGCCTCGTTCAGATCAGGGGATCTAGAAAAATGAGGAGGGTTTAAACTCCTAAAATTCGGGTGTGATCACGACTCCATTCCTTGCAGCTCCAGCCTGATTTCCAGCTTGAACTATATTTTGTAATGCCTGGGTCAATCCAGCCACGGTTTCTTACATAGCTTGCCACTGATTACGAGCCATTGCAGTTGAGTGTAAGAGTTAGGAGGGTTCCTGAGAAAAGGATGGAAACCAATTAATGTCTCTAGATACATTATAAGAGTCAATGGGTAGGAGTGTTTGTTCATTCTATCATATTCCCAGTCTCTACCCATTCTCACCAGGCACTGTATTTACTTTCCATGACCTAGGTTTCATAGGTATCTCCTATTCCTGAGACATATCCTATTTGGTATTCCTAGGCTCTGATACAACAAACTGTCACATCCCGAGAATACGCAGTGGATATTAATTAATTATTCAGAATTATTCGAGTCGATAACCTGACACGTGAACAGTTGGGAAATAAGCCTCCAGCTAGCACACACTAAGTGTTTAACAACACAACATCATCATAGGGCCCAAATATTGAACTCAACTAATCTTGTATTTAAATCTCAACTCAATGTATTCAAAATGTAAATTATTACAAGACTAAGACTCAATAAAAAGGAAAAGTACATTCTATTCGTCACTTCCTACTACATGAATCTAACACTCAAAATAAACTAACTATAGATAGACTCATAATTGGAACGCTCATCACTCGGACGCATTCCCATCCTCGACTTGCTCTTCCACTTGAACTTCATAGTCACCTAGATTGGGTAAAAGTAGGGGATGAGTAAACTAGCCCAATAGGATTTATATCTCAATGTGCGGGCAATGATATAAGTGATTCGTAATTTAGAACTAGGTAAGCACGATGAATGTCATGATATGCATGTACAAAGAAACTCGTTAAAACATGATACATGAAACAAGCTAGATAGAGTGATCATGAGAGAACAAGATCTAGAAGGATATAACGAGATAGAACGAGCAATAGATCACTTTGTACAAGCACGCAAGATTTCACTCGATGTCAATAGTTTTCAAGAACGCAAGATATCACTAATTGCATTAAATGCAGGATGGCCATATCATGCAAGCAAGCAAGCAAGAATGTACGAGCACGATAATGTAACACTAATCAGGCACGTAGACACTAATGTACACCCAGAAAGATTCATCAAGAATGTACACCAGGACACGTGTATGTGGTTATTGTATCTATCATTCAACAAGCAAGCAAGACTCCCAGTACAATGCAACGCCAGTAATCATTATACCCCATGGTTAACAGTATATTTATGACTCTTCGTCATTGGGGCTAGACTGGAGCCCTTGGACACACGCCGTGCCCGGTCAGCAATCTCATGTAAAATTTTAAATGTAGATACCCACAGTCATTAATAATGGCCAATGAGAGTTTCGAAATGTAGCATGTGTAATGTTATGTTCATGATGATGATGAGAATAAGTAATAAGTAAATTGAACATGATTTCATGAGAACAATGGTCAAGAGATAAATTGGGCAGCATAACGATACAATTTGTACTTTAGTTAAATCTTTACATTAATGGCTTTAGTCTAGATTGTCAATCACACACACAAGAACAAGAAGAGAGAGAAAGTGCACGCTATCTTCGGAGAACTTCAATGGTACAACCAACTCGTCGGCCATGTGGGAATCCATGGTCAGAGGAGATTTACGGAGGCCTTGGAGAAAAGGTCACTAGTCTACCGATTCTGAATGACCGGTAGAGAGCTTCTAATTTCCCAAGAAAGGGCTGCCTTGATGTGCAAGTGTGTAGTGAGGTATGCGTGTCTCAATTCACAATCCATCGGTCTCAAACTTGCAAAAAACACTTAACATGATAGCATGCAATGAAACTATACACTTAACGAAACATTGATTGCAAGATTTTAAGATAACAATTCATCATTTTAAGAAGCTAGAACATTTCAAAGAGTTAATCAACAGTCACATGAATAGTCACGTCATTAAGAAAGCAATTAGAATAATGATCGTGTACTTAAAGCTTTTTAAATGGGTTAAACACTTGTAAGACATTAAGTAGACATCATGTAATGACCAGATCCAAGACATGCAACTTACACAATAAATATCATGTTAAACAGACCTCGGGTATATGCGGTATGATTTGCAAGAAAACATGTTGTTTCATGTAAAGATCCTGAGATCGCGACAGACACTAGTAAGGGGCGCGACGGGGTCAGATCAGAACGTGACAGTGCCTTGTAAAGATCCCGACAGGCTTGTCAGATCAGGCAGGCAGATCATGATGGGTGCATATGAAGAAGGCGACAGGGCTGTTGGACCCGGGGGTCAGGTCACGACGGATCGGGAACAGAACGCGATAATGGCATGTGAAGAATGGGACGGGGCAGTCAGATCAGGCAGCGAGATAGCGACGGGGCGCTTCATCGCGTTCATCACGCGACGGGTGTGCTGTCGCGACAAGACCTCAGAACGCGGCATATCGGGCCGTCGCGTTCACAGGGTTTGTGCCTGAATCTGACAAAGAAAGGACATGTTCTTGGATTGCGGTCCAGAAGAGCCTTATATTGACAAAGGGTGCTTTAAAAATAGAGAACAAATTGTACAGTGCATGAAAAATAATGAACTAGTTTTAAACCAACCAAGACATGAAAGGGTGCTTCCAGTAAATCAGAATTAGAAAACAATGATGGTTTCGATAGGCTTTAATCAAGTCGAACACAACGTAAAACCAAGTGCAACCTGAAAACGTAGTTTCATGCAGCAACCCTCTTACCACGCTTATAACTCTCTAAATAATGACATTTAGACAAAACGTTCAACACAAACATGACAAGGACAACTAGTAGAAAAACTTTCATGTTGTGGGTTTGCTCTAATTCAGTCTCTAATCGCATGCAACACGTAAAGAATGGGAAAAACCCTAACAGTGCGCGACTTTGGGAAAATGCTTATAACTCAAAATCTACTCATTAGAATTCGATGAAACTAGAGGGAAACGAAAGTTAACTTGATGCTCTACACATTGGTATAGGATATGTTAAGATTTGGCCCGAGAAAACCTACCTTTTGGGCTGATGAAGTCTCATTCTTCAAAAATCTCATGTTCAGACCACTGTTTGTAGAACGCCTAATACTCCGTGTATACTGCATGGAATTTGGGCATTCCACTTGGGTTAAGAAGTAGACTCGACCTCTTTCCAGAGGTATAAACCTTGCATGATGGGATTTAGGTTTGGCCTACCTTAGCTCGACTCCAAGAAGATGGTTTGTGCAGGTCACAGCAGATAAATGGGGAAGAAGATGAGCTTCTTGTGGTCGGTCCACAGCTCCCCAGCCACCAAGAGCTCCTCCACACGACCCAGCAAGTTCTAAACTCGTCCCTCGGGTTTGGGTGAAGAGTATTTAAGCAACCAAGGTATTTAGGAGTCCTATTGCAACTAGGAAAGAAGGGTTGCGGGATTGGCTTGTGTCTTTCCATAATTTGAAAATCTCTCCCTCCATTAGAGAGTCTTGGCCATCAAGCAACTTCCATGGGGGGTAGGCATGAATTTGGGTTGCCAAGAGTACATGATTGCCTCTCAATTACACCCTAATTACTTATAATTACTAAATTTTTCGTGTTAAATTTCATACATGCAGTTAATTTTAAACGTCTTTTGTCTATAGATAATGCACATTTTGAGTTTAATTTTCATTTCATCCTTAAATAAGTTGTTGAACATAATAGTGTTGGTAGAACACATAGTTGAATTTTCATTTAAAGACAATGCCTTTTAAATAGCTTAGCTAAGAAAAGTAGGTAAAATGTAAATAAATAAAAAAAATTTTGGCCTTATAATTCTTATAGAAATTAGTTTATAAATAAATCAAATTTAAATAAATTTTAGTTAAGTAAATCTTTCTTTCACTATCAAGCCAAATACCCCCTCATAAATCCATTGTGCCACTACATCAATCTCTCAACTTAAATAAAAACCATCATACCATTTATCCCATCAATCCTATTAAAATAAATAAATTATTTTTAATACTCCACTTAAACCTTTCTTATATTTCTCACAGGAACCCACTAGAAGGCCAGGGCGGCTGGTGAGTGTTGGGCGTAGGCGACCAGCAGAGCAAGCAGGTGCAGAGGTGATCTGCTACTGAGGAGAGCAGCTGCGGCCGTGTGTGGAGCGATGGAGGAGCTCTGCTGAGCTCTATATGTGGGGCATGAGGTGAAGCGGCGGATGCAGGAGCGCTGGCTGGGCGCCTGGGCCAAGCGGTTGTGGCATGGTGGTGTGCTGATGGCTGGCGATGGTGCTGGCAGATGGATTCGATGCTGAGGTGGCGGGGTGTGCGATGCAGACCAGATTTAGGCATGTGAAGCAGCGGCGGTGTGGAGCGCATACAGGAGCCGTCTGCTGTGCGATGGCGATTCTGATGGCTGGCGATGGTGATTTGGGCGGGAAGACCCAGGCGGAGCTCGGATGGCTGAAGCAGATCCGACGGAGGCAGATCAGGAAGGCGCCTGAGTGATGTGCGATGTGGCTGGGTGGTGTGCAGAATCCGTGTGCAGCCCGTGCTGAGTTGGAGGCTGAGCAACGCTGGCGATCCCGGTGGAGCAGAGCTGGCGATCCTGGTGCTGAGGCGATGGAGAAGGCGGGAAGAGGAGCTCGCCAAGAGGCCCGTGCACATATAAAAGGACCCCAAGGTCCTCTTCACAGGGTTCCCTGGTTCGGTTGCTTAGGATTTCTTTTAGGAATTTTAGGTTTTTTTTCATGTATTTTCTTCTCTGCAGAGCTATGAGGGTTTGGGGGTTCGATTGGGAGGATTCTTAGCTTCCCTTTTTTTTTTCCTGTATTTTTCCTTTTGGTAGAACATAGGAGGGAGACGGGTTAGCCAGTCAATTTGTTAGAGATTTCTTCTGCCCTTTCTTCTTTCAGTAGAATTGTGGGAGATTTGGAGAGTTCAGAATTGTTTACTTCCATTTCCTTGGTGTTGGTTCATCTATTTCTTCTGTGTTAGTTTCAATTCTTCTGTGCAATACAAGCGATCCAGGGAGTTTATTTCATCACTACTGTGTTTTCTTCGGTTATGACTACTGTGAATTGAAGGGAAGGAGAGGAATACAATTGTCAATTTGTTTTTCTTCCATTTCTACTGTTCGGCTGCAAGCAGAAGGTGATTGCAATTTATGTTGGATTATTTTCTCTCTTATGTTCATCTGGTTTTGTTCAGCATTCCGGGACTGGGTGATTTAATTGTTGTTGTAGAGTTGATGGAAAGGAGGTCGACATCTGAAAGGTTCAATTGCTATTTTCTTTTCTTCTTCTGTGTTTGATTTCTATTAGATTTCTGAGAGGATCAGAGTGTTCTTCTTGTCTCCTTCCAATTGTTCAACAATTTTTTGATATTTCAGCTGTGAGGTTTGAATTGAGTGTTTTCTTGTTCACGGTTCGATTGGAGGGGAGGGAGACAGAGTGGGCCATTTCAAATTTCTGTAGAGCAGAGGCGGAGTTCAGATTGTTTAGTGTTATTTTAAGTTTTCTTTAGTTCTGTAAGGGGTTGTGAGGAGTGTTCTTGCTGTTGGTTGGAGATTTGAGTTGTTCTGCATTTTTTTTTGGGGTTTTAGATTGGAGAATTTCGGAGTTCAGTGACGTAAATTTCTTTAGAATTTTGTTCTTCCTTCTGTTCTTTTGCTTCCGGAGGTTGTTTGCATTTAATTTCCATGCTTATAATAGTTTGATCTATTGGTGTTAATCTAGTTCTTCTAAATTTCTTTTGCTTCTATGAAAGATAGTTCGACTCCAGAAGATGATTTTGAGGGCTTTGGTTTTGCAGTTCAAAGGGGTGAGAGCTATGAGAGTTGTTCAAATTGCTGAGAGTTCGGATTATTTTTGGGACTATTTTGTTTTGTTTCTCTAATTCTTTTCTTCTGTGTTCATTCGGAGTGTAATTGAGATTATGTTGGATTTGTGTTCTTCTATTTACTACAAGAAAAAGATGATTTAGCGACGGACTAATTCCGTCGCTATGTTGTCGCTATTCTGTCGCTAAAATGTCTAGCGATAGAAAAGCGACAGACTAGCGACGAAACTGGTTGGCAACTATATATTGGACGCTAATCAGCGGCAGGTCCGGAGTGCCCGCTACGTTGACGCTAATAGGGACGGACTAGCGACGGTCAATAGCTGTCGCTAAAGCGGTCGCTAAAGTAGGCGACCATCACTGTCAGCGGCAGCCAATATCCCGTCGCTAATCCGTCGCTACATTAGCGACGGCTTAGCGACAACTGTGCGGCCGAACCTGGTAGCTGAAACAGCGATGGAGGTTAGCGATGGATTCTTTGCCGTCGCTATTCCGTCGCTAAATAAATAAAAAAATATAATAATATATTTTATAAAAATATGTGCATACTTTTTTTACACCTGTCCATAATGCATATACGAATTAACTAAAAAATAAATATCTCACAATCACCATTCACACACAACAAAATCACATAAGTAAATTCAAAAATTCACACTAACACAAATATCTGTTAAATGTTTTACAACAAATTACAAAAGTGTTTACATAGATAATGAAGATAAAAATAAAAAAGTCAAATGATGAGACTCCTAATCCTCTACAAAACGAGTCTCGTGGTCGTCGCCATCTACATCACTGCTAGATTGTTCTCCAATAGCCTGCATGCACAAAATAATTATTAGACATGTATGTATATGAAGAAGAGATAAGAGATCATTTTACAATATAAGTAAAAATTAAACATTTCACACTAATTTAAATATTTGTTAAATATTTGCAACAAGTCACAAAATGTTTACATAGATAATGAAAAAGATCGAAAAATAGAGAAATCAAATGACGAGACTCTTCATCATTTGCAAGATGAGTTTCGTGGTCGTTACCATTAACATCGCTGCTAGCCTGTTCTCCAACGGCCTACAAGTAAAAAATAATTATTATACATGTATAAATACGAAGAAGAGATAAGAGATCATTTTACATTGTAAGTAAATTTTAAACATTTCACACTAATTTAAATATCTGTTAAATATTTGCAACAAGTCACAAAAATATTTACATAGATAATGAAGAAGATAAGAATGGAGAAATCAAATGACGAGACTCTTAATCGTCTGCAAGATGAGTCTCGTGGTCATCGCCATCTGCATCATTGCTAGCCTGTTCTCTATCGACCTGCAAGTAAAAAATAATTATTAAACATGTACGAATAGGAAGAAGAAATAAGATATCATTTTACATTAACAAATTATAAACTTAAACATAAATGCTTTTGCCAAATTCTAACCAAGAGTCCGATTTGGATTCTGTCGACTCCCACATGTCCAGTTTGACTCTCTCCACATGTTAAAACTGTCTAGACTATGAACAAACACTTATTCCATTTTCGGGCTGATCTGTAGCTAATGAATGAACAGAGAAAAGATACCAGCGGACACGAAGATTTGATTGAGAACAACCCCTCTGTGACAGGGGGATTGACACACGGAGAAGTTTGATGAGCTGCCCCAAACTACTGGAACACTTGCACGGTACAAGCATCAGCTCAGGTAAGAGATTTTGTGGTTAATGCAAATTATGTGATGCCATTTCTCTGTTGCCATTCCCGATCAACTTATATAGAACACATTTCTTCCTTGTTTAGCATCGTTACTGTGAACGTTCTTCTGGATGGAAAAAAAATAAGAGAAACTATAAAACAACCATCACCACACATGCTGAAATTGACAAATTGCTTGGCCATTACTGACATGTAGACATTATGATTTATTGTACAAGCTTTTCCAGTTGACAATACTAAGCACAGATTTATGAACTAGATATTCTAGCTAGCTTGCAAGATAATCAGAGGATGTAATTGTGTAGCCACTAGATAGGTAACAGATATATTTTTTAGGAAGAAGCAACTTTTCAGTTTTCTTTTTGCTGAGTGGGATGACACTAGCTGAAGTGAATGAAATGAAAAAAATGCAAATTCAACAAGGAAAGAAGAGAAGGCCTTCATAGTTATTTCAGGTACTAGTTGCCAAGATATAGAAAGAAGAAAAGAGCTAGCAGTATAGCAGAAAAGTATGTGGAGTTAGAATTAACGAAAGGCTGCTATCTTCTGAGTGTTTTTTTCCCTTCATTGTTGAGATACAAAAGAAAGACACAGATCATCCAAGACTGCACAACCAGAAGAACACAATTTGTGTTTGAGTGCTTCTTTGCATTAGAAGGAATTAGACTAATAGGCATCCAAGACTGTCATGATATTGGCCAGGATAGCAAGAAGTGCATTGTCTAAGATGTTCAAGAAAAATTAAGAAAAAAGATAAACTGAAATACTGCATCATCCTAAAAGAGGGGAAAAAATCTAATCTCATAATTGGTGCTGGATCTGGTGGGAGGAATAGTACAGGGAAACAGTATGATGAATTGTGAGGAGGGCCCTCCATCTCTTCCCCCGGCACCCAAAATAAGACTAGCCATGCATGTCAGCATATATATAGGACAGGAAAATTGCAGCCTGCAACAACAAACCAAATCGATCAACACGGTTTCCAAATGAGACAAGGCTATGGATCACAAGTATTTATACTAAGTCTAACTAATGCTCCATCTGAACATCACTTAGATTAGTATGGTACATTGGAGAAGAGTCCGGAGATGCTACCAAAATTTTGAGAAAATAGCAACACACATAAATGTACATGCTCCTAAGTTCGGATATCTATAGACAGTCCGACAACGGTCGGACTATTCAAGATTTTAAATGTATATATGCATCCCTTACTGTAGAATAAGCCATGCATATATACTAATTAAAATCTTGAATGGGCATCTAGACACTGGTAAGACATCTCCAATCCCTCTAAATATACATATATATAATGAAATAAAAAATTATAAACACAGAGTCAAAACATGCAACAAGCATTATCAACATTATTATGAGTGTCAAATAAAACAAATATAAACATGCTGAGAAAATGTTATAAACATTATTAAAACACTAAAAGAGTTCACATGCGATCAGCTAGAATTTTAGAAACACTATCATCAACATTGTGCCCCCATCTTCCTTTTTTATCATTCTCCTGATGATCAACATATGTAATTACTCATCTCCCTACTGAGGAGTCATCATCTCTCCATTTCTGAATATATATTTTTTATCCAAGTGGTTGCAAAGGTCTTGCAGTAGCTAAAGACTGAAGGCATACATGTGAAATTTCTATGATCATGTTTTCAGTTGACGGGTATAGGGTTCAATTTAGATGCAATCTTTCTGAAGTAGCAAACATAGTGAACCAAACTTTTTATTTAGACATGTTATATGATGAACAAGAACCGGAAATCTTGAGTAAATATCAAACATTATTTTACAATCTACTTCACTTTAATTACAAAGATTTTGGAATAAACATTTCTCTTCTCGATTTAGAGGCCCAAACTCGGGATGACGAGCAACCTTTCCTCCTGCAGCTAGGGATGGTTGAAGGTTTTCAGCTTGTTCCTATCTCTTCAAGGATGAGGCGAAGACCGAGTGTTCTTAGCGTGGAAACATGGATTTGGCCGCCCAGCCCCTGGTCTTGGTGTGGAACCGTGGAAGAAAGAGAAGAAAAGGACGGTTAATCCTTGTGTGAAGCCTTTGAATAGCTCGTTGCTACTTGGCAAAGATTGCTAACATAATCCAATCAAAGATATCAGGCCCTGTCCACAACAAGTCAATTCAAACCTCATTCTTCCTTAATTTCTCTGTCTTGTTAATTTCTTGTTCAAACTACTACAGCTCTTTACATTGTGTCAACATATATAGTGGTATTATTGCCCAACGCATTTGAACATTCCTTGCCCATTGGAGATGGTGTAGTAAAGCACTCACCTCTGTTCACCCCTCTCCCATATGAAAAATAAAAAAGGAAAATCCCACTCAAAAAAGGCCAGAAAAAAATGGATGACAGAGAAAGTGGCTCACTCCGCCCCCCCCGCCCCCCAACTCCAACCAAGCTCTCCACTGATATATTCCTTCCTCCCCATCTCCTTTATTCACAAACCCCAGACCCTCTTCCATCAGTAGGAACACCAACAAACACGAAGGGATAATTTTCATCATCACAAGTGGGAAATCTGTGCTGCACCTCTGTAAACGAGAGGTCTTAGGAATAGTACCTTCTGGACACTTTGGTTAAAAGAGAGACTTTCTGCACATTTTTGGGCGGACGAGTACTGTCAGCTCCAGGCATGCGCGAGTTTTGGTGTGAGACCTGTTCTTCGCCATAGGAACAGTTTTGGTGTGAGACCTTTAGGAACAGTTTTGGCGCGAGATAATTTTCATCATCTCAGGCGGAGGTGTCGTCCCTGTTCTTCGCCATCGGGGGGAGGCTGAAGGAGCAGGAGGCCAGGTTCGGGTACACTGTGGTGGTGGCGGACCAGGTGGTGGACGTGGTGGGATCGGACGCCTCCGCGCGGGGAACTTTGCGTCCTCCGCCTGAGGTCCGCCGCGTTGTTGCCGAAGTCCGACCGGAAGAGGGCGGCGATAGAGTCGACCACCACGAGCTTCACCGGGATGCCGGACGGCGGGCGTTGGAGGACGCTCCCGAGGCGGTCGAGGATGGCGAGGAGCTCCTCGGCGGTGCGGACGCCGCGGACGAAGGCGTGGTGGTGAGGGGGCGTTGGAGGGAGGGAGGGAGAGAGAGAGAGAGACTTACCGGCGATGGCGACGGGATGCTCGGTGGAGTGGATTGCAAGACGCTCGGCGACGGGCGAGCGACGACGGCCAGCGGCATCTCCGGCGACGGGCGAGGGCGCTCCGAGATGAGGGGAAGAAAGAAAGGAGGGAAATGGGGCAAATCGCTAGGAGGGAGGGGAAGACGAGAAGGGGGAAACGTGGGGTTTCCACGGAAGGGCGGGAGGGAGGGGGGAAAGGGGAAGACGAGAAGGCGGGGAATGCAATACATTAGCGACGGAACAGCGACGAAAAATTCCGCCGCAGATCCGTCTCTAATTAGCGGTAGATATAGCCATCCCCATGTTTGGCCGCTAATCCACCGCCGAAGCTTTAAGTCAGGGAAGGAAGGCTAATCTGTTGCTCATTAGCGACGGCTTAGCGACGTTATAATATCCGTCGCTAAATTCCGTCGCTAAAACATGATTTTCTTGTAGTGATTTCTTCTGATCTATCCCTGTGAGGAACGGTGCCAGAATTGTTGCTGCTGTGTTTTACTGTTAGTTGGAGATTGCCGGGAGTGGAGTTCTTTTGCTTCCACCGTTAGAGTTTGAGGGCTGTTAGAGATCCATTTATTGCATTTAGTTTCAATTTTCTTTGTGTTGAAGAGCTCAATCCTTGGCATTTATTTCAGTTCACTTGAATTTTCTTTCTTCTGTGTGAATAGCTAAGATTAGTAGTTCCTTAGTTTGTTCTATGCAAATCGTTGAGAGATCGATCCATGGAGAAATTTATTTCCATTTCTACTGTGTCTAGTTAGATTAATTTAGTGGAATTTGCTTCTTACATCTCTTCTTTGTTAATTCCATTTCTTCTTTCTTGTGTGAAGTGCTGGTTTGGGAGACTGTGATTCGATGCACTTGTTTAGTTCTTCGGGTTGCAGAGGGTGATCCCACGTTTGAGCAGTGATAGATAGTTTAGCATTTGAGGGATTTGATCGGTGTTGTGTACATATTCACTTTTAATGCATTGTCGAATGGTGTCAAGTCAAAGTAGTTTAATTCAAGCTCTATTCAGCCTCTCCGTAGATATGACCTGATCTCACCATTGTATGAGTTCATATTTGTTATTTTAATTTTGTGAGACAGTTTAGAGGAAGTGCGCATATTGATTTGTGCGAGGACTCCGGACAACGAAAATGCACAGTCAACAATGTCGCGCGTTCATCTTGGCGTCGTTGCCGGGGAGGCATTAGAGTTTGATTTAATCTGCTTTCATTTGATCTCTTTGCTTTGGCCTTTATATTAACTTGTTATTGGGCTTTCATTTCAGATTTGCACAAGGAGTGGAACTTGGAGATTGGGCTTGGCATTTGAGGCCTATTGGAGGAGAGAAGCTTGCTGATTTCTTTTCTCAATTGTTTCTAATTCAGAAATTTAGATAGAGGAGTGTGAGAGAAGCTTGTAGTGAGGAATTCATGTACTCTTTGTGCATGTACAGAGATTTCTTTCTTGTTGGCATGTAATAATTGGCATTTTTGTGGTTCATGTGGTTTGAGAATTAGTTTATAGTAGCACCTTATATTTTCTTAGTTTCATTTCATTTAGTTCAAAAATCAAATAAAAATTAAAAAATTTAAAATCTAAAAAAATCTTCCAAATCGTTCTTTCATGTTAGCCGTTTGTTTATAAATAAAAATTTCATTTCTCAAGATTAGATTCTCATGTTTTAGGACATTCATCATCTTAATGTCATTTGAATTCCATTTTTTTTTCTTTGCATTGAAGAGTGCGGGGGAAAGGTAAGTCTTCTAACTCTTATTTCATACATTAGACTTAGCATTAGAAAATCATTGTTTGAACTTGATTTGTGCACTTCACATTGAAAATGGGACTGCTTAAGGGCTTCACCCATTAGAAAAAAGATAAGGTGAGGGATTTCATCACCCTTTCCTTTGCCCAAAAATCACAAAAATTTCCACATTTATGCATTTGCCTAAACTTTCAAATAAAAATCAGTAGACTTGGCCCTAGGGTTCATAATTAGAATTATTCTTTCTTAATTCTAAGACTTCTCTTTGAGTCTGGTGTCTAGGATTAGAGGTTAAAAAGCTTACGCTTAAGTGAGTTAGAGGTTATTTAATTGGGTCCTTGCGAAAGCAAGGGGGGCCTCCCTCTACTCCACCTCTTACCTGGCCGGAACAAGAAGAGTTAGGATTAGACTTAAGCAAGCATAAATCTGATTTTGAGAAAAATAACATAAGTCCAAGGAACACTTAGAGTTTAGGATAATTTGTTTTGAAAGTGTTTGCTTGTTTGTGTTTGTTCATAAAAACTCAAAAATAAATAAAAATCTAAAAAATTCAAAAATCTTAAATAGAGGGCTTTTCCACTGTGCATGCTTGGTAGACGATCATTCAACTAAGATTTGGCTCAACCTATCGCAGAGATTGAGAGATTCTTTCATACCATGGCCTATCAAGAACAAGTCCAAGGTTTCTACAAACCTTCTTATGATCCATATTCTACCACATACAATCCTGGTTGGAGAAACCACCCGAACTTTTCTTGGAAAAATCAATCTGAACAAAATTCTCAGCCTTCTTTCAAGCAATCCATGTACGGTCAATCCTATCCCAATCAGAATCCGGGATTTGACCAATCTTCTTATTCCAGATCTCAACAATTCCAAGAAAATCAAAACTTCAATCAATTTGCTCATACCAATTTCCAGCAACTTTCATACAATCAACCACCACCATCTCAGCCTAATTGGGATAATAAAATGAATCAACTTCAAACCATGATGATGACTCTTTGCCAAACTGTGCAAGAACAACAACATCAATATCAAAATTAGAACCAAAATATTCAACGAAATTGGATAGGATAGAGTCTCAGATTGCTGATGTGTGTAGGAGGGAATTGGGTCAGTTACCAAGTCAAACTATAGCAAACCCAATGAACAACCCTTCTGGATTTTATCAGAACCAGCAAAACCATCAATCCAGGGGTACATACCACATGCACCTCCACCATCAAACACACAACAAACTTTTGTCCAGAACATTCCAGCACCACAAATTCAAAATCAATTTATACAACAAGACCATTCTCCTGCCCAAGCTAGGGGCCCCCAAGTGGAAAATGTGGAAATAGTGTCAACATTAAGAAATGAAAAAATCTTGATAAATCCTCACCCACACATGTCAACATTGCATGAGGATAAAGAAAATGAAAATGAAACTGAAATTGAAGAGAATGTTGAAAATGTTAAGGGAAAAGAGAAAATAACTGAAGAGTCTCTAGACACAAACCAAATAAATGAAGACCCAAGTCATTACATTCCAAGAGTCTCTTTTTCTGAAGCTTTAAAGCCAAAATCTAAAAGCAAACCAACTGGTAATGAAGAACTCTCGGAAGAATCTTGTGAGGAAAAAGCAGTAGACCAACCCTATGCTTTAGGGTTTAAGGGAGAGGAAGGACAACTTAGTTACATATTTCAGAAGAATGATCTATCATTTCCATTAGAATGTTCTCCTAAGGTTGAGCTAAAACCACTCCCTGCTAATTTAAAATACTTCTTTCTAGGAGAGAACGAGACTTGGCCCATCATAATTGCTAGCGATCTTGATGAAGGGCATGAGAAGAAACTAATTGAAGTCTTGAAAATTTACAGAAATTTTTTTGAAGTGCATGATAAGGTCGGGTTATTTAATTCCAGGCTTAGTGTGTTTTCGGGAAAATTGAAGTCCCGATGGGATGGTCGTTACATTGTTGTCAGATCTTACGACAATGGTGCTATCATTATTCTCGATCCTAAATCTAGACAATCATTCACTGTCAATGGGCAAATGTTAAAACATTTCTTTGAAAGCCCACTTTTCTTAAAAACGGATTCTACCAAGCTAGCTGAGCCAAACCAAGCCTAATTGCGTTCGGCTGAAGAAGAAATAAACTTAGCGCTTCTTGGAGGCAACCCAAGTGTATAGATTTCTTTTATTAGGTAATTTCTATCTTATTTTCTTGCAAATAAGTAGGGGGAGAGGTAAATAAGTATGCATTCATAGTCCTCATCCCAACCATTGCTTCATTTCTTTTTCTTGAGCTTGTACATATGCAAATAAAAATTTCACAATGTTTCATCTTTGAATAAAAATGCGTGGCTTTGCTCATCCCAGACTAGGTGTATGATCTTTAACTATTAAAATTTTGTGGTTGTCACAGTCCCTTGCAAAAATCCATGTTAGGTAGCCTCTAATAAAGGATTACATGTACTTCTTGTCTACCTTATGTAAGGATTTATGGCAAGAAGTTTTCATACACACACTACACACCACTTAGATTAGCTGAACCCGAATGTAGCAAATCTTTAAAGCTAGTAGGAGAGAGGTGATGATTTTCTCCCTTCCCCTTAAGTGAATGTGGAAGGAGGTGAGGCATGTGATCAAGGAACCTGACTATTCCCTTCCTTTAAGAGGAAAAGAAAAAGAAAAAGCAAAAGCAAAAAAAGCTAAAGAAAAATATCCATGAAAAATGCCCCGGATCTGAGTAAAGTTGCATGGACTCGCTACTCTTGAAACTGATGGGTTGTGCAACATTGTGGATGAAAAGAAAAAATTCAGAGTGCACAAAGTGCAAATAAAGGGACAAAAGTCTCCAAACTCAGAGAAATAATCCTCAAGGAAGATGAGCAGAATGGAACTAAGAGAAACAACCTGATCTGACTGAAAAAGGATCTTACTCCACAATTCTTTTCTTCTCCCTCAAATCAATCTAATCTCAAATACTAGCTAAAGCAGAGGAGTATCAGAAGGGCTGATGTAAACTCTTAGTGAGCTACCATTTATGCACTATTTCTTTCCATAAGACTTTACAATTAGGAAAGACATGTCTTTACATGAATCTTTTACTGATGGCTAGTTAGCATGAGATATTACATCCTCTAGTCTTATATTTTGAGTAATTTTATTGCTAAGGAACTAGCAATGTTCAAGTAGGGGGGAGTGATAATTACTTATTTTTCGTGTTAAATTTCATACATGCAGTTAATTTTAAACGTCTTTTGTCTATAGATAATGCACATTTTGAGTTTAATTTTCATTTCATCCTTAAATAAGTTGTTGAACATAATAGTGTTGGTGAACACATAGTTGAATTTTCATTTAAAGACAATGCCTTTTAAATAGTTTAGCTAATAAAAGTAGTACAATGTAAATAAATAAATAAAAATTTGGTCTTATAATTCTTATAGAAATTAGTTTATAAATAATCAAATTTAAATAAATTTTAGTTAAGTAAATCTTTCTTTCACTATCAAGCCAAATACCCCCTCATAAATCCATTGTGCCATTACATCATCTCTCAACTTAAATAAAAACCATCATACCATTTATCCCACAATCCTATTAAAAATAAATAAATTTTTTTTAATACTCCACTTAAACCTTTCTTGTATTTCTCACAGGAACCCACTAGAAGGCCAGGGCGGCTGGGGAGTGTTGGGCTTAGGCGGCCAGCAGAGCAAGCAGGAGCAGAGATGATCTGCTACTGAGGAGAGCAGCTGCGGCCGTGCGTGGAGCGATGGAGGAGCTCTGCTGAGCTCCAGATGTGGGGCATGAGGTGAAGCGGCAGATGCAGGAGCACTGGCTGGGCGCTGGGCCAGGCGGCTGTGGCATGGTGGTGTGCTAATGGCTGGCGATGGTGCTGCAGGTGGATTCGATGCTGAGGTGGCGGGGTGTGCGATGCAGACCAGATTTGGGCATTGAAGCAGCGGCGGTGTGGAGCGTATGCAAGAGCCGTCTGCTGTGTGATGGCGATTCTGATGCTGGCGATGGTGATTTGGGCGGGAAGGTGACCCAGGTGGAGCTCGGATGGCTGAAGCAGATCCGACGGAGGCAGATTAGGAAGGCGCCTGAGTGATGTGCGATGTGGCTGGGTGGTGTGCAGAATCCGTGTGCAGCCCGTGCTGAGCTGGAGGTCGAGCAACCTGGCGGTCCCGGTGGAGCAGAGCTGGCGATCCTGGTGCTAAGGCGATGGAGAAGGCGGAAGAGGAGCTCGCCAAGGCCCGGGCATATATAAAAGGACCCCAAGGTCCTCTTCACAGGGTTCCGTGGTTCGGTTGGTTAGGATTTCTTTTAGGAATTTTAGGTTCTTTTTCATGTATTTTCTTCTCTGCAGAGCTATGAGGTTTGGGGGTTCGATTGGGAGGATTCTTAGCTTCCCTTTTTTTTTCCTGTATTTTTCCTTTTAGTAGACATAGGAGGGAGACGGTTAGCCAGTCAATTGTTAGAGATTTCTTCTGCCCTTTCTTCTTTCAGCAGAACTGTGGGAGATTTGGAGAGTTCAGAATTGTTTACTTTCATTTCCTTAGTTGGTTCATCTATTTCTTCTGCATTAGTTTCAATTCTTCTGTGCAATGCAAGCGATCCAGGGAGTTTATTTCATCACTACTGTGTTTTCTTCGGTTATGACTACTGTGAATTGAAGGGAAGGAGAGGAATACAATTATCAATTTATTTTTCTTCCATTTCTACTGTTTGGCTGCAAACAGAAGGTAATTGCAATTTATGTTGGATTATTTTCTCTCTTCTGTTCATCTGTTTTGTTCTGCATTCCGGGACTGGGTGATTTAATTGTTGTTGTAGAGCTGATGGAAAGGAGGTCGACATCTGAAAGGTTCAAGTGCTATTTTCTTTTTCTTCTTCTGTGTTTGATTTCTATTTGATTTCTGAGAGGATCAGAGTGTTCTTCTGTCTCCTTCCATTGTTCAACAATTTTTTGATATTTCAGCTGTGAGGTTTGAATTGAGTGTTTTCTTGTTCACGGTTCGATTGGAGGGGAGGGAGACAGAGTGGGCCATTTCAAATTTCTGTAGAGTAGAGGCGGAGTTCAGATTGTTTAGTGTTATTTTAAGTTTCTTCAGTCTGTAAGGGGTTGTGAGGAGTGTTCTTGCTGTTGGTTGGAGATTTGAGTTGTTCTGCATTTTTTTTTGGGTTTAGATTGGAGAATTCCGGAGTCAGCGACATAAATTTCTTTAGAATTTTGTTCTTCCTTCTGTTCTTTTGCTTCCAGAGGTTGTTGCATTTAATTTCCATGCTTAGAATAGTTTGATCTATTGGTGTTAATCTAGTTCTGCTAAATTTCTTTTGCTACTGTGAAAGATAGTTCGACTCCAGGAGATGATTTTTTAGGTTTTTGGTTTGCAGTTCAGAGGGGTGAGAGCTATGAGAGTTGTTCAAATTGCTGAGAGTTCGGATTATTTTTGGGACTGTTTTTTTTGTTTCTCTAATTCTTTTCTTCTGTGTTCATCGGAGAGCAATTGGGATTGTGTTGGATTTGTGTTCTCCATTTCTTGATCTGTTCTGTGAGGAACGGTGCCAGAATTGTGCTGCTGTGTTTTACTGTTAGTTGGAGATTGCCGGGAGTGGGGTTTCTTTTGCTTCCACCGTTAGAGTTTGAGGGCTGTTAGAGATCCATTATTGCATTTAGTTTTCACTTTCTTTGTGTTAAAGAGCTCAATCCTTGGCATTTATTTCAGTTCACTTGAATTTTCTTTCTTCTATGTGAATAGCTAAGATCAGTAGTTCCTTAGTTTGTTCTATGCAAATCGTTGAGAGATCGATCCATGGAGCAATATATTTCTATTTATGCTGTGTCTAGTTAGATTAATTTAGTGGAATTGCTTCTTACATCTCTTCTTGTTAATTCCATTTCTTCTTTCTTGTGTGAAGTGCTGGTTTGGGAGACTGTGATTCGATGCACTTGTTTAGTTCTTCGGGTTGCAGAGGGTGATCCCGCGTTTGAGCAGTGATAGATAGTTTAGCATTTGAGGGATTTGATCGGTGTTGTGTACATATTCAGTTTTAATGCATTATTGAATGGTGTCAAGTCAAAGTAGTTTAATTCAAGCTCTATTCAGCCTCTTCGTGGATATGACCTGTTCTCACCACTGTATGAGTTCATATTTGTTATTTTAATTTTGTGAGACAGTTTAAGGAAGTGCGCATATTGATTTGTGCGAGGACTCCGGACAACGAAAATGCACAGTCAATAATGTCGCGCGTTCATTACCACTTTCCAATTTCAGCTTATTTATGGTTACAAATTTCCATGCATTTTCTTGCTTCATTTGATTTTTTGGGCCATATGTGGTTCATTGGCCCAATTAAGATATTGGTCATTAACATATAATGTTGGAAGTCCTTCCAACACTTTTTATTAAATTTTTGGTTGCATCGTATTTCCGTGTTAACGGTTTCTGACTTGTTTTCCTAATTTAGATAATCAGTCACCATAACTCTTAAACCTAGCCCAAATAATTTTTATTGACCCTAATTTCTTGATGGGTCATTATAGGATATTTATTTGAAGTCCTTATATTTTTATTTAATTTTCTGACTCATCCAAGTACATGTGGTAATGATTTTTTGACGTATTCATGAATTACAATAATAAGTCGCAATACAATTTAAACTTGGCTAATCCGATTTTTCTTGGCACAAATTTCTTTGTGGAACATTTAAGAATAATATGTGGGGTTGAATTATAATTTTTACAGAATTTTCCGATGTGTTTTAGCACATACGATAATGATACGTATGTTTTAAATACTCCGATAATATGGAAATTACTTATTTCCATTTATTTGAATTTTTATATAGTTAAAATTTCTGGGGTGCTACAAATCTACCATTAGGACTCTTAAACCTATCCTAGTGCAAGTCTACTACCTAGTTACGACTTGGGTGAGATTCAGGCCTCTTAGGGGTCTATAAATAGGGGTGCCAGGCTTATTTCGCAGCACATCTTCTCTCTCCTCCTTTCTCTTGCTTTTCTCTCTTCTAGTTATGAAGAGGTTTTCTCTTCCCTCCATGCTGGCCCTCAACCCTATGGGGGGCCCAAGGCTGCCAGGGAGTCCCATGCAGAGCTGTAACACCTCTCTTCCGTGCCCGGTCACATCAGTGCAAGGCCGGATTTCCAAGTAGTGGCTTTCTCTCTCTTCTAGTTCTTCTTCTAATCTCCCCTCTGCTCTATTCTCTTCCAGCTCCTGTCGGGCCACAGGAGGTTTTCCAAGGTCCCGTGGCTCGAGCCTATGGTACAGATGCTCCCCGTGGCGTCCACTCATCAGCTGCGAGAGTAAGGGCTTACCACAATTCTCATGCTGGCCAAGAATTACCACAAGGTAGTGCACGTGTGGGACAGCCTCACCGCACTGGCGGAGTTGTGGCACCCACAGACACATACATTCATCTTCTCGGCGTTCGAGGCGACCATACTGCTGGAGGAGCTGGAGCTCATGCTAGGGCTCCCGAAGGATAAGAAAGGATAGGAGTACACCATCGCCCATACCGTGGCATCCATCGACTCGTGGGGCATACTCCGGGAGATCACCACCAAGCACGGACCTATACACGATGACTAGCCGGACACACATCCACCTTCTCCTGATCTCTCAGTGGATCATCTCCCAGTGCAAGTGCAAGACCGGGACCACCTTGCCATAGCCAAGGCCACCGCCATCTGCATCTGTAGCATGATACTCTTTCCAGCAGAGGACAATCCCCTTTCCGTTCCCAACTTGAGCATCATCAGTTGCATATGGGAAGGTATGTCCATCTCCCAGGCTGTTCTTGGATACCTTTACACTGGACTTTCCACTGCAGCCATAGCGGCCCTTTCTACGCTCAGTCATCGCTCTCGAGTGCTGGATGGGCATGCACATCCAGTTCTAGGTGATAGATGACCCCTCTACTCAGTGCAAGAGCTGTTGCACCATCCTCTGGCTTTCATCGGTGCTCCTCTCTACATGAGCCACAAGCATGGTGCAAAACCATGTTAATCAAGCGGCTGAAAGAGTGGTAGATCACTTCAAAACCATGACCGAGGAGAAGTTCGAGATGCGCCCGTGCTTCCTCCATAACAAGATGATTTGCCTACCTCAGCGCATCGGCCTGGCACTGCAGCTCATAGGCGATGAAGGACTGGTTTCTCTAAACCCTGACCACTGCTACCTACACTGTGGAGCTATACGCACAGTGGTACCGCCTCTCTCTCACTACCCGCCCATCCAAGTGCGGAAAAGGGATGACGAGCAAGATGAATGGGACGTGAGGAGTTCCATTGTCCACTGGGAGGGGTGCGCTAAGAGTCTCATTCAGGCGGAAGTGGTGGAGGACAAGGACGTGACACGAGAGTACTACCTGGCTTTGAAGAGAATCCGGCCCATCATAGCCGGAGGATCCGAGGCGGCACCAGGCATTTGAGAGTGATAGAGAGATGTAGGCATTGTTATCAGATGGTAGTTAGGATTGAAAACATGATTTGATTGATTGTAGGAAGGATTAGGACTTGTAATTGATGGTTTGAATCAATAAAATTAAGGTTTTATTCAGTTTGCGCAATGCTCTGTTGATGTAGCGACCACTATAGACGGCGCCTAAGAGTCACGACGACGCTACTGGCTGTGACATGGTAGCGACCTACCTAGCCGTCGCGACAAGAAAGTGACGTCCGAAGGCGTCGCGACAAGAACTGGCGATTCAAAAATGCAGCAGACCCTTCTCCTTCCCCCTCTTATGCGTTCAAACCTTACGGAAACCCAACATCGGCGACTCGACTCTGGCTACCCTCACTCTCTCTCTTTCTCATATCCTCACTCTCCCTCTCTTCCTCTCTCTCCCTTCGGTGACAATAGAAGGGGGTGAAGCGGCGGAGTGGTGGTGGTAAAGGGAAGAAGGCAAAGGCGAGGAGAACCTCTCGGAGGCGTGAGGCGATGCCTCCGGCAACAGAGGAGGCGCCAAATGTTGAGATGGCAGAAGAAGAGGCGCCCCCTCGTGGACCTAGAAGTGGCGGTGATGGCACGAGAAGCCGCCATCAAAATGGTAGGCCCCCAAACCCTAAACCCTTAATTTGATGATGTGTGTGTGATGGGGAAGCCCCAAAGAGGGCCAATGTAGAGCATGATGCCCAGAGAAATGGCCACCAAACAACGGAAGCGTCGGTCGGTCCGCGTCTGAGAACGCGATGGCTCACCCCATCGCACATCATCTGTCGTGATGGTGTCAGAGGCCGCGACATTGTCACGTCGGGCATGGGCCGTCGCGATAAGGTCGCGGTCACTAGGAGGGTCGTGACCAAGTCGCGGCGCCTCGCCACGTGGTCGCGGCCTAGCTAGCTGGCGCGACATCAGCCGAGCAACTAAACGGGGCGTACTTGAACTAACTTATTGACCGATTTGTGCTTGCAGGGTAAGATGAGGGCCCATGTTTCATGGCTATTGGTGTTAGCAGTTTTCCTGGCCTTCTCCAGGTTTTAGAGAGAGAGGATTGATGAGATGGGGTTCGGGGAGATTTTGCGTATGGAGAGGATGAGGGCGAATGCCCCTCTCACTCAGTCCTTGTGCTGTAGGTGGGATGCGGAGGCGACTGCCTTCGTGTTCCCATGGGGACATATGATCCCCAGCCAGGAGGACATGAGTAGGATCACGGGCTTGAGGTTATATGGTCGTCCAGTGAGTGGTCACACCTACCCATGCTACAGAGAGCTAGCCCATAGACTGTTAGGCTTGACAGTAGGACAGAGGTCTTCCCTCCTTTCTAGGGTTAAGCTGTAGGAGAGTCTGGGGCTTTTTCAGATGGGTAGAGATGTGGCTGAGATGGTGGATGAGCAGCTACAACGGTTGATCAAGGGGTGCAGGGAGGTGCTAGCTGATGAGCCAGGAGTTGAGAAGACTTGGACCTGTGTCGCTTCCTCATCTTCTTCCTTGGTAGACTCTTGTTTACTGCGAGGGTGACCCAGTCCACTGTCGGTTTTGCCATTGCCAGAGGACCTGAGCCAGGTGGGGAGCTATGCATGGGGAGCGCATCCTGGCGCATCAGTTCGACAATCTGGCTCCTCCGATCAAGGATTCTACCCCTTCCTTCACGTACACGCTTCTTTCTACGCCCATTTACTTAAATGCTCATTATATTGCACCTGTGATCTGATAGTATTTGCATTCTTGCAGGTGGACCTACCTTCACCTCCCTAGCCTGAGGAGGGGGACTCAGGAGCGACCGGGCCTCGTGCCCGTAGCTAGCGCTGGGTGTCGTGTCACGACACACACCCCCTGGAGGATCAACTGACGTCCATCCAGGATGCAATTGACATCTACCCTCAGCTGGATGTAAGTGTTCTAACCCCTCTCTAAATTTAACTTGATTTGAATTGATGGCTTGACTACTGATCAGATGTGCTTTGATGTGCAAGTGGTATGACAGCCATATCTAGAGGAGGTGGACGAGGGACAGCCCTGGTTGGGGCCAGCCCGCCCCTACTTCAGTAGGACGGTGTGGGTGCATGCTCTCAACCTGGAGCTACTCTCCACCTGTATCTGACTTAGAGGTCCCTTGGCCTCCGTCATAGTGCAGTGGAGTTCCCCAGCCGAGGTCGGACCCTAGGTCTGGCTGGAGTTTTCGGGGACTCCACGACACTACGGACTGGAGTGAGCGGGTCCGTGAGCAGATAGCAGACTGGGAGCACAGTGGCCGACGGGTTTGGTTAGACGCTGAGTCCGATGACGCGTACAGGCAGGCATTCGCCTTAAAGTACAGGGCGAGGGTCTACAGGGGTGCGAAGCGACAGGTAACATTCTAAACCCAGACCTTTTGAATTCTTCTAATTGGATTGAGCTGACAGATTTTGATGATTTGCAGGTAGACGTCGCCAGGGAGATTGCCTCGCTTCGGCCCTGCTGCATTCAGCGGTGCAGGACCGGGAGGCAGCTCGAAGAGAGGTAGAGTAGTTGCTAAGTATTTACTCAGACTTCAGTAACTCACCAATTTTCTATAGAAGATTGGGAAACTGACAAGGCTGTATGTGCAGCGTGCAGAGCTGGCGAGTGTGAGGAGGCACAGGCTGTTGCATCCTCATCCAGGGCAGCAGCAGATGCTCCTTAGTAGGATTTAGAGACTGACTGGCGGTGCAGTGAGGAGGGCTGAGGGAGGCACAGGCAGAGCTAGCAAAGATGGTAAGTGTGACAATGATTTGAATCGAATTGATTTATACGTGGCACTGACATGCTTCTCACAGGTGACAGAGGGAGACCGCCCCCAGTCAGGTGACCTACTGGCAGGAGTAGGCTGATGCAGTGGCAGCATCAGTCGCACAGTGGCGACTCCAGGCGGAGACGGTGAAAGCAGAAGTGGGTCGACTGTGCACACAGGCGGAGGAGATGACGAGGGAGTTGGCGATGTTGCGCACGCAGGGGCCAGCAGCAGATCAAGTGGAGTTGACCCGACTGCGCTCTGAGCTGTTTGCGCAACAGACCCTAGATTGGGAGCTTCGGGGCATAGTGACGGCCATAGGCCAGTTCCGGAGCAGGAGCAGGAGTAGGAGTGGGGTGAGTGGGGCCAGTGGTGCCTTCGTCGGGCAGTTTTTAGCTGGTTCTCCAGTCGCCAGAGGAACAAGGAGGAGAAGGGACGCCTAGAAGGAGAGGCGAGTGCTCGAAGTGCTAGGGGTGGCGGTGAAATGCCACCCCCACCGAACAAGCAGGAGAGAGAGAAATTAAGTACCGTGTTGCGCTTGTTCTAGAGATCCCTACCCCTGCACACTTAGCAAAACATGTTAGATCTGCTCTTTGGCTCAGCCCCTTGCATTAAACAGGGAATGAGTTTAACTTTATAATACTCAAGGGGCTGAGCCTTATTTAAATAGGTGAAAGTAAATGAAATAATGTATACTAAAAGAAAACGATATGTACATCTATTTTTATTTTTTTGGATTTTGAGAATTTCTGATTTTTTTTATTTTCAAATTTTCGAATTTTTTGGATTTTGAGATTTTTTAATTTTTGGATTTCAGAGATTTTCTATTTTTTTGGATTTTCTGGGATTTTCTATTTTTTTTGGATTTTCTGGGATTTCCTATAGCGACACCTTCTGCACTTGAGAGAACAGCTAGGATTTTCACCTTCCATCATACGGTTGTCAAAACATCTTCTAGGTACAATGTGCATTAATTCTTGGCTTCCCTAAGGGTGAGTGCCCCTGGTCGCCAGTGTTCCTTCACAGACTAGGTGCGGGTAGTTCTGATCATTAGGGGGAGGAAGATTTAAGGGGATAAGACTTGGCGTAGGTTCTTGGGATGCTGACTTGTTTGACTCGCAAGGGTGCATCATACATGGATTCCGTCTGTTGTCCAGAGACTTTATGGTCATTGCTTTTAATTTGGGGCATGCGTACGACCAGGCTCAAGGGCGTCCTACAGGGAACTGTACTGCCACTCTTTTCCATGCCCCTATTCTTGTTTTTCTTCTTTCGCTCATTTGTTGTTCTTTTTGTTATTTCTTTCTTTTGAACTGAATGTCCCTCTTTGAGACTTCATTCGTACATGGTCTACACCCTCACTCGTCTACAAGTCAACATCCTTTTGCCCCTAGACCTCTTCCAATTAAGAGGAGAAAGACATTCACTCCCCTACACTACGGCTAAGCCGGAACACTTTTGACTAAGGGGAATTCACCACATGTCTCTGTGTTGTGTGTGTTGACTGAACCTAGAAATTGTCTGATAGCAATACAAATGGGTGTGAAACTCACAGCTGTTAATATTCTTTTGCAAAAAAGGTGTCGCTGTTGAAAATCTTTTATTAAGGGTAGAATCGTTTAAGGTACAACACATTCCACGGGTGTGAGAGCTCCTCACCATCGGCATTGACTAGCCTATATGCATTCCCAGGGTACACTTCTTTGACGACATACGGCCCTTCCCAATTTGCTTGCAATTTTGACATAGGACCTCCAGGTTTTATGAAAATTCATTTCAAGACCATGTCTCCTTCTTGGAATTTGTGTTCAATCACTTTCTTTTGAAAAGATCTTGAGAGTCTATTTTGATATGAAAGCACATGATCAGCCGCGGCTGGACGCCGTTCGTCTAAGAGTTCCAGCTGAGTAAGTAACGCCTCTCGGTGTTCGTCGAGGTTAAGTTCCTTGTCTAGTTGTACCTTTAGCGAAGGAATTAGGATCTTATGTGGGCATACCGCCTCCATCCAATAAGTAAGTGAGAAGGGAGTTTGCCCAGTGGGCATGCGGACAGAGGTGCGATAAGCCCATAAAGCCTCAATCAGTTTCTCAGGCCAATCAACGAATTTATGAGACTAACAAGTTTTCTTTAAAACTTTCAAAAGTGTTTTGTTTGTGGCTTTGGCTTGACCGTTGCCCTGTGGATAGTATGGAGACGAGTAATGCAGAGAAATGTTGAATTTCTTACACAGGTCTTAAAGCACTTGAGAAATGAACTGGGGTCCGTTGTCGATGACGATGCCGCTTGGCACTCCAAACAGCGAGATGATATTCTTCATGATGAACTTGTACACGGTTGAACCTTTGATTTCTGCAAACGCTTCTGCTTCGGCCCACTTGGTAAAGTACTCAGTAGCAGTAAGAATGAAATATTTCTGTTTAACTTGAGCATGAGGATCACCGAGAGGTCCAATGATATTGAAGGCCCACATGGAGAATGGCCAAGGGGAAGACAGTGTATGCAAAGAGGAGGATGGAGCATGGATCTTATCGGCATGAAGCAGACACTTAATGCACCTACGGACGTAGATGGCGCAGTCTTCTTCTAGGATCGGCCATAAATAGCCTTGCCTAAGGATTTTCTTAGCTAGCATCTGGCTATTCACATGCCCTCCACACTCACTAGAGTGGGCTCCTTCTACTACCTTCCAGGCTTCTTCGTCCGAAAAAACATCTGAGGAGCATTCCATTTAGAGCGCATATGTACAATACTTCTCCTATAATGTTGTACCTTGAGCAACCCTACGGATGGCTCTTCGGTCCTCAGCCTTAGCTTCTTCTAGGAAAGTACCATCCTTGCAATATTGTTCGATTTCATGGTACCATGGTCTTTCTTCCTCCATCATTTCTCCTAACTCCACAAGCATTATTTCCTTCGCTTCTCTTCTCTCTGCCTTCAAAACTAAGGAGCTCCTGAGGTTATTAAACCAAGGATCCTTAGTGGACGGTGCTTCTAACCTCTGGACAATGATAGTCTCAGCGCTGCGGCTGAGAGGGAAGGAGAGAGATGAGGCCAAAGATGCCAAGGCATCGGCCAGAATATTCTGAGAGCGAGATGTATGAATGTAGATGAGTTTGCAGAATTGCTTGGCTAGGAAAGTGACCAGATCCTGATAGGGCTTGAGTTTGGGGTCACGAGTGTAGTAGGTAGAAAGGACCTACCGAAGGACGAGTTGAGAATTTCCTATGATCTTGAGAAGACGCGCGCCTAAGAGAAAAGCAAGCTTTAGACCGGCTAGGAGAGCCTCATACTCGGAGACATTGTTGGTGGCAGGAACTGTAGCTGATAAGCCAGTGGAATGGTGATCCCTTCTGGGGTGAGCAAGAAAACACCTATGCCCCGACCCCTAGAATTGAGAGCTCCATCGAAATGGAGTGACCAGAAGGGATCGTGAGAGATGAGTGACAAGTTTTCATCAGGGAATTCTTCTTGAACAGTGTCACTATGAGGAAGAGGAAGGTGAGCAAGATGCTCAGCAATGTCATACCCTTTTATAGCCTTCTGGACTATAAAGGTGATATCGAATTGAGATAAGAAGCTTTGCCATCGTGCCAATCTGTCTGCGAGGATTGGCTTCTCTAGGAGATACCTGATAGGGTCCATTCTAGAAATCAAGCTCACATGATGGGCTAGAAAGTAGTGCTTCAATTTCTGCACTACCCACACTAGCGCTGCACAAGTTTTTCCATTGTGGTGAGCTTGAGCTTGGAGGGATTGAAGAGCCTAGATAGCTAATAGACTACCGTTTCTTTGCAAGAATCATCATGTTGAGCAAGGACAGCTCCTAGGGAGTCCTCGATAGTTGACAGATAAAGGATAAGGGGTTTTCTGGGGACAGACGCCTGCAACATGGGCAGATTCATTAAATAACTTTGAGCTCATCAAAGGCTTCTTGGCACTTACTGTTCCATTCAAATTTGGCTCCTCCTTTCAACAGTTCATAGAAAGGACGACATCTTTGAGAATGCTGAGATATGAATCTCCTTATGAACTGTAGTCGATCAATCAAACCTCGAAGTTCATATATATTCTTAGGAGGAGGCATCTCATTTATTGCCTTGGCCTTGTTCGGGTCTATTTGAATCCCCCGCTTGCTGACTATGAAACCTAGTAGCTTGCCTGAGGAAACCATAAATACACACTTCTTTGGATTCATCATTAATTGGTACTCTTGTGTACGACGAAACACTTTGGCAAGAACGGAGGAGTGTTCACTTTGGGTCCGAGACTTCACCACAATATCATCCACGTAAACCTCAACATCGATATGAATCATATCGTGGAAGATAGCTAACATTGCCCTTTGATAAGTAGTAATAAGTTCCCCAGGGTGTGGTGAATGAGGTTTTCTCTTGATCCTCCGGGGCTAGATGGATTTGATTGTAGCCTGAGTAACCATCCATGAATGAGAGGGTCTCGTACCCAGCGGTGTTATCAATTGGAACATCCAAATGAGGTAATGGGAAATCATCCTTTGGACATGCCTTATTTAAGTCCCGGAAGTCTATGCAGATTCGCACACTTTCGTCCCTTTTCATTACCGGGACTATATTAGCCACCCACACGGATGAACTTAGCTTTGTGTAGTTTATCAATCTCCTCCTTCATTTTCAAAGCAACATGAGTGAGAAAACGCCTTAATTTTTGTTTAACGGCTATTGCCTCTGGCTTCAAGATCAGCCTATGTTCCACTAACTTAGGGTCAATGTCGAGCATCTCATCGTATCACTAGGCAAAAGAATCATTGTACTCCATTAACATCTCTATGAGCGATTCTTCTTCTTCAGGAGGGAGATTGGAAGCTATAGTCAAGAGCCTAAGTTCTTCTTATGTCCCAATGTTTACCTCCTTAGTGGGTTCGTCCACTGCCGATGTAGGTTCATCAAATCTCCTCATGCTACTTGCATACATCTTGGAAGTGTCCTCTAATTCATCGTCTTCTTCATTTACTGGGTCGTCCTCAGTCAAGATTTCATATACCCCAAATCTGTCATCTAGCCCCTCCTCTTCGTGGTGAGCTTCTATGTTCAGAATGACAGCTTCTTGGGCGAACTCTTCGATAGCTAGAAGAGCGCCACACCTTTGCACCAGATCTATCAAATATCTACGGGGGATGCTATTACCCTTACTCTTCCTAGACAGGGATGGGGACTTGCTACATTCTACCCTTGACCCTAAACTAGGACTAGTATTTATAGAGAACTCTGGAGAGGTATCCAGATGCTTATTGGAAGGGAAAGGAATAGGTGCGGCGGAACGGCAGGGATCCTCCGATGTGTCTGGAGGTAGAGGCAAGCCACCCGAGCTCAGGGTGCCTGCAGAGGAGTTGGGATGCAGGGGAACAGAAGGCCCCTCACCCAAATCGCCCAGCATGACCATAATGGTCGAGGGGCGAGGATCGCAGCTTCAGCAGGAGAAGGAAAGCAAGGCGGGGATCGCCGCCGAGGAAGGAGGAGAGCCGGAATGCTGGGGATTGCCGTCAAAAGCAAGGGAAATGTGAGGATGGGGATCGCCGTTCGAGAGTTGAGAGCAAGGAGTGACAGGGATCACCATCAGGAGTGGAGAACACGAGGACGGGGATCTTTGTCCGAGAGTTAAGAGCAAGGAATGACGGGGATCACCGTCAGGAGCGGGGAATGCGAGGACGGGGATCGCCGTCCGAGTGTTGAGGTCAAGGAGTGACGATGATCGCTGTCAGGAGCAGGGATTGCAGAGGGAAAGGAGACGAGAGATTAGTGCTTGGAGGGGAAAGACAGGGATCGCCGTCTGAGGAAGAGGAAAGGAAAGACGGGGATCGTCATCCAAAGAAAGGGGAGGAAAGAGGAGAACGCATTCACTTTTCATCAAATTTTCTCTTTTTTTTTGTTTTTTTTTTGAATAAAACACAACATACTAAATTAAGAAAGGATGCTAACTAACCTACATGTGAAGGCATCGGGAGATGGAGAGAACTGAGCCATTAAAGGAAAGAGCGAAATGGGGCGAAGAGTTGGTTAACGCTTCGAGAGCGTCAGGGGGGAATTGGAGAATAAGAGGCAGAGAGAGAGGGATGAAGGCGAATTTAGAAATAAGGATGGAAAACACATGATGATTAGAAGGCTGGGAATGCCCTGGCCAGAACTCCTCTACCAAGCTGATGGGATTCAAAACATCAAAATCCTCACCATGCCCAAGCAACTGTCGCTTGGAGGTGGTTGCAGATGCAAACTGTGCTGACTCTACCGCTGATGGGAGCTGTGTGACACTATCCTCTCTGAACAAGAGACTAATTGCTAATATTAGGTCTTCTAGGTCTGACCCCTCTGCCTCTGCCTCTTCAGCTTTTTCTTTTTACCGGGCCGCTAGGCCTCCAGAACTTGATATGCGGACGTTGGTGTTGCTTCTATGACAGTGTTGTACCCAGGCTGTATAGGTCCTTTGACAAAATGATCATATAGTATCCAGGAAAGAGGCTCTTGGTCTGACTTTAAGGTAGATGAGTATGCAGCCCACTCCATGTATCCTAGGCCCCACCTTGTGATTTGCTTCGAATTAGCGATGACCTGAGTTCGCCCCTGGAAGTGGGCCCCAAGACCTTTCCCGGGCTGATAACCAATCTTAAACATGATGTTCCAGCCCTTAGTGTCTGACGGGATACCCTTCTTGATGGCAGCCAATGATGGGGACATCGTCTGGTGCTGCGAGGAAAAGGTGTAAGCCCATGGATAATTCACATCAAGTACAGAAATAATGGGCTGATTGGATGGCCAGACCACCGGCATGATTTTCTCAATAGCCTCCACTATATGAGTAGTTGCTGCACTTTTGACCTTGACTATGCACCATTGGAATGGAAACTTTTGAAAATGGTGAGCCGTGGAGGGGACTGCCCCTAATGCTTCAATCCACGGGCCACTCAGGATAGCTTTGAAGGTCGGGTCAATATCAAGCACATAAAAATCCATAGTCATGACGAGCGGGCCCAACTCCGCCTGCAAGGAGACGACACCATGGCAGGCATGCATGGAATTGTCATAAGCCACTATGGTGGTAGGGGTGGGCTGTAAACGGCGCTTGGAGATGTTGCAAGACCGCAGAGTGCTTAGAGGGCACACATTTATGGAAGCTCCGGTATCAACCAGGGCGGCATCGATGACTACTTTGTTTATTGTGAGAGTTACATGTAAGGGCATCTTTCTGGCCTCAGGGGGAGCTAATTCACCATCTGTGAAAGTAATTGTTGGCCCTTTGTTAACAATGGAGATAACATATGGGAGATTGTTCGGGTTCATATCTTCATTTACCATGACCCTTTGCAGAAAGGCCCTCAAGGCATCTTGATGGGTCTGTGACCTCTTGATTAACTCAAGGATGGATATCTTTGCTGGAGTCTGGTCCAGGTGCTTCATAATATCATATTGGGTCCCCGGGACCAGATCTATCTCCTCGATGTCTTGCTACTGCTGTAGATTGTTGTTGTTTGAAGGTTGGGTCGGCTGACCCGACAAAGACACGGATGCATTTGGATACATCTGGTGGAACATGCGCCTGCTCTGTAGGGCGAGGTTGTGGTGAAGTGGGGGTGGAGTGGTGTCAATGATGGAGGGGTTGGCTAATATGGGTGCAGGCACAGGGGGGAATGTGATGTTAAGGGGTGATGGAGCGACGGGTGGCATGATGGGGGTGTCGTAGAGTGACGAGGTAATGGCGGCAATGGTGGGTGTGGTGGAGGTAGGAGTGTTGTGGGAGATAGCCAGAAGTTGGCCTACTTCATGCTCATCGTTGTAGGCCCACGTAGTTGCTGCTGGTGGATGGTGGATGACAGGGTTAACTTGAGCGGGTGGAGGAGGTGGTGGAGCAGGCTGAGGGTTCAGAGCGGGCTGATGCTGCGGCATGGGATTGCAAATTATGCCTAGATCATTTTCCAGTGGCTGTGGTTGCTGTGGCTGTTGTTGTTGTTGGTATTGCTGCTGGAGTGGCTGATGGAATTGTTGTTGTTGGTGTGGCTGCTGTCACCTTTGTTGCTGTTACTGCTGGCTCTGACCTTGTTGATCCCTCAATGTTTGAATTAACCTCTTCATCTCGGCCCAATCAATTTGATTTTGTTCGTGAAGATCATATATGATGTCCCGAAATTTGAAGCAGTCTGACACATTGTGCCCAGGGTGTCGGTGGTACACACAATACATTGTTTGGTCTGCTGCCATGTTCCAGTTTTGCTTCTCGGGCGGGAGCCTAAGGGCATTTAGAAACATGTGGGCCGCAAAGATGTCGGCTAGGCTTTATGGAAGAGGAGGGTATTGCGCCCTCTTAGGCCCATTGGGCTTTCGAGGAGCATAGCCATTTTGGGGTGGAGGGACCTGATTGTATTGGCGCTGGTCTTGTTGGGTATTCTGGGTTTGAGGAGGTGGTTGCCTATTGTTCCAGGGCTGTTGCGGTTGTTGGGTATAGGGAGACCTACCTACCGAACCTTGAGGATTGTTGACTACACTTACCTGCTCATTAGTTTGGACTCCTTCAGTGACGGGACCTTGAGGTTTCTTAGGATAGCGGGACTTAGGGGTCTTAAACATAGAGTGGATGGGTTAATCCTTAAGCTGGGTATGGATGAAACGGGCTTGGCTATACAGCTGGTGCATGGAGGTGATGTCGTTTATAGCTAAGATGGCACAGTAGGTGGGTGTGGCATTGGCAATTATTAACTTAACTTTCTCCTCCTCAGGCATTGGGCAGCAGACCGTTGAATCTAGGGCACACGACCTATCAGCATAAACTGTAAACTCCTCATCGGGCTTCATCTTTTCAGCCACTAGATCAACAAAAGAATACTCGAGTCCGACCCGATCCTGAAACTGCTGTGAGAACCTTTCTTGAACAATATGAAAATCGTTGGCCTCCTCGGGGGCAAAAAGTAGAACCACTCGAGGGCCGCTCCATCCAATGACTTGCGAAACAAGTACGCCATGAGATGGCGGTCGTACTTGTGCGGGGCTGATTCATATACAAAATCTTTCAAATGCACATAAGGGTCACCTACCCCTGAATATCGTCGGTAGATAGGGAGTTCCGACTGGGGTGGGACCCGGAGGTGTTGGAAGGAAGGAAGGGGAATATCAGCTGCCTTCCCCGGATCCAATTGTCTCTGGAGGTCATGGAGCTCCCTCTTCATTGATGTCCACTCCGCGAGGAAGTCGAAAGGGGACGTGGCGTGGTGAGTGGGAATGAGGGAGCGTGATTGCTCTAAGGAGTAGGTCCTCTCGCGGGGAAGGGGAGCCGGTTCGGCTTGATAAAATGAGGGAACTGGATGGGATTTACGGCCGAACCTCCTGCATTGGCATGTAGCTGGGCTCAGAAAAGTGGATGGCCCGCGGACGAAGGGGAGTAGGATCCGCCACAGAGGATTGGACATGTGGTGCAGAGATAGCAGGGGCAGAGGAGGCTGCCTGCTGTGCCGAATGATGGGATGGTGGGGATAAGGGATGCTTGCCCTTGGCACCGGCCAGAAACTCCTGGACCTGTTCCGAGCTTAAATGCAGGAGGATATGGCTGAATTGGGTATGCGGGTCATCCGCCCCAAAAGGAGAAGGGGGGCGGGACCGACCATCAACAAGAGTTGGGGGCTGAATGTGGCCGGAGAGGGTGGCCGTAGAGGGTTGTGCCACATCCTCGAGGAGCCCAATGGGCAAGGTGTCGTCGGCAAGACACAAAAGTGGTCCATACCAAACAAGGGATTGTGATATAATACAAGGGTAGGAGGGGACTAACTCGAACGGCCCAAACAATGACGCATACACCACCCCTAAACAATTATGGGAGATGACACAACGACCCAACAACCCCTAGACTCTAACACAACAAGAAAGGACTATGAGATGAGAAGGGGTGTAGCACACAAGCACTCAAGTTGTCATGATTATGATCAAGCTTTTAAGGTTCTCATTTGACCATTAATGAGTTGATTAATGAAATTACACTCGGCCAATAGGGACCCTAATTAGGTATGAACTCAAGTACTCCGGTGAAGCTAATGGGGACACACAAATCACACAGAAGATGGTCTGAACTAGGGAGCAATGGGTACAACCAGCCCGGCGAACCGCAACGTGCGTATGGCCACGGGGACTTACGGAGGTCCTCGGTAGGCGGCCCTAGTCAGCCCACGAGCGTTGGCAGGTGAGACGGTCTGCTCTACCAAGGGGGAACACCTAAACTGCACGGAACAATAGTGTATGGATGATCCTATGTGCATCGAGGTGCATGCAAAGTCTAACCTATACTAATAAACAGTGACTGTAAGGTCTCTGCTGACGTTGCGACGACCAAGTTCGTCACGACCTTATCGCAACCGGAAACACTGGTGCGATAACAATTGAGTGCAGAAACCTAGAACCACACGCAAACAAGTGGAAAACATACTATCCTAGGACGCAATACAATCATGGAACAATCTAAAAAAAACACAGTAAGACTCAATCAACACATAGAAACTGATACATGGATCAAAAGCAGTAACAAACAACGTGTACGTGAAGACGCGACATCCACATCCGACGCGACCAAGTCGCAACCATACGATCCTCCGCGATAAGATCCGAAATCAAACAGTAAAAGTAAAAGGAAAGCCCGAACCCTAGCAGGATTTTAACAGACATAAACGGGATTATACATGGTATAAGAGCATTACGAAGACATGGATGGACCAACAGTGAAGGAACAGTGCATGGGTAGGGGATAGGACACGTACCTGTCTTCGCGTCCGCCCTTGTGGACGTGATTATATCGCGTCGGCACAATGCTCTGCATTCACAACAGAGCGCAGAAACACAGGAAACAAACTCAGAAATACCTAACAGGGCTCTATAAAGCAATAAAACAAATGATCATGGCAGGCAGGCAAGCAAGGAATCCACGAGGGTAGCACTGAAGGTCCCACCGTGATCGCCAAAAGGTGTAATCATGGGGTTGTGCACCCCCTCGAAACACACAACACGAATTATAAAGATTAAAATTAAGGAGCATGGAAGTATGGAGGAATGTGATCGCCACCTAGATAGTTGCCAGAATAAAGAAATAGATAGGCTAACTACGCTAGGAAAAGGAAACGATAATAGGGGGCTTACTAAGATCGCGATGGATCACCCCGTCGTGATGGGACAAGAGCTCCTCATGGACCTTTGCTTTAGATACCTGCCAAGATGGAGAAACAACATAATAACTCTGTTAGACCATGTTTAAGTTTAATATCTATTCAAAAATGAAGTAAAGAAGGTGAGCATGGAGGGAACAGACCTGGGGTGGTTTTTAAACCCCCTTGGGAATATAAAAATGAAGGAAGAGGGAGAAATGCACCCTATCTAAAGAAAGCAATAAAATGCATGAGGAATAAGGAAGGAGTGGAGAGGGAAGAAAGAGCCCCAAAGGGGCGACTCCCTGGCTTCAGATGACATCTTTGGGTTCTATAGAAGCTGTGGAAGAGGTGGAAGTCGCCCTCCTCAAGCTCTAATCTCCAAGGATGATGAAATAAGCATGGCTTGGTGAAGATAATAGTGGGAAATGGGGGAGGAAGAGAGGGCCACGAGCTAAGTCCAATGTCTGGCAGGAATTCAGCAGCACTTCGTGGCAAATTCCGGGTTGTCCTTTTCTACAAGAGAAGGAGTGCTTATAAAAGGGAAGAGAGAGAATATCCCATTTTCAAGTGATAATGGTCTAAAATGAGGTGATAATACCATATTAATCCGTGATAAGAGTCCTAAGGAACCCCTAAGGTGACCCACAACCCCAAACCGTGGCTAAGTTGGGAGATTACTTAAGGATGAAGATAAAGGCCATGAGAGGATAAGTAGGAGGTGGTTGCAGAGGCTGTTGCCACGGCTGTAGTCACGACGGATCGTAGGGGCGCGACAAGGATGAATACAACGGCCACACAGGTCGCGACTCTAAAGCCACGTGCATGGACATGCATGGGCTGTCGCGACGCCTATGGGGGGCGCAATAAGCTTAACGCGGCGCTACGACCCATCGCGTTAAGGAAAATCGATTATTCTCAAAATATTGACCAATCACCAAGGAGAATAATTAGACAATTAAGCATAAGGACTCTTCAAAGGATAATTGGACGGGATAATCTAAAAATTAGGCTTTTAATGGGCTCAAATCAGACTAATGATGGGCTCAAGGTGAGTGACCAACTTGGGCTCAATAAGATAACAAGAAATATGGTTCAACTTATGGGACAAAATCGGGTGTCTACAGTGTTGTGACAAAAAATTCACACTCCATAGATATAGGTTTAGTTTCTAGAGTATCAGCAAAGTTCTGAGATATAAATGAATGGGTTGCTCTAGTAACAAATTAAACAAATGCTGGTAAGGAGAAAACTTGTAAGGTACCTTCTACCACACCACCTTCCTCAGCGGGTTCTTCATCATGCAGGGCTTGCAGTCTTCCTTATTTCTTAGGCACATTAGTGCGCCTTTCATGCTCCTTCAGTAGTGGGCACTCGGGAATACGGTGCTTGTGGCTTCCACACCGCAGACATGCACTGACCTTCCTCCAGCACTCGTCAACTGTGTGACCGAGCTTGTCGCAGTGCTTGCAGTTGCTTTTCGCTGGAGTGTTGGGAATATGGATCTTGGGTTTCCTTTCTTGGATGGGCCCTTCCATGATGCTGAAAGGACGCTTCTTGCCATTAGTTGTCTTAGCAGATGTCATGTCGGGTGTCAGTTCCTTCTTTACGAACATCCCCTTGATGCGATCGATGAAGTCCGTAGCATCTTCGAGTAGTTGAGCTTTTTTCACCATCTCGGCATAGGTCTAGATGTCGAGAGGTGCTAGTTGAGTAATGTAATGAGGCTTAAGGCCATTGAGGAAACGCCTAGCCTTCATCTTCTCCATATTCACCAGGTGTTCAGCATATCTTGCCAGTCTTGAAAACTGGGCTTCATAGTCAGCCACAGACAGGCTCCTCTGTTTAAGAGCAGCGAACTTAGCAGCCTTCCTTTCTTGCACGTGCTACGAGAAGTACTTGGAGTTGAATGCCTCTTTGAATTCAGCCCAAGTGAATTGACCATTAGCTCTGGTTGCTTCCACTGACTCCCACCAAGCGCGGGCATCCTTCTCCAGTTGGAAAATAGTTAGTAGCATCTTAACTCTTACTGCACATTGCATGACATGAAAGATCCTTTTCGTCTCCTTTAGCCAGTGGTCGGCCTCATCCGGATCAGTAGAACCACTGATCTTAGGTGGGTTCTGAACGTGCGACATTGTTGACTGTGCATTTTCGTTGTCTAGAGTTCCTCGCACAAGTCAATATGCGCACTTCCTCGAAACTGTCTCACAAAATTAAAACAAAAAAGATGAACTAGCATGGTGGTGAGAACAGGTCATATCCACGGAGAGGCTGAATAGAGCTTGAATTAAACTACTTTGACTTGAAATTTCAAAGCTCCAACAGTAAAATTTGACGTGAATTCACTCAGTTCACTAAGAACCCCAATATGATGAGAACTCTTCAATAACCCATTCAATTGAACACTATAAGATTTAAATTCTCAATGCATTAAAACTAAACTACGAATTCTTAATAAAAGACCAAGCCAAACAACTTGCTAAACCAATAGAAGAAAGGAAGACGTCAACATAGAAGGAATGCAACAACTACTGGATCAAACTCTCCAACACAACCACTCTAATCTCACACAAGAAGGAAGAAAGGGAAATAACAATTACACTAGATCAGATTCCTCTAAACAGAAGAAATGAAAACATTGAATACAGAACAATGGAAAGATCAATTTCCCTTGGAATCCCAGACTCAATACTACTGAATCGAACAAGCACAGGAATGGAACGTAAATGCAATCGCTCTCCAAAAGCAAAAGATCAGAAGAAATGCTCAAATCTTCCGGGTACCCAGAACAAGCCCAATATGGATTCCCTGGGTTACATTGGACCCTTCTCTCCAACGCAAAGAAATGGAAAAAGAACAAGCAGATCAGCAGTGCAGAGGAAGAACCTCCTAATCTCTCTGGATCAAATCCCCACTGAAGAACAGAGCAATCCACAATATTGAACTAATGCAAATACTGAACCAGAGAACAATCCTTGCAGCACGGAAAAGAACTAGAAATCTGAACCTCAAAATTCCAAAAAAATATAGAACCTCCTTGATCTGAACCCCCCATCTGATCCCCTTGCCAACAGCAAGCACAACAGAAGGAAATAAAAACTCAAGAAAATCCCAAATGCTCTCTCAGCAGCCTCACAATCTCTCCCACAAAGCTAGCAGAAAGGAAGAAATTGAAAACTTTTTAATCCGAGACTCCAATCTCTCTAACCAAACCTCGAACCAACCAGTTAATCAGCACAGAAGAAAGAGGAAGGAGAAGCCATGTCTCCCAACCCTGCAATCGAACCAGAACAAGAACAAATCAAATTCCCCAAAACTTCTAAACCCCAACCCCCGATCTGTGGAATTCCACAGACCACCGTCCTCACTAATCCAGAAGAGAGGAATAAAGCCTCCCCAATCCTTCTACAGAACTCCTCAATTCCAGCAGCAAAGAAGAAAGGTAAAATCGCATCCAACTCACAGCAGTAGAATATCCAAAAAAAATGTTGAGCTCTGAAGAAAGAAAATTCTGAAAAAAAAAAATCACCAAACTCCCCTGGAACCATCTGAACAGAAGAACGAGAATTCGAAACCAATGCTCAATTCCTTCCATATAGCAGCAGCAGAACAAAAGTAGAGAAGAGATAAAAAAATAATCCAGAAGCAAAATCCTCCAAACCCTCACAACTCTGCTGAAAAGAAGAAAAATACAAGAAAAATGGCAATTAAAAATCCTAAAAATTTCACCCGGGGCCCTCCCCTAAGAACTGGAAGAACAGAAAAATAAAAGCTAAAAAAATTCTCCAAACCGCTGGCGAAGAGGATCTTGGGGTCTTCTTATAGGCGCCTTGGCTGCCTCTGCACGATCTGGATTTGCACCTCCTTGCCAGTGCACAGCTTCCACCGGGATTGCCACGCCAGCTGCTTCCATTTCCTTTCCCGCCCAGATCTGGCCGCGGCCAGCTCGCCACCTCAGTTGCTCTGCAGCACCAAACCGCCCAGCACACTAGCCTCACATCTGCATCAGATCCGCAGGTGCATGGAACCATCGCACACCGCCTCCATCGCCCTGGCTTGGCCGCCTCCATTGCTGCGCACGACCAGATGCCATCTGCCATAACCGCTTCCACCTGGGCTGCACCCAACAGAACCCGCCGCGCCCCTGCTGGTTCACCTGGGCGCTGGCCGCCCAGCTCCCAACTGCCCTGTGCCCAGCAGCCAGATCCGCTCAGCACTGCCCAGCCTCGACACCGAACCGCCATGCCATCCTCCATCACACCCCATCCGCAGCAGTGCGCCAGCAGGGCTCCTTCTGGAGTCTTCTTCCAGGCGACCTAATAAGAAAAAAAAAAAGATTTAAGTGGAGTGCATGGTAGGGTGGGGTATTTAAAATGATTTTTATTTATTTAATGAAATTAGATGGGGGTATGTGGCATGCTTGTAGTTGGTGTGGTATTTATTCATTTAAAATTTATTTAAAATCTACTTTATTTATAAACTAATATTTGCAAGAATGTTTATAAAATCAAATATTATTTATGTACAAAGATTGTAAAAAAGAAAATTAGTCGAATTATTCAAAATGTATTGAATTTATTTAATGAGAATCTACTATGTTCTACCAAAACTATTATGTTCAAAAATTTATTTACGGATGAAATGAAAATTTAAACTCAAAATGCACATTATTTTCAGATAAAAGATGTCTAAAATTACTATATGTATGAATTTTAACACGAAAATTTTAGTAATTATCAGGTTCAAGCTTCTAAAGTTACGATGCAGCTCGCCTGCACCGCGGTATCCTCCTCCTCCTTGTGCCGCTTGCAGAAGCGCACGAGTGAGTTCTTGAATTGTTTGTTGCATGCCCCTCATCTGAGCACGTTTAGCAGTCATCTTAGTTGCTTAAGTTCCTACAAAAATAACTTGTTGTTATGATATTGATGTGGAATTTAATTTGTGCATGTGTGGGTTCATTTTAGTAGTTGTCCCTGGTTCTAACCACATCTCACATAGGTAGGGTAATTGACTCTAGTCGAGGTTGGTCAACCTAGATCATCCTATACTTAAGAACAACCTAGGCTCTGATACCACAAAAACTATCACGCCTTGACGCGGAATATCGAAACGCGAGGCAGTTTCAAGTAAACGGGTACAGAGCGAGTACTAGACATTAAACCATTGGACAGGAATAAATATTAAAGAAAATGCATCTCATTAATAATTCTTCAAATGTCTAGTTACAACCACTAATATCAGAGCCATTCTATAGGGCCCAATTACATTGAATAAAGCAAAAGACTAAACGTCAACTCTAACATAATACTATGACACTAGGGTACTCTACTTCACTCTTGGTCATTCCTGTCCTCTTGAGTGTAAGTATCTTCCTCGGTCTCACCTGAGAACACATAACTAATAACGCAGGGTGAGCGATAACCCCCAGTAGGACTTAATTCTCATGATCAAGCATGCTTTAAATGATTAATGTATTAAAAAGTCAGGGTAACTAATGATAAGCGAGAGAGTCAAGTAACGTAAGAGATGGCACAGTAGCAAGAGATTGAAATAGCACAGGATTCCAAATATAGCACAAGCGTCGAGTATAGCACAAAGAGCAGGATGGCCATAGCACAAATAGCACAAAGTATAGCAATAGCACAACAAGTATAGTATAGCACTTTGATTGTCATTTAGATAGTCGAGATAGATAGTGTAGACGGCATTTTTCGTTTCCCTTTTAGGGGGTTACCGAAGAACAGTCCACAAAGAGGGGGATTTGGGGTGAGATGGATCGTGATCGCCAGGCACGCGAGGGTGCCGAATAGAGGTGCACGACGAGGGGCGTGGGTGGTAGAAGTGATCGCGGATGTTACCTTTTGGAGCATGGGGAGGTTGCGTGTGGGATGTGAGTCCTTTCTTCCTCTACGAGCATAGCCGGCTGTGGTAGAGGGCATTTTCCTCATTTGATTACCCTGACAAAGAAAAGGACAAAGTAGAGAAAAGGGGATTAGCCACATGTGTAGTACAAAATTCTAAAAATAAAGAATAAATGGAATGAAGGGCATGGGGAACGACTTACCGTGTGGTGGCTTTTAAACCCCAAAAATTTAGGGGTGTGTGTATGCATGAATGTGTGTGTGTATGAAAAAGGAGTATAGGGGCCGCATGGGGCCTGGAGGAGGTAAATGAAAAGAGCCACATGGGGCCCAGAGGAGATGAAATGTAAATTAAAAAGGAGGAAGGGGAGGGGGTACTTTCCCAAACGGTAGATGGCGTGGTGGCGCTGCCGGTTGCACGGAGGAAGAAGGGGAAGACGCTTCCGCCTCGGTCCGCTCCGGTCCACATGGAGGAAGATGACGGGGATGCCGGATCTAAACTCTGAGGAACGAAAACGTAGCTTGGAGTGGAAGGTCCCTCTGGGCCAGGGTCGAGACAGGAATTCGGTAGGGCTTCGCTGCAGTGAGTGGACCCCCCAGTGCAAATGACCCTCCGGGTCTATTTATAGAGACAAAGATCTTGAATCATGTCGGCCACAGCAGACACGACAATGATTGAATCGCATCCAATCCGAACGCCGCGACTAAGAAGCCCTTGACTTGACATAAAGCACGATGATTGCGGTATGGCGGCCACATTCCGAATCGCGTCGAGGACGACCGCCGTGTTCTTGAAACGTGTCGTCCTACCACGCCACGACTTCGTTTTGGGCACGTGGGCCATAAATGCGGCGACTCTCAGGGTCTGGCGTTTCAGGCCTAGGACCTAATCGCATCGGCCTACTCAGACGTGATTCAGAGATTTCACGTGATTCCAAGACACGGGCGCTCGAGTGCGACGACTTTTGGGGCCTAGGGCCTAATTGCGTCGGCACGGTCCGACGCATCTCTGATTTGAAACGCGTTGGGATGGCACAACGCGATAAAGTATTTATGAATTTTATTTATAAAAACCTACCAAAATCGAGATTAGAATCGCGGCACTCACAGCGGACGCGTTCATGGCATTGGGCATTTTCATAAATAAAATAGGTAAATTCCTTGTTGCGTCGCATAAGGCTGCCGCGATAAGGTGCATTTGGCCTTGTCGCGTCCCACATGCCCAGCGCGACTATGGAATCACGTCGAACATGCCGGACGCGTTTCTAATGACACCACCAGACCCGTCGCGACTTCATTAACGTGCCTCGAAGACCCTTCGCGACTTGAAAACATTGCCTACGACCTCCGACCAGCCATGGAAATGGAGGGGAAGCACCGGGGAAGGATGGGTGAGATCCGAAAATATTGAGAAAATACTCTTGCAAGGAAATATAAGGGCCATTTGTGGGGCGCAACATGAAATTTGTCCGCGGTGGAGTAAAAATTGTGTGTCTACAGCTGCAACGCCTTGGCATCTGCTTTGTAGGGAATGGAATAAAATGAAATGATAGAAAAGAAGTGTAGCAACGTGGAGTGAAGCGGAAGTGGACTGAAAAGTAGACGCCAAGGTGAAAAATAGACACGCAGAGCTATTGGGTGACTACCACCTGATAAGAGTCTTTTACCAACACCCAAGGAAGTCACCACCAGAGAAGAAGACCTAAAGAAACAACTGTTTGGATTGGAAAGGAAAGTGTGCGCACGAGGGGGACGACTGGAGATGTGTACGAGGTACACGAAGGAAAGTGCCACGTGGGGCACGAAGGAGAGATCAACTTCAAACGTAGGGGAAGTACCTAAGGACACGATCCGTTAGGTTGCACCATTGGGGGCGTCTGCCACTGCCGCAGGTGGATTTATGGGAGAGATCAACTTCCAGCGAAGGGGAAGTACCTAAGGACACGATCTGTTAAGTTGCACCATTAGGGGCGTCTGCCACTGCCGCATGTGGATCTATGGGAGTAAAGACGAATTAAGAGGGACAAATCTAAACAAAGGTTCTTAAGGAAGTCAGCCTGGAGGCGACAATAAAGAGAGTTGGGTATTCGACCCGGAATGGAATATTTCAAATTGCTTGGCTTTAAAGCGCGAATGACTCTCAAATTGCATTGAAAGAATGGTTTTCCACTGTGATTTCAATATGCATGCATGCTGGGCTAAAAGAAAAACAGGTTAAAAGGAGTATGAAATAACCAAGGATATTATTGTTACGATGGCATTGAGTCAGGATCGGGGGGTATGCATGGGTCCATTGTCCTCACGTGTCAAGCGTAACGGCCTATTCGTGTGGCTAAGATCCTCTGGGATAATCATTGTTTTTGTTAAAGGGGAACTCAAATCTCGGATTCCTCAGAGCCACAAGGTCCTTGATATGCTCTAAGAGTATAACATATAGTAAAATGCAGATAACTGATGGTGGGGCAACAACAGCCTGATGTAGCGCCAGATGAGGTAACTCGAATCCTGCACTCAAAACTCATTAGCCAGATAACAAACATCATAGAAACACATTCATAGCATGGAGCATACTGCATGGATAAAGTAGTCAACAATAGATGTAGCTCAAACAATTGTTTGTTTAAACTATGAGGATAAGTGGTCTTTGGCCGAAGAGTTTGGAGTTCAAGATGGGAGGAACCCATGAAGTGGAAGAATTGCATCGATCTGACGTAGACAGGATGCAATGTGCTTGCCTTGTGCAATGCCATCGTGAGTTTTTTGGAGTTTTGAAAGTATTTGAATTTTTGCGGATTTTGGAAATATTTGAAAATTTTTTTCGGTTTGAGAATATTTTGATTTTTTGTTGGTTTTGAAAATATTTGATTTTTTATGGATTTTGGAGATATTTGAATTTTTGTTTCGGATTTGGAAATATTTGAATTTTTCTGGATTTAGGAATATCCATCTTTTTTGTTGTTTTTGTTTGTAAACATTGCCATGCCATGGCGACATTAGGGTTATGAGAACTGACTGGTGAGGTGTCCTCGTTACCTCCCGTGTCATTAAGGGATGCCCAGAGTGGGGCGTGCATATAGGGTGGTGCCCGGGGCTAATTGCACGTGGTTAATAGTACCACTACTAAAGTCATGCCTGAAAAGGCTACTAAGTCTGGCAGGGGGAAGGGAAGATGCTTTTGGAGATAAGCTTGATATGGGTGTTTGATGAGTTGGGTTTGACTTCCTTCCTTGGCACAACTGTCAGAAGATTCAGTCTCACTTGATTATTGGGGTTTTTTGAATTGACTTATGACCATTCATTTGTAGGGACATGCGTACGCCTGGGTCCATTTAGATCTCTGCGGGGACTTTGCCACTCTTTGCCATGCCCTATTATAGTGATTGGTTTGATTTTGATTTTTGCATGTATACGACCAGGTCCATTTGGATCTCTGTGGGGACTTTGCCGCTATTGACATGCATTTTGACATTGATTTTTATTAGTCATTTGGTTTGCCCATTTTCGAGACATCCTCTTATGACGGAGTGCTTTGGGTTGGTTGCCTTGCCCAGACTACCTCTGTTACCCATATTTTGGTCGAGTAAGAGGAAAAACATACGATTGTGCCTTTCAGGCATGGCTGTGACAGTGACGGTGTCTTCCGGGAGCAATCGACTTAGGGCGCCATGAAGTGTGTGAAAGGGTGCCCATGCCAAGGGCAAATCTTAATGACCCGGAGGGAATTTTGGACTCTTGGCGCGGAATTCTCATAACGGAAATGCTGTGATAGCATGGAAATACTGAATATTCATCTTTTTATGGATTTTGACACTGATAAATATAGTAAGAGCTCGGAGGATAAAGGAAGGACGAATGCCCTGCGCTGGGCGAGACTCGGATGTTTTGAAGAATTTATAATTTTTATTTGGAATTAAAAGGATACATGGGGACTAAAGAGAGGACGAATGCCCCACGTCGGGGTGAGACTCAGAGGTCTAGAAGAATTTATAATTTTATTCGGAAATTAAAGAGATATGTGGGGACCAAAGCCCCAAAAAGGGTAAAGAGAGGACGAATGCCATACGTCGGGGCGAGACTCCGGGGTCTACAAGAATTTACAATTTTATTGGAAATTAAAAGACAAGTGGGGGATAAGCCCCGAAAGCAGTGAGAGAAAGGTTGGATGACCTGATTGAAAATAGAAAGGAGGGAATGGAGGAAAGACTTTGGAGACTCCAGCGAGGCCGGAGGGATTTGAAGAAGAAGGAGGGCGCGATGCCCTGTAAGAGGAAAAGACCTGGCGGGGCCGGAGGAGAGAAAGGAAAAAGTGGGCTGCGGAGATGTGCCACGTGGGGCACAGGATGGAGATGCGCCTCGTGGGGAACGGAGTGGAGTTATGCCACGTGGGGCACGGGAAGGAGTTGTGCCACGTGGGGCACGAAAGGGAGATGTGGCACGTGGGGCACAGAAGGGAGATGCGCCACGTGGGGCACAGAAGGGAGAGTAAGGATTACAAAAAGGGGCGCGATGCCTAGTATAAGAAAATGAATCATAAAAAAGATGAAAATAAAATACCTCCCATGGGGAGGGAATATGGAGAACCCACGGGAAGGTGTTGTGGAGCACAAAAGATGTTTGAAGAGAAAAGGAAAAAGATGGCGGAGATCCCCTGGTCTTTTGCCTTGCTCGGCGTTTGGGCTTCCGCTTGGGAATCATCATTTTGACCCTCAGGTACTTCCTCATAAATTTTGCCCAGCGGGTGGAAGGTCTTGCTCTTCTCGGAGAGTTTGAACGGCTCTCAATTATTGGGGGATTGTTGACTTCCGTTGGAGTTTCAAATATGAGTGGTAACTCCCTTGGAATGTTTCTGAATGAGAGGGTGGGGAGTTCTACTGGTGGAATTGGAAGCAACAAAGTGGGGACCATGCCCAAGAATTGTATAGTGTTTGATGTGAAAGGGGGCATGACCCCTTGGGTAATTGATTGTGCCAAGGATTTGGCCTTGGAATGCGTAAGCACAATCTGAATGGTTGACCCCTTCACTGGAGTGGGAAGGTTCACAATGACGATGTGAGGGGTCATGAGAGCTTGGAGGGTTTGATTCCCTATGAGTATTTTGAAGTGGCGTTGGCTGGCAATGGGGATGATCGGCATATTTTCTGAAGGCCTCTTGACAGCCATGATTGGAGGGGAGGACTCTGGCTCAGTAAATGTGCCCGGTATGAAAACAATGATTGGTATGCGAGGGATGTAATCTTGAATTTTAATAACATGCCCATTCCCGGGGCTTCCTTCTGCTGACGCTTGCAGCTCCTCAAATGTTTGCACCCGCTCCGTTGGATGGGGGTAGGTATGGTGGGTGTAATGGGAGGTTGTATGGCCAGTGGAGGCGTGATGGGTATGAAGGGGAAGATTTACTCGGGTTCGGTTGCCAATGGTGTTGGCGTAGTGGAAGGTGTAACGGTAGGTGTAATGGTGGGTGGAGGCTTAATTATGAATGGTTTGGTAAATGTGGATGGTAGTGTAGGAGGCGTAGGTAAATGGCGTACGAACATGACCTCGAAAGGTTCATCGTCGTAACACCAAGTGGTTTCACAGATGGGTTGGTGGTTGGCAACTTCGACCTGAGCAACAGGCTGAGGTGGCGGTGGAGGTTGATGTGGAGGTATGGGGGCTGGCATAGGTGCCGGAGCAGGTGCAACGTAGGGCATAGGAGCTTCTTCTTGATTTATAGGGGCATCATAGGGCCCAGTTGGAGGTTGTTGGGTCCAAAAAGGACGAATCAGTGGATGCCTGGGTGGCGGCATGTTGTGTTAAATGGGTGTTTGTGGAGGTGTATATGGGGTGTATGTTGTAGGGTGGTGAGGTGGATGGTGGATGGAGTCCACTGATCTGTTCTTTTTCAGTTTAATTTGATGAAAAAGTCTACGATCGGGGAGTCCATCAGATGTGTCTTGATGTAACGTCCCCGCTCATAGAGCTCTTCCATCGTTTCGATTTGGTTCATGGCCAGAATGTGCTTGAACCTCGGAGTAGAGTTGGAAATGATGATTTTAATTTGCCCCGACTCTGAGAGCACATGCTGCAGGCAGGTGGCCATTGACCTCCAACGGTCAGAAAATTGTACAAATGCCTTGTCGGCCCTCATCTTCTCAGATGCTAGATCCGTGATAGAGAGATAAGGGTTGACGCGGTCTTTGTACCTTTGAATGAATTTTTTATGGAGGGGGCGGAAGTCCCCTGCCTCACGTGGCTCTAAAGAGTAGAACCATTCAAGTGCAGGGCCGTCAAGAGATTTCTAAATAAATATGCCAAGGTAATGGGGTCTCGCTGCCAACGAGAAGACTCATAGAGGAATTCCTTGACATGAAGGTAAGGATTACCCGTGCCATTGTACAAACGGTACGACGGCATCTCCGAAGGATGGATATAAATCTAAGGGAGAGTCGGCATGGCGGCGACGTGGTCACCTATGGGATTTGAAAGCTTATTTATTTGGTTCTCCAAATTGTTCAATTTGTGGAGAAGAACATTTTGGAGTGGAGTGGGTTGTTGCTGGGCATATGAGGGATACATGGGGGTGGCCGTGAATTAATGGGCCCTCCCAACGGGTGGTCTGTATAGACCAGAGCACGGGAGTGCAAATGGCTAGGGGGCCGGGGTGAAGAAAAATGTACAGGGGTGTGTGGCGAAGTCGCCGGAATATACAAAGGTGGGTGCCTAGGGGAAGGAGAGGGAGGAGGAGTCGTACCCTCAACTAAATATTAGATTAGATTAAGTTGTTGAGGGGTGAGTTGATCCAGGGCATTCAGGACAGTCTGCACTTTGGGATCTTGGTGGGGGGAAGGCTCTTGCCGGGTTCTGATTGGTGGCAAATGTGAGGGGACATCAAATTGGTTAGTGCCGGTGTGTGCACGTAACCATAGAAGTAGAAGGCTGCTCCTCATGGTGGTGAGATGGAGGGACATGGACTGAAAAGATGGAGACTTGACGTTATCCTCATAGTCCATATAAAATTAGCATGGTGGTATGGGTCCATTTTTAACAAGCAAGCAAACAAACAGTTGAACAATGATTAAGCAATCAAGATGGTTCAAACAAGTTGTAATGCTTACGCTGTTTTTTTAGGAGTTTCAGAATTAATTAATGGATTGAAAAATCATTGTGTCACTCCAGGTGAGCTCCTAGTTGGTTAGAGTATAAGTACTTTGGGGTGCAACTAGAATCACCTCTCACCACGCAATGGATATCTAAACCCGGGTCAACGGAGGGGTACAACCAGCTCGGTCCGTCGTGAGGGAATCCATAGGGTACGGAGACTTATGGCGTTCTGGGAAAAGGTTCGCTAGTCCAAAGGGACAGAATGCCTAAGGAGAGCTTGCCTTCACCGGAAGGGTGTGTGGAGCCTAGAATATGAGGGAAGGAGGTCCCTCGACTGATGCAAAATGCCCTGCATGCAACAGTTTATAACAAAAATGGCAAAAGGGCACGTTCTGTTAGCAGGTTGAATCGCGGCGGGTATAGACGTCGTGACTTCAATATTGCGTCCAGTCACCTGGACGCGGACCTGAGAGCCCCAGAAGGCTGTCAGGGCCGCGCCTGGTTTCTGTGCACGGACTGCTGACAGGAACACGTCGGCCTTAGCCGCCGCGATAAGGAAGTGAAATGTGTCCAGTATGGCGGAGGAGTTACCAAACTTTGAATCGCGTCCTCTGTGTGGGATGCGATTCCAAGCAGACACCCAAGAACAAAAAATGGAAAGCAGGAAGCAGGGAAGATGTACAGGAAATAAGAAAGCAAAATGTACAGGGACACGCCGGACTTAGCCGCCGCAACAACAGAAACACGTCGGCTCAGGCCGCCGTGACAAGGAATACAGTGACGCATTGGCCTTAGCCACCGCAACACAAAAGCAAAGACGCGTCCAGTTAACTGGTCGCGTTCTAAGACCGAATAGCGTCCTCTGTGTTGGACGAATTCTAGAAGGCCAACTTAGAAACGAAAAAAATGCAGGAAACAACAGTATATGTATAAAAAGAAGACAAAAAATGGAAAATAAAATCAAACACACATCATGCTTGCAGAGTATAAAGCAAATAAAAAGAAGAGTGACACGTGGGGCACGAAGGAGAGGGTAATCAAAAGGAAAATGGAAAAAGACGTCCCACCGTGATCGCCAATTTGTAGACGGTGTTTTTCATTTCCCTTTTAGGGGGTTACTGAAGAACAATCCACAAAGAGGGGGATATGGGGTGAGATGGATCGTGATCACCAGGCACGCGAGGGTGCCGAATGAAGGTGCACGACGAGGGTACGGGTGGAAGAAGTGATCGCAGATGTTACCTTTTGGAGCGTGTGGAGGTTGCGCGGGGGATGTGGGTCCTTTCTTCCTCTACGAGCATGGCCGGCCGTGGTAGAGGGCGTTTTCCTCGTTTGATTACCCTGACAAAGAAAAGGACAAAGAAGAGAAAAGGGATTAGCCACATGTGTAGTATACAATTCTAAAAAAAAGAATAAATGAAATGAAGGGCATGGAAAACGACTTACTTTGTAGTGGCTTTTAAACCCCTAAAAATGGGGTGTGTGTGTATCCATGCATGTTGTGTGTGTATGAAAAAGGAGTATAGAGGCCGCGTGGGGCCTGGAGGAGGTAAATGAAAAGAGCCACATGGGGCCCGGAGGAGATGAAATCTAAATTAAAAGGGAGGAAGGGGAGGGGGTACTTCCCCAAACGGTAGATGGCGCGGTAGCGCTGCCGGTTGGACGGAGGAAGAAGGGGAAGATGCTTCCGCCTCGCTCCTCTCCGGTGCACGTGGAGGAAGACGACGGGGATGCCGGCTTTGAACTCCGAGGAACAGGAACGTAGCTTGGCGTGGAAGGTCCCCCTGGGCCAAGGTCGGGATGGGAATTCGGCAGGGCTTCGTCGCAGTGAGTGGACCCCCCGCTGCAAATGACCCTCGGGGTCTATTTATAGAGGCAAAGTTCTTGAATCGCGCCGACCACAGCGGACGCGACAATGATTGAATCGCGTCCGATCCGGACACCACGACTAAGAAGCCCTTGACATAAAGCGCGATGATTGCAGTATGGCGGCCACATTCTGAATCGCATCGGGGACGATCACTGTGTTCTTGAAACGCGTCGCCCTACCACGCCGCGACTTCATTCTGGGCACGTGGGCCATAAATGCGACGACTTTCGGGGTCTGGCGTGTCAAGCCTAGGACCTAATCGCGTCGGCTGCTCAGACGTGATTTAGAGATTTTGCGTGATTCCAAGGCACAGGAGCTCGAGTGCGACGACTTTTGCGGCTTAGGGCCTAATCGTGTCGGCACGGTCCGACGAGTCTGTGATTTGAAACGCGTCGAGATGACACAATGTGATAAGTATTTATGAATTTTATTTATAAAACCTGCCAAAACCGACATTAGAATCATGGCGCTCATAGCAGATGCGTTCATGGCATGGGCATTTTTCATAAATAAATAGGTAAATTCCTTGTTGCGTCGCATTAGGCCGCCGCGATAAGGTCCATTTGGCCTTGCCGCGTCCCGCATGCCCGTCGCGACCATGGAATCGCGTCGAACATGCTGGACGCGTTTCTAATGTGACCACCAGACCTGTCGCGCGACTTCATTAATGCGCCTCAAAGACCCATCGCGACTTGAAAACGTTGCCTACGACCTCCGGCCATCCTTGGAAATGGAGGGGAAGCACCGGAGAAAGATGGATGAGATCCAGAAATATTGGGAAAATACTCTTGCAAGGCAATATGAGGGCCATTTGTGGCATTATGGAGCAACATGAAATTTGCCTGCGGTGGAGTTAAAATCGCGTGTCTACAGATAGCACTTGAGTGTAATGCCAACACTCTGATCATTTAAGTCCTGCAGGTAAATAACACTTTTGAGCGCACCTCCCAGGACCTGACCAGGCCTTTTATATATTCCAATCATTGGTTATATTGTTTATCTTTAGACAATCAGTCAACCGCCAATAGAGAGTACTAGGAAAAAGATGAGAGCACTAGATGAATAAACGAGATAGTAGAGAGAGTGTAAATAGACGAGTGAGTAGAGTGTAGATGAGAACTAAGGGACATTGCACATAAACGTTGAGTAAACGGGCGATAGTAACAGTTGCACAACACGTGCAATTGGTGTTGATAGTCAGGTGGAATTCACTACCCTTCCACTGGCCTTGTTATACATAGGTCAAGAGGTCCGACGTTATTCAAGATAAGAGCAAACTTCTAATAGCCGTTTGGATCCTATTAATCCCTAAAGGGTATCATATGTATTAGGGTACAACCAGCTCATGGCCATGTGGGAATCCATGGACTGAGGAGACTTACGGAGGCCTTAAACAAGGATTCACTAGTCCGACAGAAGGAATATCCGACGGAGATTTCGTCCAAGTCAAGGAAAGTGTATATATAGAAACAAGGGCTCGACGTTCCAGAGGAATTCTAGAATAGTGGAGCATCGGCAATGGGATTTCCACACATCGCGAGAAATGAAGAGTAGTCCATTTAAAATAAGGCAATTTAAAATACATTATTGAAATAAATTACCAGATATCTTATGAATATTTTCATGCCAAGTTAAGTCATAACGAGGGTTACAAGTGTGTGCATGTGAAGTCTTTTAAATTAACACTTTACATAACCACATTTAACAGTTTCATTATTGTGTTTAAGACAGTTAATAATGTACATGGTCACTGTAGAACATCAAGTCTTGCAAAAGTACAGGGTTTTTATGAAAAGGTCAAACGCGACGTACCCCTGTAAGGATCGCGACAGGGTCTGTACAGAACACGACAAGGTCATTCAAGGTTTGCGACAGGTCGGTCAGAACAGGTTGTGAAATCGCGATGGCAGGGCCTATCGCGTTCAGAAGGTGACAGGTGTCTCTGTCCCGATCACCCTGAGAATGCGGCCTATCGGGCCATCGCGTTCTCAGGTCCTGCGCCTAAGTCCAAGCGGGAAAAGGACCTTGCAATAGATTGCGGTCAATGTTTCTATATTTTGACACAAGTTCATTCAAAAATCAATAACTAATGTACGGTAGATGAAAATTACGAATCACTTGCAAACTGATCTAGACATGCGAGGAAACTTACAGTAAATAGGAATTTGAAAACAACTATGGTCCTGACAGGTTTTGAACATGAATAAGCACGAAGAACTCAGAGCATGGTATAGTGAAGATCAAATATTAATTCGCACAATATGATGTATGAAAATTAGGGCTTTTAGGGGCAAAATATCCTGACATCATTTAGTATCTCTAGTAAAAGTTTTGTAGCATGATGTCAAGTATACATAGAGATATAATTAAACATGGTGGTTCGGGGTCAAGGTGATTTGAGAACTTCAAAAATATAGAACAAACGATTGGCTCGACAAAAAATCATGAAACAAGAGGGCTTTTGTTCCTGAGGTTCTACAGATGAAATTAATCAGGTTTAGCTTGTGAGGATCCTACCTTGACTCATTTTGTTTTCTAGGGTTTAGAACTCGAAGTGCAGAGGGTTGAGCTCGTCTAGTCTTCACTCCACGAGTTCTTCTTCTTCTTGGCCTCCTCTCCACGTCTAGCAAGCCCCAACTACGAGTTAGGGCCGGACATGGAGGGATTAGAGAGTATTTAAGCTCCTTGGGTTTCTATTTCCTAATTGGACTCTAATTCCCCTTTAATTCTGAATTTCCTTATTTCCCTCAACCTTCCAAGCTTTCTACCTCCTATTTGGGTTAGGTTGGGATGCAATTTTGTGGCCAACTAATTAGGGTAGGGTTAGGAGTTCAATTCCCACCCATATTATCTATTTTAGTAATTTAATAGACCTTTTCTATTAGGTAACATTTTAAGATAGGAATTTAGGGTATTTTCCTATTATTCCTCTTTTAAAAATCCCTATTTTGGCCCAATCACTTTTATGTGATCCATTTATAAACCCCATCACTTCTTTTCAATTAGTGGGTTTGAATTAATTCTCTTTGTTGAGCAACTACCCTAAAAAAATATATATCTAAGATTTTTTATTTATTCAGCTCAATATCATGTTTTTGCTATGACAAAATCGTTAAAAGACTTCTTACAAATTGTATATCTATTTTACTTATCACACAAAATATATCTTGGACAAACTCTATCTCAAAATTTTCTAAGTCCATAACTCCCTCTGTGTTATACGGAATCCGACTTGAGACTCCGACTGTCATCTCCGACTCCTATAAAATCGAAGTCAAAACAACCCAGAAAATTTTCTAAGTCCACACTCTATACTCAATCCAACTGTCAACTCCGACTTATGCAGTCGAATGCTTCAGAAATCTGTCTCCGACTTATGCAGTCGAATGCTTCAGAAATCTATCTCCGACTCATGAAGACTTTCTTCTCAAAGTCGAATTATACCCTCTTCTAAAGTCGAATCTTTCTTTGACTCCAACTCATTATACCTTCTCCAAAAGTCTAATGGTAACCTTTCTGAAGTTGGATCATTATATTTTCATCTCCGAATTGCTAACTCTTATATCCGACTTCACTTGACAATTCTGTACTTATGGTTTTCTGAAATCTCTAGTCTAACAACTCTCATATTATTGTTTGCTTATCATGCTTGATATAACTTTGTGTTGATTGAATGAATATTTTAATATTACCATCTGAATGTCATTATTTTATTATTTTATTATTTTTGTGACATGTTCATATAAACTATACTTACAATATTCAAATAACATGCTCAGATTATTTCTGCAACTTTTGTTTAAACTAAACTTCTTACATCATGTCTTCGCTCCGAATTTTCATGAATACAGAAGATATGATGCATTTATTATGCTTCAGGTGCATGGATATCTGACAAGCTCATCTACCACTGACAGACCCATACCTTCCTCGTTAGCATAACTGTCTGTCTGTTGTTCTGTGGTCTGAAAGCATGCCTATACGAGGTTTTCCATGCTTTTCTTATTCTTCTCTGACTCACTTACCTCAAAAGCATGGAGGTTTTCTCTTTCCTTTTGTCTTGTCCTTGCTGCAGACATTTATTAAAGCATGTTTTTAGCAAGGAGCTTTCACAGTCTACTTAATGAGAAGCCGACCTTCTAGATGTGAAGCTACAACTCTCATCTGAAGACATTGGAAAGAAGCAAATAAGCAGAAGGACCCATGGACAATAAGCTTAGCAAATCCAAAGGATCCTAGATCTCTTCTCAAACGGCCAGATTTCCAACGGCCAGATTTCAAACTGCTGCATTCTTCTGAAGACTATAAAAAGAAGCTGAAGTTTGAAAGGAGAAGATACACATACAGAGAATTGCAACTCCAGTGAGCTCAACACTTAGAATTTTCTCAAGCCAAGAAATCTCACAAGCCTTTTTCAAGCCACAAGTTGGAGAGCTCCCCTTTCAGCAAGATTCTTAACAACTCTCCTTGTTTTCACAGAAGTCTTGTGTCCGGGTGGCAATTTGTAATTGCATACTTTTCTGAAGTCTGCCCTACTCATTCAGAAAGGATTTGAGTTTCAACTCTATTCTATTAACCTATCTGAATTGTGTGTTTTTGCTCATTCTTGAAGCAAATACACAAGAGTTCATTTATTTCTTTCTTCTGTGTAATTTCAGTAGGAGGTGTGTTCCTACTTTGCCCCTTATGAAGGGAAGGCCTTGTGTAAGGCAGTTCTTTTGTTTCCCAGTTTAGGGAAGACTTGCTTGGAGCAAGTGGATTTCTAATACCTCTCAAGGGTGAGAGAAGGCCAAGTTATTGGCAGTTAGTGGAAATCTCAAGTGCTTGGCTTGAGGATTGGACGTAGGACTTTCATTTGGGAAGGGCCGAACCAGGATAAATCTCTTTGTCCATTTGTGTGATTGTTTCCACCTAGTTTACACTTGAATCACACACCACACTAAGTACTAACAAATTTATTTAGTGCTGTGACATTTCAGAGAAAAAATGTTTAAAGCCAAGAAGTCCTATTCAACCCCCCCCCTCCTTTAGGACTTCTCTTGTGCCATTTCGATCCAACACTCTTTTCTTTGATTTTCCAATTGACTAAATTTTTAATATTATTAAATTTTTATTTTTCGAAAATTCAGCTTGCTACATAGTCCCGTTGGGAGGCCCTCTCATGTTCGGCTAAGCCCCACCGCGGCGAGGCCCACTTATCTTCCTCGAGCTCCGGCCCATGCTTCTGCGCACGCTGGCACGCTTCCCCACTACAATTATGTCCAGGTAAGTGCACCCCAACCTCATTCTTCCGGGGTGCTAACCAAACTTCCTTCTGTTCAACTCACTCAAGCGCTCCTTGCGAAGGTGAGTCGATTTAAACAAGATTTGAAAAGGGTGTCCACACCTAAAGACTCTTTTGAACTGGCTCTCCCTTCAATGCTAGTCCTTCACCTCCCCCCTTCTGAACTGCCGGTCTACCGCCGTTACAACGGCACCGGCAACCCATTCGTACATATCAAGGAGTTCATGTACGAATCGTCCTTCTGGAAAAATGACAATCGTGCCCTCGCATTTCTCCTCTGTCGATCATTAGATGGGCCCGCCCTCGAGTGGTTCTATTCTCTGGAGCCCCGGATGCCGAAGATTTCGAAACAGTCCAGAGGAAATTTATACAAAGGTACAGGGATAGGTTGGTCCTGCATTGTCCATCACCAACCTAATGGCTGAAAGGATGAAGGCAGATGAGGATTTTGTGCACTATGCCAACAAATGTAGAGCTTTGGCTGAGAGGCTGAGAGACCCTTTATCAGAGTTTGAGCAGGTGAAAATGATCACCGCGAATGCCACGCCACAATTTAGACATATTTTAGCAATGAACAAGCTAACTACCATGGAGGAGCTATATGAGAGAGCCCTCTATATTCAAACCCAGTTGAAGGACTCTCCGATCATGACCATGTTTGAGCCGAAGGCCCAGACATTTAAGAACAATAATGGTGCTCCCCCTACTGGCGGTCCCACGACTGAGGTGGTTATGCAGAATGAGCAGGTGAGTGCTATGGGGAACCCTAGTCCATCCACCTATCGTCCTAACACCAATACCAAGACTCAACAGCAACCCCAGCAGCCAGCCTTCAAGCCAAACAACCCTCCAATGTTCAGGGCACCACCTCAACAACCCCAATAGCCTTAACAGCCTCAGCAACCTCATCAACCCCAATACCAACAACCTCCTCCCAACCAATACTATCAAGCTCCCCCACCACCTCCACAATATCGCCAGCCTCAGCAGCCTCAATACTGCCAACCTGCCCCTCCTCAATACCAGCAACAACAACCTCCTTCTCCTCCTCCCCAATACAACCAAGTTCCCCCTCCAGGCACCTATGAGCCCCAATAGCCTAGACATCCCCCTGGCCCAAGAAGAGCGCATTATCCTCCCATGTCGGAGACCCTACCTAACATCTTCAATGCTCTTATGGCCGCCAATGACCTCACCATGCCGAGGGAAAGGCTACAATGGCCTCCCAATGTTGATACATCTCGTTATTGTGCATTCCATCGGGACCGGGCCACACCTTGGAGGCGTGTTTCCATTTCAGGGACTACATCTATGATCTGAATGACAATGGAGGCATAGACTGGGAAGAAATGAGGAAGTATATAGTGGAAATGAAGGCAAGGAGGCCGCTCAGGTAGGACCACCAGCAGCAACAACAACAACAGCGCCAGGCACCCCAGCAGCAGCCCAATATGGGCATTGTCCATAACCCCCTCCCAGAACATCAGGCTCCGAACCAGCAAGTGAATGCCCTCACGACGTCCCCCGCAATGAAGGAACACTCGGCCGGCCTATGGAAGTATCCACCGCATCCTCCTCCCAACCCTCCTTCACTCTACCTCCCTTCATTCGCACACCTACCCTTCTAACCAACTACCCTCCTTTCTACACATCCCTACAACTGCCACCCATCATCCAACCCCCTCCAGCCAACCATCTATCCCACCACTCATATGCCAACACCCTGTCACCTCCACAACGCTACAACCCCCTAACCCACAAGCTCCCTTTCTACGCAACCCCTCCACCATACCGCCACAACCAAACCACCAACCTCTTACCACCACCACCGTCCAACCCACCTCTCCTTCAGACACCATCAATTGCACCTCTTATTACCCCCAATCACCAAGCTTTCTTTCTCCATACCTCTATTCCATCCTCGAGTGTGGCAAGTATTCAATTACCGCACCAAATCTTATCCCCCCAACCTTCTACCACTCCTCCACCTTCCGTTCCGCTGCCGCGGCAATGATAGCGGGGGAAGAATCAGAAGAAACAATAGTGCTCTGGAGTTGCCGTATATTCAACCGGATCTTCCCCCAACAGCAAACACATGCACCCCTGCCACAAGAAGAAGAAGCCCAGCAAGAGGAGTCCATCCCAGGGACTCAATATGATTTTCTCAAGCATCTGGACAAGACACCGGCCAAAATTTCCATCCTCGAGCTGATCAAAAGGTCGCCGGTGCACCAAGAAGCCCTTATGCACTACTTGCAGAAAGTAATGGTGAATGAAGACCTCCCTGTGCATCAGATCAGTGCAGTATTGACTCCCACGAGCTCGCATCCGGCCATTGAATTCCATGAATCTGAGTTGGCACCGGCGGAGTTTCAGCGGTATGCCCTATGCTTAAAAGTCAATATTAATGGGATCCACGTCTCTCAATGCTTAGTGGACATCAGAGCTTCAATCAACGTTGTGTCTTTAGACACGTTGAATTTTTATGGCGATACACTGTAGATGCTACAGCCTTCCACCATCACTGTCACAGCCTACGACAACACCAGTAGGCTGCCCAAGGGGGTGGTTGCTTTGAAGATAGGACTGGGACCGTCTGTCACCGAGATGGATTTTCACATTCTGGACATGGACCCAAGTTTCTGCATGATCCTGAGCAGGCCGTTTATTCAGGCACTCGGCACCGTCATCTCGACTGTACATCAGTGTTTGAAGTTTCCTTACAAATGGCGGGTCGTCAAAGTGCTAGCAGACTGACGGTTCTACAAGTAGACGCCATGACTGACAATTCAGTCCCTTCCATCTGGCCAAGCAACCAGCTGTTGATGTCAGTATTAGACACACTCAGTATGCAGTCAAACCCATCTAGTTCATCTGTTAGTGCTGTCAAGAGAAGCAAGATCATCACCTAGGGTGCCAACTAGGCAAAGGGCTGGGGGCACATCTACAGGGGAGGACCGAGGATGTAAAAGACAGCAAGATGAGACCCAAGGTAGGACTGGGGTATAGGCCAGGCAAGGCAATTCACCAGTAGGGGCAGCCGCTCACATGGGCCTTGTATGAGCATTTCAAGAAGGGACCACTGCAGCTAGGGGGTGAACAGACATCCACCATCACTTCTGAACCTATTCACCGTCCACTCTGGCCACATATAAAGTAGTGGAAAACATCAGGCCCCCAAAGCACATCAAGAAGGGCGAGTCTGAGCCAGAATGGAGCCGGTGGTTTGATATGAGTGATGTCATTGCATCCTTAAAACAACTCTTTGCACCGGTGGAAGCTGAGCAGCTGGCAGTGGCCACACGTAAGAGACAGTAGGCAGACAAAGCTGAGCAGAGTACACTGGCCGGAGAAGCTCCCACAACAACCTGGCTCAGGGTGGGCCTATCCCATCTGGGCATCGCGCCCACTCTCCCCTCCTCTTCGGGCATAATGCCCACGTCCCTCTCTCCTCCGAGCATCATGCCTACATCACTCTGTTCTCTGGAAATGCACCCAATCCCCTCTTCTCTCCGGGCATCGCGCCCGCTTTTCTCTCCTCTCTAGGCAGCATGACCGCTCTCCCCTTCTCCTCGAGCATCACACCCACTTTCTTCTCTTCTCCAGGAAACACGCCTACTCTCCTTTCCTCTCCGGCAACATGCCCACTCCCCTCCCCTCTCTTGGAAACACGCTCACTCTCCCCTTCTCCTCGGGCATCGTGCCCACTTTCTTTTTTTCTCAAGGCATCACCCCTTCTCTCCTACAGGCCACCGCGTGGCCTTTATTGATTTCGCTCAGCATCCCTCGGGCACCGACGCCCCGCTTTGCAATCTCCCTCCACTCTCCCAAGCAGACACTCACCCGCCAGCTCCCTCTTTCTCCCAATCTCCCCCCTCTTGAGAGCACGCTCATTGCTCAGCATTCTACATTGATGATCTTACCTCGCCCTATTTCTTTGTGCATGCTAAACAATCAAAACACTGAGAGGCCCAAAAAAAAAAAACACCAATTCTCCAATGGCTGACTTCATCGTCTCCATCTAGGAGACTTCCTACTTTGCCTCCGAGTGTGCTCCGACCTGCGAGCCACTCCTCACCGGTCCCATGACCGACCTCCCACTTCCCTCCACGCAGGGACCTTCTTCCCCCTACACGTAGGGGGCTTTTACTGCTTTTCCTCCTCCTCCTCCTTCCCCCACACATTGGAAGTTCTTTTACTACTTTAAATCCTTCTTCATCTTCCCCCACGCGGGATTCTTATGTTACTGCTTTTCCTTCTCCTCCACCCCTGCTGTAGATTCAAGTAGTTGTAGCAAGAGTCTAGGTCAGGGTAGCGACAAACTAGGGGTAGTCTCCCAGAAGAAGTCCAAGGATAGGAGGGTTCCACACCGATTCCTCCCTGATCTAGCCCGTAGATGTAAGGCGTGTCTAGCAATTCCAGAATTCTTAGAGGAACCTTTGCATTTGCCAAAAATAGAATATAAGCAGTCGTTGTGCTTAATTGATGATGGGTTTGGAGTTTATGAGATTATGGATGAAGACGACCCGATTGAGGAAGGTGGTGAAGAATTCGAGGACGAGGTTGACGTGTTCGCAAGCAGACTTAAGAGATTTGATGAATCGTCAGCTGCCGTAGAAGAAACTACCAAGGAGATCAACCTGGGAACCAAGGAAAACCCTAGCACAATCCTCATAAGCAGTAACTTGTCACCAGCTAAAGACGAGGCAATTATTGAGGTTCTCAGGGAGTATAAGGACACATTTGCATAGAGCTATGAGGATATGCCAGGCTTGGACACCGCGCTTGCTGAACACCGTCTTACCCTTAAGCCGGGGTCCATTGCCATTAAGCAGCGGTTGAGGCGTTTCCACCCATAGATGGCTTTGAAGATGAAAGATGAGGTCGACAAGCTCCACAAAGCCAGATTCATTAGAGTCGTGCTATATCCAAATTGGGTGGCGAACATTGTCCCGGTTATGAAGAAAGACGGGAGAGTCGGGATCTGTATTGATTTTCGGGACCTCAACCGCGTGTGTCCTAAAGATGATTTCCCATTGCCTCATCTCGATTTGCTCATAGATCATACGGCTGGGTATGAAACCCTCTCCTTCATGGATGACTTCTCAGGGTACAATCAAATCAAGCTGGCTGAGGAAGACCAGGAGAAGACCTCATTCACTACACCATGGGGGACCTATTGCTATGTGGTCATGCCATTGGGCTTAAGAATGCTGGAGCTACTTACCAAAGAGCTATGATGACCATTTTTCATGACATGATTGACATTTATATTGAGGTGTATGTGGATGACCTGGTAGTGAAATCGAAGACAATGGCTGAGCATCTTGGGGTTCTAACAGAGGTCTTGCAAAGGTAAAGAGAGTACCAATTGAAGATGAGCCCCAAGAAGAGTGTGTTTGGTGTATCATCAGGTAATTGTTAGGTTTCATTGTGAGCAAGAGGGGCATAGAGATTGATCCCAATAAGGCAAAGGCGATAATAGATATGCCCCCATCCAAGAATTTGAAGGAAGTTTGAGGACTCATCGGGAGGCTGCAGTTTATTTGTCGGTTCGTCTCCCAACATTCGCAGAGGTGTAGACCCTTCCATGGCCTCACCAAGTCGGGAGTCGAATTCCATTGGGACGAGAAGTGTCAGGTGGCTTTTAATGGACTTAAGAAATATTTGGCTAATCCCCCTGTCCTGAGGCCGCCGACTCCAGGCAAACCACTCATTCTCTATGTATTTGTCCAGGAAGACTCCGTAGGAGCTGTCCTTGCGCAAGTGGATGAAGAAGGCAAGGAGAGGGCAGCCTACTACCTGTTGAAGCTTCTCAACCCCTGCGAGCAAAGGTACATAGCAATGGAAAAGACTTATGCTGTGCTCGTATGGGTAGTGCAGAATTGAAGCACTACTTTCTAGCTCACGAGGTCCATCTAATCGCCCGCATGAATCCTATTAAGTTCCTCCTGGAAAACTCTATTCTAGATGATAGGCTAGCACGTTGGAAGAGCTTCCTTTCCCAGTTTGACATCATCTACATTCAGCAGAAATCCATCAAAGGCTATGCCATAGCAGAACATCTCGCTCATCACCCTATTCCTCAATTTGATCATGTTCATTAGGAGTTTCCAGATGAAGAATTAATGTCCCTTAGCTAATCTGATCCTATGTGGGCGTTATATTTCGATGGAGCTTTGAATTCTCATGAAAAGGGTATCGGGATTGCTCTACTATCACCTGAGGGTGTCACCATTCCACAAGCCTACAAATTAGAGTTCCCGGCTACCAACAACATAGCTGAATATGAAGCTTTGTTGGCTGGTCTAGAGCTCACTCACTTCTATGGTGTCACCCATGTGCGAATTGTAGGTGATAGTCAACTGGTCTTGTGCCAAGTGCTCACCAAATATCACACTCGGGATCCAAAGCTCAAGCCTTTTCAAGAACTTGCCTCAACCTATGCCAAGCTATTCTCTAAACTGATCTTTGTCCATATCCCTCATCATCAAATCTTCTAGCTGACGCTCTTGCTACCATCGCTTCAACTCTCAACATGTGTTACCCAGGGATTTTGACAGCATTCAAATTGCATGCCTCAATACACCTGTTGTTCAAGACCCCGTCTTTCTCTGGATCAAGGAAGAGATGTTGAAGAAGATAGAAAGGAAGGGCAAGACTAACGTTATGCTATTAGAGCTAGAAGAGGAGTTGGAAAATGAGGAGAAGTCATGGTACTATGAGATAGCAAGGTACTGCAGGAATCAGACGTACCTTGAAGAAGCCACAGCTGATAAGAAGAGAGCAATAAGGAGACTGTCCCAGAAATACACCTTGGTTGGAAATACACTTTATAGAAGGGGACTCACTGAAGTTTTGCTCAGATGTCTGGATGATGATGAAGTTATAAAGGTTGTTGAGGAGGCTCATTCAGGTGTGTGTGGTGGCCATGTGAACAGCCAAATGCTCGCCAAGAAGATCCTTAGGCAAGACTTTTACTGGCCTACTCTAGAGGAGGATTATTCTATCTTTGTTCGTCGGTATGTCAAGTGCCAACTGCACACCGACAAAATTCATTCTCCATCCTCTACACTCCATCCAATATCCTCCCCATGGCCTTTCGCTATGTGGGCTTTCGACATCATTGGACCCCTTGGTGATCCCAACTCCCAGAACAAAACCAAGTCATACATCCTTACTGCAACGGAGCACTTCACCAAGTGGGCAGAAGCCAAAGCATATGCGGAGGTCAAAGCAACAACTGTCTGCAAATTCATCATGAAGAATATCAACACCAGGTTCGGCATCCAAAGTACCATCATCACCGACAATGGACCACAGTTTATCTCTCAAGAATTGTGTGACCTCTGTAACAGGTATAAAATTACATTGCATCATCATCTCCATACTAACCGCAAGGCAATGGCCAAGCAGAGGCCACAAATAAAACCTTAATCAAGATCATCAAGAAAACATGTGAGGCTAACAAGTTCTCGGATTGGACAGAAAAGCTTATAGAAGCTCTATGGGCCTACCGCACTTCAATACGTACTCCCACAGGGCAGACACCATTCACCCTCACTTACGGAATGGAGGTTGTAGTACCATACAAGATTCTTATCCCCTCACTAAGGGTCCATCTTGACAAGGACTTGTCAATCGATGAGCGGCGTGAATCGCTCCTAGCACAACTGGAACTCTTGGATGAGAAACGTCTCGTCGCCATAGAACACACAAGATCATATCAAAATAGACTCACTTGTTTTTATCAAAAGATGGTAATTGAGAGGAAATTCAAAGTCGGTGAAATGGTGGTCAAAAGAATTTTTGTAAAACCCAGTGGTCCCCGATCTAAGCTCCAACCAAACTGGGAAGGGTCGTACGTAATTAAAGAAGCATATCCAGGCAACCTTTACAGGCTAGTGAACGCGGAGGGTTAGAAGCTCTCTCATCCTTGGAATGGTCTTTATCTTAAGAAGTACTACCCTTAGATAGGTGTTTGGAATTACGTGGTGTGTAGACCACAAAAGGAAAAGCTATCATTTTTAATTCATTTCCTATTCTTCGTGAGCTAGTTTGAGGTGTCGACACCCACACATTTACACGCCCACCCTTGGAGTCTAGAGGCACAGAATCTAAGGAAGATCAATGCCAAACCAAGAGTCTAGGACATTACCCACTTCTTCTCCACTCGGTCCGCCAATAGACAGGGAAACCTGAGGGATCGACCTTTGAATCTGCCCAAAGCTCAAAAGGATGTAGGTCAAGGTCCAATAAGGGGAAAAGACAAGAAAATAATGCTAAATCAAAGCAAAAAGAGCGAAAACCAGGCAAATCAAATATAAAATAGCACGTCAAGAGCGGAAAAGTCCCCGCAGAGATCCAAATAGACTTGGTCATAAGCGTGCCAAAACCCCACGAGCCAAAAGAGACTGAATCCCATTTAGCATAAGGTAGAGGAATAAGTGTCTCTCCAGTTGCTCGAACTGTTGGCAGACTTCCTAAACCCCTTCTTCCCTTCTCTCCCACGGGAAAGTCTTAGGGTCAAGGCAAGGCAATGATCAACTAAGGAGGATGTCGTTGAAAGCCACCTTCGGTGAAGGCACCCCTTAAGCATGTCTAACCTCTGTCTAGAACACCCAAGAATTATTATGAATTCTTAATGATGGCTGAGTAATTGAAGGGTTCAAGTACCAAGTTTTACAATTAGTGCAGATCCCCTTAGTTCCGCCCGTCTTTTTCAAGAAGGGACTATGTCGGGTCGCAGCTCTTATTTCAAAACCCAAAAAAATTAGAACATTTCAAAACCCTAAAAAATGAATATTGCAAAATCCAAAAAATTACATATTTCAAAACCAAAAAATTATATATTTCAAAATCCAAAATTATATATTTTAAAAAATTGAATATTTCAAACTCCAAAAAAATCACATATTTTCAAAGCAAAAAAAATCTAATACTTCAAAATCCAAAAAATCATACTCCATCTGCTTGAATGCATCAAAGCATGCTCATTTTTTTAATTTCTTGTTAACACATGCTTGCTTGCGCACTGCATTTTAATTATTGAGTTCTTTTATTTTCGATTTATTTAATAAAGGCTCAGCCCCTTAACAAGCTCATGAAGCCTATTCTACCTAATGTGTAGGGGGTTGAGCTAGAACAGACATTTAACTTGTTTGTTAAGTGTTTGGCAGGTACAGCAAAGAGAGAAGCCAAGGTGCACATTATATATATCATGGCCAAAAAGAGGGGGGGGGGGGCAGCCCTAAAAGTACATCATCAGTACCCCACTGGGTACACATCGCCATGGAGAAACCAAAAAAGTACATGAAAGGTGGCCTAGCTCTCGCCACCACTCTCAGCGGGTCGGGGATGTCTACTGCTCTCGGCCTCACCGGGGTCTGCAGTCGAGCGTGGGGCGGGAGGCCTCTTGGAGGCATGAGATCAGGAAGACCTCTGGGCAGCGCGCTCCTCCTGGATGTTCCTCTGATACTGAGAAGTTGTCACTAGATAACTGTCGGAGTAAGCACTGGCGTGCCCCTCCCTCACAGCCCGCTCGCATCCGCACCGGTACCGGTCCTCCGCCTCTTGCAGTAGGTGCTCGGAGATACCCATACTCGTGCGTGCATCCATAGACTGCTAGGACAACCGCTCGTGCTCCTGGTCCCACCGGCTGCGCTCCTGGTCCCACCGGCTGTGCTCCCTCTCACGCTCTCTCCGCTCCACGGCAAGCGTCACACGCAGCTCTGCGGCCTCTCGGGGAAAGTCTGCGTCATGCTGAGAGACCTGAGTGCACAGCCCGGACAGCTATTGCGTCAACTCGGTCACCTCAACACCTGTTAGAGTCACCTGGGTAATGGCACTCTGAAGCTCGGCCGACTGCACACATAAGAGACACAAGTAAGTATAAATCCATTCAATTCTTATGTATATCTAATCAATTTGCATACCCATGCAGTGAGGTTGCGCTCTACCACCTCCGCCCTAGCCATTGCTGCTGCCAGCTGCTCCTAGAGTGAGGATACCTTCAGGTCAGGCACACTCTGACTCGTGGAGGCACCTGCCACATCGGTGCGCTACACTATCTCCCGTGCTGCACGCTGTACACATTGAAGATCAAGTTAGCTCATGGTAAGGTAAATAAAGCAATGGTATGACCTGTTAAACTTACCAGTGCATCCAGCGCATCCCGTGCTTCGGCCATCTAGGACTCAGTGCTCGCCAACTGAGCCCGCAGTGTGTTAATGAGTCCATCCCAGGAGTCCTGCACATGCACACATTCATTAGATTAGCATGCATATCATATTGACCAAGTCAAAGGCTAGAAGTGCATACCCTCATTGGCCTCATGAAGTCCCACTCCCCGTACTTCTCCTGGAACCGCTGGAGGTATGCGAAGTGTTGGCGGCGTCCGACTCCACCGGGTATCTGCCCGCGCTGCCAGTCCACGAACTGGTCGGGGAAGCACAAGCGCCAGCCCACCCTCTTCGCCTTCCCACACGTCCTCCGCCCAATCCCCTTCGGTTTCACTACATCGTGCCATGCCTGGTGCAGCCCAAGGGTACGAGCAGCAAGCCGGAGGTGGAGTGGCTCGATCTCATTCAGGCAATGGACCCAAAGGTCCGGCCCGAACCGAGGACGACCAGTCTCAACCCACGGCTGGCCGTCGTCAACCATGCCCGCGTAGGGCTGCCACACAACCTGCACACATGCATAGGTTAGTCACAAGTCACATATCATATTAAATGCTTGGGGGGGGGGGGGCGGGGTATACGTACCAGAAGTGCCGGGAAGTCCCGGATGTCTCGACGGAGGGTGTCAAGCTGAAGTGAGAAAGATGCTACCATCACAACTAGCAGCCACCTCCGTGAGAGGGGCAATGCATCAGGGTGCACCTCGGTCGCCCTCCCCAAAGGGACGTAGTAATAACTTCACACCTACATACATGCACATATTGATTAGCTTGACTAACAATTTAAATGCAGGAAATGAAAGGAGTTCAAAAGCAAGGATGTGTACCTGCAGAAAGGGCGCAAATCTGCCCATTGTAGCCTCTTGCCTGGTGCCGCTGGAGAGGTCCGCAAATGTGTGCGCCAAGAAGGCCGCACCCCATGCATACTACCCTACTCTCTCCAGATCCTCCAGTATCTCTAAGAAGCGGAAATGGATGCCGTCACCCTTTGTCCCGAGCAACATCTTCCCCAAAAAGAACACCTGGAACTTCCTTAGGTCTTGGTCCACCCTCTCCCTATTCTCGGGGTCCTGGCCATACACTACCCTGGCCAGCCCCGCTGCACAAACTCCTGCACCGTCTCCTCGCCTCTCTGCCTAACCCCCGTAGGCCCAGACTCTCTAACAAAACAATCCAGTCGACCATCCTCTGGTCACCGAGCTCGTCCTCACCCATGGGCTCCAAGCCCAGCAAATTATGGGTGTGCTCTGTGTAGTTCGCATAGGTGACCCCGTCACCGCCTCCCCGTCCACCCAGAGCCCCGTAATTCGGGTCACATCCTCCAAGCTTGGCACCATGTGCCCCCAGGGAAACAAAAATGCTTTGATCTCTCTATCCAACCTCTCCCTGATTGCTTGTATCAGGGGGCTATCCACGTAGAAGCGCTCGATCTACAAGATCAGCCCGAATCCCATCTCTAGGACTCTCTCTCTCTCTAGAACTCCGAGAGCACCTGGTACACTGCCAGCACCAATGTCCACTGCAATCTTGGCTTCATAATTCCCTACACAAAACACACAAGTCAGCACAAGTTAAAAGTATTAAAAAACTGTGCAAATCTAGCCAAAATCCACCTCCTCGGTTAGCCTCCTGAATCGCGTCCAACACAGCGGCCGCGGTTAAACTTGAATCGTGACTGCTATGTCGGCTGCGTTTCATTCTGAAAAGCGACGACTTAAGCTGTCGCGATTCAGCTTTGTGAAACGCTGCGACTGATGTCGATGCGATTCACCACTGTCCCCTTCCTCTGGCAGACGGCCCTTCTTCCCCTCCCTTTCCTCTCAAGCCACGAGTCAGGGTTCAGGGGTAATTACAGTGTCACCCCGTGGAGGTGCTTCCCACCCGAGGCAGTCCCGACGCCAACTCTCTATCGTTCCTTCCTCCTCTTCCTCCATCGCTGCCGTTTCACCTTCTTTTGCCGCCGGCACGCTTTCCCCTCCTCCGTCACCATTGTGAGCTCGCCGGGAGCGGCCAATAGCTCCGCCACAATCGCACTCGCCTCTGTCCCCAGTGTTTCCACCATTGCCAGTGTCACCATCTCCTCCCCCGCCGGCGAGTCCTCACCCTGGCGACGCTTCGAGGCCGCTTCTTTGGTCATCGTGGAAGAGAGAGCAAGAGGGAGAGAGAATAGAGAGTTGGGGAGCAAGAGAGAAGAGATGAGGGAATTTGAGAGAAGGAAGGTGGCGAAGGGGGTGAAAGGTGTGAACGGTCGTGCCCTCGGGCATTTTAACGCCTCAGAACAAGTTGAAATCGCATCTGTTAGGCCGATGCGAATTTGATCGCCCATATTAATTTCATCAGAAACCGTCGACGCGATTCAGAAAGTCATCATTACCCCCGCGCTGACTTTTAGGCGCATGAATTTCTAATTTTGAGGTACAATTGAAGCGCATCAGGAATGTTAGACGCTATTAAGGTTAAACGCGGCGGCTTTATTGGACGCAGATTAAGAAGAAAAAGCATCGTTTGTATCAGACGCGGCTCAAAATGCCCACCCGAGGGTTCATTTTGAGGAGAAATTTCAAGGTATTTGGATGATACAATCACATATAAGGGTGCAATTGGCCATGTAAAGGATGCGATTTATTTCTTATTGAAGAATTTATTTTGGCATTTACAAACGGCCACTTTGGGCCAGATTTTCCCGAGCTCCCTTACATATGCCATCCAGTCATCTTCCACCTCCTCCACATGTGGGACGGCCTCCTGTCTGCCTCCTAGCTGTCGTTGTTGGTTCTTGATTGGTGAAAGGTGAGACGGCCCCTCGAAGTTGCGACATGGGAGCCCTAGTTGAGAGAGGCAGCGGTGTGGATTGTAAAGCACGAACTCAGACGCCCCGATCAGTCGCAAGTCCACACCAGGTGCTAGTCGAGTCCACAGGTCCCTGGTTAGAAGTGGCGCAAGAGTACAAGTGAACGCGTTCCTGGGCATGCTTCAGAGATGATCACTCCAATCAGACCACGTCTTGAGTTGTGGCACTCGGTTAGCCACGCGCCCTTCTAAGCCAACTAGATTGTCCAAGTGGTGAAGCAGACTTTTGGAGAAGATGTGGGACGAACTAGAGACTTCATTGTTGACATCAAACTTGAAGTGCAGGTCAGTCCAACAAGTGAATAATAACATGGAACCGTAAGGAGGCCTACCCAAGCTCGCCGCCGTAAGTCCGCTGTAGAGGAAGGCTAGCACCACCGGTCCTAGTCTCTCGCCCTCCCATATGCCACACACAGCACTTAGTTGGTCCTCCTCCAGGATGTTGTCAATTGATGGGAAGACAAGTGCACCCGCCAAGCATATGGCGAGCCCTCTCATCACCTTTTCTAGTCTTGTGTCATCTTCTGATCTTAGTATCTCCCTCATGGTCCAGACCGCCAGTTTTTGTAAGTCAATTCCCTTCGTGGTCTGGATGTCCTGCCCTCGCATCCATGAAGCTCTCGAGCACTGTCTTGCTTGCATAGCTCCTTGGCATGATTACCATCTCGTCCTCCTCGCCTCGTTTCATCCGATTCAAACCTAGCAAAATCTCAACCTCTTCCAATAGGATGGTGGCCTTACAGGTCTTTAAGAGGAAGGTATGGCTTTGAGGGTGCCAAAGTTCTACCAATGCCCCCACAGCGGACCAATCTAGGTGGATTTCATGGTATCTTTTGGCATGAACAACTAGGTTATTGATGCCCCAGTTGGAGAGGATGGTCTTCATGTCTAGGCTAATGGATGCAGTCAGTTTTTGGAGCCATGGGAGACGCATATAATGTTGGTTGCCCGGGAAAAGTGGATAATCTTGTGGAGAGTTGGCATGAATAGGTATGTTCATGGATGATATGGCCATAAGTGGAAGTGGTACATGAGTGGTTTTGGTCATGGGAGAGGGGCGCATGGCATGGTGTACGCACATGGTTGTATGGTTTGCATGGGTCATGGGGAGGTGAGGAGGTCGGCCATAGCATAGGAGAAGAGGAGAAAAAAATAAGAAGAGAGAGAGAGAGAAGAACAATAAGAACATGAAGAACATGAGGAAGAACAAGTCAAATCAATGCTTAAAAATCAAATTCACTTACCAATTTGGCTCGAACCAATTTGCATATGTGACCATGTATCTTGCTTAGTCTCATGAACCCCTCAACCCTTGGCTTCTTGGATGGGGGAGCATCACCATGATCCATTGCTTCAAAGCTTCAAATTCTCTTTCTTCTCTTTCTCTTTACTTCAATAACTTGATTTCTGCACTTTGGGGAGTTCAAATGCATGAAGAGAGCTTGGGGAGAGGTACTTTTAAGCCTCCCAAGTCGCACAAGCTCGGAGGCAAGCACCAAAAGAGAGGAAGAGTGCAAAACAGGTAATAAAATCAGCCTTGGATGAAAGGTTAAAATCGCGTCCGACGTAGCCGACGCAATTCAAGGTGCCTACTCCGACTTCCGTTGCGACAGGTAAAGTCAAATCGCGATCGGCTAAAGTGCCGCGATTCGGGTAAGTAAAATGCGTCCATGTCTCCTACCACGATTTTCAAGCAATATAATTTTCACATTTTGCTCTATTACTTGTTGCTTGTCAATGCTGATTAGTCTTTGAGCGCAGGTTTCAGATAAATTTCCCGCCGTGCAATTCATGATTATCTTCGGCGATCCCCAGTCCGGTGTTGTATATACTACATTCTACTATATGGTATACCCTATTAGACTATATCAATGACCTCGAGGCTTTGATGAATCTGGAATTTGAGTTCCCCTCCTCTGCCAAAAACAATGATAATTCCAGAGGATTCCTACGACTTGAGGATAGGCTGCTGCGTTGCAGAAGAACGACGGATTCCATCTGGTCTCTTGACTTCGACATCGTAGCAATATTATACTTGATTATTTTATATTTTCTTTTGTCTTAATCTTTTCCTTTTAGCCCAACATGCATCTTGTAGGACTTTGAGCATAATTCCGGAAGATTACTCCCGTGCTTAACCGAAGAGAACCACTTATTCCTTAATTCCAAGTAACATGAGATATTCCATTTCGAGTCAAGTACTCAATTCATTATGTCGATGTTTGAAGTTCATCTCTTGAGAAACTCACTGCCTTGGATTCCTTTATCAATTCATATATTTTCCCGAAGCTCCACCAGAGGCAGTGGCAGATGCCCCCAATGGTGCAACCTGACAGATTGTGTCCTTAGGTACTTCCCCGACGCTGGAAGTTGATCTTTCTCCCTTCCGTGCCCACGTGCACACTGCTTCTCTTTTTGTCCAAACTTTGAGTTTTCTTCAGAGGTTTTCTGCAAGTCGCTTCATTTTGAATTGATGAATAGCTCCTGTCATATGTTGTTAAGGCATGTATCATCACACCTTGGCATCTACTTTTCAGTCACTCTACTCCATTCCACTCAATTCACCCCATTCCATTGCTTTCATTTCGTGTCATTCCACTCCATTTCCTTGCAAAGATGATGCCAAGGCGAGACAGCTGTAGACACGCCATTTTGTCAACATATTGAGCAGATTTCATGTTATACCACGATGCCTCAAAGTGTCTCTCTTCAATTAACCTCTTGAGTGATTTTCCTATTTTTCCAAATTTTTCTAGGATTTTTAAGAATTTTTCTAAGGGTTCTAAAGGGGTCTATTTAGCTCAAGTGATTTGCGTCTGAGACAGTAAATGCCCTTTAGAATGTTTGATCTGCGGCGGGTAAAATCGATGCGTGTCACACTTCCTTTTCTGGCACTTACTCTGTTTTGAAACGTGTCTGGTAAAGCCGCCGTGATTAAGAATTTCCATTTTCGAATTATGGAAAATTCCAAAATTATTTTTGGAAAGATTTTGTGGCTCAATAGAATAGCGTCTGCATAATCCGATGTGTTTTTAACCTTCCTATGAATGAAGATCAATTTCCATCAAAGAACGATTCTCTTCAAATACGCGGCGGCTTTACCCGATGCGAATCAATATTTCCATTTTTGATATTTGGAAAGAATTGTTTGAAAGCGGAAGTGTTTTAAATGCGGCAGAAATTGTCGACGCGATTCTTAAAATGGCTATAATCAATGTTTGGAAATCCTTAATCGTAGCAAGTGAATCATAGAAATCGCGGCGGCTTAGTAAGACGTAATTATATGAGAAAGATGTCCACTGTATCAGACGTGATTTTAGTCTTTTTCCCCTTTAAATAGACCCCGAAGGCCATTGTTTTGAGCATAACCCAAGCACTACGGCGAAGCCCTGCTGCACTGGACACTCGCATTCCAAACCAAGGAGGAGCATCCTCTATTCCAAGCTACCCTACGCCCTCATTCCTTGGAATTCGGAGCCTCCGTCTTCATCACAAGCATCGGAGAGAGGCGGGAGGGGGACTCTTCTTCCACTTCGTCCATCTCCAAGCAGCGGCTCACATCGCCACTTCCTCCCTTCTTTCACTTATTTCTTTTACTATTTAGTGCATACATCATACCATTTTCTCACACAACACGTCATTTTCATCATACCCACACGTTTTTAGGGTTTAACACCACCCCATAAGGTGTGCTAATGCCCATGTCATCACTTTTGCTTTCGTTTCATTTGAGTTTTGTACTACATGTCATAGTCTAATCAAGCTTTCACTTGTTTCTTGTTGTTTTCCATTTTGCAAGGTAACCCGTCGAAACTAAATCTTCTTCGCCAACCGGCTGGTGGAAGAAGTAGAAGCAACCCGCACACCACTCTCCCGCGATCTTCGGTGAAGGTAAGTACCCTTTGTGTCTTCTTCTTCGCTTGTCTCCTTCGGTACCCTCGCGTATCTAGTGATTACACCTCCTTTCTTGTGCACATATGCACGTTTCTTTTCCGCCTTTCCATCTTTATCGCTATTTTATTTTTAAATCATCTCTTGTGGGAGGTGTTTTGAAAAAAAACACGTCTATAATGTGTTATTTGTGAATATTGTCAATTTTTATTCATATGATAAATTCTTATTATTGAACCTTTTTTTTTTAAATCAGATGCATACCTGTTAGGGAAGGCAGGAGAGTGCTCCCCTCTTCAGGGAAGAGGAAAGTAGGTCGCTCCACCACCCATCACCTAGCAGGGAGATTTTATTAATACGAAAATAAGTAGAACAAAAGAATCCTAGGGCCTGATGGAGGGGCAGCCTATTTTATCAAGGCGATAGGGGCCCCTTACAGAAGAAGGAAGATCAGCCCAGGAACACCATACAATTAGGAAATCAGAAATAGTGCAACCAACGGCTGCTAGAGAATCAGCAACCTTGTTAGCCTCCCTAAAGACATGGCAGATAGAAGCTTGAACCCTTGTACACTGGTGCAAAATATCGTTGAGAATGTAGAGAAGCCTCCAAGGACAGGACGCACGGTGTTGCAGAATGCACACGAGCACTTGAGAATCAGACTCAACCATAACAGAAGTAAATCCTTTTTGATAGCACAAAGCAAGACCGTCCCTGAGAGCAAGAGCCTCCGACTGAAGGCTAGAGTGAACATCCTTGTACTTGGCAGAAAAAGTAAACATAATATTACCATTACAATCTCTCAAAACACCCCCACCAGCCGCAAGACCAGAACCAGACTGGAACGCCCCATCAACATTTAGCTTGAGTCGGCCAGAGGGAGACAGAAACCAGCAAACAATCCTTGGAGGCAAAGGAGTCCTAGCTGACACTTGAACACTCCAACGACTTAGGAAAGAACGCACAGTAGAAGTGAGGTCAGATCCTTTGAACCCATAAACAACAACAATATCGCGGACAACAGTCATTGCTCTATATATGATACAATGAGCAGACATCATCTGAGCATCAAAACGAGAACGGTTCCTGCTACACCAAATTTCCCAGAGAATAGCCAAGAAAAGGCACCTAGATAGAGAGCCACCAACAGTAGAAAGTCGGAGACTAGAAAGGAAGTTAAACACATCACTTGGCACCAAAGACACCTAGAGGTTATTGAAGTCGAGGAACCCATGCACAATATCTCACACATCAATAGCGACTTTTCCTTTGAACAATAGATGCTGAATAGTCTCACTTTGAGGGAGAGGACAACAAGAACATTTGGAGCATAGAGGAATACCACAGGCAGCAATTGTATCATCAGTGGGAATACATCCACGAACCATACGCCAAGCAAAGATAGACCATTTGAGAGGGATACCCGATCCCCAAAGGTACGACCAGCAGCTATGCGTAGATACTCCATGGAGCATAGAACTCACAGATTTAGAAGTGAAAACCCCATCAATAGCTGGACACCAGATCCAACGGTCCACACCAGTTGCATTAACAATAGCACCATCCAGAACCGCTGATGGGCAGTAAAGACGGGCAATGATAAGGTGATCACAAGCACCATCTAAAAAAACATTTTGCACAGAGGAAAACTTATCAGAGATATTTAGCAAGACATGCATTGGGAGAAAAGACCGAAGCGGAGCAGACCCATCCTAGACATCCAACCAAAAACTGATCTTCGACCCAGGACCAGAGATAAGAACTCTATGATTGGAGAAAATAACACTGGCAGCTTGCTTCCATAACCTTCTTTCTGCCGCAATCATAACATCAAAATTAGCTTCAGAATAATGAACCTTGTGTAAATATTTAGCCTTAAAAAAGGAGGCCCATGAGAGGATGAGGAAATAACCCTCCAAAGTAGTTTGGTCCTTAAAGCATGCTGCATACCCCGAATGTCCATAATCCCCAATCCGCTAGAAGACACAGGAGCGGTCATATCATTCCAGGACACACAGTGCTTTTTTGGAGACCCCTCATAAGAACCCCAAAAGAAGTTAGCCAGAAGCCTGTTGAACACTTTAATAACTGAACCAGGAATGGCCTAAGACGCCATAGTGTAGATAGGGAGAGCAGATAACACATGCCTCACGAGCACAAGGAGCACTCCATAAGATAAAAAACTAGATTTCCAAGCTTGAAGCCTAGCCGCAGTTTTAGAAATAATGTGGCTGAAATGCATAGGTTTTTGTCTACCACTAAAGAGAGTCACGCCCAAGTACCGAAATGGAAGATTTGCCTTAGCAAAGCCAGCCAGATGGGAAATTGATCGGCCAAGAGAGATGGGCGCACGATCTGAGATAACAAAAGCACTCTTGGAGACATTAATGAGCTGGCCAGATGAATCTTCATATTTTTTCAAAAACCTCATGAGACTCTTAATATGACGAGCTGAACCATTAGAGAAGATCAGCGTGTCATCAGCAAACAATAGGTGAGAAACCATTGGGCAACGCCGATGCGTGAAATAAGATCCACCAACACTGCACTGAAATAACATTGAAAGCCCCCTGTTGAGAGCCTCCTCTACAAGAATGAATAACGCAGGAGCAATAGGATCTCCCTAACGAAGACCCCTGCTGGACTTAAAGAAACCATTAATCTGGCCATTAAATATAACTGAGAACCAACAATTTGAGATAAGGGGCTCAATCAAAGAAATGAACTGCAATGTGAATCCAAGCCGTTGGAGGACAGCAAACAAAAAATCCCATTCCATACGATCATAAGCCTTCGCCATATCCAGCTTAAAAATGACATTGCCCCCACGACATCTCCTCGCCAAATACTGAACCATCTCCCCAGCCAATGAAATATTTTCAGAAATATCCCGACCATTAGTAAAAGCTCCTTGTTCTTCCAATATTAGAAGAGGAAGAACCTGCGCAAGCCTGTCACTTATGATACGAGATATGATCTTATAGAAGAAATTGCAAAGGCTAATAGGCCTAAAGTCCACACAGGAATGGGGGATATCCACCTTAGGAACCAGCGCAATGAGGGAAGAAGTGAAGGATCTGGGGAGTGCATGACAACAGAAAAAGGCCTTCACAGCCAAACAAACATCACTGTCTATAAAATCCCAACACTCACGAAAAAAATGGCCAGTAAATCCATCTGGGCCAGGGGCACTGTCTTGACACATACTGAAGATAACTCCCTTAATTTCAGCAGCAGAAGGAATATTGCAAAGAATTTGGTTTTGATCATCTAACAATAAACGAGGAATAGAATCCAGAATATCAGAGTGAAGAGTATGGGCTAAAGAAGTGAAAGCGCTTTCAAAGTGAGCCACAAGCATAGAGGCCATTTCAGATTTATCGTCCACCACAGAACCATCCTCACCATCAAGAACAGTAATGACCGATCTCCTTCTTTGGGACACTACACATGCATGGAAAAATTTTGTATTGTGATTCCCCTCCTTCAACCATTTTATTCTGGACTTTTGTCTCCAAAAGATCTCTTCCTGAACCTGAACACATTTAAGGCTACGACGGGCTTCTTCAAGCCGATCTTTGTTGACTAGAGAAGGATCTCCATCAAAATCCCCTTCAGCCATAGAGAATTTATCCTCAGCCTCTTGAACATTATCAAAAATATTCTTGAAAACCTTTTATTCCACTCCCTATAAAACCCCTTCATATGCTTCAGCTTCATGGCCATGGAGATCAAGGGAAATGAAGATCAAGGAGCAGCAGCCCAAGCAGTACGAGAATCAACAAGAAAATTATTATGGGATGTCCACATTTTCTGAAAACAAAATCTAGAAGGAACACCAGAAGCATTCATATTAGCTGTAATAAGTAAGGGACTTTGATCACTGCAAGCTCTGGACAAATTACGCATAGAAATCTGCTGGCATCTGATAGTCCATTCACCATTAAATAGCACCCGATCAAGTCTGGCCCAGATCCCATTAGCCTGCTGCCCATTATACCAAGTATATCTTCCTGCAGAAAACCCAGCATCCTCAAGACCCGCAGCCGAAACACATGCTTGGAAATCAAGCATAGACTGCTCAAAAGCTCTCCTACCACCCCTCTTATCATTGAGATCAAGAATGTTGTTGAAGTCGCCACCAACAATCCACGGACTAACACAAGTAGAAGAAAAATCAACAAGGTGGTCCCAAAGAATACGACGTTAAGACAGAATACAACTGGCATGAACCACAGTAATGAAGACGTCACAGGCAAAACCAGAACTTAAACAAATCGTGATGTGCTAATCAGAGCAAGAGGAAACAACCACCTGAAACTGAGATTGCCAAAAAAGCCAGATCCTGGCACTTTCACTGTCATTAGCCATACAAGAGGACATTTTTAATTTCTGCATGTACCTTGTAATCTTAGAAGGGCACAACTTCGGCTCAATGATAGCCAGGAAGGAAATACAATGAGAAGACACAAGATGTTTCAATCTACTAACCGAAGGGGAATTACCTATACCTCTTTCATTCCATATGAGAGCATTCATTGATCAAGATGTTGAGAAGAATTGACAGAGGCGCTCCTACGCAAAGAGGTATGAGTTTTGACACCCTCGGGTCTCACAGACCCCTTCCCCACAAAGCTAACATGAACATGTGTAGGATCTAGAGGCTCAGCAGGAGCGCCCACAGGATAGCCAATAGGCTTGCCAATTATCTTACCAGATATAGGAACAAAGCCATCATCTGACTAAACCCCTTGAACTGAAGAGGACGGCATTGCTTATGTAAGTCACTATGTGATTCGTTATACAATCTATTGAGTACTGTACTCTGTTCAGCCATTCGAACTCGCTAGTAATGTCATGCATGTCTTGTCATCTTATGCTTGAATAAATACTGCTTATTAAAATGTTAATCACTTATATTGTTGCCCGCATATTAATATATAAATCATATTGGGTGTAAGCTCATTACGTTAATTAACATTTTTTAGGTAGTGAAGATGAGCTTTTGGAAATGGAGGGGGACGAGCAGGAGTGATTGAGCATCCCGGTCATTCCAAGGATCTACAATAGAGTCTTATGGTTACGTAGTTGTTTTCCCTTTGAATCTATTATGTACTTTGAACATTGGGCCCTATGTTTGGATCGGATGATTGATGGTTGTAATAGGAAGTTGTTATTTAGAAATAATAATAGTACTCATGTGATGGTGTCATTAATTTTCCTTTATTTTTGTTCCGATTATTAATTTATCTGGTACAATTGTGAATTTTGATTTTCTGTGTTGGGGCGTGACACAAACATTTTCTTAAATCAAGCCTCTTTAGCGGTAATTCTTGTGTTTGATATAAGGACTTCTTATAGATTATTTGCTCTACAAGTCTTTTCCCTCCTCCTACGTAAAGAGAAGACTGGTTAGGCTTACAAATGCTATTTTTCCCCTTGGGTAGAGGGGAAGACCAACGTTGTACTGGTGTGCAGCTCCCATTTGAGTTATGAAGGGAAGACCAGTTGAGCTGTGTGTTGTACTGTCCATCACGGGGACTGTATCTTTGATTTAGTAAAATCTCAACACATTGATTAGGGATTGGACATAGAACTAATAAGGAGCTCAGTGCCGAACCAGGATACATTCTTGTATCCTTGTGTGATTGGTTTGTGTTTCTTATTTCTACTATTATCTAACACAAACACATACACATTTTATTGTGAAGCTTTTAAGTTGTAAAATTTAATTTTTAGCAACCTATTCACCCCCCCCCTTTGGGACTACTAACTTGGTAACAAAATGAACATTTATTTGTGCATGCAAATCTTCATGTAAAGGCTAAGTATATAATAAATAATGCTTAGACAACTTTTGGGCAGGAACCAAATAAGTAAAAGTAAATTTGCATGCTATATCTATGGTGAATAACGGCCTTTCATATATCTCTTGAATAGAAAAACTATAAGGCCCTAGTTTTCTGTGCATTTTATGACTTATCGTATGTTTTAAATTGTTGTCCGAATTCTTTCTGAATGTTAACATCCTTTGATGTTAACAGCTGCTTGATGGCAAGCGATGTGCCATTTACAATCTGACTTGAGGATCATGCCATCAAAATCCATTGACATCTACTTCATGTAGACGGCAACCAATTGGACGTTAACTTCTCCGGCTGCATTAGGTTTCTTTTCGCTGAAACTGTCCCGATTTCTCCAGGAGATAAACTTGGAAACCCCACGTCGGCTGGGATTTCTCTTTCCTAGTATTCCTATGACCCAAACTCCTATAAAACTCTAGACATCTCTAAAAAGAGAGGACTTTTGCTCAGCTAGGGCTATTGGGTTTCGGAGAGAGGAAAAGAGAGAGTTTGGAGAAGGTAGAATCAGCGAACTAGAGGCTGCACTGGTGGTTTTCTACAAGAGAACGTGGAGAATCTCTCTCGTTGTTGGGAGATTCTCCGCTTGGTCATGGAAGTCGAATCAAACCCGTGAAGACTACCTCTTTGGCTTGGCCGAGGAGAGCTTCATCACACTAATTCGATCTTCAGGGAGTTTTCTAGAAGCAAGTAACTTAGGCATTTCATCCGTATCTTGCCTAGATAGCAATCCCAGAGGGGGGGTGAATGGATTGCTAAATGTTCTTTATAAATGAAAACCTGTCAATAAAAACACTTAACAGAAAAACACTAAGATTGATAGTTAGTGTTAGTGAGAATATAGACAACAATCAAGCACATAACACAAAAGAATTTTATCCTAGTTCGGACCTCCTATCCCAAGAGTCCTACGTCCAGTCCCCAAGCAACAACTTGGGATTTCACTAACTAAGGGTACTGTCTCCCTTATGTTGCCCAGTTGACGAGCCCAGAGGGGGGGTGAATGGGTCTTTAAAAATAATCTTTAGACGATTCCTGTAAATTTAAACATACACACAAATGTTCTTCGAAGGAGGTTAGTGACTGTTAGTTTGAATAACAAACACACAAGAGAAAAGCAATCACACAACACAAGAAGTTATCCTAGTTCGGACCACCTCTCCTTAGGAGTCCTACGTCCAGTCCCTGAGCAATCACTCAGGATTTCACTAACAAGGGTACAGTCCCCCTTAAGGACACTACAACACCCAGCTCAGCTGGTCTTCCTTCACACCCGAAGGGAACAACTACACCCTGGATACCCCACCAGGTCTTCCTTCACACTGAAAGGAAAAACACCCTGGTTACCACCAGGTCTTCCTTCACAACCGAAGGGAACAACACAAGGAGAATAGATTGAAAGACACGCCCCTAGACCAAGCTTCAACAAGCAAAGATCTGAAGCAACTAGCACTGAGAGCAAAGGATCTTAATCTAAGCTTACTCTCAGAACTACACAAGCTCTCTCCAGGATTATTCACTACTAATGGAGAGCTAAGAACTATAGCAATGGGAATCGAATTCTTGGCTCTAAAATTCTCAGGAGACTTGAAAGCTTGAACGATTGTGTGTTGGTCTCTTCAGGAGTTATTGCAAGAAGATTGTTGTAATGAATGTTTTCGGTTCTCGTCAATGTTCTTCTGTACTTCAGACTTGTATATATATATCTTCAATTTGAAATATGGACGTTGAAGTGTCTGTTCTCTCTCTTTTGAGTAGTCGTTAGACTGAATGACAACTGGAGTCTTGGAAGCTTCCAGTCAACAGTCTTTTGATTGCTTGAACACGCAAAGAGATGAGATCTTCAAAGATATCCGTTGGCTTCTATTTGTTTAATGTTGTACTGTGAAGCTAGATCAGAGGTCTGCACAAATGTCAAACTCAAATAGCAGACAGCTAAGCTGTCTCTGATGTCAGTCAACGTCAGTAGCAATAGACATGAAAATAGTAGTGCCAAATATCTTAAGTCTAAAGGATGTTATCAGAGTAGGCACGATAAAGGATGATATGGTCTGCATGCATGCAGTGATATGTTCAGATCTCTTAAATGCAAAAGCGTCAGAGAGATGTCTACGTGGACTTTGACTAGTCAACAAAGATCATATCACGTTAATATGAAATCAATGACTATATGACTTATGAAATCGTTATGAATAAGTCAGGTTGACCAAGTCCTTATGAGACAGAAGAAATCGTTGTGAAACGCTTAACAAATCGTTATACAAAGCAAATCATTGTGAACACTTATCAAATCGTTATACGAAGCAAATCGTTGTGAACACTTATCAAATCGTTATAAACTCTCAAGAAATCGTTATGGTAACATCGAGTCATTGTGACGAGCAAGTCGTTACGAGCTCTGAAGAAATCGTTATGACAACTTATAGAGTTGTTGCGACAGGCAAGTCGTTACGAGCTCTAAAGAAATCGTTACGGTAACTTATAGAGTCGTTGTTACTAGCAAGTCGTTACGGGTTCTTAAGAAATCATTATGATCACTAAGGAAATCGTTACGGCGCGCAAGTCGTTGCAAGTTCTAAAGAAATCGTTATGATCACTAAAGAAATCGTTACGGCGAGCAAGTCGTTGCGAGTTCTAAAGAAATCGTTATGATTACTAAAGAAATCGGTACGGCAGGCAAGTCGTTACGCTTTCTAAAGAAATCGTTGCGATGACTTATAGAATCGTTACGATGGGCAAGTCATTGCGCTTTCTAAAGAAATCGTTGCGATGACTTATAGAATCGTTACGACATCGATTTATTTGAAACAACATGACTTTTCATCCAGAAAGGAAATTGTTATGATAATTCTATTGAAATCGATATGCTTATAAAGAAATCGTTATGTCCTTTAATAGAAGTCGATATGAACTTAGAGAAATAAAATGTTGATCAGATAAAAGGCTTTAGGGAAATACTTCATACCTTAACTGCTTGTTTGACCTTGAGGTTTTTCTGTACTAAAGTCTTATGAAAGATTCATTAGATAAAATCTTGTTAGGTTTTGTTAATCACCAAAATATATACGTAATTAATTAAAATTACTCGGGGACGGACTGATCATCAATCTCCCCCTTTTTGGTGATGACAAAACTGAACAATGAGCAAGGATGAAATAATATCTGAAATCATTTCAGAAAGAATGACATGCTTAATTTTCTTTCCTAAATTCGTTGAATGAAATTCAGATATGCTATTTTCTCCCAAAATTTTGTATTTCAGATATGCTAATTTTCTCCCCCTTTTTGTCATTAATCAAAAAAGGCAAACTGAGACAAAGAAAGAAGAGAAAGAGTGGATCTCACAAGCAAAGAGATTCTATTAATTCTGTGGAGGTACAAGTAAGTAGTAAGCAGGAGACAAAAGGGAGGCATAGTGGGAAATGGTTTCCCATGCCTGGTCTTCCTGCCTTTCAAAGTATAATTGAAAAGCTCCAACAGCAATAGAGTAATTTGGTGCCATCGTGGGAGCCATCTTCATAAGATGAAGCTGATAGTGCTTGTCAAGAAGCTCAATGTAGGAGTTTCTGTCCATAGTCATCCGAAGAAGAGTAGATTTCCCAAAGTTGGCACAGGAGAGGAACTGGTCCATTGTGACAAGATAGTGATTGTGGTTGTCCCTGAGAGCCTTGTGAAGAGCCACATAGACTTTGTATCTTTCCTCCCAGATTTTGAAGGGATCATTGACTAGATGGATAGAGTTTATATCAAGGAATGTGGCTGGAGACACTGCATGCTTGCCTTCTGTGGGTTGGGCTTCATTTAGGGCAATCAATTGTTGGGCTGACAAAGGATAATACTTGGACCATTCTGTGGAAGTCAGCCTCCCACATTCTGACAGAATAGGGCCTAGGACATCAGCACTGACATGTCCCTGGATATATTCCCTAAACAAGAATCTGGGAAAAGCTACCAGGCAACCTTTCTATACTTTAATCCTGCCCATGATTCTGGCATAACGCTCAAATATGATGGAACCAACAGAAGACTCCATAACAAGGAAGTGAATTTGAGGAATGGCAGTGTCATCAGGTACCAAGAGGGTGGCAAAATCGACCTGAATGTCTGAAGCATGACGAATTGTTTTGCTGATATTGGAGATAGCCCTTTTGAACTGACTGAGCTGAACTTCAGGAAGATTGTTGATGTATCTGTAGTTCTTAAAAAGCATGAAGTGCCAAACCATCTTGATTTCAGTTTGGATGTAGGGTGCCCAGAGCTCTCGGTGATAGATCATTAGCCACTCTGATAAGGTCAGGGAGTGGTCCCTTAGAGGGAATCTGGCAGTTTTGGCTACATTGTATCTATGGCAGAGATCCTTGTGGCTTTTGCCCCACTGCTCTTCAAATTCGAATGAGCACCAGAAAAGATTTTGGCTCTTTCGGATTTGGTGAGAGAGGTGTAGGGTAAGATGGTGGTTAAATGATCAGAAAGGTTAAGTAAAGGGAGGTTGATAATTGTTGCAAAAACAACCTTTGTTAGATACTCTCTATACAATGGTTTATGTTTGTTAACCACTGTGAGAGAGAACCACAAAGGTGGGTACTTGGGCTGAGAGGAAATGGAGGAGGTAGAGGAAACTTTCCTCTTCTTTGAGGTAGGACTGGAGGAGTCTCCCTTGTGGATGTGTTCCCCAACTTTCAACACTGCCCTTAGGATAGCATCCTCAAACTCATCCTTTACCTTTTCCAGAAAAGGAGAGGCGAGTTGGGCGCTATCAGGAATGAGAGTGATGAAAGAGGGTGGAGGAGAAGGATGAAGGAAAGAGTGAGAAGTAGTTGGAATATCATCTGCTGGGCCAGAGGGGGACCAGAGGAGGAGGATGCTCCAGCTGAGGATGCTGGAGGGACTTCAAGAATTGGTGATGAAGAAGGAATGTTGGTAGAGGAGGCTGGAGTTGAGGTTGATTGAGAAGGAAATGGAGTGGGAGAAGAAATAGGTCTGGATTGGGGCTTCTTGAATGTCTGAGGAGCAGGTGGAGCTGTAGGAGCTGAGGGTGGTGATGGTGGAATGGGTGTGTGAGGGAGAAGAGGGAGCTGGGGGCTTGGCTACCAAGATCTCTTCAGCTGCCTCAGTCTGCACAGACTCACTCTCCACTGGCCTTGATGGCCCTGACCCTTGCTCAGCTGGCCCTGGAGGCCCTTTAACCTGATTAGCTGGCCCTGACGGCCCTTGCTCATGCACTGCTGCCTCTGCTGATGCTGCTGCTGCTGCTTCTATCCCTGAAGGCACGGATTCTTGGGCGAGGTCAGCAGGAGGAGGAGGAGGAATTTGATCTCCAACCACCTTCAGAATTTGCTTTAGCATCTCCTTCATAGTGCCCATTTCTTTATTGAACCATTTCATTGCATTTCTTACACTGGCTAACTCCTTGGTGGCTGATGCTTGGCTCATGAAGATTGAATTGGTATCTGCCAGGAGAGAACATAAGATTTGTCCTTGAGCATCAAGTCTCTTTATTACTGGCTTCAAGTTGATTATAATCTTCTGCTTCACTTGCCTTTCAAAGGGAGTATTTGTTAACATTGGAATTTCAGATTCTACTTCTTTCCCCTTTTTCTTAGCCTCTGAAGCTGGAGGAGGCTCATCATCATCCAAACTGGAGGAGCTGGTTGTCTCCCCTTCTCTGACATCTGCTGGACCAGGAGGGACATCATCATTTTCTGGTACAGTGTCCACTGGCTCATCAAGGTGAGCTTCTTCTTCTTCTATATTTTCCTTTGAAAGCTCCCCCTGAGCAGGAGCTTCTTCTTCAATTTCCATTTGCTCCCCTGGATGGGATCATTTTCCACAAAAGCGACTACTGGAGCACTGGACTGCTCCACTTGAGTTGATGCTTTACCAGATTCTTCAGTGTGGCCTGATGCCACAGCTTCTTCCATGTCAACTTCACCAGTCTCTGAGGGGACTGGGGTGGTGAGGACTGAATCAATCACATCTCTGAGAATGGAGCTAATTATTGAAGTAGGCAGATTATTGGCGGCATCTATCACTTCTTCCTCTACAGGTACCTCTGGAGATTGTGAAACATTTGGTACAAGAGGTGACACTAATGTCTCAACAGCTGGTTGGAATTCTACTGCTGCAACTGCTAGAACTGAAGGAATTTCTGGCTCGAATTCCATCCTTTCTTCTGCTGCTGCTGTTAGTTCAACTAGTCCAACTGGCTCAAACTCGGTTTGTGAGTCTTCTACCACTGATTCTGCTGGAGTTGAAGATATTGCTTGCTTAGACTCTATTCTCGGTTCTACTACTTTTTGAACTTCTGTTGATTGCTCTGCTGTTGGTACTGCAACCTCTTCCTGAACATCAGGAATTTCTGGAATATCAACAATTATGGCCTCTCCCTCGGCCACTGTGGTCTTAGACCACATACCATCAATCACTGAAAATCCACTCTTTCTAAGATTCCTGGACCTGATTGACTGTCCCATCTCCTTAATAGCAGCTCCTGCCAGATCAATACCAAAATGTCTAAATACCTTGGTGAGCAAATGTGCATATGGCAATGAAATGTTGAGCTTGGTTTTTGTATCCCAAATCAAATCTCTGGCAAATGACATTCTTTCCATCATTACTACGGCCATGTTGATTTCCTTGTTCTAGATGGCCCACTACATCATATCAGAATCAGCCTGGGTACAGGAGGAGAAAGTGGCACTCCTTGGAATCAAAATTTGACAAACTATAAAGTGGAGAAGACGGTTGAAAGCAGTGAGTTGATTAATATCCAATTTTCCATCCTTCAATCTGTATCCTGGCCCTACAATGCCAAGACCCTTGACTTGGGCATTCACTGAGTGAACCCCACTATGTCCAGATGTGGTTACCCTAAACAGATCATGCAATAAATCTCTATCAATCTTAATCTGGGTGCCCTTCACATAGGAGACCAGGGACCCATCTTCCTGAGTCTTTAAGCAAACATAAAAGGCCTTCACGAGGTCTGGATAGCTTACCTCGGAGAAGGTTGAAACACCCATCCACTGCATTCTTGTCATAGCTTCAACAATGCTATGCATTCCATTCTTTTCAAGGTCTGCTACATCCACTGCCTTGTTCCCACAAACCTTTGTCATCACAAACAGGAACCTCTCCTACTGCTCACGGGTCAGCAACTCGGTGCTGTAGCCACCCAAGCTTTTGGAGATGGATGACGCGGCCATGGAATCAAGTGTGGAGGGTTTCTGGAGGATTGAGAAGGAAGGAGGAGAGAGATTCCTCAAGAAATTTCGCGGGAAGGTATGAGAAGCTTCAAATCTGGCAAAGAGTCGATGTCGTAATCGCTAGGGCATCGGCTCAGGTGGAAGAGGGAAAAGGTTGAAGATGAAGTGTGAATCGTTATCGCATTTAATTTTTGGAATAAATAATGGGGTGGAAAGTGAGGCGCCAAAAGGCGGAGGAAAACGACAAAAGGTGTTGACTATTCAAACAGACTTTAATGAAAGAGCGGTTACAAAGGATAATTTGAATTTCTTTCGCAAAAGAAAAAGGAGGGAAAAATAGCTTAAATCTGAAAATTAATGTGCCAGTTGTAAGCAAACTTTTATCACAAATTGCACATGCCTAATTCCCTTCTAAGAGATGTGAATCTCTCTTCAGGTAAGACTTTTGTGAAAATGTCTGCTAATTGGCCATTAGTATCAATAAAGGATATTTCAATATTTCCATTTGCAACATGATCACGAATAAAATGATATCTAACCTCAATATGTTTGGTCCTTGAGTGCTGAACTGGATTCTTAGTGAGATTAATGGCACTAGTGTTGTCACACAGCAGTGGGATGGATTTGATGTTTAATCCGAAATCTTCAAGTTGTTGCTTTATCCATAAGAGTTGTGTACATCAATTTCCAGCAGCTACGTACTCAGCTTTAATAGTGGATAGTGCTACTGAATTTTGTTTCTTTGAAGACCAAGATATTAAACATCCTGCAAGAAATTGACAACCACCACTGGTGCTTTTTCTATCTAATTTGCATCCAGCATAGTCAGCATCAGAGTAACCTACTAAGTTAATTTCACAGTGTTTTGGATACCATAGACCTAAGTCATGAGATCTTGCTAAATATCTAAATATTCTTTTCACCGAAATTAAATGTGATTCTTTAGGATCAGCTTGATATCTAGCACACATGCATACACTAAATAGTATATCTGGTCTACTAGCTGTTAAATAAAGTAGTGAACCAATCATACCTCTGTAGATCTTTTGATCTACTTTCTTACCATCTTTATCACTGTCCATCCTTGTTGATGTACTCATTGGTGTTGATAGTGGTTTGGTATTGTCGAATCCAAACTTCTTCAAAAGTTCTTTTGTGTATTTTGCTTGACAGATATGAGTTCCTTCTTTTCCTTGTTTGATTTGTAATCCAAGGAAATAGTTGAGTTCTCCCATCATACTCATTTCAAATTCTCCATGCATTAACTTTTCAAAATACTTGCAAAGAGATTCATCAGTAGAACCAAAAATGATATCATCTACATAGATTTGAACTAATAGTATGTGTTTGACCTTTGACTTTATGAAAAGAGTGCTATCTACTTGACCTCTACTGAAACCATGGTTTAAAAGAAAAGAACTAAGCCTTTCATACCAGGCTCTAGGTGTCTGTTTTAAACCGTATAATGCCTTATGAAGTTTGAAAACATGATTAGGAAATTCTGTGTCATCAAAACCCGGAGGTTGTTCCACATAAACTTCCTCTTTTATGAAACCATTTAAGAATGCAGATTTAACATCCATTTGAAATAATGTCAAGTTCAAAGTAGATGCATATGCGAGTAATATTCTAATGGCCTCAAGTCTTGCTACAGGTGCATAGGTTTCATCGAAATCTATACCTTCCTCTTGTGAATAGCTTTGAGCTACCAATCTGACATTGTTTCTTAAGATTGCACCAGTTTCATCCAGTTTATTTCTGAACACCCATTTGGTGCTAATGACTGGATGGTCTGATGGTCTAAGAACAAGTGACCATACTTGGTTTCTCTTGAATTGATTTAATTCATCTTGCATGGCTACTATCCAAGATTCATCAGAAAGAGCTTCATTGACTATCCTAGGTCCTATTTGAGAAACAAAAGCTAGGTAATCACAAGGAATAACATTACCTCTTGTTCTTACCCCTATGGATGGATCACCAATAATATTCTCAAGTCGGTGATCTTTCTTGTATCTCCATTCCTTTGGAAGGTTTTCATGAGTAACTTCTTCTTGTTGCAATTCTTCCAGAGGTGGATCATCCTTGTCCTCAATTGATGTATCTTTTAGTTTCTTGGACAGTTCATCTGCATCATCATTGTCACTATCTACTTCCTTTCTCAAGGAAGGGTTAGTTTCATCAAAATAATATGTACAGACTGTTCAATCAATAAAGTACGTTTGTTAAATACTCTATAGCCTTTGGGTTTAGAGGTGTACCCCATAAAGATGCCTTCATCTGATTTGGCATCCAACTTACCAATGTCCCTTTTTCCATTATTGTGAATGAAGCAAGGACATCCAAAAGTCCTGAAGTGACTGATCTTTGGCTTCTTCCCTTTGAATAGTTCATATGTAGTCTTTTTCAAGATTGGCCTGATCATTACTCAGTTGATAATGTAGCTTGCTGTGTTGACTGCTTCAGCCCAAAAATATCTTGGCAGATCATATTCTGAGAGCATAGTTCTTGCCATATCCAATAGGGTTCTATTCTTCCTCTCAGCAATACCATTTTGTTGTGGTGTCCTTGGTGCTGAGAAATTATGCTCAATTCCCTGATCATCACAAAATCTAGCAAACGTTTCATTTTGAAATTCACCACCATGATCTGATCGGATAGACACAATGCTGAACTTTTGATCTTTCTGCACCTTCTTGCTGAAACTAACAAAGTTTTCAAAAGTATCATCTTTATGCTCTAGGAATGATACCCATGTGAATCTTGAGTAGTCATCCACTATGACAAAACCAAAATTCTTTCCTCCAAGACTGGTAGTCCTCATTGGCTCAAATAGATCCATATGAAGGAGCTCTAAGGGTTTTGAGGTGGTTACCACCGTCTTTGACTTGAAGGAGCCTTTGGTGTGCTTTCCCTTAGCACAAGGTTTACATACACCATCCAATTTTGTACTAACCTTAGGTAGACCTTCCACAAGATTCTTTTTCAGTAGTTTTCTTATGTCATCTATGCTGCAATGTCCAAGTCGTCTGTGCCATAATTCTGTAGATTTATCTTTATTTGCTGTCAGGCAAACATTTTGAACTTTGAGTTCTTCAAGATAGAGCACATACAAATTTTTTTCTCTATTAGCTTCAAAGATGACTACTCCATCCTTCAGTATGATGCAGACTCTTGAAACTTGATCTGATGGCCTCTGTCACACAGCTGGCTAATGCTAATGAGATTGTGCTTCAATCCCTTGACTAATAGCACATCTTCTATGACTGTTTTTCCTTTGTTATTCACAGATCCACTGCCTATCACGGTTCCTTTCCCATTATCTCCATAAGTAACTGTTCCTTCTTCAGCTTGGAGATGAGAGAATAACTTCTGGTTTCCTGACATGTGTCTTGAGCACCCGCTATCCAAATACCATTTGGATGCTCGAGAGATGTACTGAAATAAAAACATCAAGTTTTAGGTACCCAAATTCTTTTGGGTCCTGATGGGTTAGTATCATTTATTTTGCCTCTTATTATCCATTTCTTATGTCTTGTTGGGCATGTCGTTATGATGTGTCCTAACTTGTTACAGTGACTACATCAGGATAATTTGTTACTCTTTCTATATATCTGAAATCAGCTTTGTATGTTGTATCTTGTTCAGGTACAAATTTTGGTGTTGGATATGTTTTAGGATAAATTATGATTTCTTCATTATCTGGGGGTGTATATCCTAATCCATTTTTCTTCTTACCTGATCTTCTAGCACCTTTTAATATGAGGGAGTTTTTACCATTAGTGAATTTTTCTAATGTGCTAGATATTTGTATATTTTCTTCTGTTAGTGTTTTGATTTCAATTTTCAGTTCATTTGAACTTACTCGTTTTTCTAATTTAGTTATTTGTTCATTTTTAGCTTTTAGGTCTTCACATAACAGTTCATTTCTTCTTTTAAGTTCAGTTATTTGACTTTCTAATTATTCATTTTTTGATTTTAGATCTGAGTTTGTATTTTCTATACAGACTATGTTTTTCTTGCTTACTTTTAATAATTTGGTTACTTCTTTATATTTTTCATATAGGTCGTTGAAAGCCTCTTCTAAACTATCAGAGTCTGAATCATTGCATGAATCAAAAGAGGAGTCAGAAGTTACCTTATCTTCAGTATTTGCCATGAAGGCCAAGTTGGCCTCTTCTTCATCACTGCAGGAACTTGACTCACTATCTGAGTCACTACTGTTTTCCCATGCTGCTGCCATTGCCTTCTTCTTGTACTTTCTGAACTTCTTGGAACTGTCCTTCTTCCTGAACTCCGGCTTCTTTAACTTAGGACACTCAGTCTTAATGTGCCCTGGCTTCTTACATTCATAGCAGATGGGTTCTCCTTTCTTTATCTCTTTTCCAACTGGCTTTTTGAAATCCTTATTCCTTTTGAAGTGCCTTCTACCAGATTGGAATTTCTTCTTTTTAGCTAAAATTCGCTGTAGTTTTCTAGATAGCATAGCTTCCTCATTCTCGTTGTCTGCATCACTTTCACTTTCAGTTGAACTTGCTTCTGGTGAATCTTCTTCAGCTTTTAAGGCGTTGGAGTGCTTCTTTCTGCTAGAGGACTCTCCTAGCCTTTCCATGTTGATCTCATGGGCCATGAGGGACCCAATGAGCTTTTCTACAGACATTCTCTTCAGGTCATTAGCTTCTTCTATTGCTGTGACCTTTGGGGTCCATGAGGACGGTAAGGATCTAAGTATCTTCCTAACCATGTCTCCCATCTCATAGGTTTTCCCCAGACTAGCTAGTCCATTTGTGATGTCAGTGAACCGGCTGAACATTTGAGTTATGGACTCACTTGACTGCATCTGAAATCATTCATATTGAGTGACAAGAATGTCGATTCTTGTCTCCTTTACTTTGTCCGTGCCTTCATAAGTAATCCTAAGCTTTTCCCACATTTCCATTAAGGATTTGCAGGCTGAAACTCTGTTGAATTCCTTCTTACTTAGAGCACAACATAGGATGCTCTTTGCTTTGCAATTCAGGGAAATCATTTTCCTGTCATCATCTATCCATTGTGCTTTCTCATTTGTGACTAACAGATCACCTTCTTCTACTATGGACCAAATTTGATAGTCGTGCCCTTGTAGAAAGTATTCCATTTTGGTTGTCCAGTAAGGATAATCTTCACCATCGAAAAGAGGGGGTCGGTTGAAAGACTGACCTTCAAAGTTACCTTGGGCTGCCATGGATCTTTACTCTTCAGATCGTTGGATCCTTTCTTTGTCGAAGAGACTCGCTCTGATACCACTTATTTCCAGTTGACGAGCCCAGAGGGGGGGTGAATGGGTCTTTAAAAATAATCTTTAGACAATTCCTATAAATTTAAACATACACACAAATGTTCTTCAAAGGAGGTTAGTGACTGTTAGTTTGAATAACAAACACACAAGAGAAAAGCAATCACACAACACAAGAAGTTATCCTGGTTTGGACCTCCTCTCCTTAGGAGTCCTACGTCCAGTCCCTAAGCAATCACTCAGGATTTCACTAACAAGGGTACAGTCCCCCTTAAGGACACTACAACACCCAGCTCAGCTGGTCTTCCTTCACACCCGAAGGGAACAACTACACCCTGGATACCCCACCATGTCTTCCTTCACATTGAAGGGAAAAACACCCTGGTTACCACCAGGTCTTTCTTCACAACCGAAGGGTACAACACAAGGAGAATAGATTGAAAGACACGCCCCTAGACCAAGCTTCAACAAGCAAAGATCTGAAACAACTAGCACTGAGAGCAAAAGATCTTAATCTAAGTTTACTCTCAGAACTACACAAGCTCTCTCCAGGATTTTTCACTACTAATGGAGAGCTAAGAGCTATAGCAATGGGAATGGAATTCTTGGCTCTAAAATTCTCAGGAGACTTGAAAGCTTGAACGATTGTGTGTTGGTCTCTTCAAGAGTTATTGCAAGAAGATTGCTGTAATGAATGTTTTTGGTTCTCGTCAATGTTCTTCTGTACTTTAGACTTGTATATATATATCTTCAATTTGAAATATGGACGTTGAAGTGTCCGTTCTCTCTCTTTTGAGTAGTCGTTAGACTGAATGACAACTGGAGTCTTGGAAGCTTCTAGTCAACAGTCTTTTGATTGCTTGAACATGCAAAGAGATGAGATCTTCAAAGATATCCATTGGCTTCTATTTGTTTAACGTTGTACTGTGAACCTGGATCATAGGTCTACACAAATGTCAAACTCAAATAGCAGACATCTAAGCTGTCTCTGATGTCAGTCAACGTCAGTAGCAATAGACATGAAAATAGTAGTGCCAAATATCTTAAGTCTAATGGACGTTATCAGAGTCGGCACGATAAAGGATGATATGGTCTGCATGCATGCAGAGATATGATCAGATCTCTTAAATGCAAAAGCGTCAGAGAGATGTCTACGTGGACTTAGATTAGTCAACAAAGATCATATCACGTTAATATGAAATCGATGACTATATGACTTATGAAATCGTTATGAATAAGTCAGGTTGACCAAGTCCTTATGAGACAGAAGAAATCATTGTGAAATGCTTAACAAATCGTTATACAAAGCAAATCATTGTAAACATTTATCAAATCGTTATACGAAGCAAATCGTTGTGAACACTTATCAAATCGTTATAAACTCTCAAGAAATCATTATGGTATCATCGAGTCGTTGTGACGAGCAAGTCGTTACGAGCTCTGAGGAAATCGTTACGAAAACTTATAGAGTCGTTGCAACAGGCAAGTCGTTACGAGCTCTAAAGAAATCGTTACGGTAACTTATAGAGTCGTTGTGACTAGCAAGTCATTACGGGTTCTTAAGAAATCGTTATGATCACTAAGGAAATCGTTACGGCGCGCAAGTCGTTGTGAGTTCTAAAGAAATCGTTATGATCACTAAAGAAATCGTTACGGCGAGTAAGTCGTTGCGAGTTCTAAGGAAATTGTTATGATCACTAAAGAAATCGTTACGGCAGGCAAGTCGTTACGCTTTCTAAAGAAATCGTTGCGATGACTTATAGAATCGTTACGACGGGCAAGTCGTTGCGCTTTCTAAAGAAATCGTTGTGATGACTTATAGAATCATTACGACATCGATTTGTTTGAAACAACATGACTTTTCAGCCAGAAAGGAAATTGTTATGATAATTCTATTGAAATCGATATGCTTATAAAGAAATCGTTATGGCCTTCAATAGAAGTCGATATGAACTTAGAGAAATAAAATGTTTATCAGATAAAAGGCTTTAGGGAAATACTTCATACCTTAACTGCTTGTTTGACCTTGAGGTTTTTCTGTACTAAAGTCTTATGAAAGATTAATTAGATAAAATCTTGTTAGGTTTTGTTAATCACCAAAATATATACATAATTAATTAAAATTACTCGGGGACGGACTAATCATCACCTTAAGGACCCTTACACATCCAGCCGCAACTGGCCTTCTCTCCTAACTCTGAAGAGGTACAAAACACCACCTGATACACAGGTCCTCCTTCCTCAACGAAGGGAATAACAACCACCTGTTTCCAACAGGTCTTCTCTTCACAACCGAAGAGGAACACATAGAGAATTGTGTAAAGGAGAAAGGCCCCTAGACCAAGCTTATAAGAGTTTGCTTGATTTGAGGCAATGTCTGAGAGAGAGACAAATTTTCAATACAAAAATCTCTTAGAACAACAGTTTGCTCTCCAAAGACTAAGCAAGAAAAGCTGAGAGCTAAGAGCTAAAAAATCAATGGTGGAGTGATGCGAAAAAGCTCTTCTAACTGATGCTTGCAAGTTGTCTTTCAGTTGAATGATAAGCTCTATCTCTTGAAAAACTCTTTATTCATGGAGTCATCAGTCTTCTATTTATCTTCTGCAACATTTTTTGACCGTTGAAGTAGTCGTTCAGATGCCCGTTGTCTCATAGCTTTATGTTCGTTAGAGAGACTGGTCGTAGGCATGTAGAGGTGAGCTTGCAGCTACAAACGCTTGGATTGGTCATTGCATCCTCAGGAAAGATCTTTTGAATCTTTTATCCTTTTCGTCAGGTTGACGAATCCATACATTACGTGCTTTACTACAAAAGGCCTGCATGCATTAAACACAGATACCTAGACAAACTTTTTGTCTACGTTGTCAGTCAACCCTGGTAGTCGTGCAGTAATAATATGCTTAAACTAGAAATGATATCCTGTCCTCACACAAATCAAGACCCTATGCGATACATCAAATAAGCAAGAGGATTTCATGTGAAATAATCAAAATCTTAGTATGCACGGGAAGATTTGAACTCCACAGAGTTTTGGAAATAAATTTGAATAGTATGGACATTATTAGGAATATCTGAGAAGATAATGAAATCGTTGTCCAATCAAATCATGATTTAACTAAGGCAAATCGTTGTTTGAGCAAATTGATGTTTACTAAGGTAAATCGTTGTTCAAGTAAGAGCAAATCATTCTTTGACTAAGGAAAATTATTGTTCAAGTGAGAGCAAATTGTTGTTTGAGAAAATCGATATTGACTAAGGCAAATCGTTGTTCAAGTGAGAGCAAATCGTTATTTGAGCAAATAGATGTTGACTAAGGTAAATCGTTATTCAAGTGAGAGGAAATCGTTGTTTGAGCAAATCGATTTTGACTAAGGAAAATCGTTGTTCAAGTTAGAGCAAATCCTTGTTTGAGTAAATCGTTGTTCAAATCATTGTTTCACTTATCGAATCGTTATAGCGACCAAATTGTTGTTTCACTTATCGAATCGTTATAACGACCAAATCGTTGTTTCACTTATTGAATCGTTACAGCGACCAAATCGTTGTTTCACTTATCGAATTGTTACAACGACCAAATCGTTGTTTCACTTATCGAATCGTTACAGCAACCAAATCGTTGTTTCACTTATCGAATCGTTATAGCGACCAAATTGTTGTTAACTTCTCGAATCGCTACAGCGATCAAATCGTTGTGTAACTTATCGAATCATTGTTTAAGTAACTTATGAAATCGTTGTGAGACCAAAATCGTTATGTCACTTATGAAACCGATGTGAGACGAAATCGTTATTTTTCTTAAGAAACCGATGTTTTATCAAGGAAATTGATGTGTACTTAGAATGAATACATGCTTTAAACTTTAAATAATAGTGTATGAGAATTACTTACGGATTTTGCTTGACTAAATTTCCTGTAGAGGAACTTCATAAAGGATTGTTAAAAAATCTTTGTTAAGATTTTGTTAATCACCAAAAAAAGCATATAAAAAATAAATTATATGGGGATGGACTGATCATCAATCTCCCTTTTTTGGTGATGACAAAATATAACAAAACATAACTTGTAATGTGCTGAAATAAACTTAAAGTAAAATTTTGGATAAGTTTAGAATATGTAGATATGTATTTAAGAGTGTGTTATTTTCTCCCCCTTTTTGTCATTAAGCAAAAAGAAAAGCAAGAACTCAAGAAAAGAAGAGAAGAAAGATAAATGGAGCCAGGCAACACTATATTAATTACTGAGGTGGTACAGAAATGTAGAAGGCAGGTGACAAGAGGGAGGCATGACGAGTAATGATGGGCCAAGTCTTGAGTTCCTACTCTTCAAAATGAAGTTGGAAAACACCCTAGGCAATAGTGTAGGAAGGCCTCATAACAAGAACCATCCGCTGGATATGGAGTTGCCTTTGAGCTTCTAGAAAGTTGGCATATTCATCCTTGCCAAGAGAAATCTTGTAAGAGTTGGAGGTTCCAAAACTAGCATGCTGCAAGAACAGATTGATAGAAATTGGATAGAATATCTGGTGGTCCTTCAGTTCCTTTTTCCGAGCAACAAAAACCTTATACCTTTCAACCCAAATGGCAAACGGATCTTGAACAAGATGGATGGAGTTTAGATCCAAAAAATCTTCAGCTAAAAGAGTGGGTTGACCAGAATTAAACAAGGAACTATTCAGATTTTCCAACTACAGAGTAGAGTTGTGATAGTGCTTTGCCCAATCAAATGGTGAATGTCTTTCACATTCAGATAAGAGGGGAGCAAGCACATCGGATTACATATTTCCCCTATGGTATTCTCTAAAGAGAAATATGTGGAAGGCAAGCGGATGGACCTCCTGAACTAAGATTCTGCCCATGACTCTAGCAAATCTCTCAAAAATGATGGGACCTACTTCAGAATCCATGACCAAAGAGTGATGCTTGGGGATAAAGACAACCTCTAGGAGCTTTAGAGTAGCAAAATCTACCTGAAGGAAGGTATTGACTGGGTTTTCAGTCCTCAACTATGCAATGGCTCCCCGGAATTGACCAATCTGGACATCAGGCGGGTTGTTTACAAATATGTAGTCTTGGAACATCTGAAAGTGCTAGACCAATTTGATTTCTCTCTGGATGAAAGGTCCCTAAGACTTTCTGTGGTGTATGATAAACCACTCGGATAGTGTGAGAGGATGGTCTGAAGGGGGAAACCGTTCAGATCTGGCAAGGAAGAATTGTATGTAAATAGACTGATGGCCCCTAGCCCACTGGTCTTCAGTCTTAGACTCAGCAACTGAAAAAAAAAAAATTGGACTGATCTAATTTTGATATGTGGGAGAGAGGAAGAACAATATGGAGGTGTTCAATGAGGTTAAGGTGCGGGAGGCCAAAAATGGTAGAAAATGTACATTTTTTAAGGTATTCACAGTATATGGATCTCCTCCTATTTTCAACAGAAAGAGAGAACTAAAGAGGGGGAAAACGAGGTTCAGAGGAGAGAGCAAGATCCTTGGAGACTTTCCACTTTTTAGGAGCATGACTAGAAGAGCTTGTCCTGTGAATATGAGAGGAAGTGGATAGGACTGAGCGAATAATTGCTTCTTCAAACTCATCTCTAATGTCTTGAATGACCTCACCCTGGATGCGAGCACCCTCAAGAATGATATTTATGAATGATGGAGGAGTGGGTGATGAAGAGAATAAAAGGAAGTAGGAGGAGGTGGTGCAGATGGTCCAGCAGAAAATTGACCAAAGGAAGAGGATCCAGCTGAAGAAGAAGATGCTGGAGGTTCCTCAATGATGGGAGGAGGAGGAATGGTAGAAGAGGAAATATGTGAAGAAGAGGAGGCAAAGGGAAATGGTGCAGGTGAGGAGATGTGTTTTGGAAGGGGTTGTTTGAAGGTGGCAGGGGCTGGAGGTGCAGTGGATGAAGAAGGTGGAGAAGGAGGAGCTGGAGTTTTAAGAGGTGAAGAGACAGGAGGCTCTAGGGGCACAACAGCAGCTGCAACTGGATCTTCAACTCTTACTTGCTCTGCTTCAGGTTCCACTAGCTCTGATGGCCTAGACTCTTCCATCACTATCCCTGGAGGCCCTGACTCGTCAACTAATGGCCCTTGTGGCCCTGATGCTTCCTGTGCAGGCTCTTCCTCAACAACAATTGGCCCTGATGGCCAGACTACTTCTTCAGAAGGCCCTGGTGGTCGAATCTCTTCTTCATTTCTTGGCCGTGATGGCCCTGAAATGCCTTCTGGCATGGGTTGAGTGGGAGCAGGAGGGGCAGGAATAGGCAATTGCACCCTCACAAAATTTGAATGATCTGCTACAAATTCCTTCAGGCTTCCCAACTCATTCCTCATTCCTCGCAGCACTACTTTGACTCCTACAAGCTCTTTGGCTCCAGTGCTCTAACTAATAAAAATGGAAGAAATGTCAGACTGTACAGAGCATAAGATTTCCCCTTGTGCATTTAATCTTTCAATTATAGGCTTCATCTTCACTTTGAGCTTCTTCTTCTTATGGGATCTGCGGTGTGCCTTTCTAGTGAACAATGGAATCTTTGTGGCCACACCCTTGCCCTTATCACCAGTACCAGCAACTGGTGCCTTATCAACATCAATATCACCCTTAGAGGTGCTCTCCACAAGACCTTCTTGAAATTGAGTATCAGGGGCACATGCTGTGGGCTCCCCCTGAATTTCTGCTTCCTTTTGAATCACCTGTGCCCCCTGAGCTGGAACATCCTCCATCTGAACATCTTCTATGTGGCCTGGTGCCACATCTTCTGAACTTGCTACTGCTACATTGGCTTCTTCCATAGTGGCATCTTCAGCAGGAATAATTTGGGTGATTTCCTCATGAACTTCTTCCTGCTCCCCCTGAATATTTGCAGCAGCCTCCAATACTTCTTCAATTACAGATGCAATGACTGTTGAAGGTGTTGGGTTGAGTGTGAATACAAATCATTACCCCTCATATTTTGATGATGACAAGTTGTGATTTTAATACATAACAATTGGAACATGTGAAATACATCACACCTGAAATAACAATATTCAAAAAGCATGTTCCAAGAACATTTATCATGTATATTCATGATAATACATTTAACTAATGATTTATGTGTTTATTTCTCAGGGACAAATATTTATTGCAAGGGTGGTGTCGACACACCCCACAATGGTGTCGACACAATGCTCCAAGCCCTAAGCCAAAAGATGAAGAAATGGTCAACTAGTGTCGACACTAAAGACAGATCCCAGAGAAATATGTTAACATGCTTCTATCTCAGGTCGACACCAATGCAATCAGGTCGACACTAGAGAGCCTTCCTAGAAGGCCTATTGTTCAGCTGGCTACAGCAGGTCGACACTACTCAATCTCAGGTCGACACTAGATGGCTCTCCCAGGGAACTGTTTTGCCCAGTCTGGGACAGTGTGTCGACACACCCTATGGGCAGGTCGACACACTTCGGAAACTTTATGACTTAAGGTTTGTCCTTGACATGTGGCACCCTAGGGAAATGATGGATCAACCTTGGATCGTGTGCCCACGTACCCCAAGGGCATCTTTGGACTATTTAGGGTATAAATACCCTCCTATTGGCCATCCATCAGATGAGAACCTTCTCAGAGCCTCCAGAAATCGGTTTTTGGCGGCAAGAAGAGTTCACCTCCCTGCTCCTGCTCTCCTGGTGTTTCCTGAAGCCAATTCTCATCTATCCAACGATGAGAAGTGGAGATTGATCATTGAAGAAGCAGTTGGATCACTTCAAGGAAGCAGATCAAGTGGAAGCCATTGATTGAGAAGACCTTGAGGAAGATCCCAAAGTTCAGAATGCAGAGCATCGGCTTGGGACTTCAAGAACTCAAGTCTCTTCCCAATTCGATCTTCTACAAGGGAGTATAATTGAAGAGCAAGGATTTCTTTATACAATTCTTCATGTACCTTTGTTCTTCTGAGTCATTGTGAGATTGTGCAAGAGTTTCTGCATAAGTCTCATGAATGATCTCTTGTTAGACTAGATCTGTTGCTAGAGGATCTAAGTCTTGTGTGTTTTTCTAGCAAGTTGTTTGTGAGACATTGTGCTCAGCGGTTTTGAGTCGTATACTCAAAGTGTTGTTGAGCAGTCTTGCTCAGGGCTCTAGAGTAGTCTTGCTCTAGAGGTTGTGTGAGTTGTAAACTCGGTTATTGGAGTTTTCTGGCTCCAGTGGGTGTAGTGTTCCCAGGTTGGTTAGTGGATCCTCACTGTGTGTGAGGGGTGGATGTAGGAATTACATGGTGTGATTTCCGAACCACCTAAAAATCTCTGTGCATTGGTCTAATTGTGTTTTGAATTTATCTTTCATTAGATGCATGCATAGGATCGTTTAAGTTCATCTAATCAACTTGTTCACACACTCTATTTGCACATCTCACTTAATCCTTTTCAGATCTGTGAAATCTGTTTCTCAATTTGTCTCTGATTCAAGTATTTTTCAGAATTGGTTAAGCTTCCGCAATAGTTGGCATAGATCTATTCAACCCCCCCCTTCTAGATCTTGTCCACATCTTTTCTCGATCATTCGATTAGTATCAGAGCGGGTTTATATCTGATCTGATCTGAGTGATTTCTAGTTGTTCTGTGTGATTTGCTTGCTTGATTGTTTGCTTGCTGAGTGTTTCCTTCTTTGCACCATCTTTTTAATTCAATGGATTCCAGAGGGTTCATAGCTGAGGGTCATTCCATTAATAGACCACCATTCGTTAATGGAACAGACTATTCTTATTGGAAAATTAGAATGCAAGTTTTTCTTAGAGCCCAAAATTATGAAATCTGGAAAGTAGTGGAGGTAGGCCCCTATGAGAACCAGGGAGAGGAAGAAACCTGGACTAGGGAACAGGTAAGAAGAGCTACATTGAATTACAGTGCCATGAATATGATTCAATGTGCTAATCACCCTAAGGAGTACTCGAGAATCTCAATGTGCAAATCTGCCAAAGAGATGTGAGATAAACTCGAGTTACTCTATGAGGGAACATCTCAGGTGAAAGAAACTAAAGCTAACATTCTTGTCTCTGAATATCAATTGTTTATGATGAAATCTAATGAGACAATTTCTGAAATGTTTGCTAGGTTTATGATAATTGTGAATGGAATGAAGGCCTTAGGTAAGGATTATTCAGATGCAGACTTGGTAATAAAGATTCTACGTTCTCTCTCTTCAATTTGGCATACAAAGGCCACTGTCATTGAAGATTCTAAAGATCTGTCCAAAATCCCTTTGGATGAATTGATAGGATATTTAATGACATATGAAATTAACCTAAAAGGAAATGAAGAACATATAATGAAAACCAAGCCAGTAGCACTAAAGGCCTCTTCCAGTAACAAAGACAAGAGTTAGGAGAAAACTAGTTCTGATGAGTCTGAGTCAAATGAGGATGAGATTGCCCTCATGACCAGGCAATTCAGAAAATTCTTAAAATATAGAAAAGGAAAAATTTTTGGGAAAAAGAAATTTTCTTCAGGAAAAAGAAACACCTCCTTTTCTAATGCTAATTCCAATAAGAATCAAAAATCTGACGAAATTGTCATTTGCTACAGGTGCAACAAGCCAGGACATATGAAGGGAGAATGTCCTGAAAACAAGAAGGAGAAGCATAAAAAGTTTCACAAGTTCAAGAAGCCAAAGGCCATGGTAGCCACTTGGTCTGATGAAGACTCAAGTGAAAATGAAGAAGAAGAAAAATCCTAAAGTTCTGATAGTGAGGAAATCTGCTTCATGGCGAATAGTTCATATGGAAAGGTAAGCACATCCTTCGAAGACTATTCAATTGAGGATTGGCAAGATGCATATGTTGAGATTGTTGAAAAATATTTTGAAATTAGAAAGAAAACAAGCATCTCAAAAAGAAAATGGAAACATCATGAATAATTATTCCTCAAACAAAAGAATTTATGAATTAGAAAATGAGGTAGCTGAACTTAGTGAAGAAAAGGAAAATCTCCTGAACTTAATTGATGAGCTTAAGCTTGCCTCTCAAAAGGCCAATCATGAATTTAAGGAACTTTCTAAAAGCTGGAAATGGAAAACAAAGATAAACAACAAAAGATTGAAGAAATCAAAACCTTGGAAAACCAGCTAAATGGAAAAGATGAAGTCATTGAAACCTTCACAGAAGGCAAAGATAATTTGGAGGCCTTGCTGGGAGCTAAAATAAAAACAGTTTCTCATGGACTAGGATTTAATAAGCAAAAATCCAACAAAGACAAATCTGGTGTGAAAAAGGATAAAGCACCATTGATTAAATTGTCAAAGGTCCTAGTCTTGAGAACACTGAAATTAAGCAAACATCAAACAAAACAACAAAGATTCCAAAAACACAGAACAAAAAGAAGTCAACCAGGTCGACGCAGTCACCTGACAGGTCGACACCAGTCCACAAAAAGAAGGATTCTGTAATTGTGGTGTCGACACCAGTCAAGGGAAGGTCGACCTGCTCAACATCAACAAACACAAACCATAAAAATAAAAATTCAAATAAAATTTGAAAAATAAGAAAAATCCAAAGGAAGTCATTAATAAAAACCTTGGACCTCCAAGACAGCATATCAAGCTCATTGGACCAATTCTTGGAGCCAATGGTATCACAACCCATGTTGCTATCATCCTCAATTCTTCTATCCAAATTTTCTGATGTACCAACAAAATCCTTGGATTTCACCTCCTCATCTAAATTCTCATGTTCAAATGAAAAACTCCCCTCCTACTGAAAACAAAAACACTGGCGTTTTCATCCTAAGGGAAAGAAGAAATTGAAAAAGAAATAGAACACCACTGTAATAAAACAAAAGTAAAAAACAAATCAAATTTGGGTGAGAAAAGATTTGATGATTATGTCCAAACATTCTGATGGTCCCAACTCTGTTTGGGTACCAAAATCTTCTCTCCACTGATTACTTTTGTAGGAAGGTCGTGCACCCAATTCAAATGTGTGCTTCCTTGACAGTGGGTGTTCACGACACATGACTGGAGATAGAGCCAAATTTTCATTCCTGATTGAGAAGGAGGGAGGTTCAGTAACTTTTGGAGCTAAAAATAAAGGAAAGATCATTGGATCTGGTAAGGTTGGTCAATCTTCCTCAAACTCTATTGATAATGTTTATTAGTTGATGGTCTAGATTACAACTTGCTCAGTATTAGCCAACTATGTGACAAAGGTCACAAAGTTGTATTTGAATCTGATTTCTGTAAGATAATTGACTCATCAACTGATAAAATAAATTTTTTTGGAAAAAGGGAAAACAATGTTTACATGATCAACCTCAATAAAAACTTTTTTGAAAATCTTTGCTTTGTTGCTAATAAAGATGAAATTACATGGACTTGGCACAAAAGGCTTGGCCATGCAAGTTTCAGAACACTGAATAAATTGTTAAGGTTGAATTTGGTAAAGGGTCTTCCTGAATCCTTTTCTAATGTTGAAAATCAAGTTTGTGGGATTTGTGCCCAAGGAAAACAAACCAGGAAATCTTTTAAAACCATCAATGAGGTACTTACATCTAGGCCACTGTAATTACTTCACATGGACCTCTTTGGCCCAACAAGGATTCTAAGTCTAAGTGGCAAAAGATATGGGTTTGTAATCATTGATGATTTTACTAGATTTACATGAGTTATTTTATTGTCCCACAAAAGTGATTCTTGCCTTGAGTTCAGGAAATTCTGTACCACTGCCTTAACAAACCTTCCATATAAAATCAAAAATATTTTGACTGATCATAGGGGTGAATTTGAAAATCAATCCTTTTCTAATTTATGTGCTGAACTTCAAATTTTTCACAAGTTTTCTTCACCAAGAACTCCAAATAAAATGGAGTTGTGGAAAGAAATAATAGAACTCTTGTGGAAATGGCTAGATCCATGCTCTTAGAAAGTAATTTGCCCAAATCCTTTAGGGCTGAAGCTGTAAACACAGCAAATCACATTCTGAATAGAGCTTTGATCAGACAAAAAAATCATAAAACCCCTATGAGTTATTGAAAAGCAAAAAGCCAATTGTGTCTTACTTCAAAATCTTTGGGAGCAAAGGTTTTGTACACAACAATAATAAAGAAAATCTTGACAAATTTGATGCTAAAAGTCAGGAAGCCATCTTTCTTGGCTATTCTGAAGTGTCAAGAGCTTTCAGAGTGTACATCCTCAAAAACAAAACTGTTGAAGAGTCTCCTCATATTATTTTTGATGAAAATTCATTTTCAACTAATAGTTCTAAATCTTGCAGGGAAAGTCAAGACAGTGAAGAGGATGATTTCATTGTGGACTCTTCACCAACTGTTGAGGGGCTTGAAGACATTGGTGAGACCTTGAATATCCAGTCACCATCTTCAAGTGGATCAGGTAATGTTGCTCCAGATTTAAGTACCCCTCAACAGGTAATTTCTAAACATCGAATTTTGAGAGATCACCCATTGGATAATGTGGTTGACAATTTGCATGATAGAGTTAGGACTAGATCATCATTCCTGCATGCTATTGAAGAAGACCCACTAGCTCTAATTTCCCAAATTGAACCAAAGTCATTTGATGAAGCTTTATCAAGTTCTGATTGGATTGATGACATGCATGATGAACTTCATCAATTTGAACGAAATCAAGTATGGGAATTAGTACCTAGACCTAGTGACCAAACCGTCATTGGCCCTAGATGGGTTTTCAGAAACAAATTGAATGAATCTGGTCAAGTCATTAGAAATAAAGCTAGGCTAGTTGCAAAGGGGTACAATTAAGAATTTGGAATTGACTTTGAAGAATCATATGCCCCTGTAGCTAGACTAGAAGCAGTTAGAATTTTCCTTGCTTTTGCATCCTCCATGAAATTTAAAGTATATCAAATGGATGTTAAAAGTGCATTTCTAAATGGATATATAAAGGAAAATGTTTTTGTTGAACAACCCCCTGGATTTGAAAATGAAAAATATCCTAACCATGTTTTCAAGCTTCATAAGGCTCTCTATGGTCTTAAACAAGCTCCAAGAGCTTGGTATGACCGTTTGAGTTCCTTTTTACTTGAAAAATGATATACTAGAGGAAATGTTGATCAAACATTGTTCACAAAAACAGTCAATAATCAAATCATTACAGTCCAAATTTATGTTGATGACATAATATTTGGATCAACCAATAAAAGCCTGTGTACTGAATTTTCAAATCAATTGGAAATGAATTTGAAATGAGTTTATGGGAGACTTAAAGTTTTTCTTGGGATTGCAGGTTAACCAAACACATGAGGGGATCTTCATAAGTCAAACCAAGTATGTCAAGGGACTTCTGCAAAGGTTGGCTTTCAGAACCTCAAGCATTCAAACACACCAATTGTTATTAATGCTAAGCTAGAAGAAAACTCACTTGGTAAGTCAGTAGACCCAAAGACCTACAGAGGTATGATTGGTTCTCTACTCTATCTTACAACTTCTAGACCTGATATTCAGTTTTATGTGTGTTTGTGTGCTAGATTTTAATCAAATCCTAAAGACAGTCACATGCTAGCTGTTAAAAGAATTTTCAAATATCCTGTTGGAACATGTGATTTAGGAATTTGGTATCCTGCTGGTTGCAAGTTAGATTTGATTGCCTATTGTGATGTTGACTATGCTGGTTGTAAATTAGATAGAAAAAACACAAGTGGCTTGTGTTTGTACTTAGGTGGGTGCCTAATTTCTTGGGCTTCTAAGAAGCAACATTCAGTTGCTCTGTCCACTGCAGAGGCTGAGTATGTTGCAGCAGGTAGATGTGGAACTCAAATTCTTTGGGTGAAACATCAACTTCTTGATTACAACCAAGAGTTAGGTTGTGTTCCCATCCTTTGTGATAACACAAGTGCAATAAATCTGTCTAAGAACCTCATTCAGCATTCCAGAACTAAGCATATTGAAATTATGCATCATTTCTTGAAAGATGAGGTAGCAAAGAAATCATTTGAACTCCATTTCATAGAAACTGAAAAACAAATTGCTGACATCTTCACCAAACCCCTTCCTGACAGTAGATTCTCATCTTTAAGGAAAGAACTTGGTCTTTGTAAATGTCCACTTTCTTGATCTCTCTCATTGGGATTGGGTTGAGTGTTAGGCATCTTCTGAGGGGGAGTTCATTGCATCATCATTATCATTTGCTTCCTTGATTCATACTGATCATATCTCTCTCCATTTCACTTGTATTTCTTTTTGACAATGAACTCTTCAACTCATATTGTGTTGAACTTCTTGGTATATCAAATGGTGATTTGAAGAAGGACAAGTTCTGCTTGTCTGGACACTTTCACTATGCGAGAGTATATGTCTCCGCCAAGTACCAATAAATGAATATGCAATTGTTGAGGGGGAGCTTTTGTTGTTCAAAGAGAATTATTCCTTATTTCAAAAACTTTCATATCTTTATTCTGATAAAAACTGGTTGAAATCCTCATCTTAGGGGGAGCTAGAAAATTCAAATAATGTCCTTTGCAAAATTTAAAACTTTTCTTGCATTACATCAATTTCCTTGCATGATGTCCTCATTCAGGTGTCTAGAGTCTCAAAATGATCCTTTGAGTGATCTACTATATTCATTTGTCAACTCTCATCTATACTCTTTCAATCTATAGAAATTCAGATTTCTTTCAAAGACTGAAGGATAATGTGTGCCTTGATTTTAAACATATTTTTTGTTTGCAACTGATGTTGGATATAAGTGATTTCTTTTCTCACAAACTCTCAAAAATTTGACAATTCAATAGAGCAATGGCACATGTGCTGAGAAACTGCACACCTTCACAATGAATGAAGTGCCATGTATGTCATGAGGCACTAATGCTATCTCTGTTCAAAGGGGATTAAAATAAAAAATAATTTCAAAACAAAATAAAAATATCATATGCTTTTTGATGATGACTGAGTAACTGGAAATATTGATGTCTGAAAAACGTATATTTTCATGTCAAAAGGTCATCATTTACCCCTTTAAGACTTGATAATGGATAAATCTTTAGTATCCAGGGACTATAGTGTGTGAAAAGCATTAGTTCTTGAGTGAACAAGATGTATCTCATTTGATAGTTTGTTTCAAAAACAAAATGTGTGAATCATTGGAGAACTGTTTAAAAGAATCATCCCTATCCATCATCAAGTTGTTTTAAAAAGTTGTTTACTTTCAACACACTTGATTTCAGTCTAAAATATGTTTTTATTTCTTTGGGATTGAAGAATATGGTAGTTTGTAGTTGATTATTGATGTATTATATCCCTCAAATCATCATTTTCTTGACTCAAGTCACTGAATGCTCATATCCTGTTGGATATTGTGTAAAACTTGAATTGTGTTGATTTTTTGCAAAATATAACAAATGAATTTTTTAGCCTCTTAAAAATCCTTAAAATGATTATTCCGCCCATTTCTTATCATTATAAAGATGTCCCAAAGCCCACACTTTTTTTTTCCACACTCAAATTTCAATTTTTCATCAGGCCAGGTCGACACTACTTACATTTAGTGTCGACACAGGTTAGCTCAGGTCGACACTAATCTCTTCTAGTGTCGACACTGACCCCCTTCCAGAGTCATATACGCCATGGGCGCCGGTTAAGGGTTTGGTGTTTCTGCGGGGTAGCTTACCCTAAAAACCCTTTTTTCTTCTCCAGGTCGACCCGACGGCCGTCTTCTTCTTTGAATCCGGTAGGCTTTCCACCTCTTCCCTCCTCCATTCCATCCCTGTCATTCTTCTCTCATTCCCCACTCTCCATCAAGCAAGCACCTCGCCGTGGAGCAAGGTCCAGGGCTACGGAAAGGCCCATTCGGGCAGATGATGCTCCTCCCAATGAGAGGAGAACCAAGAGATGCCATGACCCTGTGGAGCAGACAGGGCCTTCTTTTGCATCCCTGTCGTCTGCTATGAGAGGTAGAACTTCCTCTTCTGGTCGAGGTAGAGGGTCTGCATACCCTAGGAGGAAGATTTTGGATTCTTCTCCTGAAGTCTCTGAGCAGTCATCTTCTTCATCCTCTGAGTCTTCCCAGCCTTCTAAGGCAACTCCTTCCAAACCTCTTAGTGAAGGGAAGACCATTCTGAAACCTAGAGCAGTGGATTTAGAGGACATTGAATTGAATGTTGCTTTTCCTGAAGTCATCAACTTCTTCAAGTTTCAGTCTTGGCAATCCTTCATCTCTGAGTTTCGCATTATATACCCTAGACTTGTCCAGGAACTCTACATGCATTTGGAATGCACTGATGAGGGCTACAAGTCAAAGGTCAAAGGGATTGAGATTGATTTGCCTACAGACCTAGCAGCCACTCTTTTTAAAATTCCAAATGAAGGAGCTGACTACCATAATTTTGAATTCAACCTTCATAAAGCATATACAATCTTAACTGGGTTGCAAGCTGATGAGTCTGATCCCAAGCAAACTCATGTTACTAAATTCAACATAAATACTTTTGCACATGTGTTGAGACTTACCCATCATATTCTCACCACTATCATAACACCTCAAGGTGGTGGGAGGGATAGACTCACGACATTCAATGATTTGTGATATACTGCATGAACAAGGACATAAAGATCAACCTCCATGTCATCATGTACCAGATCATATCTGAGACAACTAGGGCAGATTTGCATAGATCACTTCCTTATGCAGCCCATTTGACTCAAGTTTTTAAACACTTTGGTGTGTCACTTGAGAATGAGAAGTCTCAGAAAATTCCTAAGTCCAACATTTATTGTTTCAAGCATGTTCAAAATTTTATGGGCTTTAGGATTGTGGGTGATCAGGTTAGGAGAGGGCCAGCTGCAGTAGAGGCCCCTGTGGACCAAGAGGATCAGCCTCAAGTGCAAGAGGATCAGCCTCCAGCTCAAGAGGATCAGCCTCAAGTGCATGAGGACCAGCCTCCAGTGAATGAGGATCAGCCTCATGTTGCAGTTGAAGTTGATGTACCCATTAATGCCCCACTTTCACCTCAACTTCAACCCTCCTCCTCCCTGAACCCTGAAATTGAAATTCCATTCTTTTCTCCACAACCTCAAGTTCAAGCATCCACATCCTTTAGTGGACCTTCTGTTCCACCAGAGTTATACACCTTTTTAAATGACAAATTTGATGCTTTGAACACCTCCATTCAGACTATGACAGAAAAGTTTGAGTTGAAGGTTCAGAGGTTGGAGAACACTATGTCTACCAAATTTATTGAACAAAAGGCAGCCTCTGACCATGCAGTGCAAAGATTCAACAGGCTGATTGGCACATTGGCAGATGCTTCAGTTGAGCTCAAAGAACATCAACAACAGTTGGAAACAGTTCTGACGGGAATTTTGGCAAATTCCCAGGCTGATGTCTTTAACACCAAAGAAACACTCTCTCAGATCTCTAAGACAAGATTGTCTTTTGCACATCTGGTAGGTGACTTAGAGAGCATGAAGAACTCATCTGCTCATATTGATGAAGAGATATCTGAACTGAAAAGGAATTCAAAACCTTGCATAGCCATGGTTGATCAGCTGGCTCTTCTTCATCTTCACAACCAATGTCAACTGATTTCAGTGCCATTCAAGCTACAATGTCAGAGAATTCAGAGAGAATGGAACATCTTCTACATACAAGACTCTCAACTATCCAAGCTCAAATGAAGTTCAGTTTGAATTCAATGGACAAGATTTTGTCGGATATTGAGACCATCTTGATCCCCATTCCTCCTCCTCCTCCTCCCTCCACCTAGTGTTATTTCTTTTGCTGATGTCAAAGGGGAGAAGATAGCAAGAAAGGAAGAAATTTTGTAATGTTTTTTTTTTTTTGAAGATTGTCTTTTTGAAGATTGTAATGTTCATATTCTTGAATGAAATGAATAGAAACTTTTGTGTCTTCAATGTGATTGAAAACTCTTTGATAATGAATGTGAATGTGAATGTATGATTGCTTGTCAAGTTGCTTGATCTCTTTGTGCAAATAGCTCACTTCTAGCAACATTGTGTTTTTCATGTGTGTGATCTTCAAATGTTACTAAAAAATGTTCAAAGGTCTTTGACAAGTATGATTAAAAAGAAATAAAACATCACTCAGTCACAATCAATGCCTTTCTAACTGAGTGTTAAATAATCAAAATGCTTAAAATCACATTTCATTAAAAATTTCACTTTTATATAGTCTTAAGGTTGCCATCATCAAAAAGGGGGAGACTGTTGGGTTGAGTGTGAATACAAATCATTTCCCCTCATATTTTGATGATGACAAGTTGTGATTTTAATGCATAACAATTGGAACATGTGAAATACATCACACCTGAAATAACAATATTCAAAAAGCATATTTCCAAGCACATTTATCATGTATATTCATGATAATACATTTAACTAATGATTTATGTGTTTATTTCTCAGGGACAAATATTTATTGCAAGGGTGGTGTCGACACACCCCACAATGGTGTCGACACAATGCTCCAAGCCCTAAGCCAAAAGATGAAGAAATGGTCAACTAGTGTCGACACTAGACCAGGGCAGGTCGACACTAAAGACAGATCCCAGAGAAATATGTTAACAGGCTTCTATCTCAGGTCGACACCAAATGCAATCAGGTCGACACTAGAGAGCCTTCCCAGAAGGCATGTTCTTCAGCTGGCTACAGCAGGTCGACACTACTCAATCTCAGGTCGATAATAGATGGCTCTCCCAGGGAACTGTTTTGCCCAGTCTGGGACAGTGTGTCGACACACCCTTTGGGCAGGTCGACACACTCCGGAAACTTTATGAATTAAGGTTTGTCCTGGACACGTGGCACCCCAGGGAAATGATGGATCAACCTTGGATTGTGTGCCCACATACCCCAAGGGTATCTTTGGACTATTTAGGGTATAAATACCCTCCTACTGGCCATCCATCAGATGAGAACCTTCTCAGAGCCTCCAGAAATCGGTTTTGGCGGCAAGAAGAGTTCACCTCCCTGCTCCTGCTCTCCTGGTGTTTCCTGAAGCCAATTCTCATCTATCCAACGATGAGAAGTGGAGATTGATCATTGAAGAAGCAGTTGGATCATTTCAAGGAAGCAGATCAAGTGGAAGCCATCGATTGAGAAGACCTCAAGGAAGATCCCAAAGTTCAGAATACAGAGCATCGGCCTAGGACTTCAAGAACTCAAGTCTCTTCCCAATTCGATCTTCTACAAGGGAGTATAATTGAAGAGCAAGGATTTCTTTATACAATTCTTCATGTACCTTTGTTCTTCTGAGTCATTGTGAGATTGTGCAAGAGTTTCTGCATAAGTCTCATGAATGATCTCTTGTTAGACTAGATCTGTTGCTAGAGGATCTAAGTCTTGTGTGTTTTTCTAGCAAGTTGTTTGTGAGCCATTGTGCTCAGTGGTTTTGAGTCGTATACTCAAAGTGTTGTTGAGCAGTCTTGCTCAGGGCTCTAGAGTAGTCTTGCTCTAGAGGTTGTGTGAGTTGTAAACTCGGTTATTGGAGTTGTCTGGCTCCAGTGGGTGTAGTGTTCCCAGGTTGGTTAGTGGATCCTCACTGTGTGTGAGGGGTGGATGTAGGAATCACATGGTGTGTTTTCCGAACCACCTAAAAATCTATTATATTGGTCTAATTGTGGTTTGAATTTATCTTTCGTTAGATGCATGCATAGGATCGTTTAAGTTCATCTAATCAACTTGTTCACACACTCCGTTTGCACATCTCACTTAATCCTTTTCAGATCTGTGAAATTTGTTTCTCAATTTGTCTCTGATTCAAGTATTTTTCAGAATTGGTTAAGCTTCCGCAATAGTTGGCATAGATCTATTCAACCCCCCCTTCTAGATCTTGTCCACATCTTTTCTCGATCCTTCAGAAGGGGTTTCTACTCCAGATGTCTGCCTAATGGGCTCAATATGCTTAGGAGCGATTTCTTCTATTATTCTAGCACATGCCACTGGTTCTTCACTTCTAACTTCTTCTTCCTCTTCTTGGACCACTGGAATTTTTGGGACTGTAGGAGCTTCACCTATAATAGCCTCTCCTTTTGCCATGGAGGTCTTTGTCCAAACACTCCTACTAGGGAAAAACCACTTTTCTTTAGATTTCTGGACCAGATAGGCTGGCCCATCTTCTCCATCACTTCTCCCATCAGATCAATATTGTAATGCCTGAATATCTTGGTCAACAGATGAGTATACGGAAGTGATACATTGAGCTTGTTCTTCTTATCCCATATCATGTCAGCTGCAGATCTCATCCTCTCAATTATTACCTGTGCCATGTTAATGTCCTAATTTTGGATTGCTTAAAACATCATATCTGAGTTGGCCTTAGGGCAAGTCGAGAAAGTTGCGCTACTTAATACTAGAATCTGCCACACAATAAAATGCAAAACCCTGTTGAATGCATTTAGCTGGTTGATGTCTATCTTCCCATCCTTCAGCTTGTACTCTGTACCGATAATGCCTAGCCCCTTGGCATGAATATCTACACTGTCTACCCCACTGCGACTAACAGTAGACACGCCATAAAGCCTCTCTAAAAGATCATAGGTGATGTTGATAGGTGTACCTTTTACTGAGGAGGAGAGGGACCCATCTTCTTCTACCTTCAGGCATGTGTAGAACGCCTTGACTAGGTCCGGATAACTAGCTTCTGAAACTGTGACCATTCTTGACCATTTCAACCTTTCTATGGCTTCCACGATACTATGCATCCCATTTTTCTCTAAATCCATAATATCTACGGCCTTGTTGCCACACAGCTTGGTCTTCACTGCTGCAAACCTTTCCTGTTGCTCCGCTGTGAGGAAGACGATGATGTAACCACCAACGGTGCCGGAACTCCCAGAAGCAGCCATGGAAATGAACAAGGAAAATTTCTGGAGGATCGTGGGAAGGAATGGAATAGAAGCCCTCAAGAAATCTTAGTGGGAATAGAGAAATCCTTTGAGATCACATAGAGAGGGGTCTGGAATCGATAGGGTTTATTGCTCCAGGCAAGTCGAAAGAGAAGAGAGAGAGAGATGAAATCGATATGGCATGGATTTCGCGCTATAACGGCAGGACATAAAGGCACTTTTTGAAATGTCAGAGAATTAAATGCGGATAATGACAAAAGAGGAGAAGATAATGGAAACAATAAAGAATTCAACCCGAAAAGTCATAGCATTTTATGACGCATGCAATAAAGGATTTTCTTGATTTTAGGGGAGAGAGAAAATATTATTATGAAATTTTATTATTTCAGTTATATGCAGAAAAATCTATTACAAATTACACATGCCTAATTCCCTTCTAAGAGACATAAATCTCTCTTTAGGTAAGGCTTTTGTAAAGATATCTGCTAATTGATTCAATGTGTCTATAAAGAAAATATTTATTACCGTTAGCTACATGATCTCTAATAAAATGATATCTGACCTCTATGTGCTTCGTCCTGGAGTACTGAACTGGATTTTTCGTGAGAGTTATAGCACTTGTGTTGTCGCACAGCAATGGTATAGTCTTGATGTGCAATCCATAGTCCTCAAGCTGTTGTTTTATCCATAGGAGTTGAGTGCAATAGCTTCGAGCAACTACGTACTCAGCTTCAGCTGTTGATAGTGCTACTGAATTTTGCTTCTTCGAAGACCATGAAATCAAGCATTCTGCAAGAAATTGACAACTACCACTGGTGCTTTTCTATCTACTTTGCATCCAGCATAATCAGCATCAGAATATCCAACTAAGCTAGTTTCACATGATTTTAGATACCATAAGTCTAGATCATGAGTTTTAGCTAAATATTTAAAATTCTCTTAACAGATATTAAATGGGATTCTTTAGGATCAACTTGATACCTTGCACACATGCATACGCTGAATAAGATGTTAGGTCTACTAGTTGTCAAGTAAAGCAATGATCCTATCATGCCTCTATACAGTTTTTGATCTACTTCTTACCTTCTTTATCACTGTCTAACCTAGTGGATGTGCTCATTGGAGTGGACAGAGGTTTAGCATTGTTGAATCCAAACTTTTTCAACAGCTCTTTGGTGTACTTTGCTTGACAAATATGTGTACCTTCTTTACCTTGCTTGATTTGTAATCTTAGGAAGTAGTTGAGCTCTCCCATCATGCTCATCTCAAATTCTCCCTACATGAGCTTCTTAAAATACTTACACAAGGATTCATCAGTAGATCCAAATATTATATCATCTATATAAATTTGCACAAGTAATATACTTTTGACTTTTGACATAATAAACAATGTACTATCTACCTGTCCTCTACTTGTGTAAGTATATTACTTGTGCCCTAAGTCTTTCATATCATGCTCTAGGTGCTTGCTTTAAACCATATAATATTTTATACAATTTAAAAACATGATTTGGAAAATCTTCATCATCAAAATTAGGAGGCTGTTCTATATAGACTTCTTCCTTTATGTATCCATTTAAAAATACTGATTTTATATCCATTTGAAAAAATTTTAAATCCAATGCACATACATAAGCAAGTAAAATTCGAATAGCCTCTAGTCTAGCTACTGGTGCATTGGTTTCATCGAAATCTATGCCTTCCTGTTGGGAATAGCCTTGAGCTACCAGTCTAGTCTTGTTTCTAGTGATAACACCAGCTTCATCCAATTTGTTCCTGAATACCCATTTGGTGCCAATCACAGGATGATCTGATGGTCTCGGAACAAGGGACCAAACTTGGTTTCTCTTGAATTGATTAAGTTCATCTCGCATGGCTAAAATCCAAGATTCATCAGACAGTGCTTCATTGACTGTCTTTGGCTCAATTTGTGAAACAAATGATAGGTAATCGCAAGGAATAACATTACCTCTTGTTCTTACCCCAACTGATGGATCTCGAATGATGTTGTCCTTCGGGTGATCCTTCCTGTATCTCCACTCCTTTGGAAGATCATCATGAATAATTTCTTTTTGTTGTAGTTCTTCCAAGGGTGGATCTTCATTATCCTTGATTGATGTATCTTTCAGTTTCTTGGATAGATTTTCTGCATTTTCATCATCACTATCTACTTCCTTTCTCAAGGAAGGGTTAGACTCATCAAAAATAACATAAACAGTTTGTTCAATTAATAAACTATGTTTATTAAAAACTCTATAGCCTTTGGGTTTAGAGGCATACCCCATGAAGATTCCTTCATCAGATTTAGAATCTAACTTACCTATGTCTCTCTTGCCATTGTTGTGTATAAAGTATGGACATCCAAATGTTCTGAAGTGACTGATCTTGGGCTTTCTTTCCTTGTATAATTCATATGCGGTCTTCTTCAGAATTGGTAAGATCATCACTCTATTTATAATGTAACAAGTAGTGTTGATAGCTTCAGCCATGAAATATCTTGGAAGGTTATATTCTGATAGTATTGTTCGGGCCATCTCCAACAATGTTCTATTCTTCCTCTCAGCTACTCCATTCTACTGGGGAGTTCATGGTCTTGAGAAGTTATGTTCTATTCCTTGATCATCACAAAATTCTGCAAACTTATCATTTTGGAATTCTCCTCCATGATCTGAACGAATGCTTATTATGCTGAACTTCTTGTCCTTCTGAACTAACTTACTGAACTTTATAAAACTGTTGAATGTGTCATCTTTATGTTCCAAAAATGATACCTATGTAAATCTTGAATAATCATCAACTATTACAAATACAAATTCTTTCCTCCTAGGCTAGTGGTTCTCATTGGTCCAAACAAATCCATATGTAGCAATTCTAGCGGTTTAGTAGTAGTTACTACTGTCTTTGACTTGAAGGAGGATTTAGCATGTTTTCCTTTTGCACATGGTTCATAAATACCTTCTATAAGGCCCTCGAATTTTGTCATTTTATTTTACCGCGTGTTGAGTCATGCTTGTGTAGAACATTATATATGCATACGTAGATATCTATGTATATAATATCTTTGTGTACTTATGTATGCATGTGTATATTTAGTTGTAAATAATGTTCATTTGCATGGTGTAGTTAGTGTGTACGTTATACTTCATACATTGTATGTACATATATAGAGTGGATATGGCTTTCTGCATGGTTTCATGCTGTAGTACCCCAGAAAATCCATTAATTAAAAATTATAGATAAATATAAATTTTATCTATTAATAAATTCAATTAATTAAAATGGTACGCATCATTATTGCATGCGTATAAACCCCTATAAAAATTTTGTAAAAATAGTAGTTATACTTTAAATAATGTTCTCTAATGACCCATCATGAAATTTGGGCGTAGAAAAATCATTTGGACTTAGTTTAAGAATTTATGCGACTTATTAGCATAATTAAGGAATAAGTCGAAGAATCCATTATTTTATGATCCAAAGTGGATTATAAATTAAAATAAATATATGAGTAGACTTTAAATAATATGGGATGATAGCCCATTATGATATTTGGACCAATGGACAATCTTGGCCCATGAATAAATTCTCTAATAAAAGGATAATTAAAAATCCAATAAGTAAAGTAAGAACGTAGGATGTACAATTTAGCTCACACGAGTTATTGGGCCAAGAGTAAGAGCCCAAATGAAGAAAATTAGAAATACTAATATTGAATTGAATTAATAATTTGAAATTTACTTGAATAAGTGTGATAAATAGACTTAATTAGAATAAAGGGAGAATAAATAGAAATTGAATGAAATAAAAGGAATTTAATGAATAACCCATTAAGCTAAATTAGTAGTGGGTTAAATAAATAGTCCAAAACAAATAAATTAGGTCCAATAGGATGAAGCCCATCTTGGGAGGAGATGTAATTAAGTGAAATTTGTATCTAATTAATTAGTAAATAGTAAAAGATTAAGATAAACACCTAATAAGTCATGTTTATCTCAAATAAGAGTCCCTAACCCATCCTAACCCATTGGCCACGAAATTAGGCCTCTTCCTTACCCAATTAGATAGATATAGCAAGAAAAATATGTGATAATTATGGAAATTCGTAATTAAAGGAGGAGGAAAGAGTTTTAGGTGATTTAGAACTCTACAAGCCATCAAAACACCCCTCATTTGACCCTAGCACCCCACAATTTCATGCTAAGACTTTTGGAGATGAAGAGGAGAAGATCTGGACCAAGGAGCAAGGAAGGAGAAGGCTTGGAGCAAGAAGGGTTTTCATAATTTCGTCATCCAAACTAGGGTTTTGTTACTCCATGAAAAAGGTAGGCAATCTCTCAAGATAAAATCGTGAAATAATTTCCCTAGGTAGACTTCATGTACCTCTTCAAAAGGCCTATGGTTTCATTGTATTCTGCTCATCCATTTGGGCGAATTTAATTCATGAAACCCTACTGTTATCATGAACCAAAATCTTATATTTTCTCTAATTCTCCACATGTACTTGCTCTCATGTCATGATAAAATTCTCGTGTATACTGCATCTTATTATCTTTCAAACTCCTCTGGTCTTGCTCTATTTCGATCTCTCATGAGGGAGAATTAAATATTCGAATCCCTATCTGTTGCCTGTATCCGACTCTTCAAGTTTACCTATAAACTCTGTTCATACTTGATCCCATACCATGATAAATTTCTCTAAAATACTAATTCGTGTTATCGTTCGAACGCCCCTAGTTTCGTAATTTTCATCGCGTATTCATCTCAAATTAATTCGTTGAACCCTGATTGCGCCTGTTTAGGTCATCGAAAATTAACCCGATCAATGCATATCGAAACCTTGTCTATTTCAAATTAATCGTGCATGTTGATAGATATACATGTCTAATTTCGTTTAAAACTAGTTTCGTGCTTTTTGGATCACCGTACTATTTTATATAGAATTTAGAACGTGCATGTATCACAGAGGACTCGCCCTGGGAAAAAGGGAAAAAGGGCAATCGCACCTGTTATCGCGACGGCGCGATCTGCCCCGATATCAGTGGGGTCGCGCCAGCCGATGGCGTCGTGTTTAGAACGCAGCGGCCTAAGGCGCCGCGATTCACTCCGGACCGGGCCATACCGGCCAGGCCCCGTGTAGTGTCCGACCGCCCTATCGCGACTTGAATCGTGACGGGTAAGTCTGCCTCATTTTCAAGATTTCGACCAGAATTGAAAATTGTGCAAATGCCCTGTTGTTTGGGCTTTTACCCCTAATTAGCCATGATTAAACTAGGATATAGTTAACCCTACTTGGCAAGTTAATAATGACAGTAATGATATTAATTTAATTATTTTAAAAAGGACATTTGCACGACTTGTTATATCCTCAAGATTTCTTTACACTTACACACACGTGATTTTATTAATTGCCATTTGACCCTAATAATTTATGCAATAATGTATCTGGTAACTTAGCGAAATAAATGACTGAATTACCCTATTTTATTAAATACAATTCTCTTCATTTTTACTCGCATATTTTAAATACCGTTATCGTTTTCCCTTGGCTTCGAGCACTCGAGGCACGACGGACCCGTTTTCTACACACTTCTCTTGACTTGGACCACCTCTCCATCGAGAATACTCTCGACTGACCAAAGACTCCTTGTCAAGGCCTCCGTGAGTCTTCTTGGCTTTGGCGCACGTCCATTGCCGACGAGCTGGTTGTACCTTTAAATCCTGTTACACTCTTAGGGATCAGTACGATCCAAACGGCCTTAGTAAGATCTCTCTTATCTTGTGATCATGCCGGACCACCTGGCCAGTGTTCTTAGCACGACTAGTGGCGGTGGTGACTTCTTCTACCAGACTGTCGGTACCCGACCTGGTGCTGTGCACCGTTACAATCGTGGTTTATCGTTTGTTTTACGATTATACCCCTATCTTATCTACTATCCTTGTACTCTCATCTATTCACGTTCACTCTACTATCTTGTATATTCATCTAGTACTCTCTTAAGACTCTTGAGCTGTTGTGGCTCCCATTGCTTGTACGATACATGACTGTCTAGAGCCATAATATGGGGCCGGTGACCCTACTGACTCGAATGCATAATTGTACAGGGCACGGAGAGTGTCCGAGGGGCTCCAATCTAGTCCTGGGGGCAGAGAGCCACCCGAAAATACCTGCAGGGGCTATTGACGGTGTTTTGCATTGCACCGGTTCTGACTATCTCGACATTGGCTAGACAACCTAACTGTTATACTATTAGTCTGAGGAGTTCAGACGTACTGTACCATTTCGGTGCTATTATTGTGCTAGCACTGACTGTTATAACATTAGTCTGAGCAGCTCAGACGAAATGTACTATCGTTAAACGGCTACTGTCCCAAAGTGACTATTGTCGTACTCGACTAGTGCACCGTAGTGCAACCATACACGTTATCTCTTTACATGTTATCTCTTTACCCACTATCTCTTTACATGCAATCTCATTACACGCTATCTTGATATACGAGCTATCTCGTACACGCCACTTTGATACAAGCTATCCTATTACATGTCATTTTGATACACGCTATCTTGTTATACACTATCTTGTTACACGCTATCTCGTTATATGGTCGATTCTCTATCGTCCTAGTTTTGCAATATTCTTGTGAAATGTATTATCGTTCACATGTTATCGCATGCTATCATTCTTTTGATATAGTATATCAATCTCTCGTTATCTTGTATTATTACTCTCTTGACTATACTTGATCGTTCTCTCTAGTTAACCTACGTGACAAGACATTAATCACTTAAAGCATGCTTGTTTACATGAGATATTAAGTCCTACTGAGCGTTATCGCTCACCCTTCGTTATTTGCTATTGTGTTTTCAGGTAAGTCAAGGGATGACCTTACACACAACACATGATTGGACTGGAGTGATGAGCGTCCTGAAGTCATAGCGATGGATTGTCCCCAGTACCCTAGAGTTAGTTTAGTTAGTTGCTTAGTTATCATTTCCAAATGTAATAAAGTCATTAAGCCCTATGTTTTGGCTCTAAATTAGTGGTTGTAATCGTTTAGATGAATTATCAATAAATGATGAGTTTTAATTACAATTATTGTTCAGTAGTCGCTCTGATATTTGCGAATGTATGTGCAATTTTTGTTACCATACACGTTGTTCATGCCTCCCCGATTTATTCCGCTGCTAAATTGGCGGGGCATGACACATGCCCTGGCCGAGGAGCAAGTTGACAACAACATGGATGGACGTTCATTTTAAGTAAACATCCATGTCGATGGACGCCAAAAGGTAGGTAGATGGCCATGTATGTGGACATCTATCTCTCTGAATTTCTGTGCGCAGCATATCCAGAAATCCCATATTTGCCTTGCTCTCTGATTGGGGAGCTGTCTCCCAACGGCTCTCCCTTCTCTTCAACGCAAAACCCCAAGGCATTGCTTATAAAAATAGCCCTCTTTGTGACTGGAAGATCTCTCTTGGCTCTTGGCAAGGAGAAACCCTAGCTGTGAGAAAAAGAGAGAAAAACCAGAGCTTTGTGGGCTTTGATCCGGCGACTGGACGCTCCTTCCGGCGATCTACTGCAACTGGAGGGGAGTCTGAACGTTGGGGAAAGCTTCTCCAATGCCAGGTTGCAGTCTACATCAAACTAGAACCCGGAGCAAGAAGATCTTAGAGGCTTCTTGGCACTGCCCAAGGAGAGCTTCCTCAACCATTTCGATCCCCTTGGAGATTTTTTCCAGAGGCAAGTAACCCATCCCATTGTTCATACATATGTCTAGTAGGTCTTAGGTGTTTTTCTGGAATTTTATTCGAGTCCTGGAACCCCACATTCCCGATCTTTGGAGTTCAGTCTGTGTTTTGCACAGACAGGAACTTAACTGCAAGATCTCATGCCGTTAAGATCCTAGGTTGGCGGCAGGCGATACTGCCATTAACATCTGTGAACGACCATCCCTTGTCGTTTAGTTCTTCAGGACAAAACAGTGAACTGTTCTTCCTTATATGACTATTTTCGGGTTTTCTACGCATGATGATATATTGTAAATTGTATATGTTACGTAATATAGATAGTGAAGAGTGTTGTGACATTTCTGTGAATTTTCTGTAATCGTGTTAAATAATAAATGTATTTTAAATACATGTTAAACACGATCTTGGACATGGTAGCTTCCTGTTCATATAATCCATGAGGAATTTTAATGCCATAAAATTTTTGGATGATTGTGTATGAATGTCAGTCCATGTCCTGGAAAATTGGGAATTTTCCCATGGCCATGCAATTAGTTGTAATTTCTATACTGAAAAATGGGAGCATGTATAGGATGTTTTAAATTTTTAGTAAATTGTAGGTTGCATAATAAATTTGGGGAAAATTTTTTTGATGATGTGAATGTTGGACACAGATTTGTGAACTATTAGTTTCAACCAACCCTGACATTGTGATTCCTTGATAAATTGATTTATGAATAGCATGCGAATGAGTGTTCTATTTTCTGTAAATTCCGTATAGCTCAGAAAAATGATAATTTGCATGTATGATCTGAAACCTACAACAGCATGTGGTTAAAATTTCATGTGATTTGGGAAACAGTAGATGATATTGGGAAATTTTCATGAAGAAATGAGTTATTAAAGCATGCTTAATGTGATATAGATTGTTAATGAGTTCAACATGATTATGGTAAAATTTTTGAATGTTAAAGTTATGTTAACAGTAGCATCATGTTAGGGAAAACTGAACCATGTGCATACTGGTGAAAATGGAAGCTAAGTGCTAAATTGCGTGAAATTGTGTGTGTGTTAAATCGAAATGTGTAAATGTGCCGTGTGTGACACTGCTTCCATAGAGGGCTGTGGAACCGTACCATGGTAAAGTCTCCACAGGAAGGTTCATGTGTTTGATATCCTAAGGGCATTAGGATGAAATCCTGGAGGTGGACAAGTACCACTGGTTAGGGTGGAGAATACTTCTCCCTGTCTGCGTAGTACCAAGATTCGTCACTGTGTTGCCTAGGTGGCGTCTATGTGTTATGTGAATGTGTTATATGTGTCTTTCTAGTGGTAGTTTGGACTATGTGTCACGGCAATTAAATGAGAATAATGTGATTGTGTATAAGTGAAGTTGTGTAATGTGCATGTGAATATGTGACTATGTGAAGATGTGAAACCAATGTGATAGCATGTGAAAATGTGAAAACTGATATGATAGTGTTAGATCCATGTCAAAACAGCAAGGTTATTGTGTTTACAATTGTGATGTGCATGTGGAAAAGTATGTAGAATCCATGTTAGGAACGTTCTTCCTTTATGTGTAAATTACATGTCTAGTTGCTATCATGTTGCAACATAAATATGAACTTAGCTATCGTGTGAGTAAATGTATAGAAAGCATGCGGTAAGTATATTATTGTGGAATGACATAAACCATGTATCATGCGCTATGAAATTGGTAGAAATATCATGATAGGTGAACGCGAGACATTGTTGACTGTGCATTTTCGTTGTCCAAAGTTCCTCACACAAGTCAAGATGCGCACTTCCTCTAAATTGTCTCACAAACATAAAATAGCAAAAATGAACTCATACAGTGGCGAGAACAGGTCATATCCACAGAGAGGCAGAGTAGAGTTTGAATTAAACTACTTTGACATGAAAGCATTCTAACGGACACATTTTCACCAAAATCATATTGCATTAAATTCAATTGTGTAAACATTATCAATCAATCCCCTCACACTCCGACAAATTAACATAATGAAGAACAAACAAAATTGAGATTAAAGAAACTTGATATCAATGTACCCTCATAGCTCGAGGGATGACGAACAAAAGAGGAAACAAATTGCACTAGGTTTCAGAATAGCAAAAAGAACCCGACACTATACCCTCACAGCTCGAGGGATGAATTAGTAGAAAAACAGTAAAAGAAATGTAATTGCAACTTCAACTCATGATCTGTCTAGAACATAGAGGGAATGAAATGGAAATGCCAATGTATCAAATTCTGGAACACAAAAGAATGAAATAGAGCATTCGATCTCCCAACACAGTAGCTTGCATTACACAGAAGAAAAGGAAAAACTAGAACCCAGCAGCTCTTAGAATTCCCACAGCAGCCGAACTGAAGAAGAATTGACAAAATCTCAAATGTCACGGCAGCAGAATTAACCAAACAAGTATCTGAACTCTTGTAGTGCCAAACCCAAACAATTGCAATCACCCACCGAACATCACAACAATCTAAAAAATGCTGAACAACCACTTCCAATCCTCACAGAAGAACAGAAAACGAACCCAAACAACTTACCCCAATAGCCATCCGAGCAATAGAACAATCCAAAAATGCTGAAAAACCACTCCCAAACCTCACAAAAGAAGCAGAACTATCAAACAAAAAATGTTGAGCTCCCGGATGCCTAACCAGAGAAAAATGGAAGAATAAGCACTGGATAAGTCCCTCACAGCAGCACAAAAGAAATCTAACTAAGAAATCTTGCACATAAAAAAAGAAATAGCAGTTGATCTCAGCAGTCTCTGAATCCCTTACAATTCCGAAAATCTCACTAATCCCCTCTCGAAGAAAGAATAAAATAGAAAACTAGAAGAAGTAAACAAATAAAATCTGAAGCACTCATCCTCCCAGAATTAAACACAAAAACAGAAGAACACAATCCCCAATATCTCTAACAACTATGCTGAAAGGAAAAAAAACACACACAGAACTAAACTGGCAGAAAGAAAATCTCTAAGAACTCACTACCCGAACCAAGGAAAAAAGCAAAAAAAACTAAAACTAAACATCGAACCCTCTGATCTCTACTGAAAGAAAGAATATAGAGGAAACAAATGACAAATAAAACTAAATTTTGAACTAGCCACAGATGCTGAAGGAGAGATTACTGAAGAGAATTAGAAGAATCATCACCAAACTATTGAACTGGCCAAACTCCTGGAATAACATACTACAAAAATCTCCCCCCGCAGCCCTCAATCACCACTGTTTAAGAAAAAAAACAACTAAAAAAAATAACAAGATTCGAATTCCCCCCACCCTAAATGCTGAATACAGGAAAAATAAAAGATGAAAAACCCAAAAATTCGAACTCCAGCCCTCCCTGCTCTGCTCAAAGAAAATACAGGAAATAAAACTGGAAAAAATACAGAAGCTAAAATTCCCTCCAAATCGAACCGCCGGAGAAGAGGACCTAAGGTCCTTTTATAGGCCTTAGGGGAATCTTCCAGGCGCATTGCATCTCCCCAAATCGCCTCTTCCCGCCTCCTCTGCACACAACGGGCCCGCCTCGCACATGGATCGCACAGCCTCACGCCCCGCCAGCTACTGCGCATAGCCACACCAGGTCGCCATGCCCCAACTGTGCGAGCTGCATCGCATCGCCCTCCATCGCGCCAGCTCCCCTGGCAGCACCCGTCCTGGGCTCAGCCAGTTGCCAGTTGCGCTGGCCCAGCTTCCCTGACCGCGCCATCCACTTCTAGGACAACCACAGCAGCTCGCCCCCTCAGTCTCCTCTGCCCAGCACGCCCAGTAGCCACTTTACCTGCTCGCACCTGGGTGCCTCTGCATCGTGCCCTCACACCC
>CM024758.1:33165905-33384085 GCA_014218235.1 Colocasia esculenta
TATTATTTTTTTTTGGAGACTTTAAAACGTTGTTAGTTTTCTTCTCAAAAAAAATTTACCTTACCTAACGTGTATGTATGCATATCTCTTTCTTTTTTAAAATTTGAGAGAAAAAATTAGTAAAATTTGTAACCAAATACCTCATAAAGATGCACCCACTGAACGAAAATTTTAAGTCCGTCACTGAGGACATCATCAGTTTGCTAATGAAAAACTCATGATGCTTCTTGAGATTTTGTGAAGAAATATGTGATTTGCTCCTTCGAAGAAACGTGAGTAAGGGAAAATAAGCCTTGCTCAAATTTTCCATGAATAAAATGACAATCTACTTCCATATGTTTCGTGGGTCCATGAAAAACCAGGTTGTTGTCAATCTTAGCCACACTTTCATTATCACATAATAATGGCATTGAGGATGGAGATTAAATTCCAAAGTGAGACAAAAATTGTTAAAGCCATGTAATTTCACTGTGAAAGGATGACATTGCCCGATATTTACTTCAGTTGAAGACTTGACACTATCCATGTTTTTTGGATTTCCAAGAGAGTAAAAAAGTGTCAAGAAAAATGTTGTATCTAGTGGGAGATGGTGAGTGTCTTTACACCATACGTAGTCAACATCTAAAAAAGCCTTAGTTCGGAAGAAGAAGTGTGAAGATAGGACAAGTCCAAAGTTGGAGTAGACAGAAGATAATGAATAACACGATGATCAATAGAAGTGCAATCTATGTGGATCTAAAACAAATTGACTTAGAAGATGTATTGCATGTGCAATATTAGGGCCGGTCACAGTGAGATAGACCAAGCTATGTACAAATGTTCGTTAAGAGAGTTGGAATAAGTATTGGATCACCATAAGTGGTGCCATAGGACACATTCAGCTCAAGTGGTGTATCAACCACTTTGTCATCTGTCAGTCTAGCCAATGCAATAAGATCTCCATATATATTTTTATTGTCTAAGAAAAGGACCATGGGAATTCTTGGATATTTCTAATCCCAAGAAATAGACCACAAAGCCAAGATCTTTGAATTACTTTTGAAGAACATGTTTGAGTGTTTGAATGCCTTTAAGATCATTCCTGGTGATCAAAATATCATCAACATAGTTTAGGATAAAGATGCTTCCTTGTGTTGAGGAGGAGATGAACAAAGAATAATCATTTTGACTCTGATGATATCCACCAGACTGGAGTACACTTTTCAATTTTGCAAACCATGTCCAAGTGCCTGTTTTAATCCATATATGGCTTTCAGTAATTACATACCATGTGAGGTGGGCTACAATAAACAAAAGTAGGGCACATGTACATAGTTTTGATAAATCACCATTAAGAAAGACATTTTTTAGTGTCCTAAATATTCTACTTGTTAAATTTTGTAATTGTGTGTATGTGTTTCAACTTCTAGTATTGAACTATGAATTGATGTACTTGACTCACAATTCACTGCCATTTACTGAAGCAGACGGCATGATCGATTGTCGTCTACCTACTGTAAACGACAGAGATCTGTGCCATTTATTTTTCTAAAATATTTGGTTTTTCGGTCAGATATGTTGACGGCATGATCGATTGCCGTTTACCATGACGTTTACCTCATGGTAAACGACAACCTATGTTGACGCCAACCTGACTTGCTAGTTTTTGCAGTTACGTTCAGGAGCAAAATGATCGGCCATTTTCTTGGTATTATCTGATGGATTGGGATGTTTTCAGTTCAATGGTCAGGATTAGAGCTTGGGTAAATCGTAGGAGTCTTTATAAGACCTGATATGGCCTTTAGGGAGAGGTTTTCACTGGTTAGAGGTGAGAAAAGAGGGCCGAAAGAGGAGTTGTTGTGCGGTGATTCATGCAGATCGAAGCGAGCTAGGCAGAGAGGCAACATGAAGGATCGTGTTTAGAAATATCTCCTAGCATAGGCACTGTTCTCAAGGACGGATCAGGCGATCGAAGGCGACGAAGAGGACTACCTTGTTGCCAAGGTGGGTATCTTCAACTTTTCTTCGTTGCTCCAGAATGAGGGTTAGATGCAAGTAACATGGGGGAACGGTTTAGGATGTTAGACTCTATTGATATACATTTTTATTGATTTTAAACCCATGATCAAGAGAGTAGGATGGGATTAAAGTTGGGATTTCATGCATGTTTTCTGGTTTCTGACCGGAATAACTTAATGTCTACATCGACCACTATTTATTTCATGTAAAGGTCAATATATTGGACATCTATATATATCTTAAACGGCACTATGTGCCACCATCAACTGATCTTAATAGCAGTCTGTTGCCGTTAACCTGTGTAAACGGCAATATACATGCCGTTAAGCTCATCTGTGCTGATTTTCTACAGATCTGGTTAATTGCTTATAAGTTGTGATTCAAGCATGTATAGGGTTTCAGATTGGTTATATTATGTGTAAATAGGTACTGTTATACAACATAAATGTCTTGAGTGTCACATGGGCTATGCATATTGTTTATTTAAGAGATATTTCATTGATAAGATATGAAGAAAGAAAGATAAAATGTGTATGATCTATGTTTTGAGATTGCGTTTGAGTTACTTATTGCTAGTTAGATAGAAATATACAGAATGATCATGCTCAGTTTTGCACAGTAAATGTATGTTTCATTTGAACCTTACGACATACTAGTTAATTCAAGTAATGATAAATAATCATAGGAAATGATGCTTGATTCAGAAAAATATGAAATTTGGTATATGTAATGCATGACTAGAAGGAAGTTTATTTTCAGAATTTCAAGATTTTTTGTGCACTGTACTTGCTGCTATAATTTTCTGAATTATGAAGATGTACATGGGAATGGATAGATGTGAGAAAGAGTACATGAATATTGAATTTTGATCTAAACAATCAATGTAGTATCATGATAGGTCACTGTTGCATAGTAGAATAATGATTTCGGAAATGATGAAATGAGTTGTATAGTCTTATATTATTGTCTTACTAAATGAATTGGCAACCATGAAAAATTTTGTGAAAAAACATGCTAGAATTACATGTAGATATTAATTGCATGAATACATGTCATAAGATTTATGAATTGATATGGCCAATAAGACATTGCTATTATAGAGATGCCTACATGGAACTACGCCATAGAATGCCCCTATGGTTATGGTTCATCTACATGAAATTGACTACATGAATCCGTGGGCAACAGATGAAATCCGAGAGGTAGACATGTTCTACGGGTTAAGGTGGGGAGGGCTTTCCCCGATATTACGCAATGACCAAGACTTCATCACTGATTTGCCTAGGTGATAAGTTAATTTACTACTATATGATCGCTATTAATAGTGGGGCTATGTCTTGGCAACTCTACATACATGCTACATGATATTGTTTACTTACTACATGATGAGGTCTACATGCCATTATCACATGTCATATGAATTGTTTAGTTTACATGATAAGTAATCATCTTATATGGAAAAATGATTGACAAATGATCTAGAGTACATTTATAGGTAAGAACTATATTGTATCAAGGCTAAGTGATTGAATATGTTTATCATGTTTTAAAAAGTAGTTATATGATAAATCTTGAACTGTCATTCTTTATTGCTTGCTGGGTTTAGTAGACTCACACTTGATTAACATTTCAGGGGAGGCTGAGGATATTGGTACAAAGAAGTTAGTCTATTCTGACTCTTAGTGTAAGGACATGGAGGCTTAGATCTTTGTTTCAAAAGTGTGTTTGAGTGAACTTGTATGTGAGAATAATTTTAATTTGAACATTGTGTGATTTATGGACTTGTGAGACTGTCATTTATTTGGACTATTGTAGTTTCTTCTTTTATGATCTGGACTTGGTATTTGAATACAATGTTGAAGGAAAAGAAAAAACTCTTTCCATTGCAAATTCATTGGCAATTATGTAAGACCCGGCCCCCTTGGGCCCTTTTGCCCCATCCTCATGGTCGCGATAGGCGTCTGGTTGCGACATGGTTGCGCCAGAATGGCCTGCCGCAACGGGCTTGGTGACGCGCCGAACCTGGCCGTCACGTCCTTGTCCCGACGTCTGACGACGTCGCGACTACTTTTCTGACAGACGTGACTGCTATCTTCCCTGTCAGAACGGTCGTGTCGGGTGGCATGTGCGTACAGCGTTGACACGACCTGTCAGGTCGTCGTGTTTACTTTTCTGATCTCGAGGTTGACCGCCTTTTTGGGGTCGCGTCGGGGGTGGCCGTCGCGATGAGGTCGCGATGCCTAGGGTCATCGCGACATGGTCGTTGTCACGCCCCTCCAATTCAGCAGCGGAATAAATCGGAGGGAGACGCGAACAACGAGTATGGTAACGAAAATTGCGCATACTTTCGCAAACATCAGAGCATCTAATGAACAATAATTGAAATAACTCTTGATTTCATTATAAAATCACTAAGACTATTACAACCACTAATTCGGAGTCAATACATAGGGCTCAATGACATCATTACATTGAAAAGAAATCTAAAGCAATAACTACTAGACTCCATGGTACTAAGGTAACTTCATGAGTTGACTTCGGGTCGCTCATCACTCTAGTCTTGTCCCATTGGTGTGTGCGACGTCAGAATCCGACTTACCTGAGACACACAAGACAAATAACGAAGGGTGAGCGATAACGCTTAGTAGGACTTAAATCTCAGGCTCAAGCAGGCTTTAAATAATTAGTGCATTAAATAGCAAAGTATCTAAAGATAGAGCGAGTCATGTAAAGTCGAGAAAGGAAGAGCACAAGTAACATGGTTCAAATAGCAGATGAATCAAGTATAGTACAATGAATAAGAACGAGTCACGATAGAAAACGATAACAACAATAGCAAGTAACGATATGTCCAGAATAGCAAGAGACATGTATAGCAAGAAGAGATGATAGTAGGTGGTCATGTAAAGAGTAAATTGCACTTTGAATGTGATCAAGTCGCGATAGCACACAGTAACTCAAGATAGCGAGTATCAAGTAGAGCAAGTAGAGCGTATGATGAGATAGTGTGTAACGAGATAGCGTGTAACAAGATAGCGTGTAATAAGATAGCGTGTAACGAGATAGCGTGTAACAAGATAGCGTGTATGGTTGCACAACGGTGCATTGGTAGAGTACGACAATAGTCACTTTGGGACAGTAGCCGTTTCATGATAGTACATACGTCTGAACTCCTCTGACTAATGTATAACAGTTTGTGATAGCACAGTAATATCACAGTACGTCTGAACTCCTCAGACTAAAAGGATAGTAGTCAGATGTCTAGCCAATATAGTATTGTCAGAAACCGGTGCAATGCAGAACACCGTCAATAGCCCCTGCAGGTATTTTCGGGTGGCTCCCTGCCCCCAGGACTAGATTGGAGCCCCTCGGACACTCTCCATGCCCTGCACAGTATGCATTATAGCGCTAGACAGTCATGAAATAGTACAAACGATAGGAGCCACAACAGCTCAACGGGTAACAAGAGAGTACTAGATGAATAGACGAGAGAGACGAGATAGTAGAGTGAACGTGAATAGACGAGCAAGTACAGTATAGATGAGATCTTATGGTCATTGCACATGAAACGTCGAGTAACAAGTGATAGTAATAGTTGCACAACACACGCGTACGGTGTTGGCAGTCAGGTGGAATACACTACCTTTCCGCTGGCCATGTTATGCACAGGTCCAGAGGTTCGGCGTGATTCAAGATAAGAATGAGAGCAACTAAGGCCGTTGGATCTTTCTGACCCCTAGAGTGCATCATAGGTGTTAGGGTACAACCAGCTCGTCGACCATATGGGAATCCATGATCAGAGGAGACTTACGGAGGCCTTGTGCAAGGGTTCACTAGTCCGACGAAGGAATATCCGACGTAGAGTTCACCACAAGCCAAGTAAAGTGTGTATAAAAACAGGTACTCGACGTTCTAGAGGAATTCTAGAACAATGGAGCGTCGATATCGGTATAATAAACAACGCAGAAACAAATACAAGTCCTTTTAAAATAGGGCAATAAGTACTTTATTTCAATAAATACCAGATAACTGTAAAAAGGCGTAAGGATTATTTAGAAAGTGACATAAATATTTTTATGGGTTTTTCACCAAAATTCCTGTGAACGCGACATGAGTCAATGAGGATTGCGACAGGGTAGGCAGATCGCGACATGGGTACTGTCGCGACGGCCTTGTGAACGCGACAGAGGCGGGGAAAGGGTCGCGACAAGACAGACACATGGATAGCGACGGCTCACCTGTCGCTTTCTGAATGCGACGGGTAGGCTGTCGCAATCAGACATCAGAAGGCGACATATCGGGCAGTCGCGATCTGGTGGTCTGCGCCTGACTCTAACAGGAGTCAGACCAGACATTGGATTGCGGACCAGAACATTCAAATTTTGATACAGGGTCGTTCAGAAAATCATAACTAAATGTATACACGATGAAAAATCATGAAACCAGTGGCAAATGAAGCTAGACATGCGAGAGTACTTCCAGAAATTAGGAATTTGAAAACAATCATGGTATTGACATAGTTATAACAAGTCGAACAAGAAGCAACCTGATTCCAGGTGCAGTAGAGATGAATGATTAATTCGAGCAACATGCTTGATAAAAGTTAGGGCTTTTAGGGGCGAAAGTTCCCTAATGATCATCAGTATCTCCATAAAAATTTCAAGGCATGGGATTTAGTAATCATGGAGAACAAGAATTATGAAGAGGGTTCGGGGTCAAGAAAGTTGTAGGACTTCAAAATTCAAGAAGAAAATATTGGCTTGATGGAAAATTATGAAATTTGAGGGTTTTGTTCCTGATGCATGGAACAATCTACAGACGAAATATTAGGATTTTTGCTTGTGAGAATGCCTACCTTGACTCGATTTCCTCTTCTAGGGCTAGAACTTGAAGAACGGGGTTGAGAGCTTGAAAGGTTCTTCTCCCCACGAAATCTCCTCCTCCTTGGCCTCTCCTCCTGGTCCAGGAATCCTTTGGCACGAGCATGGGTCAGCCAAGAGGGTTTAAGAGGTGTATTTATGATAGTTATGTTTCTAATTCCTAATAGTACTCTAACTCCTATTTAATTCTAAATTTCCTCCTTTCCCAACCTCCTCACAAGCTTTCCACTTCCTATTTGGGTTAGGATGGAAGCTAAATTCGTGGCAACCTATTAGGGTAGGTTAGGAATCCAATTCTAACTCAACCTTCTTATTTAATGCATTAAATACCCATTTTCTATTTAGGTAATAATTTAGTTACGAATTTAGGGTATTTTCCCATTATTCTTATTTTTAAAATCCTTATTTTGGCCCACTAATTTCTAATGGGTCTATTTTACCAAGCCCTTTATTTATTATAATTTATCTTATAGGTTTTCCCTTTTTTAATTAGGGAATAATAGAGTTATGATTTTATTGCATTTCTTATTTGAATTTATTCATGGGGTATAAGAGGTCCATTGGTCCAAACCCAATAATGGTTATTCATTTCATGATGTTGGAAGTCTCTCCGACATGTTCGTTTGTTTTATGGGCGCGTTATCTTTCTGTGTTAGCAGTTTTCCGACTTAGTTTCCTAATTTGGATAATTCGTCACATTGTGACATACGCTTGGTCAATCGGATTTTTCGTTGCACGAATTTCTACGTGGAACACTTAGGAATAATGTCTGGTATTGATTTATAATTTTTAAGAAATTTTCCGTTGTATTCTTGTACATATGATAATGGTACGCATATTTCTATTATTTCGATTTAAAGAAATTATTATTTCGAAATTTTAAGTATTAAAATTTTCGGGTTGCTACAGTCGTTGTCGCGCTGGATCACCCCATCATGTTTTGGGGGCCGTCGATTTAAAACCGAAGGCGTGCCCTATTCTCCCCCTCTCGCCCTCTCTCTTCCCTTTCTCCCCTATTCTCCGCCTCTCGAGCTCCTTTGCGTTTTCCCGTCGGTTCGACGTGCTCGTGGTGCTTGGAGCTAGGACGAGGTGGTCATTCCTACGTGAAGGCCCCAACGAGTTGGTTCATCTTGTGGAGGTAGGGACCCTTGATCCTCTCGCCCTAAGCATGCTCCCCTACCCCTTGAGATGGTGTTTCCTCGCGGTTTGGGATTGTGGGAGAGTGAGGATCATGCTCATGTTTGAGTGAGGGTTCCATCAAGCATAGATTCTCGTTAGTCCAAGTTTGTGGGGTTTTAAGGGTGCATTAGGGATTTACTACTTTCATACATGTTGCGCATACTCCCCTCCCCCTGTGGCATGTATGTATCCTATTTTTGGGGTGGTTCCCGAGAGGACTACTCCGGAACCCCCCTCGGCTGATGTCACACCCCGACGGGGAATATCGGAACGCGAGGCAGTTGCAAGTAAAGGGTATAGAACGAATACTAGACATCAAACCATTTCGCAATGAATGATACTAAAGCAAATTTATTTCATTAATACTTTCCAATGCCTACTTACAACCACTAATATCAGAGCCAATCTATAGGGCCCAATTACATTGAAATAAAGTAAAAGACTAAACTTCAAATTTAACTACTACAATGCTAATCATAGTGCTAGGATGCTAGGTTACTCATGACATCACTCCAGGTCCTTCCCGTCCTCTTGAGTGTATGGTTCATCCTCGGTCTCACCTGAGAACACAACGACAAATAACGCAGGGTGAGCGATAATGCCCAGTAGGACTTAAATCTCAGGATCAAGCATGCTTTAAATGATTAATGTCTTATAAAGTAGGATAACTAAAGAGAATAACGAGAAACGTATAGAAAGTACTGGTACACGATAACGAGGAACAATAGCACAATGCACGAGAGTATAGCACGACAAGTTTTGATATCGGATTGGCCGTATAATGAGATAATGAGTAAAGTTGCACAATAGTGCACAAGTCACGATAGCAAGTGTTGGTCGATATTCTTTCAACCACGAGATTCAAGTAAACCAATAATTGACTGTTTGATTAATTGATTGCCATAGATCAAATCTTGCGTGTTCATGCGTTAGGTGTATGCCATCACCTAGATCATTAGACCCCTGCGAGTTATAGCCTTTCAAGTGCTCCTCCCTAGGACCAGACCGGGCCCTTATAATGTTGCCTAGCAAAGTCATATTTTTTTTTTTCGTAGACAATCAATTTAATGGCCAAATAGAGTACCAAGGAATAGATGAGAGTACTAGATGAATAGACGAGATAGTAGAGTGATCGTGAATAGATGAGCGAGTAGAGTATATATGAGGGCTAAGGGACAATGCACATAACTTTCTGAGTAACAGACGATAGTAACAGTTGCAAAACACGCACACATGGTGTTGGCAGTCAGGTGGAACTCACGACCCTACCACTGGCCTTGTTATGCACAGGTCCAGAGGTCCGGCGTGATTTAAGATGAGAGCGAACTTCTAATAGCCGTTTGGACCATAATGAACCCTAAAGGGTGTAATAGGTGTTAGGGTACAACCGGCTCGTCGACCATGTGAGAATCTATGGACAGAGGAGACTTACGGAGGCCTTGAACAAAGACTCACTAGTCCGACAGAAGGAATATCCGACGGAGAGTTCATCCAAGTCAAGAAAATGTGTATATGGAAACAAGTGCTGGAGATTCTAGAGGAGTTCTAGAATAATGGAGCGTCGATATCGGTGATCCCAAACATCGCACGAAACGATAGACAAGCATATTTAAAATATGGTAATTTAATTACATAAATTACCAGATGTATTATGAAATAATTACATGCCAAATTACGCCATAATTGGATGGTTCAAAGTGTGTGTAAGTGTCATGAAATTGTAGATAGAAAGATCAGGTGCGTGTATTTTAATCATTCATAAATGTTTAATTAAACAAGTGTTATTTTCTGTATGTATGACTGTTAAACATGAGTACAAACACTGTAGATAATCAAGCATTGCTGAGACAGGGGGTTTCTTGCAAAAATCCCAGATCGCGATGTACCCTAATGAGGGTCGTGATGGGGTCAACTGAGATAGCGACGAGGTCTTGTACAGGTCGTGATAGGCTTGTCGGTTCGGGCAGACAGGTCGCGACGGGGTCGCATGAGGGTCGCGACGGCCTGGTCAACAGATCGCGACGACAGGCCCTGTCGCAATCAGATCGCGACAGAGCGCTCTGTCGCGATGGCCTTGTGAACGTGGCCTACCGGGCCGTCGCGTTCACTGGGTCTGCGCCCTGTCCGAACAGGGAAGGGACATTACATTGGATTGAGGGCCAGAACTTACCCTATTTGACATAGGGTGATTCAGAAATTCACAACTAATTGTATAGTCAATGAAAAATCATGGAACCAGTTGCAAAACGACCTAGACATGCATGGGTACTTACAATAAATAGGAATTGGAAAACAATCAGGGTTTAGACATGTATTAACCACGGGTATTCATGATGAACATGAAACAGTACATAGTTGAGATCAACGATTAAATTCGCAAGATAGGATGAATCAAATTTAGGATTTTAGGGGTAAAAGATGCCTAACATGCATCAGTTCCTACAGTAAAAATCTCGTGGCATGGGGTTGAGTATACAGGGAGATCAAGAGTTAAGAAGAGGGTTCGGAGTCATGTAAGTTGCAGAACATGAAAAATCAAGAACAAAAGAAATGCTCGTTGGAAAATTATGAAACCAAAGGGCTTTTGCTCCTGGTAGACGAGACATCCTATAGAAAAAGTTTCATGGTTTATGCTCGTGAGAATGCCTGCCTTTGATCGTTTTCCTCTTCTAGGGTAAGAGCTTGAAGAACTCGGGAAAAACTTGAGAGAGACTTCTTCTCCACGAATTCTCCTCCTCTTGGCATCTCCTCCTGGTCCAGGAACCTCTTGGCACGAGCTAGGTCGGCCATGAGGGTTTAAGAGAAGTATTTAAGCTTCTCCCTATTCCCTTTGCTAGTTTAAGTCTAACTTCTATTAAATTCCGAATTTCCTATTTTTCTCTCCCCTTTTTAAGCAAGAGATCTTCTATTTGGGTTGAGAGAGAGAGGATTTCGTGGCCAACCCATTAGGGTAGGTTTAGGAATCACAATCCAACTCAAACTTCTATTTTTAAATGCATTAAATACCTCTTTTCTATTTAAGTAATATTTAGTTACGAATTTTGGGTATTTCTCTATTATTCCTCTTTTTAAATTCTCTATTTTAGCCCACTAATTTCTAATGGGTCAATATAGCAAAGCCCATTACTCTTTTCTTTTAAATGGGTTTTATTTAATTCTTTCTTATTTGATTTCCTAGTTGTTTTAATACATCTTCCTTTTACTTGCTTTTCTAATTAAATAATATTTATTTTTTAAATAAAAAAATTTCCAAAAATTTAGGGTTGCTACGGCTGAAGACACGACCACTATAGAGGTCACGATCATGTCGCGACGGCCCGCCGGTCGCGACATGATCGTGATGCTCTTATGCGTCGCGACAGGGTAGGGTGTCGCGACAAGGTCGCGACGACCCGATGCGTCGTGACTACAACACATGTTATGGTCTTGCAAAGTACTGTGTTTGTGGAGTCTTTGCCGTTTCTGCTTTTACTGTACCCGTGGCACTTGTGCTAGTTCCCTAGTACGGAACTACACTAGTCGTCACCCAGTGCTTGGCACTTGAGGGCTTGTCCCATAGAGAGGTTGTTACCGTTGCCTAGGACCCTCGTCCTCAGGAGCCTATTGAGGGAGTACTCCGGGCTACGAGCGTGCTCGAGTTGGCAGCCGAGTAGGCGGACTCTAGAGCGGAGGGGAAAATGGTGGTTAGGACAAAGGCGTTGAGTCATTTGCAGAGCTCTCATGGTTGGACTGGGACGCCGAGGTCAGTTTGGGAGTTCTTCCCGGCGTAGTCCAGCTAGTCCTTTTGTCACTGCCTTGCTCTATGTGGCCCCAGAACCACTTGGAGAGGCCATGCATGGGACCGTAGTCTGGCCAGACTATGGAGGTTACTGTTGTGTGCTTAGTGTCCTACCTCGCTCTGATGAGACGTGGGGGTTAGGACCTGGGTCAAGGATAAGACGTTAGTGGACGCACCTGACTGGTTGACTAGTGGTAGTGTTTACTTGTCCAGGCATGTTTCCCCATACCTGTGTTTCTAGCCGTGTGGTGGTCACGACGAGCAGTTGTACGAAGTTTCCGATCGTGTTGTACCTTCCATACCGTTGCTAGTTAGTAGCTTTGCTTCCGCACGTTCTTTCGTAGGTAGAAGATACAACTGCTGTTATTTAAATTGTTTATATATCTTCTTCTGCCTGTTAGAGCTAGTAGGAGATTGGTTGTAACACCCCGACGTGGAATATCGGAGCGGAATTACAGTTATTAAATAGTATCGAGCGAGAAAATAAACATCCAACCGTTGCACCATTGGAATAATGCCAAACGAAATCCAAACTTCATTAATAAATCACCATCTAGCTATTATAATCACTAATTAGAGCCAAAACTAGGGCTCAGAGTACTTTATTAAAATCTAAATTATTACATATTGACTAATTGACGACCAACTAACTAACTACTAAGCAGCGGTTGCTGAAACAGGTCACTCTTGAGCATCCTCCTCAAGCCCTTCCTCGTGAGTGTGGTATTCCCCATCAGACTCACTTGAAACACATGAAATAATAAAGCAGGATGAGTGATAAAATGCCCAGTAGTACTTAATATCTCGTGTATACAAGCATGCTTTAAATGATTAATGTCTTAATTGGCAGGATAACTAGGAAGATTAGTTAGGTATAACAAGTAACGAAGGGAAGAGAACAATAGCACCTTCAAGAAAGTAAAATACCATAAGAATGACAAAAGATTGGCCATAACACGAGATAGCAAGTAAACTAGTCACGATAGCAAATATTGGTCGATATTCTTTCAACCATAAGTCCAAATAATAATTGACGGATTAATTGATTTCCATAGATCAAATCTTGCGAGTTCATGCGTTAGGTGCATGCCAAACACCTAGATCATTAGACCCCCGTGAGTTATAGCCTTTCAGGTGCTCCTCCGAAGGACCAGATCGGGCCTTATAATGTTGCGTAGCATAGTCATGTTTTTATCTTAGACAATCAATTTAATGGCCAAATAGAGTACCAAGAAGAGATGAGAGTAATAGACGAACAGATGAGAGTATAGAGAGAACGTGAATAGATGAGAGTATAGAGACAGTAGATGAGATACGGTCAAAATCGTAAAACAACGATAGACACGTGATAGTAATAGTTGCACAGCACCAGGTTGCGTGTCGGTAGTCCGGTAGAAGTCACAACCGCCCACTAGCCGTGCCAAGACATAGACCAGAGGTCCGGCATAAACCCAAGGTAAGAGAGAACATACTATGGCTGTTGGATCATGTCGATCCCTAAGGGGTAATGGTTTTGAGGGTACAACCAGCTCGTCGGCAATGGACGTGCGCCAAAGCCAAGGAGACTTCCGAAGGCCTCGACAGGGAGTCCCTGGTCTAGTCAGGAGTATTGCCATCAGAGAGGTGGTCTGTGCCAAGTAAAGTGGGTAATGAAACATTGTCCGTCTTGCCTCGAGTCCTCAAAGGCAGAAGGACGTGATCACGATATGCAAATCATGCGATAAAAATGAAGACAAGTGTCAATAATTAAATAGGGAAGTTTAGTAAATGGTTACACTTAATTACCATATATATTATTGAGTATTTTAATAAGGGTTAATGGCAAACATGAGTGTTTAGTGTGTGCAAGTGTAATTGAATTAAGACAGCATGATTGATTGTGTACATGGCTTTTAAGTTAATTGATTCCATGTAAATATTACTCATTAATGGTTAACTGTTCGAAATTAATCATGACAGTACTTAATTAGGGTCAAACAGAGTTTAGATGGCATAAATAGTAGGGTTAATTAAGTAATTTCAGGTTCTAACCGCTCTGTTGAGAATGCGACAGGGGTAGTTGTCGCCTTCAGGTCGCGACACACGGTCCAGTCGTGTTCTGCTGAACCGGCCGTTGGAGTTGAACCGGGGGAAAATCGCGACGAGTCGACCCGTCGTGTTCAGAATGCGACATTTTTCCTTGTCGCGACCCCCTTTGGGATCTCAACGGGTCGGGCCGTCGCGACTTCAGAATGTGGCCCTAGCCCAGAAAATGAGATTTTGCCCTTTTCCAGGTGGGTTCCCTCCCTCCGTAACATGACATAGTGCTCTTCAAAAATCAGTATAAAATTGTATGATGATCCAAAAATCATGAAACTAATTTTAAATGAAAGTAGACATCTTGATCTACCACTGAGCATGATTAATTAGAAAACAAATACATATAAGGCATGCATTGACTAGGTTATTTCTCACTAACCTAAACATGCACAGTCAAGGAACAATGATTTAATTGGCAATGAATACAAGATAGAAATTAGAGCAAATAGGGGCGTTTGAAAGCTAACATCAATTAGTATCTAAGATAATTATTTCAGGGCATGGAATCGAGTATATACGTGGATTGAAAACAATCATGATGGTTTGGGTGCATGGAGATGACAGAGACTAGACGAATTAATACTCCATCATGGAGCCATAAAAATACGGAAAATCATGGGGCTTTCAAAGAGGGTTACATGGGCTACCTAGGGTTAAAGTTTCATGATTTGTGCTTGAGAGATTGCCTACCTTTTGTTGCTGTAATGAAACCTAAGTTTGAAGATGAAGAATGAGATCCCTCTTTGGTTGCTAGCCTCCTCCCCGTGCTCTCCACGTCCAGAACTACTCCTCTTCGTCCTCCAGAGCTCCAACAATAATCTAGGGTTGGGTTGCTATGAATTGGGGGTGTATTGGTGGGTTTAGAGAGTCCTACTTTCTAAAAACTCCTTCTATCCTTAAAATTCCAAATTTCTATATTTATCATCCTATTCCTTGCTTTTATCTACCTCTTAGGCTTGGGGAGAGGATTAAATTTGTGGGTAAAGGGTTAGGGTAAGTCTAGGACTCCTTTTAGGATAGATATGAGTTGTTTTAATAATTATCTTAACCCTTTACTATTACTATTGTTTTTAATACGAATTTCACTTAATTAGCTCTCATCTCATGATGGACTCTTCACATTTGGGCCCAACAATTCAAGTTAGGACCATTAGTAAAACCATTACTAATTTAGCTTAATGGGTATTAATTTAATTTCCTTTTATTTCATTTATTCTATTTAAAATCTATTCTCACATTTATTGAATTAAATTTTTTTATTCATTTACGATTTTAAAAATCAAGGTTGCTACACCCTCCCCCTCTTAAAAAGAATTTGGTCCCCAAATTCATATGATCGCGAGAGGAAGAGTTACTTACTGAATAATTCTGGGTAATTACGTCCCATGGTTGCTTTGGGTTCCCACTGGGCTTCTTCAACTTCATGATTTCTCCATAGCACCTTTACCACTGATATGGGTCGGTTCCGAAGCTGTTGTATGTTCTTGTCCAAGATTTTCACTGGATTCTCTTCATTGGTCATATCTTTGTTCAAAATAATATCATCTCAGCTGATTACGTGTGATGGGTCATACACATATTTCCTTAGCATTGATACATGGAAAACGTTGTGTACGGTGGAAAACTAGGGAGGTAGTGCTAGCCGATACTCCACCTCGCCTACTATCTCCAATACTTCAAATGGACCTATGAGCCTCGGTCTCAACTTGCCTTTCATCCCAAACCTTTGAAATCCTCGGGTCGGGGATACTTTAAGTAGCACATGATCTCCAGTTTGAAATTCCAAGTCCCTTCTTCTTTGTCAGCATAGCTCTTCTGCCTGGACTGAGCTATCTTAATTCTATCCTTAATGATCTGTATATCTCTGCTGGTGTTCTGTACCATATCCGGCCCCAACCATTGTTGTTCGCCTACTTCATTCTAGCAGGCTGGCGATTTATAGCTTCTACCGTACAGGGCTTCAAATGGTGCAATCTTGATGTTGGCCTGGTAGCTGTTATTGTAGGCGAATTCTATTAAGGATAGCTGTTCATTCCAATTCCCCTCGAAGTCTATAGTACATGCACGTAGCATATCTTCCACAATCTGATTTGTCCTTTCCGTCTGTCCATCTCTTTGTGGGTGGAAGGCAATGCTAAAGTTAAGTTTGGTGCCTAGAGAAGTCTAAAGTCTCTTCCAGAATCTAGAGGTGAATCGAGGGTCATGATCTGAGACTATGGACATAGGAACTCCATGTAGTCTTATGATCTCCTTTACATACAATGCTGCAAGAACATCCACACTCCAGGTACTCTTAATTGCTAGAAAGTGTGCGGACTTAGTCAAACGGTCCACTATGACGCAGATAACATCAAGTCCACCACGAGTTTGGGGTAAACTCATGATGAAATCCATGCCGATGTTTTCCCACTTTCATTCAGGTTTTTCCAGGGGTCTGAGTACACCCGCAGGACGACGGTGTTCTTCTTTACCTGCTGACATGTGAGACAGTGTGCGGCATGCTCAGCCACCTTACGCTTCATGTTGGGCCACCAAAATGACCTTTTCATGTCTTGGTACATCTTGGTTGTGCCTGGGTGAATTGTATACTTAGTCTTGTGGGCTTCATCCATCAACTTTCTCATCTGCTCTTCATTGTTAGGCACGCATGTCCTGTCTTGGAATAATATTCTCCCATCCTCAGTGATGGAGAAATTAGGTTTGTCTGCTATAGTCTACTTTACTCAGACTAGAAATGGATCATTTGCTTGTTGCTCTCTAATCTCGACAAAATTTCGGGTTAAGCTCTAAGATTGACAACTAACATCTTATTACTTCTCTTCTCAATATTTAGATCCAGACTGATGAATTGCTCAAGTAATTTGCATCTCGCCCATGACTAAACAAGATAATGAAGCTACTGGCTTCCTACTGAGTGCATCAGCTACTGCATTACCTTTGCCTGAGTGATATTGGATACTGAAATCAAAATCCTTAAGATACTCCAGCCATCTTCTTTGTCTCATATTGAGCTCCTTCTGCGAAAATAAGTACTTCATACTCTTGTGGTCGGAGTAAACAATGAATTTCTCCTATACAATAATGCCTCCATATCTTAAGTCCAAATACCACAGCTACCAATTCTAAGTCATGGACAGGGTAATTAACCTCATGCAGCTTCAACTGTCTTGATGAATATGCTTTCACCTTCTCAGTCTGCATTAATACACAGTCTAGATCGATTCCAAGTGCATCAGTGTAGACTGAGAATCCTTCGCCCTCAACCGGTAACGTGAGGACATGTGCAGAGGTCAAGCATTGCTTCAGTGTTTGAAAGCTCTTCTCACATTCCTTGCTCCAGACATATGGGTTCTCTTTTCGCGTAAGGTGAGTAAGAGGTATAGCTATCTTGGAGAAGTCTTTTATGAACCGCCTGTAGTATCCAGCCAGTCCAAGAAAGCTTCTGATCTCAGTGACATTGGTCAGTCTCTCCCAGTTTAAGACAGCTTCTACTTTGGAAGGATCGACAGCGATACCATCCTTTGATATGACATGCCCTAGAAATGACACCTCCTCGAGCCCGAATTCACACTTGCTCAATTTGGAGTAGAGTTTGTTGTCACGCAGGATTTGCAAAGTGATCCTTAGATGCTCCTCATGCTCTTCCTTAGTCTTTGAGTATATAAGAATATCATCAATAAACACCACGATAAATTTGTCGAGGTAGGGCCAATAAATGTTGTTCATCAATTGCATAAAAGCTGCAAGAGCATTGGTTAGTCCGAAAGGCATGACTACAAATTCATAATGACCGTACCTGCTCCTGAAAGCTGTCTTGTAGATATCTGCATCGTTAATTCTCATCTGGTGATATCCCGATCTAAGGTCAATCTTAGAAAAGTATTTAGCTCTAGATATTTGATCAAACAATTCATCGACACAAGGCAGAGGGTGCTTATTCTTGATAGTCAGATGATTAACTGCCTGTAGTCGATGCATAGCCTCAAAGATCCATCCTTCTTCTTGACAAACAGTACTGGTGCTCCCCAAGGAGAAGTACTTGGTCTGATAAATCCCTTTTCCAGCAGTTCCATCAATTGCTCCTTTAACTCTTTTAATTCAAAATGGGACATTCTGTAGGGTTGGCGTGACACCAGTGCAGCTCCAAGTGTTAAATCAATTGAGAAATTCACATCTCTTTCAGGTGGATTACCTGGCAGCTCATCGGGGAACACGTCGGGGTATTCTTGCACTATATGTATGTCTGAAATCTTAGATGCTTTCTTTTCAACAATTATTACAGTGAGAAATGCCACACAACCCTTCCTTATCATGTTAATGGCAGAGATGAGACACAAGTGCCTCTTGTGTCTACGTCCCGTAAAGGTCAATTTAGGGAATTCACTAAATGTTATCTTCCCTCTTCTACAGTCAACACAAGCCCCATAAGTAGATAGCCAATCGGCTCCTAGTATGACATCGTAGCCCTCCATAGGCATACAGATCAGATCAGCTCTAGGGTTGAGTTCACCAATCTTCACATCAGCTAATGGAAAATATTTGTTCAGTTGGGCTTTCTCTCCCATGGGGTTGTAACAGGTAGTTTAAAACCCATGAATGCAGGTTTAACAGTCAAGGTATTAGCAAATGCTTGTGATATAAACGAATGTGTAGCGCCAGTATCAAACAATACAAATGCTGATTGAGAAAAGACTGATAGTGTACCTTCTACGACTCCACCCTCCTCGGTGGTCTCCATTTCTTGCACAGATTGAAGTCGGCCAGGCTTCTTTTGCCCATTCGGGTGTTTCTATTTCTCCTGCTCCTTCACATAGGGAACTCAGAAATGCGATGATTGCGATTTCCGCAGCGTAGGCAAGCGCCTGCTTTCCTCTAGCATTCAGCGGTAGTGTGACCAAGCTTGTCACAATGCTCGTAGTTGTTCTTGTTGGTGTTCGAGGGAGTAGGTATCTTGGGCTTCCTGTCTTGATTCTGCCCTCCAGTGATGCTAAATGGCCGCTTCTTGCCGTTGTTGGGTCGGCTTGATGAGCCAGATGTTTGTTCTTTCTTGGCGATCCTACCTTTGATGCGATCAGTCAGATCGTTCGCATCCTCAAGTAGTTGGGCCTTCTTGACCATGTCAGCATAGACTTGGATGTCCATTGGAGCAAGCTGGGTGATATAAGAGGGTTTGAACCCATTGAGAAATCGGCTTGCCTTCATTTTCTCTGTACTGACAAGATGATTGGCATAGTGTGCCAATAGAGTGAATTGTGCTTCATATTCGGCGACGGTCAGGTGCCTCTGCTTTAGTGCGGCAAATTCAGAGGCCTTCCTCTCCTGGACTCTTTCAGAAAATACTTGGAGTTAAAGTGCTCCTTGAATTCCTCCCAAGTAAATTGTGCATCTACCAGTGTGGCTTCCACAGACTCCCACCATGCACGGGCGTCCCATTCGAGTTGGAACGTTGCAAGTAATAGCTTGCCTCCATCTGTGCATTGCATAACGCGAAAAATACGCTCAATTTCCTTTAGCCAATTTTTTGCCTCATCCGGATCAGTGGTCCCACTGAAACGAGGCAGGTTCAGATTGTGGAAATTTCTGTGTAGATCTCCGGCTCCTTAGTTATTATTGGCTCCAGCAGCCTGAAGTAACGCATGCGTGAGCTGCTGAATAGTGTGTTGCATATCACGGAGTTGAGCACGCTCCGTTGCCATTGCTAGTGTCTTAAGTTCCTTCAAAAGAGAATTTTTTAATGTAAGATAATGTGTTGCACTAAGGTTGTGCGTGTGTGAGTTTATTTTATCTTATTACCCTTGGTTCTACCCATCTCCATAAGTATGGAATTAGACTCTAAGTCAAGGCAGGTCAAACCTAGATAATCCTATACTTAAGAATAACCAAGGCTCTGATACCATAAACTGTAACACCCCGACGCAGAATATCGGAGTGAAATTACAATTATTAAATAGTATCGAGCGAGAAAATAAACATCCAACCGTTGCACCATTGGAATAATGCCAAACGAAATCCAAACATCATTAATAAATCACCATCTAGCTATTACAATCACTAATCAGAGCCAAAACTAGGGCCCAGAGTACTTTATTCAAATCTAAATTATTACATATTTACTAATTGACGACTAACTAACTAACTACTAAGCAGCGGTTGCTGAAACAGGTCACTCTTAAGCATCCTCCTTAAGCCCTTCGTCGTGAGTGTGGTATTCCCCATCAGACTCACCTGAAACACATGAAATAATAAAGCAGGATGAGCAATAAAACGCCCAGTAGGACTTAATATCTCGTGTATACAAGCATGCTTTAAATGATTAATGTCTTAATTGGCAGGATAACTAGGAAGATTAGTTAGGTATAACAAGTAACGATGGCAAGAGAACAATAGCACCTTCACGAGAGTGAAATACCATAAGTATGACAAAAGATTGGCCATAACACGAGATAGAAAGTAAACTAGTCACGATAGCAAATATTGGTCGATATTCTTTCAACCACAAGTCCAAATAATAATTGACGAATTAATGATTGCGATAGATCAAATCTTGTGAGTTCATGCATTAGGTGCATGCCAAACACCCAGTTCATTAGACCCCTCCGACTTATAGCCTTTCAAGTGCTCCTCCCAAGGACCAGATCGGGCCCTTATAATGTTGCCTAGCATAGTCATGTTTGTTATCTTAGACAATCATTTAATGGCTAAATAGAGTACCAAGAAGAGATGAGAGTAATAGACGAACAAACGAGAGTATAGAGAGAACATGAACAAATGAGACTATAGAGACGGTAGATGAGACATGGTCCAAATTGTAAAACAACGATAGACATGTGATTGTAACAGTTGCACATCACCAGCTCACGTGCCAGCAGTCCAATAAAGTCACAACTGCCCACTAGCCGTGCCAAGACATAGACCAGAGGTCCGGCATGAACCCAAGGTAAGAGAGAACACACTAAGGCCGTTGGATCATGCCGATCCCTAAAGGGTAACAGGTTTTGAGGGTACAACCAGCTCATCGGCAATGGATGTGCGCCAAAGCCAAGGAGACTTATGGAGGCCTCGTCAAGGAGTCCCTGGTCCAGTCAGGAGTATTCCTAATGGAGAGGTGGTCCGTGTCAAGAAAAGTGTGTAATGAAACGTTGTCCGTCTTGCCTCGAGTCCTCAAAGGCAGAGGGACGCGATCACGGTATGCAAATCATGCGATAAAAATAAAGACAAATGTCAATAATTAAATAGGGAAGTTTAGTAAATAGTTCCATTTAATTACCAGATATATTACTGAGTATTTTAATAAGGGTTAATGGAAAACATGAGTGTTTAGTGTGTGCAAGTGTAATTGAATCAAGAGAGCAAGATTGATTGTGCACATGGCTTTTATGTTAATTGATTCCATGTAAATATAACTCATTAATGGTTGACCGGTAGAAATTAATCATGATAGTACTTAATTTCAGGTTCTGACTACTCTGTTGAGAACGCGATGAGGGGTAGCTATCGCCTTCAGGTCGCGACGCACGGTCCGGTCGCGTTCTGCTGAACCGGCCGCTGGGGTTGAACCGGGGGAAAGTCGCGACGAGTCGACCCGTCGTGTTCAGAACACGACGTTTCTCCTTGTCGCGACCCCCTCTGAGATCGCGATGGGTCGGGCCTTCGTGACTTCAGAAGGTGGCCCGAGCCCAGAAAAGGAGATTTTGCCCTTTTCCAGGTGGGTTCCCTCCCTCCATAACATGACACAATGCTCTTCAAAAATCGGTATAAAATCATATGATGATCCAAAAATCATGAAACTAATTTTAAATGAAAGTAGACATTTGATCTACCACTGAGCATGATTAATTAGAAAATAGATAAATATAAGCATGCTTTGACTAGGTTATTTCTCGGTAACCTAAACATGCATAGTCAAGGAACAATGATTTAAATGGCAACAAATACAAGATAGAAATTAGGGCAAATAGGGCGTTTGAAAGCTAACATCAAGTAGTATCTAAAAGAATTATTTTAGGGCATGGAATCGAGTATATATGTTGATTGAAAACAATCATGATGGTCGAGTGCATGGAGATGATAGAGATTGGACGAATTAATACTCCATCATGGAGCCACAAAAATAGGGAAAATCATGGGGCTTTCAAAGAGGGTTGCATGGGCTACCTAGGGTTAAAGTTTCACGATTTGTCCTTGAGAGATTGCCTACCTTTTGTTGCTGTAATGAAACCTATGTTTGAAGATGAAGAACGAGATCCCTACTTGGTTCCTAGCCTCCTCCCCTTGCTCTCCATGTCCAGAACTCCTCCTCTTCGTCCTCCAGAGCTCCAACAATGATCTAGGGTTAGGTTGGTACAAATTGGGGTGTATTGGTGGGTTTAGAGAGTCCTTTATTCCAAAAACTCTTCCTTTCCTTAAAATTCCAAATTTCTATATTTATCAATGTATTCGTTGCTTTTATCTACCTCTTAGGCTTGGGGAGAGGGTTAAATTCGGGTAAAGGGTTAGGGTAAGTCTAGGACTCCTTTTAGGATAGATATGAGTTATTTTAATAATTATCTTAACCCTTTACTATTACTATTATTTTTAATACGAATTTCACTTAATTAGCTCTCAACTCATGATGGGCTCTTCACATTTGGGCCCAACAATCTATGTTAGGACCATTAGTAATATCCATTACTAATTTAGCTTAATGGGTATTAATTTAATTTTCTTTTATTCCATTTATTCTAATTAAATTCTATTTCTCACATTTGTTGAATTAATTATTTATTTAGGATTTTAAAATTCAAGGTTTCTATATTGGTAGTCCCTACTGATCTTCTGTTGTGAAGCTCATCCCTTTCTTTCCCAGGTGAGACTTCTCAGCAGCGGCAGGGCGCACGCCGGCGTATGAGGCGGGGTGGTAGTGCAGGTCCCCGTAGCTAGCAATGGTCCCCTTTCTCTGTTGTACGTCACCCTCGGGGTATGCCCCTAAGGGATTTGTTATTTCCCTTTGTCACTTGTACTAGTGTGAGTGTGTTGGGACTGTACTTAGAGCAGCACACTATGGTCTCGCTCTTCTCTCTGTTTCCGCATGTGCGCTTCTAGTTTAGCAGTTGACATTTACTTCTGTTGCATATCCTGTTAGATTTATACTATAGCCCTTCTGGGTCTCCACATCCGTGGGCGGCGATCGCGAAAATCAGGTCCTCAGCATGGGCCGAGGGTCGGGTTCTCAGGGTCGTTACAATTGGTATCAGAGCAAGAGTTTGACAGGACTTGTAAAGGATCTAAATCGCAACAAGAAGTCCCAACAGTAGTACAAGTACACTGCTAGTCGCCCGAGTTAGTATTGTTAACCTTGTTGGTTGTGTGCCGTACAGCGTATGGCTCCGCGCAGGCGTAGGCAGGCCAGAGAGCTGATTGAGCAGCAGAATGAGTCGGATATGCTCGCGCGGGGGCAGGTCCACGAGGAGGTGTTAGCAGATGAGTCAGTGGCATAGCCTCAGGGAGAAGCGGCAGCAGCAGCAACAGTAGGCGGGCAACAGCAACAGGAGTACCGGCCTCAGCCGCAGCAGTACGCAGATTGGTTCCCCTTGCAGAGCAGTTCTTCAGGAACTTGTACCAGGGAGCGTGGCAGCCTGGCAAGCAGCAACAGGAGGTCAGCATCCGGTACCTCCCCTAGTGGTACTGGAGCAGCAGACAGATCCAGAGGTGGAGCAGCCAGTAGTTCAGCAGGCGTCGGGTATCGGAGCACCCAGGCCGGTCGGAGGAGGACGACTGTCACTAAGGATAAGACCGCCCTCTTGGAGCGGTTCTTGCGTCTTCGGCCACCGATGTTCTTTGGAAAGTATCATCCAGACAAGGCGGAGAGCTGGACGCATGAGATAGAGCGCACGTTCGAGACTATGGAGTGCGCCGAGGAGGACCAGGTCACACTGGTAGTGTATCAGCTAAAGGGAGCGGCCCACGAGTGGTGGAGAGTTCAGCGGCAGACTCACTTCCAGGGGGCTGCGTTTGGATCAAATCACTTGGCAGCGGTTTTTGGAGGTCTTTCACGGTGAGTACTTCCCCGACTATGCTCTACGTGAGAAACGAGACATGTCCCACGAGTTGGTGCAGGGCGATCTATCAGTTACCCAGTACCACCAGAGGTTCGTTCGGTTGTTAAGGCATGTTCCTCATGTTGCAGGTAGCGAGCAGGCTTGTGCAGGGAGGTTCATCACAGGACTGAGGTTAGAGTTGAGGTGGGGCGTGACAGCTCACATGTGTACCGCCTTAGGAGAGGCTATGGCTAAGGCCACCACCTTGGAGAGAGAGACCTGGCAACTCCAGCAACAGCAGTACCAGCAGCAGCATTAGGGAGGAGCCTTTTCCAGGTCCTCACCGTACCAGCATGCCGCAGGTAGTCGCGGGAGCGTGACTTCTTCTTATTTGGGCTCGGGCAGTTCCGGCAGCTCTGGGATCTGCTCGAAGTTCAGGCAGTTGTCTACTCGCGGGGGTGGACGGAGCCGCCAATAGAGGCGTCAGTCGAGGTTTGCAGAGTAGACAGTCCAGCAGGGAAGACAGGAGGCAGTTTGCTTCACTTGTGGGTTGCCGGGCCACTTCAGGAGGGATTGTCCGATAGGGAAAGTCCAGCAGCTACAACAGCTAGTGCAGTACGCGCAGTACCATTTCCCTCCCCAGCAACAGGCCCCTCATCAGCAGCAGTAGGGGCAGTACCACTTGCCGCCTCAGCAGTTTCAGCAGCATCAGTCGTCTCAATAGTACCAGTCATATCAGCAGCAATAGCATTTTCCTCAGCCCCAGCAGCCGCTGCCACAGCAGCAGCCCCAGCAGGCGCTGTAGCATGGGTGTGGTCGTGGTCGTGTGATGGCTCTTACCCGAGAGCAAGCTGAGGCATCGAACCTAGTTATAGGTACCTTGCCTATCCTTGGTAGAGCTGCTCGTGTTTTGGTTGACCACGGTGCTTCTTTGTGTTTTGCTTCCGAGGAGTTTTACGAGTCTCTGGTTCGTCACACACTGGAGAGGCAGTGTGACGTGATGGTCGATCTCCCGTCTAGTGATTATATGCGTTCTTTTGGTTACCTGGAGGGCGTCACGGTTCAAGTTAAGGGACACCAGTTGCCGGCCAGGTTGTACAGGTTGCAGCTTCGTGACTTTGACGTCATCCTGGGCATGGACTGGTTGGAAGCTCACTCAGCTGTGGTTGATTGTCAGTGGAAGACCGTTCAGTTTGAGATACCTGAAGCACCTGTTCTCTACTTCTGAGGTATCCGGTCTACCCGTCGACCCTTTATTTCCTTCTGTGGAGCTCGTCGTTTGATCCGTGATGGCTGTGTAGCGTACCTTGCTTCTGTTTGTTCCTTGGAGCCTAGCGGATCATCGGTTTTGGATGTGCCTGTTGTTTGTGAATTCTCTGATGTTTTCTTGGAGGATCTACCTAGGTTGCCGCCTGAGCGGGAGATAGAGCTCTCCATTGAGCTTTTGCCCGGTACGATGCCCTTGTCCAAGGCACCTTACTGGATGGCCCTGACGGAGTTGCGCGAGTTGAAGTGCCAGTTGCAGGAGTTGCTTAAGCTGGGCTTCTTTCGTCTGAGTCATTCGCCGTGGGGAGCGCCAGTGCTGTTTGCGAGGAAGAAGGATGTTAGTCTACAGTTGTGCATCGATTATCGATAGTTCAACCATGTAGCAATGAAGAATAAGTATCTGTTGCCAAGGATTGATGATTTGTTCGACCAGTTGCAGTCAGCCAGGGTGTTCTCGAAGTTTGACTTGAGATCCGTATACTATCAGTTGAGGATCAGGGAGTCTGATATTGGCTTGACGACTTTTCGTTCTAGGTATGGTCACTTTGAGTTCGTCGTGATGCCATTTTGGCTGACGAACACACCTGCAGCATTCATGGATTTGATGCATAGGGTGTTCAGTGAGTACTTGGATCGGTTCATGGTCATCTTTGTGGATGACATCTTGGTCTACTCGGCTTCTGAGGAGGAGCACGAGGAGCACCTGAGGATCGTGATAGAGACCCTACGGAGTCACCAACTTTACGCCAAGTTTGACAAGTGCAAATTTTGGCTGAAGGAGGTGCACTTTCTCGTGTACGTGATCTCAGGTTCTGGTGTGGTAGTGGACTGTGCCAAGGTGAAGGTAGTATTGTCGTGGGAGCAGCCCACATCAGTGTCAGAGGTTCGCAGCTTCTTGGGTATGGCAGGTTACTATCGGAGGTTTATCCAGGATTTTTCCAGGATTGTAGAGCCGTTGACCAGGTTGATGAGGTTGGACGTTAGGTTTGTTTGGTCAGAGGACTGTGAGCGGAGTTTTCAGGAGCTGAAGACAAGGTTGACTTCAGTGCTAGTATTGGTCTTGCCGTCGGGTAGTGGATGGTTTGTGGTCTACACTGACGCGTCGAGATCGGGTTTGGGTGCCGTGCTGATGCAGCATGGTGGGGTCATTGCCTATGCTTCTCGGCAGCTCTAGAAGCATGAGGAGAACTACCCTACCCACGACTTAGAGTTGGCAGCAATGGTGTTCGCTCTGAAGTTGTGGAGGCACTATCTGTACAGAGAGGCGTTTGAGATCTTCACCGACCATCAGAGTTTGCAGTACATTTTCACTCAGAGGGATTTGAACTCAAGGCAGCGCAGATGGATGGAGTATTCGAAAGATTATGGCCTAACCCTCTCCTATCACCCAGGAAGGGCTAACGTCATGGCCGATGCTTTGAGCAGGCGTGTCCGCTTGAGTTCATTGATGGTCAAGGAGTGGAGGCTGTTCAAGGAGCTGTCCCAGGGAGTGTTCCACCCGTCAAGGCGCAGAGACCGAGCAGTGATGACAAGCTTGTCAGTTCGTCCGTTAGTGTACCGGCAGGTGTTGCAGGCACAACAAGTAGACTCAGAGTTGGCAGATATCTTGCAGATGACAGATGTTGAGCTGGATGAGGTCAGTGGGGTTAGATTCAGAGGCAGGCTATATGTTCCCAAGGATGCGCGTCAGGCACTTTTGTCAGAGGCTCACAGATGAAGGTATGTTGTTCATCCTGGTTCCACCAATATGTACCATTGCTTGAGGAGGTTCTTCTGGTGGCCAAGGATGAAGTGGGGCGTGGCAGAGCTTGTCGCTCGATGCCTTACCTGTCAACAGGTGAAGGCTGAGCATCAGCGTCCTGGTGGTGAGCTGCAGCCATTGCCCATTCTCGAGTGGAAGTGGGACGACATCACCATGGACTTTTTAGTTGGTTTGCTCCGTACTCCACAAAGGCATGATGACATCTGGGTGATTGTGGATCGTTTGATCAAGTCGGCGCATTTTCTTCCAGTCAGAATGTCGTGGTCAGTGGACAGGTTAGCCAGGCTATACGTGGACAGAGTTGTTCCGTTGCACGAAACCCTAGTGTAGATACCATTTTCACGGTGCCCACAAAGAGGGGGGAATGAATAGTGGATATGTGGATGTGTGATATGGAGTGGGTGGCGAAAAAGACAATAAAATAAAAAGATCGTGATCGCCAGGCACGCGAGGGTGCCGAATGGAGATGCACGGCGAGAGGTGCGGATGGAAGAAGTGATCGCCGTGTGTACCTTTTTGGCGAGGAGATTGCACGGGGATGATGTGGGCCCTTTCTTCCTCTACGAACATGGCCGGCCGCGGTAGAGGGTGTTTCCTCGTTTGATTACCCTTACAAAAAAAGATAAAGAAAACTAAATAAAGGGGATTACCACGTGTAGTACCAAATCCTAAAAATAAAGAATTAATGAAATAAAAGAACATGGAGGTGTACTAACTGGGTGGTGGGTTTTAAACCCCTAAGGTAGGTGTGTGTGTGTATGCATGCATGTGTGTCTGTGTGTGAAAAGTAAAGAAGGGTCACGTGGGGCCAGGAGGAGACGAAGAGAAAGACGGAAGGGGGAAAGGGGAGGGGTGCTTCCCCAAGAGTGGATGGCGCAGCGGTGTTGTCGGAATGGTCGGAGGAAGTGGAGGAAGACCGTGCTCCTCCCGCCTCGCTCCGGTACGTGGAATGGTGGACGGCGCTCCGAACTCCAAGGATGTCGAGTCGCCGGTCCGGCAGGGTTCCGCTGTGGGGAAGTCGCGGGAAGAATCCGGCAAGGCTCCGCCAGGGTAGAGGGGATTTGATGAAATGGCTACTCACATGGGTCTATTTATAAGCACTAGATTCTTAAATCTCGTCCAAACAGGAAGCCGCGATTAGGCATTGATTCGCGTCTGGGCGGCAGGCCGCGATTAAGAAAGTCAAATTGATGTGACAGGTGCGTGATGAGTGCAATCTAGACCATACATTCGAATCACGTCGGGCCAGGCCGGCGCAATTTGAATCGCATCCGCCTTGTCTGCTGTGATTAAGACTTGCATGGTTTCGAGGCAATCGGCTCATAAATGCGTTGTCTGCTGACGTGAGATTTTAGATTTGACCTTCTAAATTGCATCCACTGACAAGGACGCGATTCAGGGATTTTGTCATGATTACACGGCGTGCGCGGCCTTAGGCTTTTTGACTTTTTAAACGCGTCGTCCTTAGCGGATGCCTTTCTAATTTGAACATGCGACGGAAAAAAGGCCCTTAAACGTGTCGGTGTTGACCGCCACGTCAAGGGACCTAATTGCATCCACCAAGACCGCCACGTTTGAAAGGCGTCCACTGTAGTGGATGCGAATCAATGAAGCTGTGCCTTAAACAAATTTACCTTTCGGGGGCGCTGCCCCCGAACCACCTGGGGAAGCACCAAGAAAGAAAGGGTGAGATCTAGAAATATTGGAAAACACTCTTGTGAGGAAAAATAAGGGCCATTTGTGGCGTTATGGTGCAATATGAAATTTGCCTGCGGTGGAGCCAAATTTGCGTGTCTACAGCTGCCACGCCTTGGCGTTTGCTTTGCAGGGGTGCGAAGCGGAAGGATATGAAGTGGAGTGTAATGGAGTGAAATGTAGTGTAATGGAGTGAAAAGAAAATGGAGTGTAGTGAAAAGAAATGAAGCATAGCGAAGTGGAATGCAGTGTAGTGGACTGAAAAGTAGACGCCAAGGTGAAAAATAGACACGCGCGACAATGAGGTGACTGCCACCTAATAAGAGTCTTTTACCAACACCCATGGAAGTCACCACCGGACAGAAGGCATAGAGAAGCAAGTGTTTGGACAAAAGAAAAGGGATAAGGAAGGAAAAGAAAAGGAAAGACCAACTTCCAGCGTCAGGGAATTACCTAAGGACACAATCTGTTAGGTTGCACCATTGGGGGCGTCTGCCACTACCGCAGGTGGGTCTTGGGAGAGAAGGAGAGATCAACTTCCAGCGAAGGGGAAGTACCTAAGGACATAATCCGTTAGGTTGCACCATCGGGGGCGTCTGCCACTGCCTCAGGTGGATCTCTGGGAGTAAAGAAATAAAAGGGATAAGTCCAGACAAAGGATTCTTAAGGAAATCAGCCCAGAGGCGACAACAAAGGAGTTGGGTACTTGACCCGGAATGGAATATTTCAAGTTGCTGGATTTGAGGCACGGATGGCCCTTAAATTGCATTGGAAGAGTGGTTTTCCACTGTGATTTCAAGATGCATGTATGCTGGGCTAAAAGAAAAATAATGTAAAAGGGAGTAAAAAATAACGAAGGATAATATTGTTACGCCGGTGAGTCAAGACCGGGGTTTATGAATGGGTCTGTCGTCCTTACATGCCAAGCGTAACAGCCTATCTGTGCGGCTAAGGATCCACTGGCATAATCATTATTTTTGATGAAGGGGAACTCAAATCCTAGATCCTCAAAGCCACAAGGTCCTTGGTGTGCTCTAGAGGTATAACATATAGTAGATGCAGATAGGGATGGTGAAGGCAGCAGCAACCTGATGTAGCGTCGGATGAGGTAACTCGAATCCTGCACTCAAAACTCGTTAGCTAAGATAACAAACATCATGGAAAAAACATATTCATTCATAGCATGGAGCATGTGTAAAGTAGTCAACACCAGATGTAGCTCAAGTGATTTGTTTGTTTTAAGACCATGAGGATGAGTGATCCTAGACCAAAGAGTTTGGAGTGCAAGAGATGATGTACCGATGATTGGAAGCATTGATGCGAGGCACGAACAAGATCTACTTGCCATGTGCAATACCATCGATGAATTTTTTTGAATTTGAAGGTATTTGAATTTTGTGGATTTGGAAAAATATTTGATTTTTGTGGTGTTTTGAAAATTTTTGGATTTTTTTTTGGTTTTGAAAATATTTGGATTTTTTTTTGTTTTGGAAATATTCATCTTTTTTGTTGATTTTGAAAATATTTAGATTTTTTTGTGATTTTGAAAATATTTGGATTTTTTTGGTTTTGGAAATATTCATCTTTTTGTTGATTTTGAAAGTATTCATCTTTTTTGGTTTTGGTTTTAGTTTTATATTCATCTTTTTTGTTGATTTTAAAACATTGCCATGCCATGGTGGTATTAAGGTCATGAGAACTGATTGGCGAGGGGTCCTTGTTACCTCCCGTGTCATTAAAGAATGCCCGGAGTAGGGCGTACATTTTAACGTGGCGCCCACGGTCTAATTGCTTGGTTAACGGTGCTACTCTCAAAGCAATGCCTGAATAGGCGACTGAGTCTAGCAGGGAGAAGGGAAGAAAACTTGGAGACAAGCTTGATATGCGTATTTGAAGAGTTAAGTGTCGGCTTCCTTCCTTGGCACAACCGTCAGAAGGTTCTGTCTTATTTAAGCACTGGGGCTTTTGAATTATTTTGGAATCTTGAGTGATGACCAATTGATTGTAGGGACATGCGTACGCCCGGGTCCATTTGGATCTCCGCGGGGACTTTGCCACTCTTTGCCATGCCCTGTTATGATTGATTTGATTTTGATTTTTGCATGCATACAACCGGGTCTGTTTGGATCTCTATGAGGACTTTGCCGCTCTTGACATGCATTGGACTTTATTTTGATTGGTCATTTGATTTGCCCAATTTTAGAGACGTCCTCTCATGACGGAGTGCTTCAGGAAGGTTTCTTTGCCCAAACTGCCTCTACTACCCATACTTCGGCCGAGCAAGAAGAGAAATAGACTTTTTGTGCCATTCAGGCGTGGCTGTGACGGTGACGGTGTCTACCAGGAGTAATTGACTTAGGGTGCCACGAAATATGTGTAAGTGCCCATGCTAAGGGCAAACTTTAATGACCCGAGAGGGAAATTCAGACTCCTAGTGCGGAGTTCTCATAATCGGAATGTTGTGATAGCATGGCAATGTTTTGGAATATTCATCTTTTTATGGGTTTTTGTTTTGTTTTGGACACTGATAAATAATAGTAGCTTTTGAAACAAGAGTTTGGAGGATAAAGGGAGGACGAATGCCCTACGCTAGGGCGAGACTCAGAGGTCTAGAAGAATTTACAATTTTTTATTTGAAATTAAAGGGACATGTGGGGGCTAAAACCCCGAAAACAGTGAGAGAAGGGTTGAAGGACCGGATTGAAGATGCAAAGAAGAGAAATGCGAAAAGGACGAATGCCCTGCGCTGTGGCGAGACCTCGGAGGTGTTGAAGAATGTACATTTTTTATTCGGAATTAAAAAGATAAGTGGGGGCTAAAGCCCCGAAAACAGTGTGAGAAGGGTCGAAGGAGCCGATTGAAAATGGAGAGAAGAGAAATGCGGAAAGGACGAATGCCCTGCGCTGGGGCGAGACTCCGAAAGTCTACGAGAATGTACATTTTTTTATTCTGAATTAAAAAGATAAGTGGGGGTAAAGCCCGAAAACAATGTGAGAAGAGTCGAAGGACCCGATTGAAAATGGAGTGAAGAGAAATGCGTAAAGGACGAATGCCCTGCGCTAGGACGAGACTCCGGAAGTCTACGAGAATGTACATTTTTTATTCTGAATTAAAAAAAGATAAGTGGGGGCTAAAAGCTTGAAAACAATGTGAGAAGGGTCGAAGGAACCTGATTGAAAATTGAGAGAAGAGAAATGCGGAAAGGACGAATGCCCTACACTGGGATGAGACTTGGAGGTCTAGAAGAATGTACATTTTTTATTCAGAATTAAAAAGATAAGTGGGGGCTAAAGCCCCGAAAACAGTGTGAGAAGGGTCGGAGGACCCGATTGAAAACGGAGAGGAGAAAACAGAGGAAAGATCTTGGAGGCTCCGGTGGGGCCGGAGGGGTTTGGAGGAGAAGGAGGGCGTGATACCCTGAGAGAGAAGAATCCAGATGAGCCAGAGGAGGAAAGGGAAAAAGAGGGCCACGAGGGGCACGACAAGAAGATGTGCCTCGTGGGGCACGGGAAGGAGGTGTGCCACGAGGGGCACGACAAGGAGATGTGCCTCGTGGGGCACGGGAAGGAGGTGTGCCACGAGGGGCACGACAAGGAGATGTGCCTCGTGGGGAACGGGAAGGAGGTGTGCCACATAGGGCACGAAGAGAGGTACAAAATGGGGCGAGATACCCAGTGTAAGCAAAAGGATTATACAAAAGATGAAAATAAAATGCCTCCCGTGGTGAGGGAATGTGGAGAACCCACGGGAAAGTGCCAAGGAGCACAAAAGATGACTGAAATGAAAAAGAGGGAGGTGGAGCCCCCTTGGCCTTTTGCGTTGCCCGGCATTTTGATTTACACTTGGGGGCCGGCGTTCTGACCCTCAAGTACTTCCTCACATAATTAGCCCAGCGGGCGGAAGGTTGTGCTCTTCTCACAGGGATTGCGCGGCTCTCATTAATCGGATGATTGTTGGCTTCCGCTGGAGTTTCAATGAACAGTGGTAACCCCCTTGGAATATAGTTTAATGAAAAGGTGGGAAGTTCCACTAGCGGTGTTGGGAGCAACAATAAGGGGATCGTGCCCGGAGATTGTATAGCATGCGATATGAAAGAGGGAACGACCCTTTGAGTAACAAGTTGTGCCAATGATCTGGCGTTGGAGTGCGTGAGCACAATCTGAGAAGCTGACCCCTTCACTAGAGCGGGAAGGTTCACAATGATGGTGTGGGGGGTCATGAGAGCTCGGAGGGACTGGTTCCCTATGAGTATTTTGAATTGACGCCGGCTGGCAACTGGAATGATTGGCATATTATTAGAAGGCCTCTTGACGGCCATGATTGGAAGGGAGGACTTCCGCTCAGTGAATTTGCCCGGTACAGAAATAATGACCGGCATGCGAGGAATGTGTTCCTAGATTTTAAAAAGCATGCCCGGTCCCTGCCTTCCTTCTGCTGACGCTTGCTCCTCAGCTGTTTGCACCCGCTCTGTCGGATGGGGGTGGATGTGGATGGGGTGGAAGGTTGTATGGCCAGTGGAGGCGTAATGGGCGTGATGGCCGGTGGAGGCGCAGTGGGAGTAATAGCAAGGGGTTGCTCGGGCTCAGTTGCCAATGGTGTTGGCGATGTGGAGGTGTAATGATTGGTGTGATGGTTGGTGGAGGTTTAATAGTGGGGGTTTGATGATGGTGGATGGTAATGTAGGGGGTGTTGATGAATGACGTACGAACATGACCTGGGAAGGTTCATCGTCAAAGCACCAAGCAGTTTCTTGGAGGGGTTGGATGTAGGCAACCTCAGCCCGAGCAACAGGCTGTGCTGGTAGTGGAGGCTATTGTGGTGGAGTAATAGGAGCTAGCACGGGTGCCGGAGAGGGTGCAACATACGGCATGGGAGCTTCTTCTTGCATAGGGGCGTCGTAGGGCCCTGTTGGAGGTTGATGAGTCCGAGGAGGACGGATCAGTGGACGCCTGGGTGGCGGCATGCCATGGTAGATGGGTAGTGATTGCAGTTGTGCAAAAGGGGTGGATGTTGTATGTTGGCGAGGTGGATGGTGGATGGCGTCCACTGATCCGTCTCTCTCTGTTTAATATAATCAAAGAGTTCTGCGATCGGGGAATCCATTAGATGCGTCTGGATGTAACGTCCCCGCTTGTAGAGCTCTTTCATCGTATCAATTTGGTTCATGGACAGGATGTGCCTGAACCTCGGAGTAGAGTTTGGAATGATTATTTTAACTTGCTCTAACACCGAGAGCTCATACTTCAAGCACGTGGCCATTGACCTTCAACGATTAGCAAATTGTACAAAGTCCTCATTGGCTCCCATCTTCTCGAATGCTAAATCTATGATAGAGAGATTGGGGCTGACGCGATCTTTGTACCTCTGAAGGAATTTTTTATGAAGGGAGCGGAAGTCTCCTGCCTCACTTGGTTCTAGAGAGTAGAACCATTCGAGCGCAGGGCTGTCAAGAGATTTTCTAAATAAATATGCCAACGTGACGGGGTCACGTTGCCAACGGGAAGACTCATAAAGGAATTATTTGACGTGAAGGTAGGGATAGCTTGTGCCATTGTACATTCGGTACATTGGCATCTCTGAAGGATGTATGTAAATTTTAGCGAGAGCCGACATGGCGGCGACGGGGTCACCCTTGGAATTTGAAAGCATATTTATTTGATTCTCCAGATCGTTCAATTTTTGAGAAGAGCATTTTCGAGAGAAGTGGGTGGCTGCTGGGCCTGTGAGGGAGTCCATGGGGGTGGCCGTGAATTAATGGTCCTTCCCAAAGGATGGTCTGTACGAACCGGGGCACGAGAGTGCAATGGCCAGGGGCCGGGGTGATGAAGAATGTACAGGGGCATGTGGCGAAGTCGCCGGAATATACAAAGTGGGTGCCTAGATGAAGGGGAAGGGGAAGGAGTCGCAGAAGGAGTCATACCCTCAACTAAAGATTGGATCAAATTAATTGTTGAGGGGTGAGCTGATCTAGTGCATGCAGGACGGTTTGGACAGTTGGATCTTGGTGGGGGGAAGGCTCTTGCGGGTTTCTATTGGAGGCAAGTGTGAGGGAATATCAAACTGGTCCGTGCGCGACGTGCGCACATGACTGTAGGAAATGGAAGGCTGTCCCTCACAATGTCGAGATGGACTGACATGGGACTGGAAAGATGAAGATTGAACATAATCCTCATAGTCCATGTGATTAAAATCGGCATGATAATATGAGTCCATTTTTTAACAAGCAAGCAAACAACGAGTTGAACAAAGATTAAGTCAATCAATAAGGGTTCAAACAAGTTGTGATGCTTAGCGCTTGTTTTAAGGAGTTACACAAATTAATTAAATGGATTCATAAATGTTGTGTCACTCGATATGGGATCCTATTGGGTAGAGTATAGAACTTCAGGGTACAACTAGGATCAACTCTCACCACGCAATGGATATCTAACCCGGGTCAACAGAGTGGTACAACTAGCTCGGTCCACCGTGAGGGAATCCACGGGTACGGAGACTTACAGATGTCCCGATGAGGATTCTCTAGCCCAATGAGACGGAATGCCCAATGGGGAGATAGCCCTCGCTGAGAAGGTGTGTGGATCCTAGGATATGAGGGAAGGAGGTCCCCCGACCAATGCAAAATGCCCTATATGCAGCAGTTTATAGCAAAAATGGCAGAAGGGGCGCGTTCTGTCAACAGGCTGAATCGCATTCGGCACAGCAGCCGCGACTCAGTAATTGCGTCAAGTCACCTGAAAGCGGAACTGAGAGCCCTAGAAGGTTGTCAGTGCCGCGCCTGGTCCCTGTGCATGGTCTGCTGGCAAGAACGCGTCGGCCTCTACCGCCGCGACAAGAAAACTGAAACACATCCGGATAGCCGGCCGCGACACAAAAGAGAGACGGGTCCGATCTTCCGCCTCGTTCTCAGAACTGAATCGCGTCCACTGTTCTGGACGTGATTCCAAAGGCAACCCGAGGTCAATGAAAAAGGCAAGAAACAAAGGAAACAAAGCAGGAAATATGCACCATAAAAAGGGAAAGACAAAAATTAAACACAAGCATGCTTTTATGTATAAAAAAGAAAAGGAAAAGGGGCACGCGAGGGTGCCAAAGAAAGTTCCACGTAGGGCACGAAGGAGGAGGGTAATCAAAAGAGGAAAATGCAAAAGAGGTCCCACCGTGATTGCCAATTTGTAGATACCGTTTTCGCGGTGCCCACAAAGAGGGGGGAATGAATAGTCGATATGTGGGTGTGTGTGTGTGATATGGAGTGGGTGGAAAAAAGACAATAAAATAAAAAATTGTGATCTCCAGGCACGCGAGGGTGCCGAATGGAGATGCACGACGAGTGGTGCGGGTGGAAGAAGTAATCGCGGTGTGTACCTTTTTGGAGGGAGATTGCACAGGTATGATGTGGGCCCTTTCTTCCTCTACGAACACGGTCGGATGCGGTAGAGGGCGTTTCCTCGTTTGATTACCCTTACAAAAAAAGACAAAAAAAGTAAATAAAGGGGATTAGCCACGTGTAGTACCAAATCCTAAAGAAAAAGAATTAATGAAATAGAAGAACATGGAGGTGTACTTACCTGGTGGTGGCTTTTAAGCCCCTAAGGTAGGTGTGTGTGTGTATGCATGCATGTGTGTGTGTGTGTGAAAAGTAAAGAAGGGTCACGTGGGGCCCGGAGGAGACGAAGAGAAAGACGGAAGGGGAAAGGGGAGGGGTGCTTCCCCGATAGTGGATGGCGCAGCGGCGTTGCCAGAATGGTCGGAGGAAGTGGAGGAAGACCGTGCTCCTCCCGCCTCGCTCCGGTACGTAGAATGGTGGACGGCGCTCTGAACTCCAAGGATGATGAGTCGCTGGTCCGGCAGGGTTCTGCCGTGGGGAAGTCGCGGGAAGAATCCGGCAGGGCTCCGCCAGGGTAGAGGGGATTAGATGAAATGGCTACCCGCAGGGGTCTATTTATAGGCACTGGATTCATAAATCGCGTCCAAACAGGAAGCCGTGATTAGGCATTGAATCGCATCTGGGCGGCAGGCCGCGATTAAGAAAGTCAAATTGATGTGACAGGAGCGTAATGAGCGCAATCTGGACCATACCTTCGAATCGCGTCGAGCCAGGCCACTGCGATTTGAATCGCGTCCGCCTTGTCTGTCACGATTAAGACTTGCATGTTTCGAGGCAATCGGCTCATAAATGCGCTGTTTGCTGACGCGAGATTTCAGATTTGACCTTCTAAATCGCGTCCACTGACAAGGACGCGATTCAGGGATTTTGTCATGATTACACGACGTGCGCGGCCGTAGGCTTTTTGACTTTTTAAACGTGTCGTCCTTAGCGGACGCCTTTCTAATTTGAACATGTGACTGAAAAAAGGCCCTTAAACGTGTCGATGTTGACCGCCGTGTCAAGGTACCTAATTGCGTCCACCAAGACCGATGCGTTTAAAAGGCGTCCACTGTAGTGCATACGAATTAATGAAGTTGTGCCTTAAACAAATTTACCTTCCGGGGGCGCTGCCCCCGAACCACCTGGGGAAGCACCAAGAAAGAAAGGGTGAGATCTAGAAATATTGGAAAACACTCTTGCGAGGCAAAATAAGGGCCATTTGTGGCTTTATGGTGCAATATGAAATTTGCCTGCGGTGGAGCCAAATTCGTGTGTCTACACCTAGTTTCGATCATCTTCGACAGACATCTGAGGTTCACCTCAGGGTTTTGCCACAGTTTGCAGAGAGCTCTGGGTACAGAGTTGAGGTTGAGTACAACATATCATCCGCAGTCAGATGGACAGCTAGAGAGGACGATTCAAACCTTGGAGGATATGCTAAGAGCATGTTGTTTGGACTGGAGTGGCACTTGGGAGTCACACCTTCCGATGGTAGAGTTCACATATACAACAGTTATCACTCGAGCATCGCAATGGCACCATACGAGGCTTCGTATGGTCGCCCGTGCAGGACACCGCTTCACTCGTTCAATGTCAGAGAGAGGATCTCTGACCAAGGGTGTTATGAGGTTTGACAGGAAGGGAAAGCTTAGTCCTAGGTACATTGGGGCTTTCCCTATTACAAAGAGGATCGACGAGGTGGCTTACATGTTGAGTCTTCCGGCAGAGCTGGTAGGTGTGCACAGTGTTTTCTATGTTTCACAGCTCAGAAGGTATGTCGCAGATCCTTCGCACGTGTTGGACTACTCACAGCTGGAGGTAGCACCAGATCTGTTAGTGCCAAAGTACCAGTCAGAGTAGTCGACCGCAGAGTGCAGCAGTTGCACCGGAGGCAGATTCCACTGGTAAAGGTCGTATGGGGAATAGCGTTGGTTGTGAGGCCATCTGGGGGTGCGAGGATGAGATGATGGAGCAGTTCCCATATTTGTTCGATTGATTGGTATGATTAATTTTCCCTGTACTGCTTTTCGGGTTGAGACCGAGTTGTTTTCATTTCGAGGACGAAATGTCTTAAGGTTGGTGGGATGTAAGACCTGGCCCCCTTGGGCCCTTTGGCCCCATCCTTAGGGTCACGACAGGCGTCTGGTTGCGACATGGTCGCGCCAAAATGGCCTGCCGCGATGGGCTTGGTGACGCGCCAAACCCGGCCATGGCGTTCTTGTCGCGGCAGGGGTGGCCGTCGCGTCCTTGTCGTGACGTCTAACGACGTCGCGACTGCTTTTCTGACAGACGTGACCGCTGTCCTATTTGTCAGAATGGTCGTGTCAGGTGTCAGGTGCGTACAACGTTGACATGACCTGTCAGGCCGTCGCGTTTGCTTTTCCGGTCTTCAGGGTTTGACCGCCTTTTTTGGGTCGTGCCAGGGGTGGCCGTCGCGACGCCTAGGGGCATCGCGACATGGTCATTGTCCCGCCAGATCGCCCAGTCATGTTTTGGGGGCCATTGGTTTAAAACCGAAGGTGCCCCCCATTCTCCCCCTCTCACCCTCTCTCTTCCCTTTCTCCCCTCTTCTCCCCCTCTCGAGCTCCTTTGAGGTTTCCCGCCGGTTTGTCGTGTTCGTGGTGCTCGTGCAGAGGAGGTGTCATCCTGTTCGAGCAGGGGACATGCTCGTGGTGCTTGGAGCTAGGAGGAGGTGGTCATCCTACATGAAGGCCCCAACGGGTCGGCTCTTCTTGTGGAGGTAGGGATGGTTGATCCTCTCACCTTAAGCATGCTCCCTCCCCCTTGAGATGGTGTTTCCTCACGGTTTGTGATTGTGGGAGTGTGAGGATCATGCTCGTGTTTGAGTGAGGTTTCCATCGAGCGTAGATTCTCGTTAGTCCATGTTTGTGGGGTTTTAAGGGTGCATGAGGGTTTACTGCTTTCATACATGTTGCACATGCTCCCCTCCCCCTGTGGAATGTATGTATCATGTTTTGGGGTGGTTCTCGGGAGGACTACTCCGAAACCCCCCTCGGCTGAAGACGCGACTACTATAGAGGTCGCGATCATGTCACGACGGCCCTTCCGGTCGCGACATGATCGCGACGCTCTTATGCGTCGCGACAAGGTCGCGATAGGGTAGGGCGTCGTGACAAGGTCACGACGTTCCGATGCATCGCAACTACAGCTGAGAGAGAGGTTATGGTTTTGCAAAGTACTATGTTTGTGGAGTCCTCACCGTTTCCGCTTTTACTGTACCTGTGGCACTTGTGCTAGTTCCCTAGTACGGTCCAACACTAGTCGTCGCCCGGTGTTTGGCACTTGAGGGCTTGTCCCATAGAGAGGTTGTTATCATTGCCTGGGACCCAGTCCTCGGGAGCCTGTTGAGGGAGTACTCTGGGCTACGAGCGTGCTCGAGTTGGCAGCCAAGTAGGGGGACTCTAGAGCGGTGGGGAAAACGGTGGTTAGGACAACGACGTTGAGTCGTTTGCAGAGATCTCGTGGTTGGGCTAGGACGTCGAGGTCAGTTTGGGAGTTCCTCCCGGCGCAGTCCAGTAGTCCTTTCCTCACTGCCCTCGCTCCTTGTGGCCCCGGAACCACTTGGAGAGGACAGACATGGGACCGTTGTCACGCCCCTCCAATTTAGCAGCGAAATAAATCGGAGGGAGACGCGAACAACGAGTATGGTAACGACAATTGCACATGCTTTTGCAAACATTGGAGCATCTAATGAATAATAATTGAAATGACTCTTGATTTCATTATAAAATCACTAGACTATTACAACCACTAATTCGGAGCCAATACACAGGGCTAAATGACATCATTACACTGAAAAGGAATCTAAAACAATAACTACTAGACTCCATGGTACTAAGGTAACTTCATGAGTTGACTTCAGGTCGCTCATCACTCTAGTCTTGTCCCATTGGTGTGTGTGACGTCAGAATCCGACTTACCTGAGACACACAGACAAATAACGAAGGGTGAGCGATAACGCCTAGTAGGACTTAAATCTCAGGCTCAAGCAGGCTTTAAATATTAGTGCATTAAATGGCAGAGTAACTAAAGATAGAGCGAGTCATGTAAAGTCTAGAAAGTAAGAGCACAAGTAACATGGTTTAAATAGCAGATGAATCAAGTATAGTATAATGAATAAGATCGAGTCATGATAGAAAGCATCACAACAACACGATGGCACATAGCGTCAACGTCAAGCAATATCAAGCAACATGTAGAGCAAGGAGAGAGAAAGTAGTTGGCCATATAGAGAGTAAATTGCACTTTGATTGATTTTCTTATCAATCGAATAGTATAGCACTTTTGATTAACTTCTTGTCAATCGAGATAGTAATTGCACTTTGGTTATCCGAAGATAGCCGAGAGAGAGTATAGCACTGTTTGTCAAAAGACAACGAGAGAATATAGAACTTTGTGTTGATTGTCTTAGATTAATCTTGATAGTATGGCACTTGGATGTAATGCCGACATCCTGATCATTTAACTCCCGTGGGCAAATGGCACTTTCGGGCGCTCCCCCCAGACCTGATCGGGCCCTATTGCGCTGGCATTGGTTATATTGTTTATCTTTAGACAATCAATTAATGGCCAATTTGAGAGTACCAAGGAATAGATAAGAGCACTAGATGAATAGATGAGATAGTAGAGTGAACGTGAATAGATGAGCGAGTAGAGTATAGATGAGAGCTAGTGGACATGCACGTAATACGTCGAGTAACCAGGCGGTAGTAACAGTTGCACAACATACGCACTTGGTGTTGGCAGTCAGGTGGAAATTCACGACCCTACCACTGGCCTTGTTATGCACAGGTTCAGAGGTCCGGCGTGATTCAAGATGAGAGCGAACTTTTAATAGCCGTTTGGATCATATCGATCCCTAAAGGTGTAATGGGTGTTAGGGTACACCGGCTCGTCGATCATGTGGGAATCCATGATCAGAGGAGACTTACGGAGGCCTTGTGCAAGGGTTCACTAGTCCGGTGAAAGGAATATCTGACGGAGAGTTCACTACAAGCCAAGTAAAATGTGTATATAAACAGGTACTCGACGTTCTAGAGGAATTCTAGAACAGTGGAGCGTCAATATCGATATATAAACAACGCAAGAAACGAATACAAGTCCTTTAAAATAGGGCAATTAATATGCTTTATTGCAATAAATTACCAGATACATTAAGAGATATTTTATGCCAGATTTCAGCCATATAAGGATGGTTCATGTGTGTGCATGTGTAAGAGAGATCATAGATAGAAAAGAAGTCGTAAATATGTGATTTAAAGCATTCAATATGGCTCCAATTTAAAACAGATGTTTTTACTGCGTGTGTAACTGTGAAAAAGGCGTAAGAATATTTTAGAAAGTGAGAGTAACAATTTTTATGGGTTTTCATGCAAAATCCTGTGAAGGCGACATAGGCCAGTAAGGATTGCGACAGGGGTAGGCAGATCGCGACATGGGTACTGTCGCGACGGCCTGTGAACGAGACAGAGGCGGGAAAGGGTCGCGACAGGACAGGCACAGGGATAGCGACGGCTCACCTGTCGCTTTCTGAACGCGACGGGTAGGCTGTCGCAATTGGACCTCAGAAGGCGACATATCGGCCCGTCGCAATCTGGTGGTCTGCGCCTGGATCTGACAGGAATCAGACCAGGCTTCGGATTGCGGGCCAACTTGAATCAAATTGATACAGGGTGCTTTGAAAAATTAGAACAAATCACATGGTTTATGAAAATTCATGAAACAAATTTCTAACAACTCCAGACAGGCAGGGTACATGCAGTAAATAGGAATTTGCAGTTTTCAAGAAACTCGATAGGTTTTAAATTCATGCAACATGAAGAACAAGAACATTGAGCGACTTGGAATAGATGATTTAATTCGCCAACTAGAGTGAATCAAATTTAGGGCTTTCAAAGGCAAAAGATGCCTATCAACCCTCAGTATTTACTCAAAAAGTTTCAAGACAAGAGGACGAGTGGATTCAAAGATATGCATTAAGAAAAGGGCTCGGGGTCATGAAGTGTACAGAACTTTTAAAATTCATAAGAAAAGATTTGATAGATGGGAAAATATAAAACTTGGGGGTTTCGTTCAAGAAGGTAGGAAGAACCTACATACGAGATTCAGAATTTTAGCTTGTGAGAATGCCTACCTTTGACTCGATTTGTCTTCTAGGGTTAAATATCCAAGAACGAGGAAGAAGCTCCAAGAACTCCTTCTCCCCATGAGATCCTCTCCTCCTTGGCCTCTTCTCCACGTCCAAAAACCTTTGGCAACGAGCTAGGGTCGGCCAAAGGGTTTAAGAGGTGTATTTATATAAATACAAGTTCTTATTCCTACTACTACTCAAATTCCTCTTAATTCTGAGATTTCCTAACTCCACCTTTCCTCTCTTGCTTTCCAATCTCTAATTGGGTTAGGATAGTATCTAAATTCGTGCTAGACTATATGGGGTAGTTTTAGGAATCCAATTCCCACTCTAATTGCCACTTTTATTGCTTTAATAACCCTTTTCCAATTAGGAGATAATTAAACTCCGAATTTATGGTATTTTCCTACTATTCTTCTTTTAAAATTCATATTATGGCCCAATAAATTTTATATGGTCCATTTATCAAAGCCCATTATTTATTAGATTTTATCTTTTGGGATTTCCCTTTTATTAGGGAATAATAGAGTTACGAATTTATTATATTTTCTTACCTGATTTATTCATGGACTATGAGAGGTCCATTGGTCCAATTCTGATAATGGTTATCATCACATGATGTTGGAAGTCTCTCCAACATGATCGTTTAATTTATGAGCGCGTTATTTTTCCGTGTTAACGGTTTTCTGCTTAGTTTCCTAATTGGATAATTAGTCACATTGTGACGTACACTTAGCCAATGGGATTTTTCGTTGCACGAATTTCTTCGTGGAACACTTAGGGATATTGTTTGGGGTTGATTTATATTTTCACGGAATTTTCCGGTGTATTCTTGCACATACAATAATGGCACGTATGTTTCTATTATTTCAATTTAAAGAAATTATTATTTTGATTTTTTTAAGTATTAAATTTTCCGGGTTGCTACAACCGTACTCTGGCCAGACTACGGCGGTTACTGTTGTGTGCTTAGTGTCCTACCTCGCTCTGACGAGACGTGGGGGTTAGGACCTGGGTCGAGGATAAGACGTCAGTGGATGCACCTGACCCGTTGACTAGTGGTAGTGTTTCTAGTAGCTAGTGTTCCTTGTCAAGGCAGGTTTTCCCTACCTGTGTTGCTAGCCATGTGGTGGTCACGACGAGCAGTTGTATGGAGTTTCTGACTGTCTTGTATCTTCCGTACCGTTGCTAGTTAGTAGCTTGCTTCTGCACGTTCTTTCATAGGTAGAAGATACAACTGCTGTTATTTAATTTGTTTATATATCTTCTTCTTCTTGCTAGAGCCAGTAGGAGATTGGTAGTCCCTACTGAGCTTTTGTTGTGAAGCTCATCCCTTTCTTTCCCAGGTGAGACTTCTCAGCAGTGGCAGGGCGCGTGCCGGGTGGACGAGGCGGGGCAGTAGTTGAGGTCCCCTTAGCTAGCAGTGGTCCCCCTTCTCTGTTGTACGTCACCCTCGGGGTATGCCCGTAAGGGATTTTTTATTTCCCTTTGTCACTTGTACTAGTGTGAGTGTGTTGGGACTGTACTTAGAGTGGCACGCTGCGGTCTTGCTCTTCTCTCTGTTTCCACATGTGCGCTTCTAGTTTAGCAGTTGACGTTTACTTCCATTGCATATCCTGTTAGATTTATATTATAGCCCTTCTGGGTCTCCGGATCCGTGGGCGCGACCGCGAAAATTGAGTCCTCGACGTGGGCTAAGGGTCGGGTTCTCAGGGTCTTTACAATTAGTTGACATTTCTGTATTACTCAATATGAACCGTTAATGTTGGATGTTTCCACTGTAACACCACCCTTGGAACCGATGTGAGTTGGTACAACTATACCTTGTCTAAGAGGGTGTTACAGAGATTGGTATTAGAGAGTTTCAGGTTGAGGATATGCATAAATGAACTATCAACAATGTGTTGATATCCTTAAGTCTGCATAAAGAATTAGTCCAAGATTATTTAGAATAATAGGTCATCATAATAAATGCCTGTTTTACAGACTATGGCTACCCGTGGTCGTAGAGGAGTAGGCTCGGCCCGAGGAGATGAGCCAGCTAGAGGTTCACAGGCTCCAGATCAGCAAACACCAGATCAGGCTAGGGTTCCATTACCACCCCCACCACCACCCGTGGACTATGGAGCACTGATGCAGGGACTTGTGCATGTGATGCAGACTCAGGCACAGATGCCAGTTGCCTTGCAGGCGCAAGTGCAATCTCAGGTTTGCACTTAGGAAGTGAATTATCAAGTTGTTGATTTGAAGAATCCAACTAAAGGACCCAATTGGATGTAGGCATAGGCACCTGCTCATGAGGCAGGTATTAGAAGTGCATCAATGATGGAGCGTTTAGGCGGATGACTCCACCTTCCTTTAAGGGGGAGAGTGATCCAATTATGGCAGAGAGTTGGTTGCATGAGACTGAGACGATTTTTCATGCTATACGATGTACGGAAGAGGAGCGGGTTGATGATTAGTATGTTTGATGATTAGTCTGTTCCCATGTAATTTTAATTAATTACATATTTATTTTTGTGAATAACAAAACATGATTAACAAAACCCTGTCAAAGTTTTCTAACATATATTCTATAAGTTTTGAGCACAGGAAAAATCTCAAGGAAAATCAAGCATATTTGGTAAGTATTAATTCTCTGTAGAAATATCAATACCAAGTTGTAATTTCTCTAAGTCCACATTGACTTCTATTGAAAACCAACGATTCTTTAAGTCATCGCATCGATTCTAAGACCTCGTAACGATTTGCTCATCGCAACGATATTTAAGTCATCGCATCGATTTCTTAAGACCTCGTAACGATTTGCTCATTGCAACGATTCTTTAAGTCATCGCATCGATTTCTTAAGACCTCGTAATGATTTACTCATCGCAATGATTTCTTAAGTGTTCATAACGATTTCTTCATTGAACATAACGATTTGCCTTCTGCAACGATTTCTTAAGTGTCTATAGCGATTTCTTCATTGAACATAACGATTTGCTTTCTGCAACGATTTCTTAAGTGTTCATAACGATTTCTTTATTGAACACAACGACTTACTTTCCATAACGATTCTTCAGTGAATATAACGATTTGGTCATGTCTCATAACGATTTCATAAGTCATGCGTGAATCGACTTCATATGTAAAACAACTTCCTTTAGTCAAAGCGTTGAATAGTCAAAGTCCACGCATATCTCTCTGACATGTGAGCATTTATGAGGACTGAACGTATCTCTGTATGCATGCAGATGATATCGTCCATTATCGTGCCTACTCTGTGTGCATCTTTTAGAACAGCTATTTGGCATTACTATTTCTGTGATTATTTGGTCTAACGTTGACTGACATCAAAGACAGCTTAGCTGTCCACCATTTAAACTTGGAATATGTGCAGATCTCTGACGACATTTCATCTTACAACGTTGGACTAATAGAAGGCAAAGGATAATACAGAAGATTTGGCATGCACAAATGGATAAAGAACCGTTGACTAAAGCTTCCAAGGACCATTCAGTCTAACGTCCACCAAACCAGAGACAACGGATACTTCAACGAATACATTTCAAATTGGTGATATAAATACGAGACGGAAGCTCCAGAAGAATGATGAAGTAGAGAAGATATACAACACATAGAGTACAAGAAATTCAATCTTCTGCGAGAATCCTAGAGCCAAGCATCCCACTCAAAATTGTCTCAAGCTCTTTGCTCTCCGTGCTGTATTAGAAATCCCAAGAGAGCCTGTGTAGTTCTAAGAGAGTGCACTGTGAGATTCTTGCTCTCAGGGCTATTAGCTTCAGATCACTACTTGCAAAAGCTTGATCTAGGGGCTTGCTTTTCCTGCTTAATGTTGTTGGTTGTTTCCCTTCTGTTGTGAAGGAAGACCTGGGGATCCAGGGTGTTGTTTTCCCTTCGTAGTGAAGGAAGACCTGGTGGGGTATCTAGGGTGTTGTAGCTCCCTTCGTGTGAAGGAAGACCAGCTGAGCTGGATGTTGTGGTGTCCATAGGGGGACTGTACCCTAGTTAGTGGAATCCTGAGTGTTGCTCAGGGACTAGACGTAGGACTCCTAAGGAGAGGAGGTCTGAACCAGGATAATTCCTTGTGTTGTGTGATTGATTCTTGTGTGTTTGTTGTTTATACTAACCTTCACTAACCTTCATCAAAGAACATCTTTGTGTGAATGTTTTAAGTACAGGTACTGGCTAAATAATTTTTTGAAGACCCATCACCCCCCCCCGCTCTGGGCTCGTCAACTGGGTAACACGGGTGACTCTGGCCACTTATATGCTGCATGTAATGAAGATTCTTGAAGTGTTGGGTGTTTCTCCAAGTACACCCTTAGAATTATCTACCTTCTTTTTTTTTGCAGGAGCATGCCGACGTGTGGTGGTCATCAGTGTTACGCACACAGTTTGAGGATGGAGCTGTTGAAGTTGCATGGACTTAGTTTATTCGCCTGATCAGAGCAAAGTATATTCCTAAGCACGTGCAAGACCGCATAGAGCAGGAGTTCTTGACATTGACCCAAGGATCGTTAAGTGTGATAGAGTATGAGGCTAGATTTGCAGAGCTGTCGAAGTACGCACCTCATATAGTCGTTGACGAGCAGAGGAAGGCGAAGAAATTTGTGATGGAATTGAAGCCATCCTTGAGGACTATGTTGAGTTGTGTGTTTTGATGATGACATATTGTACATAATCTGATGGTGTCATATTGTATATAGTGGGAGATTGTTTTTGTGTATGGATGATGACATTTGCACACATCTTGATAATGACATCTTGTACACACCTATTGTACATATAATGATCATCACATCATTCAATGTTTTTGTTGATAAATCAAAAGTGCTTCATGTCATACTTCAAGATAAGATTGAATTTGCACCATCTCATTACCCTTCATTAATGCTTATTAAATTGGTAATGCTGTATGCAGGGCCAAGACACAAGCATGTCAAGTGTGTCGACACAATCCAAGAAGTGTGTTGACACATGTGTGATTTCTATAAACAGAAATTGAAGGCTACAATCTGTGGTCAACCCAGCCTTGTCAGGATGTCGACAAATGAGTCATTCCGTGAGTAGTTATTGTTGCCCAGCTAGCTAGCCCAGAGGGGGGGGTGAATGGGTTATTAAAAACCTCGATCTCAGATTGAAACCTGTTTACTGAAAAGATTGCACAACTTAATAACAAGGTTAGAGTTAGAGCAAACAAGACAACAATCACACAAAACACATCCACAAGACACAAGGATTTTTATCCTGGTTCGGAACTCCTCTCCACAGGAGACCTACGTCCAGTCCCTGAGCAATACCTCAGGATTTCACTACCAAGGGTACAATCCCCCTTAAGGATCCTTACACCCAGCCTCAACTGGTCTTCCTTCAGCCTGAAGGGAACAACAACCACCCTGGATACCACCAGGTCTTCCTTCGTCCAGAAGGGAACACAATCTAATAAGAAAAGGGTGTGGAAACAGGCTTCAGATTCTAGCTTGAACAGCTACACACTGAAGCTCCTAAGCCCCCTAGAGAGAAAGAGATTTAACAAGGTTTTTCTCTCTGAGGACTACACAAGCTCTCACAAATAAAACTATTTTTGATCACAGAGAGCTAAGAGCTAAGAACAAGGTTGGAGTGGAAGCTTCGCTCTTGTTTCAATCTTCTGAGGACTCTATGAGATGGATTTCTTTCTACTTCAAAATCAAACGTTGTTTCGCGCACACTGTTTTCCGTCTTGAGTCTTCTATTTAAACTGCTGATTCAAATTCGAACGTTGAAGTGTCCGTTGTCTCTTATCCTTGTGTACGTTAGACTGGTCACAGAGGAAGCTTCTGATCGTCAGTCTTTTATCCTTGTGTACACGCCAAGGAGATGTCATAGAACTTTGTATCTTGTGTCCAACGTTGTACAGATGAGTCTTGTCAGATATCTGTAAGCATATCATCAATAAATAGAAGACAGCTAAGACTGCTGTCTATTGTTAGTTGAGATGGAACAGATATTGCAGTATATAGTAAGGCTCCTTTCTGTCTAAAAAAGTACGTAGACAGAGTAGCATAGAAATGGAAGATATTGTCTGCATGCATGGGAGATACGATCAGAGAGCATTAAATGCATAGCAGTCAACGGACAAGATATGACTTTGACTTTTCAACGCTATTAAAAGGCATTATACTGATGCATCAAGAAATTCGATAAAAGAATCTTGCTGACTTCATAACTTATGAAATCGTTATGACTTATAGCAAGTCGTTATGAACTGTAAGGAAATCGTTGTGATAACTTATGAAGTCGTTACAACAAGCAAGTCGTTACGAGTTCTGAAGAAATCGTTACGAGAAATCGTTATGACTATCGAGTTGTAAGGAAATCGTTACACGAAATCGTTTGATTATCAAGTTGTAAGGAAATCGTTACACGAAATCGTTATGATTATCAAGTTGTAAGGAAATCGTTACACGAAATCGTTATGATTATCAAGTTGTAAGGAAATCGTTACACGAAATCGTTATGATTATCAAGTTGTAAGGAAATCGTTACACGAAATCGTTATAATTATCAGGTTGTAAGGAAATCGTTACACGAAATCTTATAATTATCAGTTGTAAGGAAATCGTTACACGAAATCGTTATACAAAGCAAGGCGTTATGAACAGTAAGGAAATCGTTATGAATTCTAAAGAAATCGTTATGAACTAGAGAGTCGTTGCGAGTTCTAAAGAAATCGTTATGACAGAGAGTCGTTGCGAGTTCTAAAGAAATCGTTACGAGGTCTGAAGAAATCGTTACGACAGAGAGTCGTTGCGAGTTCTAAAGAAATCGTTACGAAGTCTAAAGAAATCGTTACGAGGTCTAAAGAAATCGTTACGACAGAGAGTCGTTGCGAGTTCTAAAGAAATCGTTACGAGGTCTAAAGAAATCGTTACGAGGTCTAAAGAAATCGTTACGACAGAGAGTCGTTGCGAGTTCTAAAGAAATCGTTACGAGGTCTAAAGAAATCGTTACGCTTCTCAAAGAAGTCCATGCGGTATCGATTTGTTTGAGTTTTCCGGTCAAAGAGGAAATCGTTCTGCTTATCAAAGAAGTCGATGCGGTATCGATTTGTTTTGAGTTTTCCGGTCAAAGAGGAAATCGTTCTGCTTATCAAAGAAGTCGATACAAAGACTTGGATAGAAGTGATGAAACTTACCAGATTGTCTTGAACTTTCATTTTTCTTTTATTTCCTGTTCTCAAGCTCAAGTAATCCATTAGTGTTATTTTGTTAATCATCAAAATTAATATATAAATAAATGGAAATATTTATTATGGGGACAGTTTGGTCATCAATCTCCCCCTTTTTGATGATGACAAAATATACTAAACATCATAAAAAATGAAATATGTTTTTCAGATTATTTACGTTAGTTGTCTCCCCCATTTTGTCATTAAGCAAAAAGATAAGCTGTGAGACAAAGAAGAGAGAAAGATTTCTATTAAGATGGAGAAAGATAATACAGAGGAGATAATAAGGAGGCATGCTGTGAGACAACAGCCCATGCCTTGATCTCAAGGTCCTCAAAAATTTGCAGAAAAACGCCAGAGGCAACTGAGAAGGAGGGTCCCATGGAAGGGATGTTCCTCTGAATGTAGAGTTGCCTTTGCTGCTCTAAGAATTCGCCATACTGAGTTTTGTCCAAAAAGAATCTGTAGTAAGTACTCTTGCCAAAACTGGCCCGATGGAGAAATCTGTCCAAGGAAATGGGATAGTGGATCTTTTGATTTAACAGATCCTGCTTTAAGGCATAGAAAGCAGAATATCGAGATGCCCATACAGCATAATCTCTGGTATGGGTGCGATGGAGTTTAGATCCATAAAAGCTTCTGCAGAAAGAGCAGGCTTCCTCTGACTAACTAGATCTTGATTGATAGCTTCCAATTGCTGATAAGAGGCCTGATAGAGACGCTCCCATTCTGATGAGGTGAGTCTTTCACACTCAGAAATGAGTGGAGCTAAGATCTGAGAAGATATGCGGCCAGAGTGGTATTCTCTGAAGATGAACCGCAAAAAGGAAGGAGATCTGCCCTGCTTGGCTGACATCCTGCCCATCTGTCTTGCAAACATATCTAGAGCATGAGACCCAGCATCTGAATCAAACACTAAAGAGTGTAGCTTTGGCAGAAGAACTGGAAAATCAACCTTGAACGAGACAAAGTCTACTTTAAGAGGAAGGTTGAGAGGGGTTTCTGATTTCAGCACAGTAATCTGCGAATGGAACTGGCAAAACTGAACTTCTGGAATTTTGTTCAAGAACAGAAGTCACTGTACAGCTGAAAGGCTCTGGCAATGCGAATTTCCTTCAAAATGAAGGATCCCCAAGAGTTCTTGTGCTGGATGATAAACCACTCAGAGAAGGTGAGTGGGTGAGCTCTGTGAGTGAGGGATTCGGCCCTTGCAGTCAGGTATTTTGCATACTGAGCCTTATTTCCTTTGATAGCTGCCCACTGATCTTCAGTCTTGAACTCAGTGCCCTCAAGGATTTTGGATTTGAAAGTTTGAGATAGCTGAGTAAAAGGAAGAATAATGTCCAGGTGTTCGGATAGGTTGAGAAAAGGAATACCATAAATGGTAGAAGAATGCATTTCTGGAGGTATTCTTTGTAGATAGGTCTTCTCTTAGGATCAAGGGTAAGAGAGTACCATAAAGGAGGGTATAGAGGAACAGAAGGAGTGCTTAGAGATGAGGAGGTTTTTCTCTTTTTCATGGCAGGACTGGGAGGGTCAGTCCTGTGAATGTGAGAGGCTGTGGAAAGAATGGTGAGGAGGGTGTTCCTTTCAAAATTGTCTGGAACATTGTGTCAAAGACACCAAGAGGCAGAGGTTTATCTGGAGGAAAGATAACAGAATTAGGGGGAGTAGGAGGATAGAAAAAATGTTTAGGTTAAAGGAAGAGGTTGTTGAAGAGGAGATGTTTGAATTTTAATAGGTGAAGGTTTAGGGTTAATGAGGATGGAGCTGAGATGGAGCTGGAGTAGGAGAGAAAGAGGGTTGAGATGAAGTAGAGGATGAGGAAGGTTGGGTGCGAGGCATGGGATGTTTTATGGTTGGTGGAGCAGGAGGTGCAGTAGAAGGAGATGAAGGTGTGGAGAGGGTTGGAGTGGCAAGAGATGAAGTATCAGGGGCCTTGGAACTGACATTGGCTCTTTCCCTTTGGCCTGACTCTCTCTGACTGCTGAAGAGGGTCCTGAAGACCCTGAGGCTGCCACTGGTCCGGGTGACCTCACGACTGATGGCCCTGATGGCCCTGACCCTTGAACTGGTGGCCCTGTTGGCCGAGAGACTTCTGCTGGAGGCCCTGGTGGCCTGGGAACTTCAGCTGGACTGCTCTGAGTGGGTGCAGGAGGGACACCACTAGACCTTGAAAGATTAGCCAGCAAATTCTTCATATCAGACATCTCTTTATTGAAATACCTCATTGCATTTCTTATTGAGGATACGTCTGAGGAGGTTGAAACTTGATTTGAAACAATTCCTTGTATGCTAGACTGAACTGATGCCAAGATCTCTCCTTGGGCTTTTAACAAGGCCATAACATGCTTCAACTTCACTTTTCTATGGCCCTTCCTGACCTCCTGTGAACAACTCTTTTCTGCTTACCTTGCTGAGAGACAGGCTCCTCTACATTTAAATTGCTTGCACTTGGGCCTTCACTAACATCAACCTTGGCAGGAGCTGGGATTTCTGAGTAGCTGTAACATTGTCAGGAATATTTTCATTCACAGGCTTCTCAATCTCAGCTTGCTCCCCCTGAATGGGAGCAGGGACTTCAATACCTTTCTTGCTCCCCCTGAGCAGGAGCCTCTTCCAAGACAACTTTCTCCAAGTGGCCTTCTGCCACGGATTCAGATACTTCAGGATTAACTCTACTTTGCTCCCCTTGGCTAGGAGCTTCTTCCATGACCACATCTTGTTGAGTACCTGCTTGTATCTCAACATCTGCAACTGATTCAGACTGAACTTCAGTATGGCCTGCTATCATAACTTCTTCATCAGGTCCACCTGCCTTAGAAGAGACTGAGATGGAGGGAATGGAGTCCAATACCTCTCTTAAAATAGAGGCGACTAAGGTGGTGGGCAAGGAATCTGCCACACCAGCTGCACCCTCTTCCAATTGAGCTTCGGATTGGCATCCCACAGCTGACTCAACTGGTTCTTGCTCTGCTTGATTTGCTGCTGCTTGCTCTGCTGGATTTGCTGCTTGCTCTGCTGGATTTGCTGCTTGCTCTACTTCTACTGCTTCTTGCTCTGCTGCTGCTTCTGGAATATCTGCAATAACTGCTTCTCCTTCAGCCACAGAGGATTTTGACCAAACTCCTTCTTGCACTGAAAAACCACTTTTCTTCAGGTTTCTGGACCTTATAGACTGGCCCATCTTTTCAGCTACTGCACCTGACAAATCTACTCCAAAGTGCTTGAAAATCTTGGTCAGTAGATGAGCATACGGAAGGGAAACATTCAACTTGCTCTTTGTTTCCCATAGCTGAGCATGTGCAAACATCATTCGCTCAATCATCACTGCGGCCAGGTTTATCTCTTTGTTCTGGATTGCCCAGAACATTATGTCCGAATCTGCCCTAGTACATGAAGAAAAGGTAGCACTACGAGGTACTAAGATTTGGCAGACTATAAAGTGAAGCAATCTATTGAATGCGGACATCTGATTAATATCAAGCTTCCCATCCTTTAACTTAAATCCTGGACCGATAATCCCGAGACCTTTGACTTCATCATTCACAGAGTGAATGCCACTAAATCCAGAGGTCTTCACTCCAAACAAATCACGCAAAAGCTCATGGGTTATTCTGATTTGGATGCCCTTGACAGAGGAAACAAGGGACCCATCTGCTTCTGACTTCAGACAAATGTAGAAGGCTTTTACCAAGTCCGGGTAGCTTACCTCACTGAAGGTGACCACATCCATCCACTGCAATCTTCTTAGAGTATCAACTAGCCTGGCCATGCCACTCTTCTCAAGATTCTGAACATCCACTGCCTTATTTCCGCAAATCTTCGTCTTCACAAACGTAAATCTTTCTTGCTCCCTTGGGGATAAATACTCAGCACTGTAGCCCCCAACACTTCCGGAGATCAACGGAGCGGCCATGGGTGCAGAGAAGAAAAGATTCTGGAAGGGAGGATGATGGAAGGGACGGAAGTTCTCGAAGGAATTCTTCGCGGGAAGAGAAGAAGGCTTCGAAAGTTGCAGAGAGTCGATCCCAAAATCGTTAGGGCATCGGCTTTGGGTGAACAGATAGAGAATAAAAAGGGTAAAGGTGGAAGACGAGTCGATCCCAGAGCGATTTGAATAAAATAATATTACTTTATTGAAAGGAGGAGCGCCAAAGGCGGTAAAGATAGAAAGCGACAAAAGGTTTGACAAGTCAAACAACTTTCTACACAGAAGCGGTCAAAGCATATAGAAACTGAGTTTTGCTTAACTTTAACGGAGAGAGAACTTTCATTTAATCTGAAGAATTTATATGTCAATAAAATCACAGAAATTCTTTCACAAATTGCACATCCCTAGTTCCCTTCTAAGAGATGTAAATCTCTCTTCAGGTAGGGCTTTTGTGAAGATATCTGCCAATTGACCATTTGTATCTATAAACGAAATTTCTAAATTACCACTAGCTACATGGTCTCGAATAAAATGGTATCTTACCTCAATGTGCTTCGTCCTTGAGTGTTGAACTGGATTTTTGGTGAGGTTGATGGCACTTGTATTATCACACAATAGAGGAATTGATTTGATGTGAATGCCGAAATCTTCAAGTTGTTGCTTTATCCAAAGAAGTTGTGTACAGCAACTTCCAGCAGCAACATATTCCGCCTCAGCTGTTGATAGAGCTACTGAATTTTGTTTCTTGGATGTCCATGATATTAAGCATCCTGCAAGAAACTGACAACATCCACTGGTGCTCTTTCTATCTACTTTGCAACCAGCATAATCAGCATCTGAATATCCTATTAGTTTTATTTCACATGATCTAGGATACCAGAGACCTAAGTCATGAGTTCTAGCTAGGTATCTAAATATTCTTTTTACAGAAATTAAGTGAGACTCTCTAGGGTCTGCCTGATATCTAGCACACATGCATACACTGAACAAAATGTCTGGTCTACTGGCAGTTAAGTAAAGTAATGATCCTATCATACCTCGATAATTCTTTTGATCTACCTTTTTACCTTTTTGATCACTGTCCATTCTGGTTGATGTGCTCATTGGAGTTGATAATGGCTTTGCATTTTCAAATCCAAATTTCTTTAACAGCTCTTTGGTGTATTTTGCTTGACAGATATGAGTGCCATCCTTCCCTTGCTTGATTTGTAATCCAAGGAAGTAGCTTAACTCCCCCATCAAGCTCATTTCGAATTCTCCCTGCATAAGCTTTTCAAAGTACTTGCAAAGAGATTCATCAGTAGATCCAAAAATAATATCATCTACATAGATTTGTACAAGAAGTATATGTTTAACCTTAGATTTTATAAATAATGTACTATCTACTTTACCTCTAGTGAAACCATGATTTAATAAGAAAGTACTGAGCCTTTCATACCAGGCTCTAGGAGCTTGCTTTAAACCATATAAAGCCTTATGTAGTTTAAATACATGATTTGGAAATTCAGTGTCATCAAAACCTGGAGGTTGTTCAACATAAACTTCCTCCTTGATGAAACCATTTAAAAAGGCTGATTTGACATCCATTTGAAAAAGTTTTAAATCAAGTGCAGATGCATAAGCAAGTAAAATCCTAATGGCCTCAAGTCTAGCTACAGGTGCATAAGTTTCATCGAAATCTATGCCTTCCTCTTGGGAGTAGCCTTGAGCCACCAATCTGGCTTTGTTCCTTAAGATTATTCCAGACTCATCCAGTTTATTTCTGAACACCCACTTGGTGCCAATAACTGAATGATTGGATGGTCTAGGAACAAGTGACCATACTTGGTTTCTCTTGAACTGATTTAGTTCATCTTGCATGGCTAATATCCAAGATTCATCAGATAAAGCTTCATTGACTGTCTTAGGCTCTATTTGAGAGACAAATGCTAAATAGTCGCATGGAATTACATTACCTCTAGTTCTTACCCCTACAGATGGATCACCAATGATGTTTTCAGGAGGGTGATCTTTCTGATGTCTCCATTCCTTTGGAAGATCTTCATGTTGGACTTCTGTTTGCTGCAGTTCTTCCAGAGTTGGATCCTCTTTGTCCTTAATTGAAGTATTCTTTAATTTTTCGGACAAGTCATCTGCATCATCAATGTCACTAATTTCTTCCTTTTTCAAGGAAGGGTTAGATTCATCAAAAATAACATGTACTGATTGTTCAATCAATAAGGAACGTTTATTGAAAACTCTATAACCTTTGGTTTAGAAGAGTACCCCATGAAGATGCCTTCATCTGATTTGGCATCCAACTTACCAATGTCCCTTTTTCCATTGTTATGGATGAAGCAAGGACATCCAAATATTCTGAAATGGCTAATCTTTGGCTTCTTTTCTTTGTAAGTTCATAAGCAGTCTTTTTCAGAATTGGCCTGATCATCACTCTATTTATGATATAACATGCAGTGTTGATAGCTTCGGCCCAGAAATATCTTGGCAGATCATATTCTGACAACATTGTTCTTGCCATATCCAAAAGAGTTCTGTTTTTCCTCTCAGCAATTCCATTCTGTTGAGGTGTCCTTGGAGCTGAGAAGTTGTGCTCAATTCCTTGATCATCACAGAACTTTGTAAACTTTTCATTCTGAAACTCACCACCATGATCTGATCGAATAGAGACAATTGAGAATTTCTGATCTTTCTGAACTTTCTTACTGAAGCTGACGAAATTTTCAAAAGTGTCATCTTTGTGCTCTAAAAAGGATACCCAAGTGAATCTTGAATAATCATCAACTATTACAAATCCAAAATTCTTTCCTCCCAAACTGGTAGTCCTCATTGGCCCAAATAAATCCATGTGAAGTAGTTCTAAGGGCTTTGAGGTGGTTACTACAGTCTTTGATTTGAAGGAGCTCTTGGTGTGCTTTCCTCTTGCACAAGGTCTGCAAATGCTATCCAATCTGAAATTTACCTTTGGCAGTCCTTCAACTAGTTTTCTCTTTCTGAGCTTGTTCAACCCATCCAAGCTGCAGTGGCCCAATCTTCTGTGCCACAACTCAGTTGATTGATCTTTACTAGCTGCCAAACACACATCTTGATCCTTGAGTTCATCGAGATATAGAACATACAAATTTCTTTCTCTGTAGGCTTCAAATATGACTGCACCATCCTTTAAGATACTGCATTTTGATTCTTGAAACTGAATTTGATGGCCTTTGTCACACAACTGGCTGATGCTGATGAGATTGTGCTTTAACCCTTTGACCAGCATTACATCCTCTATGACTGATTTTCCTTTGATGTTCACAGACCCGCTTCCTATCACAGTCCCTTTTCCATTATCTCCATAGGTGACTGTACCTTCTTCAGCTTGGAGATCAACAAATATCTTCTTGTTGCCTGACATATGCCTTGAGCACCCACTATCCAAATACCATTTGGATGCTCGAGGGTTAACCTGAAATGAGAACATCAAGCTTTAGGTACCCAAATTCTTTTGGGTCCTGATTGGTTAGTATCATCAACTTTACCTTTTAATATCCATTTTTTATGTCTTGTTGGGCATGTAATTTTAATATGTCCTAACTTGTTGCAGTGACTGCAGCAGGATAACTTAGTTACTTTTTCTATATATTTGAAATCAGCTTTGTATGCTATATCTTGTTCGGGTACAAATTTTGGTGTTGGATATGTTTTAGGGTATATTATGGTTTCTTCATTGTCTGGGGGTGTATATCCTAATCCATTTTTCTTTTTACCCGATCTCCTAGCACCTTTTAATATTAAAGAGTTTTTACCATTGGTAAATTTTTCTAGTGTACTTGATAGATTATCATTTTCTTTATTTAGTCTTTCTATTTCTATTTTAAGTTCACCTAAGTCTTCTTGTTTTTCTAGATGATTTATTTTCTTATTTTTCTCTTTTAAATCTTCACATAATAATTCATTTCTTCTTTTATGTTCAGTAATTTGTTTTTCAAGTTCTTCATTTTCTGTTCTTAGGTCTGAGTTTGTATTTTCTAAACAGATTATATTTTTCTTACTAGTTTTAAGTAATTTGCATACTTCTTTGTATTTTTCATAAAGTTCATTAAAAGCATTTTCCAAATTATCAGAATCTGAATCATTGCATGAATTAAAAGAAGAGTCAGAGGTTACCTTGTCTTCGGTGTTGGCCATGAGAGCCAAGTTGGCTTCTTCACCTTCACTGCTCGAGCTTGACTCGCTGTCTGAGTCACTGCTGTTCTCCCAAGCAGCTGCCATTGCTTTCTTTTTGTATTTCTTAAATCTTCTGAAGTTGTCCTTCTTCTTGTGATCACTCTTTTTGATCATGGGACAATCTGCCTTGATGTGTCCAGGCTTCTTGCATTCATAACAGATCACTTCTCCTTTCTTTTGATCCTTTACTTCTGGTTTTCTAAAGTCTTTGTTTTTCTTAAAAAATTTTCTTCCGGACTGATATTTCTTTTTCTTTGCTAGAATCCTTTGAAGTCTTCGAGACAGCATGGCTTCTTCATCATCACTGTTTTTACTACTCTCACTATTATCCAAGGATTCTTCTGAATTATCTTCACTTGCTTTGAGAGCATTTGATTGTTTCCTTCTGCTGGAGGATTCTCCTAATCTCTCCATGTTTATCTCGTGAGCCATGAGAGATCCTATTAGCTTTTCCAATGACATTAATTTTAAATCATTGCTTCTTCAATGGCTGTTACCTTCGGAGTCCATGAAGATGGTAAAGATCTGAGGACCTTTCTAACCATATCTGGTACATCATAAACCTTTCCCAAGCCAGCTAATCCATTTGTGATGTCAGTGAATCTGCTGAACATCTGAGTTATTGATTCACCTGTCTGCATCTGAAATCTTTCATATTGAGCTACTAGAATATCTATTCTTGTCTCCTTTACCTTGTCTGTCCCTTCATAGGTAATTCTGAGCTTTTCCCACATTTCCATTGCAGATTTGCAGGCTGAGACTCTATTGAACTCTTTCTTGCTTAGGGCACAGCATAATATGCTCTTGGCTTTGCAGTTTAAGGATATTCGTTTCCTATCATCATCTGTCCACTGAGCCTTAGCATTTGTGACCAAAAGATCGCCTTCTTCTACAATGGACCAGATTGTGTAATCATGACCTTGTAGAAAATATTCCATTCTAGTCTTCCAGTATGTATAATCTTCTCCATCGAACAAGGGAGGCCTGTTGACTGACTGACCTTCGAAGTTGCTTTGGGCTGCCATTGATCTTTGCTCTTCAGATCGTTGGATCTTCTTCTTTGTCGAAGAGACGGGCTCTGATACCACTTGTTGCCCAGCTAGCTAGCCCAGAGGGGGGGTGAATGGGTTATTAAAAACCTCGATCTCAGATTGAAACCTGTTTACTGAAAAGATTGCACAACTTAATAACAAGGTTAGAGTTAGAGCAAACAAGACAACAATCACACAAAACACATCCACAAGACACAAGGATTTTTATCCTGGTTCGGAACTCCTCTCCACAGGAGACCTACGTCCAGTCCCTGAGCAATACCTCAGGATTTCACTACCAAGGGTACAATCCCCCTTAAGGATCCTTACACCCAGCCTCAACTGGTCTTCCTTCAGCCTGAAGGGAACAACAACCACCCTGGATACCACCAGGTCTTCCTTCGTCCAGAAGGGAACACAATCTAATAAGAAAAGGGTGTGGAAACAGGCTTCAGATTCTAGCTTGAACAGCTACACACTGAAGCTCCTAAGCCCCCTAGAGAGAAAGATATTTAACAAGGTTTTTCTCTCTGAGGACTACACAAGCTCTCACAAATAAAACTATTTTTGATCACAGAGAGCTAAGAGCTAAGAACAAGGTTGGAGTGGAAGCTTCGCTCTTGTTTCAATCTTCTGAGGACTCTATGAGATGGATTTCTTTCTACTTCAGAAATCAAACGTTGTTTCGCGCACACTGTTTTCCGTCTTGAGTCTTCTATTTAAACTGCTGATTCAAATTCGAACGTTGAAGTGTCCGTTGTCTCTTATCCTTGTGTACGTTAGACTGGTCACAGAGGAAGCTTCTGATCGTCAGTCTTTTATCCTTGTGTACACGCCAAGGAGATGTCATAGAACTTTGTATCTTGTATCCAACGTTGTACAGATGAGTCTTGTCAGATATCTGTAAGCATACCATCAATAAATAGAAGACAGCTAAGACTGCTGTCTATTGTTAGTTGAGATGGAACAGATATTGCAGTATATAGTAAGGCTCCTTTCTGTCTAAAAAAGTACGTAGACAGAGTAGCATAGAAATGGAAGATATTGTCTGCATGCATGGGAGATACGATCAGAGAGCATTAAATGCATAGCAGTCAACGGACAAGATATGACTTTGACTTTTCAACGCTATTAAAAGGCATTATACTGATGCATCAAGAAATTCGATAAAAAGAATCTTGCTGACTTCATAACTTATGAAATCGTTATGACTTATAGCAAGTCGTTATGAACTGTAAGGAAATCGTTGTGATAACTTATGAAGTCGTTACAACAAGCAAGTCGTTACGAGTTCTGAAGAAATCGTTACGAGAAATCGTTATGACTATCGAGTTGTAAGGAAATCGTTACACGAAATCGTTATGATTATCAAGTTGTAAGGAAATCGTTACACGAAATCGTTATGATTATCAAGTTGTAAGGAAATCGTTACACGAAATCGTTATGATTATCAAGTTGTAAGGAAATCGTTACACGAAATCGTTATGATTATCAAGTTGTAAGGAAATCGTTACACGAAATCGTTATAATTATCAGGTTGTAAGGAAATCGTTACACGAAATCGTTATAATTATCAGGTTGTAAGGAAATCGTTACACGAAATCGTTATACAAAGCAAGGCGTTATGAACAGTAAGGAAATCGTTATGAATTCTAAAGAAATCGTTATGAACTAGAGAGTCGTTGCGAGTTCTAAAGAAATCGTTATGACAGAGAGTCGTTGCGAGTTCTAAAGAAATCGTTACGAGGTCTGAAGAAATCGTTACGACAGAGAGTCGTTGCGAGTTCTAAAGAAATCGTTACGAAGTCTAAAGAAATCGTTACGAGGTCTAAAGAAATCGTTACGACAGAGAGTCGTTGCGAGTTCTAAAGAAATCGTTACGAGGTCTAAAGAAATCGTTACGAGGTCTAAAGAAATCGTTACGACAGAGAGTCGTTGCGAGTTCTAAAGAAATCGTTACGAGGTCTAAAGAAATCGTTACGCTTCTCAAAGAAGTCCATGCGGTATCGATTTGTTTTGAGTTTTCCGGTCAAAGAGGAAATCGTTCTGCTTATCAAAGAAGTCGATGCGGTATCGATTTGTTTTGAGTTTTCCGGTCAAAGAGGAAATCGTTCTGCTTATCAAAGAAGTCGATACAAAGACTTGGATAGAAGTGATGAAACTTACCAGATTGTCTTGAACTTTCATTTTTCTTTTATTTCCTGTTCTCAAAGCTCAAGTAATCCATTAGTGTTATTTTGTTAATCATCAAAATTAATATATAAATAAATGGAAATATTTATTATGGGGACAGTTTGGTCATCAGTTATGTACACTGAAGACAGTTGTGTCGACACAAGTCAATTATGTGTCAACACATGTTAACTTCCAGAGAAGCTGTCACAGAAATCATACTACATGTGTTGCACACAAATAACTTGTGTCGACACCCTTCGACTGAAGTTCAAAAATGGAAATCACCTGAAACACGTGTTAACTAATGGGATGCTCGAATTGACCTAGAATTTTGTGCCTACGCACTCCAAGGTACGATGTGGGTGCAAGAGGCTATAACCACCTCCTATCAGCTCATTACTGGAGAGAGAGCCCATATAATACTTAGAAAAGGTTGTGGCGGCTAGCGAGGGGTTCTCCACAACTCTGCTCAAGCTCCAAAGTTGCAGACAAGGAATTTGTGCTGAGATGATCTAGAAGCAAATCGTGAAGCAGAAGAAGCAGAAGTAGAAGCAGCATCAAGGAAGAAGAGGATTAGATCTATGAGCGTGAAGGGGACGAGATTGTAGTCTTGAAAAGGGCACAGATGACCAGATCTTTTGGCGGCATGATCCCTGTTATAGTCAGAGCAGAAGTGTGAAGCAACTCGTCCAACCTGGGAAGATCCATCTAATCCCTCTCAAATTGAAGCATTCAAGCATCATCCCCAGGTTAGGGAGATCCAATCTTATGTTTTTGATCTCCAACTTCTATGGATCTTCATCTTGTCTTATGATTCTTCATTTATTGAGTATTAATGTGTGTGATGCGATCTGTGCTGGTTTGTACACAAATCTGAATTGTGAGTTGTATGTGTGCAGTGCAGACCAATTGTTTGTCACTATGTTTGTGTGTGTGAGATCTTGCCTCAGCTAGAGGGTTTGATCTCTACAGAGTGGTTCTTCTAGCTTGTGTGTGTGTGGACTGACCCTGAGTGCTCGTGTGTGTATTGTACTTAGTTCTTGAGTAGGGTGCGCCTCACAGTGTGAGGGGTGGATGTAGGAGTCATGTGGTGCGATTTCTGAACCACCTGAAAATCTAAGTGCAATGGTTTGATATTGTCTCATAGTTAGATGGATGCATAGGGGTTCGGTTAAACTCTTAACATTCACACACTAGTTCACATAATCTGGTTGTTCAATTGTCTCACACACTTTGTGCACTTAATCACATCAGATCTGTGGGGTTTTTAATTGAGTACATTACTTATTTCGAAGTAATTTTTAAATTGCTTAAGTTTCCGCTGCAAATCTATTCACCCCCCTTCTACATTTTGTCATCACTGAATATCCGATCCTATAATTGGTATCAGACCAGGTTAACATCTAATTTTGATCTTAGTTGAGTACTTCTGTTTGATCTTTTAAAACATCATCTGATTTGCTTGAATTGCCATTAGTTGACTACTAAAATTTCACTTGATCTGTGTGATCTAATTGCTTGAACTGTCTGCTTGCTCATTCACTGTCTATTACTTTGATCCTTGGATTCTCGAGATTTTGTAGCTGAGGGTCATTCTATCAATAGACCACCATATTTTATGGCTAAGAAAAGCTCAAATGGTTCAGTAAATTTAAGAAATTCTCTCAATTCATGTTCTGACATTGATAATGAGAAATTGTCTTATGATGATTTGTTGGAATGCTATGAACATGTGTGTAAACAAGATAAAATCTCAAAACAAGAAGCTGAAGGATAAATTAGAGATAAATGAGATGAAAATTGTTAATGTTCAAGCATTCTGTGAAGAGCATGAAAAACTCAAAATAGAGAATGAAGACTTGAAAATTGAAGTTGAAAAGTTAAATTCTGATAAAGAGAATTTGAAAGATGAAGTCAAAATTTTTGAAAATAAATTGAATAGATTGAAGGAAAACCATGAGCTATTGAGATCTAAATTTATTAATCTGGAAAATGAAAATGAAAATTGATTGATTTTAATTAGAACTTCAAATTTGACATTGATAAATTAAACAAACAGATTTCCAATATGGCTCATGATCATCAGAAAAATAAGAAATGCAGACAACTTGTTGATGAAAATTACCATCTGAAAAAGAAAATTGAATGCACGTTGCATGAGAAACCTTTGGACAATGACTGTAGCAATTTAAGTAACAAAATTGCTGATTTGGAAAAACAAATTGCTCAATTTGAAAATGAAAAGAAGAAGATGCAAAATTATTTTAATGTCATGTAAAACAAACTTCAAACTTCAAAAAAGGAAGCTGCTACATTGAAAGTTGAAAAAGGAAAATTGACAAATGAATTTGAAATAGTTGTTAAACAAAATCAAAATTTTGAAAAGAAGATTCTGAATTGAACAAAACTGTTGATAACTTACAATCTATTTGTCTAAATTTGTTCAAGGAACTCAGAATTTAGATAATCTTCTTGGTATGAAAGTCAATTTTCAAAAGGAAGGTTTACGATTTAACCCCTTGAACAAAAGGAATTTTGAGAACAAAACAAAGACCTCTTTTGTCAAATTAGCTATAAACAAGAAGTTTGTTTCACCTAAAGAAAGATCTGTTAGAATTCTTGTTCAGAAAGATGTTCAAAAACAATATGACAAATTGAATAAAAATGCTGTAAATTAGAAGAACCATATTTCAATTGAAGATTAGAAAAAGAAAATGGAAAAGAAAATAAGATTATACAAGGTTTCCACACCTCATCCATCAGCCCAAAAAGCGCCAAGGCAATATCATACTCCACATCATGCCAAGAGCTACCAAAAGGTACCACCTCCTCCCTTTCAACCCAAGGATAATCAAGGTACTCTAGAGGATTTCAGAGATTTCAGCAAATGCACTCATGCTATGGTAAGCTTCATGTAAATATTCAACCAATTTTCTTTCATTGCAATAGACCTAGTCATCTTGCTAAATTTTGCTGCAATAAAGATCAACATTTTCATAAATGTGCCAAAGCAATTCAGTTTTTACATGTCATCAACATGGATATTTATCTAAGGACTGTTGGCATAGAAATAATGATTTTGTGCATGCTCCAAAGTTCCATTACAATGCATGTGCTCATACAAATAGGAATAAACATCATGTTCATACTGAGAGAGTTCAAAAATTCCATATGTCTATGAACAAGAAAATTATACAAAATAATTCTGATGCTGCTTATAATAAAAATTCAAAAAAAAGAAAATCTCATGAAAACATAGATGTATTGAACAAGACTAAAGAAAGTATGAAACTAATAATGCTCATAGTTCCATTAATAAAAGAAATGCATCTATTCCAAAAATAAAATCATTTTGGATTCAGAAATCATTGTGGCATTCTAACATTGATTTTATTGCAGGACCCAAGCAAGTGTGGGTCCTAAGACCAGCTTAATCAACAAGCTGGGGAGTCATGCAGCCATACATTGTAAATGAATTCAAGATATTGGTTGTGCAAGGCAAGAATAATTGGAGACCATAGGTAAAATTTTTAAAAAGAAATTGAAGATCATTTAGGTAAACTCTCTTATCTTTTTGGAATCGTGTTGATTGCATTAGAATAAACTCTTAGATTTTTCATCTGAGAAATAAATGAAAAAAAAATCTATAGCACCCCAAAAATTTCATTAATTGAAAAATCAGAAATAATTTAAAAATAATAATTTAATATTTCCAAATTAGTAAAACATACGTACCAACATAACGGAGACGAAATCACATAGGAAAATTCCATAAAAATCATAGTTCAACTCTAAATAATACTTCCAAATGTCCCATGAAGGAATTCATGCCAAGAAAAATCGGATTAGCCGAGTTTAAAGTGTTATGCGACTTATTATCGTAATTAGGGAATAAGTCGAATAATTACTATTACCGGCACTAAAGTGAGTCCAGAAGTAAAATAAAAATCATAAATGGACTAAAAATAATGGGTATTGACAACCCAATTAAATAATTTGACCAAAAGAAGTGTTTTAGGGAACAAAATAATTCATGCCAAGAAAATAACCCAAAATTCAGAAATATCCACTAATGAACCATGTTAGGGTAAATTCTCACCCAATAGACCATCATTGAACTTCAAATTAAGTCCAAACTCGTGGGTACCACCTAAGGGAGGTTTTCATAGGACTTTTACCATGAATTGGGGAGAGAAATCCTCCATGTGAGGAAGGACACACACGAATTCTTACCCAAGGGTTTCCTAATTCAAATTAGGCAAGTAAAGGGCCATACTCCTTTAAATAAGCCCCCTCTCTCCCATGGGACGACCCTAAGGTTGCTGAGGTCGTGCTTGGAGGCTTTGGAGTGTTGCCCAGCTAGCAAGCCCAGTGGGGGGTGAATGGGATATTTTAAAATTGTTGAGTACTTTAGAACATGTTCACAAAATAGTCACACAAGCACACTTCGATAGTTGTTAGTGTTAGTGAAGATAAAAGCAAACTCACAAATGCAATCACACAACACAAGGAATTATCCTGGTTCGGATCTCCTATCCTCAAGAGTCCTACGTCTAGTCTCTGAGCAATATCTCATGATTTCACTACCCAAGGGCACTGTCCCCCTTATGGACCCTTACACACCCAGCCGCAGCTGGTCTTCTCTTCACAACACGAAGAGGAAAAACTACAACACCCTGGATACAACCAGGTCTTCCTTCTACACAAAGGGAAACACACACCCTGGATCCCACCCGGTCTTCCTTCTGCACGAAGGGAACAAACACAAGAAAGTGTTCAGGGAATGATGCCCCTAGATCAAGCTTATAGAATAGTGCTTGATCTGAAGCAGGAACTGAGAAGGAAAGATCTACATATGATGAACTCTTCTCAGTACACAAGGGCTCTCTCATATATCTAAACTATGTTCAGAGAGCAAGAGCAAGAACTAATGGGAATGAGGCTTGGCTCTTCAGAAACCTCGCAGAAGGCTTGTTGAAGATTGTAGTTGGTATTCTCAATCTCAAAGTTGTAATCTTCTGGAGCTTCTGTCTTCTTTATATATCTTCCATTTGAAATTTGAATGTTGAAGTGCCCGTTGTCTCTAAGCTTTTGTTTACGTTAGACTGCATGGTCTTGTAGAGCTTCCCGTTCAACGGTCTTCATGCATGCACAGAGAGAAGATCTTCTGTAATATCCTTTGGCTTCTATTTTGTCCAACGTTGTATGACGAGTGCTGTTAGAGACCTGCACGCATTGCAAGCTTAAACAATAGACAGCTAAGATGTCTCTTGTTGTCAGTCAACATTAGATTGATTTTATATGAAACTAGAAGTTCCATTATGTTCTTCTAAAAAGATGTTTATTGAATAAGCATGATAATAGAAGATATCGTTTGCATGCAGTGCAGTGATACGTTCAGTCATAATAAATGCATGGTTGTTAGAAAGTTATACGTGAAGACTTTCACTTTTCAACGTATTCAAAAATGAGCTCGAAAATCAAATCATTATTTTCACATGGAATCGTTATATGCATGACTTATGAAATCGTTATGCAAATGAGCTGATATTCATGTAAATCATTTTACACTCATAAGCAAATCATTATGCATTAATAACCAAATTGTTGTAGAGACAAATCGTTGTGACTCCATAAGCAAATCGTGATGCTCAAGTTGTTATAATCAAATCGTTAAAGACAATGTGAATGAATCGTTGTTTGCTGTATCGAATCGTTATAGCGACCAAGTCGTTATGTAACTTGACAAATCGTTATAGTAACAGAATCGTTATGTAACTTATCGAATCGTTAAAGGGATCAAATAGTTTTGAAACTTGACGAGTCGTTGTGACACTGAAATCGTTGTTCTCACTTATCAAATCGATGTGAGAGCAAATCGTTGTTAAGAAATCGATGTGATCACTTATAGAATCGTTATGGTAGCAAATCATTATGAATACTTAACGAATCGTTATGAAAGAAAGTCATTATGAATACTTAACGAATCGTTATGAAAGTAAGTCGTTATGAATACTTAACGAATCCTTATGAAAGTAAGTTGTTATGAATACTTAACGAATCGTTATGAAAGCAAGTCGTTATGAATACTTATCAAATCGTTGCGATCACTTAATAAATCGTTGTGAGGGCAAATCGTTGCGATCACTTATTAAATCGTTGTGAGGGCAAATTGTTGTGATCACTTATCGAATCGTCTTGAGGGCAAATCGTTGTGATCACTTAACGAATCGTTGTGAGGGAAAATCGTTGCGATCACTTAACGAATTGTTGTGAGGGCAAATCGTTGTGATCACTTAATAAATCGTTATGAAAGCAAATCGTTGCGATCTCTTATAAAATCGTTATAGAATCAAAATTGATGTGAATGAGGAAATCCTTATGATTCAAAAGAAATCGTTATGATTCTAAGGAAATCGTTATACCAACTAAAGAGTCGATGTGAACTTAGAAAATTTCATGCTTTGAACTTACATTGCTATAGAATAAATACTACTTACCCATTTAGCTTGATATTCATTGTTTCATTTCCTGTTCTCAAATCTCATAGAAAAAATGTTAGATTAAACATTGTTTTAGTTTTGTTAATCACCGAAATAAATATGTAATTAGTTTAAATTACATGGGGATAAACTGATCATCAATCTCCTACTTTTTGGTGATGAAAAAACTTAACAATAAGCAAAGATGATCTGAAATAAGTCTAAGCATAATTGCGGATATAATAAGGAGTATATTTCAGAGATGCAATATTTCTCCCCCTTTTTGTCATTGAGCGAATAGATAAACCGAGAGACAAAGAAGAAGAAGAGAAAACATAAATGAGGGAGCACAACACAAAATTATATTGGATTAATCTTGAGGGGGTACAGTGAGATAGAAAGAAGGAGACAAGAGAGAGGCATAATGAGAAATAACTTCCCAAGCCTTATCTTCCTACTGTTCAAAATACAGTCTGAAAACCCCAGGAGCTAGAGAATAGGAGGGTCCCATGGTGCGAGCCATCCGTTGGAGGTGAAGAACTAACTGATCATTAAGGAAAGTAGCATATCAATCTCTGTCAAGAGAAACTTTAAAGTGACTAACCTTCCCAAAACTGGCACAAGCAAGAAACTGATCTAGAGAGACAGGGTAGAAAATTTGCTTCGCCTTCAATTCCAGATGCATGGCTACATAGACCTTGTATCTTTCAACCCAAGTTCGAAAGGGATCAATAACAAGGTGAATGGAGTTCATGTCTAGAAATGTGGCTTCAGACACTGGAGGTTTACCTTCCCCTGGCTTGAGAGACATTGAGATCAGAAAGTTGTTGAGCAGAGAGTGGATAGAATCTGGTCCAGTCTGCAGGGGAAAGTCTTTCACATTCTGACATAATAGGAGCAAGAACTTCAGCACTGACATGGCCCTGGTGATACTCTCTAAACAGAAATCTGTGGAAAGCAACCGTATAGCCCTTCTGCACATTGATTCTGCCCATGACTCTGACAAAACGCTCAAAGATAATTGAGCCTACAGAGGATTCCATGACCAGAGAACGAAGGGGAGGAAGGAAAACATTATCAGGCAACTGGAGGGTAGCAAAATCAACTTGGATATCTTCAGTGTGAGTTGCATCTGATCCAAGTGCTCTAATTGCCTGTTTGAACTGACCCAGCTGAATCTCAGGGAGACGATGGAGATACCGGTAGTTATTGAACATTTGAAAGTGCCTGACCATCTTGATTTCTTTTTGAATGAAAGGGGCCCAAGTGTCCTTATGATGGATTTGGAACCACTCAGATAAGGTCAATGAATGGTCTTGGAGAGGAAATCTAGCAGATCTGGCAAGAAGAAATTTATTGTAAAGAGCTTTGTGACTCTGAACCCACTGCTCTTCAGTTTTGGATTCGGATAAAGAAAAGATTTTGGATTTTTCGGATTTGGAGAGAGAGGTATAGGGCATAATGACATTAAGATGGTCAGAGAGGTTAAGACAAGGAAGGTTGATGATGGTAGCAAAGACAACCTTCTGAAGGAATTCTCTATAGAGTGGTTTATTTTTGTTATCCACAGTAAGAGAAAACCACAGAGGGGGATAACAAGGGTCAGAGGATAGAGAGGAGGTGGAGGTAATTTTACGTTTCTTAGGAATAGGACTAGAGGAGCCTGTCCTATGAACATGAGTTCCAACCTTCAATACTGACTGGAGAATAGCTTCTTCAAATTCATCTTTGATGTCCCTAAGATAGGGTCCATCAATCTGAGCACCTTCCGGAATAATAGTAATGAAGGAGGGAGGAGCAGAAGGATGAAGCAAAGAATGGAAGGTGGAAGGAGGTATACTGGTTGGTCCAGAAGAGGAGGGACTAGAGGATGAGGAGGCTCCAGCTGATGAGGAGGCTGGAGGGACCTCCAAGAGAGGAGGAGGTGGAGGAATGTGAGAGGTAGAGACAGGAGATGAAGAGGATGGTGAAAGAAATGGAGCTGGAGAAGAGATGGCTATGGGTAGTGGTTGTTTGAAAGGTTGAGGAGCCGGTGGTGTAGTTGAGGATGAAGGTGGAGAAAGAGGGGCTGGTGTCTAAATGGGTGAAGGAGCTGGGGGCTCTGGAGCAACAACTGCTTCTTCTACCTAATGCTGCTCAGACTCAGACTCCACTGGCCCAGGTGGCCCTCTCACTTCCTTTGTTGGCCCTGCTGCATCCTCAGGAACATGCCCTGATGGCAAAGAGGCTTCCCCAACAGGAGATGGCCCTGAAGGCTCAGACTCCTCTATAGAAACAGGCGCTGATGGCCTGGCAAACATTTCTTCAGCTGCACCAGATGGATGAGACGCATGTGGTGTAGGAGTAGGAGGTGCTTGGGCTCTTACCTCCTTTAGAATATCTGATAGTATGGATTTCATGCTCCCCATTTCTGTATTCAACCACCGAATTGCATTCTTTACAATTGACATATCTTTTGCTACCGACGCCTGGCTCATAAAAATAGAGTTGACATCCGATTGAATAGAACAGAGTATTTCGCCTTGGACATCTAATCTCTCTATTACAGGCTTTAAACGAATGACAAACCTCTGTCTTGGCTGCCTCTGATGTGGTGCATTTGCAAGGAGAGGGATCTCTGAGGCAACCTCCTTGCCCTTCTTACTGCCCCTAACAACGGGCACCCCATGATCATCATGTGCCTCTTGATTATCTGAATCAGAAGAACCTGCGGTTACTCCCTCTTAAAAACTATTCACTGGAGGGTTTTCATTTGTCTCCCCCTGAGCTTGACCTTCTTTTTCTGCCAACATTTACCCTTCAGCAGGGGCATCCTCCATGGGTGCATCATCATGGGCTGCTGCTGCTTGTTCCTCCTGAACAGGGGTGTCTTCCATAGGAACTACATCTTCCTAAATTTGCTCTTCAAAGGACTGCTCCCCCTCAATAGGAGAATCTTCCACAAGTACGTTTTCATGAGCAACTGTTTGATCCCCCTGACTGGGAGCATCCTCTAAGATGATTTCCTCTGAGTGGCCTGGAGCCACAGTTTCTGCTACTGAATCACCATCAATTACTGGCTCCTCCTAAGTGCTTTGGAAGGAGTCCAACACATCCCTGAGTACAGAGGCTACTCGGGAAGAGGGAGGAGTATCCTCTACACTATGCCCAACAAGCTCAATGTTCTCTAGAGGGATATCCTCAATCCTGCTGCTAGATTCTACTGCTCCTGCTCTTCCTGCTAGTGCTGCTACTACTTCCTCTGCCGATGGTGCTTCAACTGCTGCTGCTCTTGGTTCTGCTGCTGTCGGAACTGCAGGTTCCTCTGGAATCACAGGGACTGCTCCTGCTACTTCCTGGTCTTCTTGGGCTTCGCCAATGATGGCTTCACCCTCAGCCACATAAGTCTTTGACCACACACCATTAACAACATAAAATCCACTTTTCCTTAAGTTTTTGGACCGGATTGCTTGGCCCATCTTCTCAGAGACATCTCCTACCACACTAATGCCATAGTGCTGAAATACCCTGGTCGGGAGATGGGCATAAGGTAGAGAGACGTTCAACTTGCTCTTAGTATCCCATACCTGAGCACTTGCAAATTTCATCCTCTGTGAAATAATCTCTGCCATGTTGATTTCCTTGTTCTGGATGGCCCAGAACATCATGTCTGAGTCCGCCTGGGTACAAGTTGAAAAGGTAGCACTTCGGGGAATCAAAATTTGACAGACAATGAAGTGCAGAAGGCGATTAAATGTTTTTAACTGGTTGATATCTAACTTGCCATCCTTCAATCTGTATTCGGGACCAACAATCCCTAAACCTTTCGCTTGGATATCCATAGTGTCAACTCCACTGTGTCAGGAGGTAGTCACATCGAAGAGCAATGCCAATAGATCTCCTGTGACCCTAATCTGGGTTCCCTTGACCATGGAAGTCAAGGTCCCATCTGCCTCTATCTTCAGACATACATAGAAAGCTTTTACCAGGTATGGATAACTTACTTCCGATATAGTGGCAATCTTCGTCCACTTCAATCTGTCCATACAATTCTTCTGCAAATCATCCACATCCACTGCTTTGTGCCTGCAAAGCTTGGTCTTCACTGAAGCAAATCTCGCCTGCTGCTCAGCGGTAAAGAATGCGGCTCCGTAGCCCCCAATTCTGCCGGAAACACCAGAAGTGGCCATGGTTTTAGATGAGAAGAGTTTTTGGAGGATTGAAATGGAGAAAGGAGTAGAAGCCCTCAAGAAATTTCTCGTGGGAAAGAGGTGAAAGCTTCAAATCTCAGGAAGTCGATGCTGGAGTCGATGGGGGTATCGCCTCAGGCGGTGGACGAGAAAGGTAAAGGTAGGAGGTGAATCGTTCCCGCACAGATTTCGGGATAAATAAGAGGAATAATGACTTTTCAAAATTGGAGGCGCCAAAATAGCAAAAAACAAAAAAAAGAGCCAGTTCGATAGGAATAAAGTCTTATAAAATAGCGAACCGTCAAGAGTGTATAGGCAGATACGCAGTAATTGAATTTTTTTGCTTAAAATTGAGGAGGAAGAGTTAATTGATATTTTTAAAAATAATAGTTCAGTTCTAAATAGATAATTCTTTCACAATTTACACATGCCTAATTCCCTTCTAAGAGAAGTGAATCCCTCTTCAGGTAAGGCCTTTGTGAAGATATCTACTAATTGATTATTTGTATCAATAAAAGAAATATCTATATTTCCATTAGTAACATGATGACGAATCACTACATGAAAATCAAGCTTTACTTACATCCAAACACCGTAAGTAGAGAACCAAAAATCGTAAGCATAACCTTTGCTTACGGTGTTACCCTACGATAGGGTTTCGTCGGCTAAAGTCCGACGGGAAAGGCCTATGGCTACGGTGTTTTACACTCCGTAAGTATAGAACTTTACTTACGGTGTCGGTAGCCGTAAGTAACACCATAAGGATATCCTCTTTTCGCTATGGCAATGTAAACCATAGTCATATTTTTTGTAAGGATAGACTCAGTTACAACTGCGTACACCCCTACGGCTATGTAAACCATAGGCATGTTTCCCTACGGCCACGTATACCATAAGCATCTTTTTTTCAGTTAAAAAATAATAATAATGTATTCTAATGGATCCACATTCACTTACATTTGGAGATCCACATTAGTACATTTGGAGATCCACATTCACATACATTGGGATCCACATTACATACATTTGGATCCACATTCACATACATTTGGATCCATAGTCACATTTACATTTGGATCAACACATACACATCCACATTTGTATCAACACATTCGCATCCACATCCACATTCATATCCACCTTCACAGAACATTCGGATCCACATTCACATTGACATCCACACATAGAATCACACCCACTAATTCACAATACACAACACATTAAAAATTTAAAACACATTAAAGTTTAACAAACAATAATGTTGGTGAAAATAAATAATCACATAAAACATCAAATCCATCAAATTGTTCACATTCACATACTAGTTCTAAATGTTTGTTTAGAAGAGGAATTTAAATGTTAACCCATCAAATTGTTCACATGTAATGGGAGGAGATTTGTTATTTGTCCAAATCAATTACACAATAGGAGTAGGATAGAAAATAGAATAATGGAAGTCCATGCAAGCAAAGAAAGCTATGGCGTACAAGATGAAAAGTGGACCTGTTATGGATGATAGGAAGTTGGAACAATCCCTATGTCCATCACATAAAGAATCCAATACCTGGACACGAAAGTCACTGTACAAGATGCAATAGATAAATTGCAGTTTTTTAGCAAGAAATTGAAGTCCCCAGGGATATATACAAGATAATCTAATAAAAACCAATCAAGGTTAAGGAAAAACAAACCTTTGAAAGTTAAGTTGATGAATGCCCATGGTAAGAAGCATCTAACAAAGACAAGGAAAGTAGGAATAATTAAACCTCATGGCCAAATACTTCTCATGTAAGTACATTTATTTCCTTTCTAATACTCGGAAACAAGAATATACCTGATCAAGATGCATTTTAACTGCTTTAAGCACTAAAGGAGAACTAATATGATCCAAATAAGATATTGGATAGTGTAGTGCTGTAGCTTCAATCATTTCTGCTATATCTGGATTTGTCAAAGCTGCTAAACCCATCATGGTTCCCTGTGAATGCTCTACGAAGAAGACTTTTGAGTTCGTGATAGAATACACATAGTTTATCATATCTCTCAAGTCATACTCAGCTAAGTTCTGCCAACTCCAGTCCCAAAAAACATGTAAAATAGTAAGATGAGGACCCATTTCAGAATCTTGTAAAATCAGATACATTGCAACATGATTCAAGAATGAAAAAAAAAAAAACAAAAATCAAAAGATATGTAGATTTTGCCAATATATATAACTACAATGTCCATGAAAGTCACGCATTACATTTGCCCAGTTTGTTTCTTAGTTTCTTAGATGTAAACACTCTGGTGTCAAAAAATTCAACTTCATAGTTTATAGTTGTCAACAATATCAAAGAAAGCTAACAGTAAAAGGACTGGATTTTACAAGTTTCTCCAGGAAAATGTCCTAAAGTCTTGGTGTTATTTACCTTTTGTTCTTGGTTTACATAGTCATCTTTAAGAGAATCATGACTATCACGACTCAACTGCATCATAGCCATCGCCTCCTCGGCTTGCAGTGCAGCATGGCCTGCAGCAACTACCAGAATGTCATTAAAAAAATGCTGAGGGAAAAACATCAGTAGTTGATAAAAGGAAGCAGAAAATGGAAAAACAATCAATGATCATGAATGCAAGTTCAGTCTCATGATTGGTGAATTCTTCACAGATATGCAAAAAAATAATGACTTAACATGTCATGAACATACTAGATTGACATTCATAGAGTACACAATATTACTTCAAAATATATAGGGGTACACATAACTTACCTAAAACTAGCAGAATTTGCTTTCAAAGAAGTCTAGGGTGCAAAACAAACTAGTGGGCTGGAAAGGCAAATCTCTGTCTCTAGTAGGCAGAGTAGCATTGGCTGAGCATGTACTGCAAACAATTCCCACTAAATGGGCAGCAGCCACAAGCTTCCGGAAAAAAACAACTAAAGAAAATTGAAGAAGTATGCAGGAATTTCATTTAGAAAGGAAATTCTGAAGCAAAAGGACTTTTTCGGGTTGGGTGGGAATATCTTAAATTGGGCATAGATGAAAGAGGGTTGGGGCTACTAGATCTCAACTCCTTCAACGATGCTCTTGTTTTGAAACAGGTGTTTAAGATATGCTCTTTTGAGAAGTCACAACGAGCTCACCTGGTTCGACATAAATACCTCAGGAGGAAAGATACAGAAAGCCCTTTCTCTACTATTCCTAAATCAGATTTCTGGACGAGGGCTATTTCAGAGTTCAAAAAAAAAAGCACTTAATTGGCTGGATTCTAGGAATGCTTTAAGAAAACATCAGAAGGAGGGCCTACATTTGTTTTCTTTATCTAGGTATAAGAAACATATATAATGTGAATATAAAGAAACATACATACTATTTTTTGGTTCGACACTCAATACAATGCTGACACCCACTTGTTAATCATTCATATCCAATAATTTCACTCTAAAACAAATAATTTGTAATAATGATGTATGCACACCTTCCCCACCACCATCACCTTGATGTTGGCGCAATCCATCGACATCGACTTCACCCTGATGTCCAGAGACAACGCACGCAGTCACTAACACTAATTAGTGATATGATCTGTAGGAAATGGATATGAGTGGCAAGTTTCAACAGCAGGTGGATAGATAGCAAAATTATTCGAGAAAGAAACTCTCATCCTCCAACATCTGAGCTCTGGAAACTGTTGGGTTCACATTCTAAATAATAAATACAACATGTTTTTGATGATGAACAATGTAAACAAATGTGAACAATGTGAATTGAGTTTAATGCATGAGATCTTCATACAAATGACTTGTCACAATAACTTGGTACAATGCTTGATTATATTGTTCATAATATCTCACTAACTATGTTTACTAATGTAGGAGATATACTATGCAAGTCATGTGCCAACAACAAGTATGAAAGATCAACAAAAGTCAAAAGACAGTGTACCTGTCGACAGCCATCAAGACCATGTCGACAGATACCAATAGTTAGCAACATATATGTTTTGTAAAACAAGCCCTATCGACAGCAACAAAGCCTATTGTCGATAGAAGCATACAGTCAGAAAATCACAGTTCTGGAAAACATGTGCCTGTCGACAGCACCAAGGCACCTGTCGACAGATGCACACAATGAGAGCTTTAACAGAATTTCCAGACTTCTGGATCTTGGCACACTGTTGATCCCTGCCGACAGCAGGTGTATGACCTGTCGACAGACGTACAGAAGCTTCATATACGGGAAGTTTGAAAGTTACCAAACTTGGTGTTTCCTTCTACCACGTCTCTCCATATGTAAACATCAATATATAAACATCCTTTTGAAGCAAATCTCGTACACAAGCAGCCTCCAAGCAAAAACCCTACAGAGTTCTCAAGAGAAGTCTTGTTCTGCTGCTTGCTTCAACCTACCGCCCAGAACCAAGAAGAGAAGTCTCTCTAGTGGAGGTGAAGCCTGAACGTCGTGGATTCAAGTGTCTCCATCAACTTGTGATCATCAAGATGAAGCTTGAAGTCCAGCCAAACGTTTACCAGAAGAGTTTACAAATTTGGATTTGTTCTTCAACTCTCAAACTCTTCTCTGTTTCTACTTTTTCATATCTGTGTGTGTGTTGTGTTTCAAGCAGTCCTTGTGCTTGATACACGTGTGTGGGTGTTGATCTGATCGTGGTTGCACATCAGATAACACGTGTGTGTGAGTTGTAGTTTGTGAACTAGCTCATAAGCAGATTGTTTTGCGTGTGTGTGTGGCCCGTGGATGTAGGATACACGAGTTGTGTACTCTGAACCACGTAAATCTGCATGTCTCGTGGTTTGAACATTTTTACGCTAGATGTTTGGTAGGCACGGTGTCTATACACACATATTGTAGTTTGCTATCTATCTGTCATCAAGTCACACACATCCACACATAGCTTAGAGTTTAATATTGTTTTGATAATCTGTGTTTTAAAGAAAAGAAGGTGATAAACATTTTTAATCGATGGTAATCTATTCAACCCCCCTTCTAGATTACCATATAGGGAATTCCGCAACCTTTCAATTGGTATCAGAGCAGAGTTTCTCCGATTTACTGCTTTACTTATTTGATCTTACGATCAGGAGATTCACAGTCTAATGGAGTCTAACAAGGGTATATGGCCGAGGGACACTCAGTGACCTGGCCACCCTTCTTTGATGGCACTGACTATTTGTATTGTAAAAATCGGATGCAGGTGTTTCTACGAGCGCAAAATTTTGAACTATGGAAAATAGTCAGAAAAGGAGCATACGAATTGCCTCAGGACGAGGATACCTGGACTAAGGACGAGATCGCCAAGGGGACACTCAACTGGAGCGCCCTCAACATGATGCAGTGCGCAGTCCACCCAAAGGAGTACTCAAGAGTCTCCACATGCACCTCAGCAAAGGAGATGTGGGACAAGCTTGAGCTGATCTATGAAGGTACGTCTGAGGTAAGAGAATCAAAGGTAAGCATGTTGGTTTCAGAATATGAAATGTTCAAAATGAATAATGATGAAACCATCTCTGACATGTTTACTAGATTCATGATAATTATAAATGGATTGAAAGGTCTTAAAAAGGAATACTCAGAGAGTGACTTGGTGAGAAGATACTTCGGTCTCTTCCATCCTCATGGAACACCAAAGCCACTGTCATTGAGGATTCCAAAGACCTCTCAAAAATGAAAGTAGATGAATTGATTGGTTCTCTGATGACTTATGAACTGAATGTCAAAAGAAAGGAAACTGAAGAAAATCCTAGGAAGTCACTTGCTCTGAAGGCTTCCAGGAAGAGTTCTTCAGCTTCCAAAAAGGGGATAATTCAGGAAAGTGATGTGACTGAATCGTCTAGTGAGAGTGAAAATGACGAAATGGCTATGCTCACTAGACAATTCAAAAAATTCCTGAAATACAAGAGGAGAGGTACAGGTAACTCTAAACCTTTCCAAAAGAAAGACTTTGCTAATAAATTTGATACTAACAAAAAGTCTGAGATTGTCTGTTATGAGTGCAAGAAGCAAGGGCACATGAGAGGAGAGTGCCCCGAGCTAAAAAAGAAGCTGAAGAAGGACAAATTCTTTCAAGAAGGCCAAGGCAATGGTGGCCACTTGGAGTGATGAAGATGAAGACGAGAACGGTCAAGCTACCTCCGGAGATGACGAAGTCCACTGTCTCATGGCAAGAAGTGATGACTCAAATGAGGTAAATTCTTCCTTTGAAACTATTCAGTTGATGAATGGGAAGAAGCTTATACTGTCTTATTTGAAAAGTTCTGTGAATTTAAGTCTGAAAACAAAGCACTCAAGAAGAAAATCACTTCCCTTGTTCATGAAACTAGCAATAATGAAGAAATTGAATCCTTGAATAAGGTGATTGAAATGATGAAGCTTGATGAACAAACACACAGTGAAGAAATGGATAGCATGAAACTTAAACTTCAAGAAGTTCAAAAGGAAAGAGATGATCTAATGAACTCTCTTGAAAATCTTCAAAAGAGCATGAAAAGCTAAAGGAGAAATTGGAAAAAGCTGAAAAGGACATAAAAGGTAAGTCTAAAGATTTATCTAGTTTTGTCAAAAGTAAACAGAATCTGGATGTAATTTTAGGTTCAAATGTTTTTGTTGCAAGACATGGGATTGGGTTTCAAAATGCAAGGCCAAAGGAAATTGGCAAAAATCTGTTAACAAATTTCATTGATTCCAGCCCAAGTTCAAGTAAACAAACCCCTTTAAAGAATAAGAAAAATCCTTCAAAGGGTAAGAAACAAGAACCTAAAATGATCAAGTTGTTCTAGTCAATCTAAGGAATTTGCAACAAGCCCAAGACAGGACAGACAACAACCTCCTAAAGCTAAACTAACAAGGCAATAAAAGGGTAAAATGCCTATGGATGCTCCTAAAAAGGTAAAGCCCACTGTTGTTCAAAAATCATCATCATGCAAAATATGTAAAACGGTTGGGCACAATGAAAAACAATGCTGGAATAGCCCAAACCAAATGAAAATCAAACAAGTTTGGATTCCTAAGCACTTGTTATTTGGCATGAATGATACAACGGGACCCAAAGTAATTTGGGTACCAAAACCTCTTGTCTGATCCACATGTGCAGGAATGCCTAGCAGCCCACAATCAAAACAAATGGTACTTGGACAGTGGCTGCTCGAGGCATATGACGGGCGACAAAGGAAAATTCTGTTTGCTCGTGGAAAAAGACGGAGGTCAAGTGATTTTTGGAGGCAACAACAAAGGCCAAATCATCGGCTCAGGTAAGGTTGGTAAGTTTGCTTCTAACTCAATAGACAATGTACTTCTTGTGGATGGCCTTCATCACAATTTGCTTAGCATAAGTCAATTGTGTGATAAGGGTCATAAAATTGTCTTTGAGTCTGATTCATGTCAAATTCTTGATAAGGAAACAGGAAGTCTGAAGTTTTCTGGAAAAAGGATAAATAACACTTATATGGTCGACTTAGATGATCCAGAAAATAATGATTTGTGTCTTGTAGCAAACAAACAACACGAGCTTACATTGTGGCATCGTAGGCTTGGTCATGCTAGTTATAATGTGTTGCACAAGATCATGAGGCTCAAACTGGTAAGTGGACTTCCTGAAATTCCATTCAATAAAAATGAAAGTTTTTGTGATGCATGTGCACAGGGAAAACAAACCCGGAAATCCTTCAAATCAAAAGCACCGGTGAGTACTTCTAAAGCTTATGAACTGTTGCACATGGACCTATTTGGACCTACGAGAACACTAAGTCTCAATGGCAAGCGTTATGGTTTTGTCATTGTAGATGATTTCTCTAGGTTCACTTGGGTGAAATTTCTGGCTCACAAGAATGAAGCACTGAATGTTTTTGAAGAATTTTTCAATAAAATTGAGCATGGAAATGTCAACAAAATATGCTCCATCCGCACTGATCACGGGGGAGAATTTGACAACAACTCTTTACTGATTTTGCAGGAACCAAGGTATAGAACACTTGTTTTCCTCCCCAAGAACTCCAGAACAAAATGGGGTTGTGGAGAGGAAGAATAGAACCTTGGTGGAGATGGCTCGCACGCTTCTGGTCGAGAATCAACTAGCAAGAACCTTTTGGGCAGAAGCGGTAAACACGTCATGCTACATTCTTAACAGAGCCATGGTAAGACCAGTATTCAAGAAAACTCCCTACGAACTTCTGAAAGGTAAGAAACCCACCATTGGGTATTTCAGAGTTTTTGGTTCAAAAGTGTTCATACATAATAATGATAAAAATGATTTGGACAAGTTTGAAGCCAAGAGCGATCAAGATATTTTTCTTGGATACTCAGAACACTCTAGAGCCTATAGGTTGTTTAATCTGAAAACTAGAAAAATGGAAGAAACTCTGCATGTTGTATTTGATGAATCTCAAACCAAGCTTAACAGTTCTAATCTTTACAGGTTTGCAGATGAAACTGAAGATGCAACACTTGGAGAACTACAAAGAAAACCAAATGCAATCTAAAACAACTCTCAAAACTAAAAGTGGATATCTTCGCAGGTACGATGATGAAGATGACGGACATCTGTTCAGAAATGAAGAAGAAGTACCTGCACAAGATCCACAACAACAAGATCAACCTCAATTGAAAGTCCTCCAGCCACCCCTCCTCCAGACAACCTCCTCAAATGCAAGATCAACCCGGACCTTCAACAGTCACTAATGTGAGGTATTCTAAAGATCATCCCCTTGAGAATGTCATAGGAGACTTAAATGACTCAGTTCAAACTAGGTCTCAGGTTAATCAAATAGTTGAACATGACCTTTTAGCTTTTGTATCTCAAGTGGAACCAAAAATGTTGAAGAAGCATTAAAAGAAATTCATGGATTGATGCTATGCATGAGGAGCTTGGCAATTTCAAAGAAATAATGTCTGGAGTTTAGTTCCTAAACCCCTGAAATGTCTGTCATAGGACAAGATGGGTCTTTAGAACAAACTCAATGAAGAGGGTAAAGTGGTGAGAAACAAGGCTAGACTGGTTGCAAAGGGATATAATCAGGAGTTTGGTGTGGACTTTGAAGAATCCTTTGCACCTGTAGCTAGGCTAGAAGCAGTTAGAATCTTGTTAGCATATGCATGCTCAAACAAGTTTAAATTGTTTCAAATGGATGTCAAAACTGCCTTCTTGAATGGCTACATAAAAGAGGAAGTCTATGTCTCTCAACCACCTGGCTTTGAGGATCATCATAAACCAAACCATGTATTTAAATTGCACAAAGCTCTTTATGGTTTGAAACAGGCACCCCGAGCTTGGTACGACAGGCTAAGCACATTTCTGGTAAGCAAAAACTACTCAAGAGGTAAGGTGGACCAAACACTCTTTACAAAGAAAGTCCGCAATCATATCATAGTTGTTCAAGTTTATGTGGATGACATTATATTTGTTCCACTAACCCTTCACTGTGTGAAGAATTCTCACAACACATGCACAGTGAATTTGAGATGAGCTTAATGGGGGAGCTTCAATTTTTTCTTGGTTTGCAGGTTAAGCAGTTAGAAGACGGATTCTTCATCAACCAAGAGAAATATGTAAAAGAACTGCTCAAAAGATTTCAGTTCGAACAAGCCAAGCCTGCCTCAACACCAATGAGCACAAGCATTAAGCTAGAAAGTGATGAGAAAGGTAAATCGGTAGATGCCAAACAATTCCGAGGTATGATTGGCTCACTCCTTTATCTTACTGCAAGTAGACCGGACATACAATTCAGTGTTTGTCTTTGTGCTAGATACCAATCTAGTCCAAAGGAAAGCCATTTAATTGCAGTCAAGAGAATTTTCAGATATCTCTCAGGTACGTATGACTTGGGCCTTTGGTATCCAGCAGGTAGTAGTTTTGAGTTGATTTCTTATTCTGATGCAGACTACGCTGGATGTAAAATTGACAGGAAAACACTAGTGGCTATTGCCAAATGCTTGGTGGTTGCATGGTTTCGTGGGCATCCAAGAAGCAACACTCAGTTGCACTCTCCACTGCAGAGGCAGAATATGTTGCTGCAGGGAGTTGTGCGACACAAGTGTTGTGGATAAAGAGTCAACTGTGTGACTATAACATCGATATTGGATGCACACCTATCCTATGTGACAACACTAGTGCAATCAATCTATCAAAGAATCCCATTCAACACTCTAGGACAAAACACATAGAGATTCGTCATCATTTCTTGAGAGATGAGGTAGCCAATAAAACCTTGGAAATTAGCTTCATACCCACTGAAAAACAATTGGCTGACATCTTTACAAACCTCTGGCAGAAGATAGATTCACCACATTGAGAAGAGAATTGGGTTTGTGCAAATTGCAATGAAACTTAACACAAATGTTAAGCATATGTCCCTTGTGTGCCCTAACTATGAGGTATATCAAATGGTGATGTGTGGAAGAACAAGTTATGCTTGTTTGGAAACTCTCATTATGCGTGAGAAAATATTCTCCGCAAGTATCCATAGTCATGTGGCATGAAAGGGGCATGTACTCTACATATGGAATTAGTTTCTTTACAATTATGCCCATTCAAAATTCTCTTTGAAAATCTGAAAACACTTGATGGTCTGTCTTACTACATGCTTGGTGTGCTTATTTGATTGGTCTATATGTGCAAATTTGTCTTCATGAACTTGAGTATCTTTGTACAAAATAGCACACATTATGGGAGAGCAAGTTAAGGTTAGATGAATGCTAATGTGAAGGAAATCACTCAAATTTTGTCTATCTCAATTCCCTCACAACCTTTGATCAATTCTGTCTTTCATTCTATTCTTAAACTGCCTCTGAACAGGCATCTGTCGACAGCCTACAAGCACCCTGTCGACAGATCAGGCCAGACAGAACACTCTTTCTGTACACTGTGTACATCTGTCGACAGGTCCACTTTCCTCTGTCGACAGATATGTACAGTCTCTGCCTCCCAGAACCCTTAATCTTCTGTCTATGTGATCTTGTCGACAGACACACTGAAAGTTGAAACTTCAAGCCCATTTCTTCACACATTCAGTGAGCAGCTTCATGTTTAACAAATAAGGTGTCTATAAGGTGTTAATGCATGTTTGACCACACCATGTACAAATGATATTTAAGCTATTCTTTATACCACTATGATTTTCACATACTACTCATGTTTGGGTTTAGGTTCTATCATTTTGGAAACATTTCACAACTCTCAAGGATATACATCTCACTCCTCTAAATAATTTCTTTGTAGGCAAACATAGTTCTCAATTTACTTGATCAGTCTTTTGGTCATGGAACTGTATGTCTAATATTGATAGCTAATCATATAAACTACTTGATCTTGAGCTTTTAAAGCAATACTTGGAGAACAACTACCTATTTCTGAAAAATAGCATTCACATTAGAAAAATAAAAATCAACTTCAAATTGGGATAAATATAGAGCAATGCTGTGTTTTGCTGAGTAACCGGGGTGATGGGCATCACAAATGTCTGCCTCGCGTCAAAAGGCTCACTCATCAACTCTGTACAACGGTATGCTAGACACTTCCACTGAGTAACTGGGGGTATGGGCACTTGTAATGTCTATCTCACGTCAAAAGGTGTGAAGTCCTCTTAAGTACCACTTTTTCCCATTGCCTTTCTGAATTGCAAATAAAGAAAAATGAAATAGTGTGAAGCCTCCACTGAGTCATAAATCCCAGGGTCATTGGTTTTATGATTGTCTTGACATATACATATTCATTTAATGCATCATTTGCCTATCAACAAAATGGGGATTGTGTTGTCCTACACTGCATTTATACAACGAAGGGTGAGAGTGCATTGTTCTTCATTTTAGTAGGTGTTTTCTTAATGCTCTAACTTAAAATTCCTTGGGTATTATGTGTAAACCATTAGGCAAAATGAAATGGCTTTTCATATCCATGTATATGGTAGGTTACAATGTGTGTTAACCTTTTATACACCTTCCATAAACCACTGCTCAGTTGTTCCAATTCAGAAAATGCCAAAAACGAAAAAAAACTTCAATTTCTTCTGTCCCTGTCGACAGGCACCAGGGCTCCTGTCGACAGCCGCGGAAATTTTTTTTTCAAGCCCAAACGGGGGCCAGTTTAGGGCGATTTTGGTGGGACCCGACCTTTCAAACTCTCACACCCTTTCTATAAAAGGTTCCCACGCCCCTTCCACCCTTTCACACTTCCAAAACACCTCTTCCCTCTTCTCTACAAAACCATCCTTCTTAAGGGCAACCGAAGAGATCCTTGCATCTTCTGTCCTCTCTTCCTCTCTGTCTCCTTCCTCTCTCCAGTCATCCTCCACATCGAGCAACAACCTATGATGGCTCCATCGGCCAAGAAGATGGCATCCCGTCGTCGTCCTGGTCTCCCGAAGCTGGTCACGGCTCCAGGGCACGCGCCGAGCGTGGACGAAGCACCGGGAAGATCGTTTTCCGGAGCTCATCATCCCGCCTACTCTTAGCTTCTCGATGTCCATGGAACCTTCACGAAGCTCGTGCAGCCCCGCTACATTGACTTCGTCTCTTGGAGGATATGTTTCCCGATATCCAGCCTCTATTTGATGTCCAGGTTGGGCTCCCTTTTGCTATGATCACAAGCGGTACTCCTCAACCGCCGTGACTGAATTCTACAACAACCTCCGATTGTCCAGAAGCTGTGAGTTATACTCAAAGGTGAAATGGACTACCTTCCTGATAACTCCAAACCTCTTATCCACCGCCTTGCAAATCCCCAACACCGAGATAGACATCAAGTCCCATCATCCAACACCCGAAGAGTACCACACTCTCATTACTCTACAGCCTTACGATCCTACTGATCGTAAGCAACTAAATGCCAACTCATTCCCTCCACTTCATCGTCTCATCCATCACATCTTCACCACCCTCATAGTTCCCAAGGATGGTAGTCGAGAACTTGTGACCTCCCTTCACAAGTCTCTGCTTCATCAATTCCTACTAGCTGAACCCAACAACCTCCCTCTCCTCATGGTCTCTATTCTTCGCCTATGCATTCGGAGTGCAAAGAGATCTATGCCCTATGCATGCCAACTCACCTCTCTCTTCCTATTCATTGACATTCAAATCACAAAGGAGGAGATGACGGATCTCAAATCCCGTAGCTCCTATGACCTCACGGCTGCTCAGAGGATGGGCTACAAGTTGGTAGATGGCCTTGTCACACGAGACTCAAGGGAAAGGAGCAGCTGCTGCTGAGGATGATGGTGCTAACGAGGAAGATGAAGATGAAGAAGATGCAGAAAATGAAGAAGACTCCCAGTTTGAGCCACTAGATGCTTCGGGAGATGCTACTGTTGATGTTGCTGAGCCTTCCATCCGTCAACTGCTTGCTCAGTTACAACTTTAGATGACAACAGGGTTTGATAGGCTCAATGCAAGAATGGACACAATGGACTCTAGCATTGCAGCACTGGATTCGCGTCTAGACACCATTATTACTAAGCGTCCTACACAGCCACCTCAAGAAGATGCTTAGCTAGTTTATGTGTCAAGGATTGATTCCAGTCCTGTTATCTTAGTTTCATTTGAATCCTATTCTGTTTTATGTAATGTTGCTTTCAAATGGTCATCATGTCATGTCTTTCCCTTTACATGTAATTTCTCCTATTAGCACCTCATGTACTGTGTATGCCTTATGGAAAATCAATGCAAATCTTTGTTCTGTGCATCATACATGCGTCTCTGGTGCGTGCTTTTGGATGTTGTCAAAAAGGGGAGAAAACTCAATTGTCCACTTACTTAATTGATTAATTTTGTCATCATCAAAAAGGGGGAGAATGTTGGGTTCACATTCTAAATAATAAATACACATGTTTTTGATGATGAACAATGATGAACAATGTAAACAAATGTGAACAATGTGAATTGAGTTTAATGCATGAGATCTTCATACAAATGACTTGTCATAATAACTTGGTACAATGCTTGATTATATATGTTCATAATATCTCACTAACTATGTTTACTAATGTAGGAGATATACTATGCAAGTCATGTGCCAACAACATGTATGAAAGATCAAGAAAAGTCAAAAGACAGTGTACCTGTCGATAGCCATCAAGACCCTGTCGACAGATACCAATAGTCAGCAACACATATGTTCTGCAAAACATGTGCCTATCGACAGAAGCATACAGTCAGAAAATCACAGTTCTGGAAAACATGTGCCTGTCGACAGCACCAAGGCACCTGGCGACAGATGCACACAACAAGAGCTTCAACAGAACTTCCAGACTTCTGGATCTTGGCACACTGTTGATCCCTGTCGATAGAAGGTGTATGACCTGTCGACAGACGTACATAAGCTTCATATACGGGAAGTTTGAAAGTTACCAAACTTGGTGTTTCCTTCTACCACGTCTCTCCATATGTAAACACCAATATATAAACATCCTTTTGAAGCAAATCTCGTACAGAAGTAGCCTCCAAGCAAAAACCCTAAAGAGTTCTCAAGAGAAGTCTTGTTCTGCTACTTTGCTTCAACCTACCGCCCAGAACCAAGAAGAGAAGTCTCTCCAGCGGAGGTGAAGCCTGAACGTCGTGGATTCAAGTGTCTCCATCAACTTGTGATCATCAAGACGAAGCTTGAAGTCCAGCCAGACGTTTACCAGAAGAGTTTACAAATTTGGATTTGTTCTTCAACTCTCAAACTCTTCTCTGTTTCTACTTTTTCATATCTGTGTGTGTGTGTTGTGTTTCAAGTAGTCCTTGTGCTTGATGCACGTGTGTGGGTGTTGATCTGATCGTGGTTGCACATCAGATAACACGTGTGTGTGAGTTGTATTTTGTGAACTAGCTCATAAGCAGATTGTTCTGCATGTGTGTGTGGTCCGTGGATGTAGGATACACGAGTTGTGTACTCCGAACCACGTAAATCTGCGTGTCTCGTGGTTTGAACGCTTTTACGCTAGATGTTTGGTAGGCACGGCGTCTATACACACGTATTATAGTTTGCTATCTATCTGTCATCAAGTCACACACATCCACACATAGCTTAAATTTTAATATTGTTTTGATAATCTGTGTTTTAAAGAAAAGAAGGTGATAAACATTTTTAATCGACAGTAATCTATTCAACCCCCCTTAAAGATTACCATATAGGGAATTCCGCAACCTTTCAAAAACCCATTGTCCAAATATTGCAACTGAAATATTATATTTCATATCCAGCTTACCCATGAAAAAAAGCAACATAATATTTTCCGGATCCCTAACAGAAAAGAAGAAGAAGAAGAAAGCAGTTTTTAATGATGCTAGCAGAGGACACCTAGAATACTTCAAAATTGCTATTTGGGTAAATTTCCATCACCCTAAATACCAACTTTGGAAACATGATCTAGACAAGATCTGAAGATCATTAGGAAGGAAGGAAACTATTTTCCATCTTCTCATATCAAAATTAACTTTTTTTTCCAGTCAAAACTCCAAGTAGATCTTTTCTACTATTGTGTCAGGATGTTGATTGGTTATCATTTTATCTTATCTCAGGAATACTCCTATTGAGATTAATCAACATAGTCAAATAATGCTGCCAACCATCAAGATATGAAATTTAGTCGGTTTCTCAAATGTAGTAAGATTATTTTTTTCATTCATAGGATACATCTTAATCTTTGCCTTTCTCCTAGCTAGGTATGGCTACCTTTTTTATATCTTACAGTTGTGCACATTCTTAGTTACTGCACTGCCCATGTGGCCTTTTGTTCGTGGTCATAGATGTTACATTGGTGGTGAAACATGGAAAAAGAATGAATGAGAAGAGGCACCTGAACAGATTGGAGTCAAAAGGATAGCAGTTCTGCATGACAGATCAGAAAGTTATTAGGCATGTCAAGAAAATCATAAGCCCACTGTAAAAAAAATGTAAAGAATATACTGAACAACAACCAGAAAAAAGAGAAATTTGTTATTATTTTCCAGTATAATTGACATATAATGTGACACAATTTATTTTAGTAATTTCTGATATTGAAGTGTCACAAGAAGCAAGTGACAAATTGCCTCCTAATAAGATACTAACGAAGTAGCAGACTAAGACTCTGAACATTCCTAGATGGTACTGCATGTCATTTTAGTTGGGTCAAGATCCAGTCCTAATTTTCTTGCAGAAACATAACCCAAGTCTAAAGTTCAAAATTCTTTGGGAAGTCAGGGGTAATGAAAATAAGATTGTTTTTTTAGAACAAGAACTATTGCCATAGCTGTTGGACACCTCCTTTCTATTGTTTAAGCACCTTACTATTTTTTGTTTTAGTGATCATTATACTTCTATTTGTCAAGAATTTTTTTGTTATATTTTCTTTAGCCTGGGTTAATATAGAACTTTTGATTTGAGTAGGCGTTTTATTGCATGGTAGGGTCATAGTCGTTACCTTTTGTGTAACATTGTCAGCACCAGTGGCTGCTCACGGTTGGCCAATTCCCAGCACCAGTGGCTACAACCATTCTGAGTAGTTTGGGCACTGTGTACAGCAAGTCATATGATAAGCCAGCTATCTGTTGTTAGCTCATAGGAAAAAAAGACATCATTGAGTTATTTTTCTAGGATTTCTCCTATGTTTGAACATAATATTTAAGGAATTCGAATTCTTTCCCAGGCAATTCTAGCCAGTTCATTTGCTAGAGGAAAATCATAGTATAATTTGGAACTCACAGTATGTGATAATTCCCAACAGATAATATAAATCAGATTATCAACTTCAAACTGGACCAGGTAAAAGTTTTGTTTTTTAGTTATTGTGATTCTTTCGAACTAGGATGACACTTATCAGAAGGTAAGACATTGGAGACTGTAAAAGGTATTTTGGCCAGGCCAAATCGACAAGCATAGTGTTTATTAATTACATTTTCTAGCAATATGCGGAAGCAAGAACTCCTCTACAGGGGAAATGAAAGAAAGAAGTAGGCCACATAACCCATTCACTTTGTCCACCTGAAGGGAAGAAAGAAGTGTCTTTTACCACCCAATCACACCATGGGAATTGTATTGTGACTGGATAAAGTAATTTAGTAGGTTCTAACAGGGTTTCAGTTGGATATCACATGCAGAAACACCAGCGGCCTGAACAACTAAATTACTAATTGTTCACCCCACATCCAAAAACACCAGCTAATGAAAAGCTTTCCTCCTTATTGGCATGATGAAAACAAGAACACACAGGCTTTCTTCTTCGAATGAAAATTAGAAGATAGACCAGAAGGGCGGCAAAACCAAAGGTCATAATGATCCTTCAACTTTGATAGGATTGGAAGAAAGTTAAGAGGTATATGGTGATTTCATTCAGTTTCACTAAATAATCTGTCTAGATTACTTGAGAAATGGAAGCCACATCTAATATGGAATCTCCATGATATCCGCACTTTGCATGGGAAGATAAGGTGTGGAGAGCCCTTTCTTACTCCTCCTCACCACCACCATCACTTGAAACTGAGAACTAGAACTAGCTCTACATATTTGATGTTATGGTGATATCAAAAGAAGGGCTGTAGGAACACCAAGAAGCGAAAAATCTTTTAAATATGAATGGCCTTGACTTCATTTTATTCAAACCCTTTTTACAATAGCTGGTACCCTAGTAATAGAGACTAATGCATCACTTACATCGGCAAAGGAGCTAGCTGACCAGTGGCTAAGGAGATTCTGCTATGTACTAATCACAATCTACCTTCTAGAGAAGCATTTACATGTTTAAGCATATTTACTTGGATCCTTTTGGTATCTCACAGTCCTCATTACTCTTGGCGAATATTCCGCACACCCTGGGCTGGCTGTCTGCTAAAGCCTTCCTTCAAGCATACTGCAAGAAATGAAACAAATTAACCACAATCAGCTTCTGAGAATGTTGGGCAGTATCCATGATGAGAGATGTGAAATATCCCAACAGTAAACTGGGAATGGCCTCGGAAACTGTTGGGATGCAACCTTCCTATTCACTAGGCTTTAAGACTTTTCCCGGGAGAGGGAAACAAAAGACATGTTATGCTTTCCCTAGGCACATTCTTGGACAATGGGAAATTATCAAAAGGTATCATGTTCCAAAGGAACCAATATCTTTAGAACACTGGGAGGAAAAGTCATAGAATACCTCTTTTTTTGACTTATCTTATCAGTAAACTGAATCAAATTTACTTTTCACCAGAATCAAGAATGGATAAGTTTTGCCATGAAGCATATTGGAGTACGGAGAATACCTAGCTTTGAATTTGAGTATGTTGATTCTTTTCAAGCAGATAAAGGATCAAAGTTGCAACATACATTATTTACCTTGATTTTTCTACCAACATTCCTCTTGGTCTTCTCCTTTCTATACCTGGAGAGTTTTTTCCCGCGCTCTTCAGCTTTGTAGTCATCAATAGTTAGCAATCTCTCAAAGGAAGGATGAATGGCATTTGCATTCACATGGCCCAGGTTACCATCTCCAAGAGTCTGTCAAGAAAACCCAAAACCAATCAACTTCACCGTCATTAAAACATCATTTATTATACATACTGTCTGAGAGAGAATGACATTTGCATTCACATCGTCGGAGAAGAGGTACCATGCTCTGACAAAAGGATACATGAATTAAAAGGGGAATATGCCCCAGACTTCCATAAACTTCTAATCTCTTCCCCACTCTCCCCGATGGCATGCTGCTTTCAGGAGAGGCAAAAGAGAGAAAACTGGTTGCGTTGCGGAGCAGCCGATCCCGCTAGTGATCTGGAATAGGAACGATCTGAGGCGAATGAAAGGGAGTGCGATCGTCGGAGGGTGTGGGAGGGGGGACGTACCGGTGCCGTCAAGAGTGGAGTAGACAGGGGGAGGAGGTGGCACGTAGAGGAGGATGATCGTGTTGCGGGCTTTCTCAGTGAGGACGTTGCGGAGGCACCAACCCAGGGCGTACATGCTCTCTTCACTTTCGTCCACCGCCACTGCGATCCTCCATTTCAGAGCCATCCTCAACAGCCCCTACGCCGCTGCCATGATTCCTCTGTTTCTGACAAAGCCCTCAAAACTTGAAACCCTCGCAGAAACCAACGAGGAACCCCGCCAGGACAAAAAGCGAGAGAGGAGGAAAAGTAGGAGCCACAGGAAGAAGAAGAAGATGATGATGAGACATTTTTCCCCGTTGAGAGACGAAGATGAGTCGCCGGCGAAAGGCGGCGGAGTGGGGAGCGAAGTAGATCGTGATGGTTTGCTCAAGTGGTGGTTCCAGTTTGTACCTTGGAGACCTCCTCGGTCATCTTTCGGAGATCGTGTTGTTTCTTTCCGAAGCCGTTGACAAGGTCACCAAAGAGAAGGAAGAAGAAGGGCATGGAGGAGCTATGGACGACGCACCGAGGCTCCCCGCGGCCATCAGTAGCCAATCGAGACGGTCAGCAAAGGAGAAGAGCTGGAGGAAGGGTAGGCTTTGCTCCTTCTTCTTCTCCGCCGCCATCACTGCCGCCTTTGTGTCCCCTGCGTCCACCATCATCGAAGCTCCAGATTGATCCACCTTTATTTTCCTGAGCACCATCAGAGAAGATCTGAGGAGAAGGGAGGGGGAGATCACTGCATCGGAAAGAGGAAGATCGAGGTGCTGCATAGGCCGATGGGAGGAGATCACGGGCAACGTCGCCCGAGCCAACCAGAGGGGGGAGATCGCCGACGACATTGCATTGGCCAATGATGGGGGGGGGAGATCATCGGCGACGTAGGTGAGGGGAAGGGAGGGGGAGATCACGAGCAGCGTGGGTGGCTAGGCGTGAGAGGTGGTGTGGTGTTGGGGGTGTTCTGGAACGGGGGACAGTTTGGCGTATGTTTGGAGTCTAGAGAGAAAGTTTGCCGCCATGTAAAAATTTTGGAGGGTGTTTTGAGTTTTTTTTTTGTATACCTACTATTAGTTCTTATGGTAACACTCTGTAAGTACATGATTTTTTTATATGCTTACAATATCATGTCATAGGGATAGGTATATCTTAAAGTTCAAGATCAAGATTTGTTTGATATCCCTACGACACGTATAGTTCGTAAGTATTGATTTGTCTATCCATACGAATAGCTTACGGATATATTGAACCGTAAGAAACTTTCGTAGGAAAAGCTTAGATTTATTGTAGTGAATAAAATGATATCTAACCTCAATGTGTTTTGTCCTTGAGTGATGTACTAGATTTTTAGTGAGATTTATAGCACTGGTGTTGTCGCATAATAACAGAATTGTCTTGATATGTAGCCCATAATCCTCAAGTTGCTGTTTGATCCATAAGAGTTGTGTGCAGTAGCTTCCAGCAGCCACGTACTAAGCTTCAACTGTGGACAGTGCTACTGAATTTTGCTTCTTGGAGGACCATGATATCAGACACCCTGCAAGGAATTGACAACAACCACTGGTACTTTTTCTATCTATTTTGCATCCAGCATAGTCAGCATCAGAGTATCCTACTAAATTAATTTCACATGATTTTGGATACCATAAACCTAAGTCATAAGTTTTAGCTAAATATCTAAAGATCCTTTTGACACTAATTAAATGAGATTCTTTAGGATCTGCCTGATACCTAGCACACATGCATACACTAAACAATATATCAGGTCTGCTTGCCGTCAAATAGAGTAGAGAACCTATCATACCTCTATAATCTTTTGATCTATCTTCTTACCATCCTTGTCACTATCCATCCTTGTTGATGCGCTCATAGGTGTTGACAGTGGCTTGGCATTTTCGAATCCAAACTTCTTTAAGAGTTCCTTGGTGTATTTGGCTTGGCAGATGTGAGTCCCTTCCTTTCCTTGTTTGATTTGTAGTCCAAGGAAGTAGTTGAGCTCCCCCATCATGCTCATCTCAAATTCTCCCTGCATAAGCTTCTCAAAATACTTGCAAAGAGATTCATCAGTAGAACCAAAGATTATATCATCTACATAAATCTGTACAAGCAGTATATGTTTGACTTTAGACTTGATAAATAGTGTACTATCTACTTGACCTCTAGTAATACCATGATTCAATAGAAATGAGCTAAGCCTTTCTTACCAGGCCCTAGATGCTTGTTTTAAACCATATAATGCTTTGTGTAATTTAAATACATGATTTGAAAAATCAATGTCATCAAAACCTGGAGGTTGTTCTATATAAACTTCCTCTTTAATGAACCTATTTAGGAATGCAGATTTTACATCCATTTGAAATAATTTCAAATCTAATGCAGATGCATATGCAAGTAGAATTCTAATAGCCTCAAGTCTAGCTACTGGTGCATAGATTTCATCTAAATCTATGCCTTCCTCTTGGGAATAGCCTTGAGCTACCAATTTGGCCTTGTTTCTTATGATCACACCAGCTTCATCTAATTTATTTCTGAACACCCATTTGGTGCCAATCACTGGATGATCTGATGGTCTAGGAACAAGTGACCATACTTGGTTTCTCTTGAACTGATTCAATTCATCTTACATGGCTAAAATCCAAGATTCATCAGTGATAGCTTCATTGACTGTCCTAGGCTCTATTTGAGAAACAAAAGCTAAATAATCACATGGAATTATGTTACCTCTTGTTCTTACACCTACAGATGGATCACCAATGATGTTTTCAGGTGGGTGATCTTTCTTGTATCTCCATTCCTTCGGAAGATTTTCATGTGAGATATCCCTTTGTTGTAGATCTTCTAGAGGTGGATCTTCCTTGTCCTCAATTGATGTGTTCTTTCTTTTGTTTCATCAATGTCGCTATCGACTTCCTTTCTCAAGGAAGAGTTAGTTTCATCAAAGATAATGTGTACTGATTGCTCCATTAGTAAGTTCACTTATTAAATACTCTATAACATTTAGGTTTAGAAGCATACCCCATGAAGATGCCTTAGTCTGATTTGGCATCTAACTTACGAATATCTCTTTTGTCGTTGTTGTGAATGAAACATGGACATCCGAATGTCCTGAAGTGATTGATCTTCGGCTTCTTTCCCTTGTACAATTCATATGCTGTCTTCTTTAGGATAGGCCTGATCATTACTCTATTAATAATATAACTTGCTGTGCTGACTGCTTCAGCCCAAAAATATCATGGCAGATCGTATTCTGATAGCATCGTCCTTCCCATATCCAGAAGGGTTCTGTTCTTTCTCTCAGCAACTCCATTTTGTTGTGGTGTCCTTGGTGCTGAGAAATTGTCCTCAATCCTTTGGTCATCACAAAATTCGGCAAATTTTTCATTTTGGAATTCTCCTCCATGATCTGACCGGATTCCAACAATGCAGTACTTCTTATCTTTCTGAACCTTTTTACTGAAACTCACAAAGCTTTCGAATGTATCATCTTTGTGTTCCAGAAAGGATATCCATGTGAATCTTGAATAGTCATCTACTATAACGAATCCAAAATTCTTTCCTCCAAGGCTTGTGGTCCTCATTGGCCCAAATAAGTCCATATGAAGGAGTTCTAAGGGTTTAGAGGTGGTTACCAGAGACTTTGACTTGAAGGAAGACTTTGTCTGCTTCCCTTTTGCATCTGGTCCGCAGACACCATCCATTTTTGTGCTGACCTTTGGTAGACCTTCCACCAGCCTTCTCTTGATCAGCTTTCTCATGCCATCTAAACTGCAGTGGCCTAGTCTTCTGTGCCACAGCTCAGTTGACTACACTTTGCTTGCTGCTAGACAATATCTTGATTTTTCAGTTCTTCAAGGTGGAGTACGTGCAGGTTCTTTTCTTTGTTAGCTTCAAAAATCACTGCTTCGTCCTTCATGATACAACACTTAGACTCTTGGAACTTGATTTGATGTCCTCTGTCACATAGCTGGCTTATGCTGATGAGATTATGCTTCAAACCTTTAACACACAGTACATCTTCAATAAATATTTTCTCTTTATTTCCAACAGATCCACATCTTATCACTGTTCCTTTTCCATTATCTCCATATGTAACTGTGCCTTCTTCAGCTTCAAGGTGAGAGAACAACTTTCTGTTACCTTACATATGTCTTGAGCACCCACTGTCCAGGTACCATTTCGATGCTCGAAGGCTTCCCTGAAATATAGACACTAAGCTTTAGGTACCCAAGTTCTTTTGGGTCCTTGTTGGTTAGTATCATCAATTTTCTTTTTAATTATCCACATTTTGTGTTTGGTTGGACATGATATTTTAATGTGTCCTAATTTATTACAATGACTATAGTAAGACATTTGTGTTACTTTTTCAATTTTAATATATTTAAAGTCTACTTTGTATGCTACGTCTTGTTCAGGTATAAATTTTGGAGTTGGATATGTTTTAGGGTATGTTATTTCTTCCTCATTATTGGGTGGAGTATAACCTAATCCATGCTTCTTTCTACCTGATCGTCTAGCACCTTTTAGTATTAATCTAGTTTTGCCATTAGTAAATTTTTCTAAAGTACTTGATAGTCTTTCATTTTCTTCTGTTAATATTTTAATTTCCCCTTTTAATTCGTCTGAGGTTTCTTGTTTTTCTAGTTTTATTATTTGTTTATTTTTATCCTTCAGATCTTCGCATAATAACTCATTTCTTCTTTTAAATTCATTGATTTGCTTCTATAGTTGTTCATTTTTAGATTTTAAATCTGAATTCGTGTTTTCTAGGCAAGTAAGATTTTTCTTTGTCATTTTTAGTGATTTACATACATCCTTATATTTATCATATAGTTCGTTAAATGTATCCTCCAAATTATCGGAATCGGATTCAGTACATGAAGTGAAGGAATCAGATGTTACCTTTTCGTCGATGTTTGCCATAAAGGCCAGGTTGGCCTTTTCTTCCTCTTCTTCACTTGAGTAGACTCGCTGTCAGAGTCGCTGCTATTGCTCCAAGCTGCTGCCATCGCTTTCTTTTAATATCTTCTAAATTTCCTAGAACTGTCTTTCCTTTCGAATTCAGATTTCTTGGCTTTGGACATTCTGCTTTGATATGTCCGGGCTTCTTACATTCATAGCATATGGGCTCAGCTTTCTTTGGATCCTTTACCTATGGCTTCTTAAAGTCCTTATTTTTCTTGAAATATCTTCTACCAGACTGATACTTCTTCTTTTTAGCTAAGATTCGTTGTAGCCTCCTAGACAGCATTGCTTCTTCTTCTTCCCTGTCTTCATTGCTTTCATTATTATCTAAAAATTCTTTTGATGAGTTTTCTTCAGCTTTGAGAGCATTTGAGTGTTTCTTCCTGCTCGAAGACTCTCCCAGTCTCTCCATGTTGATTTCATGGTCCATAAAGGACCCAATGAGTTTCTCTAATGACATTCTCTTCAAGTCATTAGCTTCTTCTATCGCTGTTACTTTGGGAGTCCAAGATGATGGTAGAGATTTTAGAATTTTTCTTACCATATCTCCCATTTCATAGTTTTTTCCAAGACCTGCTAGACCATTTGTAATGTCGATGAATCTACTGAACATTTGTGTAATCGTTTCCCCTGACTGCATCTAGAACCTCTCGTACTGATTCACCAAGATATCTATTCTGGTTTCTTTTACTTTGTCTATGCCTTCATATGTGATCCTTAACTTCTTCCACATTTCCATCGCAGGTTTGCAGGCTGAAACTCTGTTGAACTCCTTCTTACTGAGAGCACAAGATAGTATGTTTTTGGCTTTGCAGTTTAGGGAGATCTTTTCTTGTCGTCTTTAGTCCACTTATCTCTTTCATTTGTAACCAACAAGTCTCCTTCTTCAACTATTTAGATTTGATAGTTGAGACCTTGTAGGAAATACTCCATTCTTGTTTTCCAATAGGTGTAATCTTCTCCATCGAATAGAGGTGGCCGGTTGACAGACTGACCTTCAGAGTGACCTTGGGCTGCCATTTAATCTTTACTCTTCAGATCGTTGGATCTTCTTCTTTGTCGAAGAGACTAGCTCTGATACCACTTGTTGCCCAGCTAGCAAGCCCAAAGGGGGGTTAATGGGATATTTTAAAATTGTTGAGTACTTTAGAACCTGTTCAAAAAACAGTCACACAAGCACACTTCGATAGTTGTTAGTGTTAGTGAAGATAAAAGCAAACTCACAAATGCAATCACACAACAAAAGAATTATCCTGGTTCGTATCTCCTTTCCTCAAGAGTCCCACGTCCAGTCGTTGAGCAATATCTCAGGATTTCACTACCCAAGGGTACTGTCCCCCTTATGGACCCTTACACACCCAGCCGCAGCTAGTCTTCTCTTCACAACATGAAGAGGAAAAACTACAACACCCTGAATACAACCAGGTCGTCCTTGTACATGAAGGGAAACACACACCCGGGATCCCACCAGGTCTTCCTTCTGCACGAAGGGAACAAACACAAGAAAGTGTTCAGGGAATGACACCCCTAGATCAAGCTTATAGAATAGTGCTTGATCTGAAGTAGGAACTGAGAAGGAAAGATCTACAGATGATGAACTCTTCCCATTACACAAGGGCTCTCTCATAGATCTACACTATGTTTAGAGAGCAAGAGCAAGAACTAATGGGAATGAGGCTTGGCTCTTCAGAAACCTCGCAGAAGGCTTTTTGAAGATTGTAGTTGGTATTCTCAATCTCAAAGTTGTAATCTTCTGGAGCTTCAGTCTTCTTTATATATCTTCTATTTGAAATTTGAACGTTGAAGTGCCCGTTGTCTCTAAGCTTTTGTTTACGTTAGACTGCATGGTCCTATAGAGCTTCCCGTTCAACGGTCTTCATGCACGCACAGAGAGAAGATCTTCTGTAATATCCTTTGGCTTCTATTTTGTCCAACATTGTATGACGAGTGTTGTCATAGACCTGCACGCATTACAAGCTTAAACAATAGATAGCTAAGCTGTCTCTTATTGTCAGTCAACGTTATATTGATTTTATAGGAAAATAGAAGTTACATTCTGTTCTTCTAAAAAGATGTTTACAGAATATGTAGCAACCCTAAATTTTTGGGAAAATAAAAATTTAAATATTTAATTAGGAAATCAAATAAAAGGAATATGTAGAAAATCAAATATGAGAGAATTAAATAAAACCCATTAAAAGAAAGGAGTAATGGGCTTTGCTATATTGACCCATTAAAAATTAGTGAGCTAAAAAGAGATTTTAAAAAGGGGAATAATAATAAAATACCCTAAATTCAGAGTTTAATTATCTCCTAATTGGAAAGGGGTTATTAAAGCAATAAAAATGGCAATTAGAGTTGGAATAGGAATCCTAAACCTACCCCATATAGTCTAGCACGAATTTAGATACTATCCTAACCCAATTAGAGATTGGAAAGCAAGAGAGGAAAGGTGGAGTTAGGAAATCTCGGAATTAAGAGGAATTTGAGTAGTAGTAGAAATAGGAACTTGTATTTATATAAATACACCTCTTAAACCCTCTTGGCCGACCCTAGCTCGTTGCCAAAGGTTGTTGGACGTGGAGAAGAGGCCAAGGAGGAGAGGATCTCGTGGGGAGAAGGAGTTCTTGAAGGTTCTTCCTCGTTCTCGGAGTTTTAAGCCCTAGAAGACTAATCGAGTCAAAGATAGGCATTCTCACAAACAAAACCAAATCAAATCCGTCTATAGGTAGTTTCAATCACCAGGAACAAAAGCCCTCTTGTTTCATAATTTTTCATCAAGCCAATCTTTTGTTCTTGATTTTTGAAGATCTGCAAACATGATAACCCCGAGACATCATGTTTAATTCAAATCTCTATGCATACTTGATCCCATGCTACGAAATTTTTGCTGTAAATACTTCATGTTGATAGGGATCTTTTGCCTTTGAAAGCCCTAATTTTTGTTGAGTATGTTGCTCGAATTAAATCAATCTTGCTCTCTGTGTCATGTTCTATGTTACACGTTATTGTTCATGCTTAAACCATGTTCAAACCCTGCTCTCTCTCAAATTCCTAATTTCTGGAAGTACTCTCGCATGTCTAGTTCCATTTGCCACTAATTTCGTGATTTTTCATCATGTATATAATTAGTTATGATTTTATAAACAACCCTGTATCAAAATATGAATTTTCTGGTCCGCAATCCAATGTCTGGTCTGACTCCTGTCAGAGTCAGGCGCAGACCACCAGATTGCGACTGCCCGATATGTCGCCTTCTGGGGTCCGATTGCGACAGTCTACCCATCGCAACTTAGAAGGCGACAGGTAAGCCGTCGCATTTCCCAGTACCTGATTTGCAAGTCCTGTCGCGAACCGTTCCCGCCTCTGTCACGTCCACAAGGCCGTCGCGACAATACCCATGTCACGATCTGCCTACCCCTGTCGCCATCCTCATTGGCCCATGTCGCGTTCACAGTTTTTTTATGAAAATCCATAAAAACTTGTGTTAAAAAAAAATGGAGCTACATTGAATAATTTAAAATACATATTCACGACTTATTTCTATCTATGATCTCTCTTACACATGCACACCCATGAACCATCCTTATATGGCTGAAATCTGGCATAAAATATCTCTTAATGTATGTGGTAATTTATTGCACTAAAGTATATTAATTGCCCTATTTTAAAGGACTTGTATTCGTTCTCGCGTTGTTTATATACCGATATCGACGCTCCACTGTTCTACAATTCCTCTAGAACGTCGAGTACCTGTTTTATATACACACTTTACTTGGCTTGTGGTGAACTCTCCGTCGGATATTCCTTTCGCCGGACTAGTGAACCCTTGCACAAGGCCTCCGTAAGTCTCCTCTGATCATGGATTCCCACATGATCGACGAGCCGGTTGTACCCTAACACCCATTACCCCTTTAAGGATCAATATGATCCAAACGGCTATTAGAAGTTCGCTCTCATCTTGAATCACGTCGGACCTCTGGACCTGTGCTTAACATGGCCAGTGGTAGGGTCGTGAGTTCCACCTGACTGCCAACACCATGTGCACGTGTTGTGCAACTGTTACTATCGCCTGTGTACTCGTCGCTTTACGTGCAATGTCCACTAGCTCTCATCTGTACTCTACTCTCTCGCCTATTCACATTCTCTCTAATATCTCGTCTATCATCTAGTGCTCTTAACTATTCTTGGTATCTATATTGGCCATTGACTGATTGTCTAAAGATAAACAATATAACCAATGCCTGGCAATATATAAAGGGCCCGATCTGGTCCTGGGATGTGCGCCCGAAGTGCTAGTGCCCATGGGAGTTATTTGATCAGAGTGTTTGGCATTACACTCAAGTGCTATCTATCTCGACTATCTATATGACAATCAAACACAAAACGTGCTATACTCTCTCGATGTCTAGAATGACAAACAAGTGCTATACTCGTCGTGCTATTATTATACTTGTTCTAGTTGTGCTATGGCCATCCTGCTATTCGTGCTATACTCGATACTTGTGCTATTTTTGGAAACTATACTCGATCTCGTACTACCGTGCTATACGGTTACCTGTTGTGTTATCTCTTGCTATATTTTGACTATGTTGTACCTACTATCTTTAGATACTCTGTCATTAAATGCGTTAATTATTTAAAGCCTGCTTGAGCCTGTGATTTAAGTCCTACTGGGCGTTATCGCTCACCCTATGTTATTTGATGTTGTGTTCTCAGGTGAGACCGAGGATGACACATACACTCATGAGGAAGGGAATGACCAAGAGTGAAGCGAGGAGTACCCTCAAGTCATTATGTTATCTTAGAGTTGTAGTTAGTGATTTCCTTTTATTGCAATGTAATTGGGCCTTATAGAATGGCTCTGATATTAGTGGTTGTAACTAGACATTTGAAAGTTATTAATGAGAAAGATTTGCTTTAGTATTATTCAATGTGCAATGGTCTGATGTCTAGTATACGCTCTATACCTTTTCTTGCAACTGCCTTCGCGCTCCGATATTCCGCGTTGGGGCATGACAGAATAAGTATGAGAATAGAAGATATCATTTACATGCACTGCAGTGATACGTTCAATAATAATAATGCATGGTTGTCAGAAAGATATACGTGAAGACTTTGACTTTTCAACGTATTCAAAAATGAGCTCGAATTCAAATCATTATTTTCACATGGAATCGTTATATGTATGACTTATGAAATCATTATGTAAATGAGCTGATATTCATGTAAATCGTTGTGCACTCATAAGCAAACCGATGCACATACAAATCATTATGCATTAATAACCAAAACGTTGTAGAGACAAATCGTTGTGACTCCATAAGCAAATCGTTATGCTCAAGTTGTTATAATCAAATCGTTAAAGACAATGTGAATGAATCGTTGTTTGCTGTATCGAATTGTTACAGCGACCAAGTCGTTATGTAACTTGACGAATCGTTACAGTAACAGAGTTATGTAACTTAATGAATCATTACAGGGATCAAATCATTTGGAAACTTGATGAGTCGTTGTGACATTGAAATCATTGTTCTCACTTATCAAATCGATGTGAGAGCAAATCGTTGTTAAGAAATCGATGTGATCACTTATAGAATCGTTATGGTACAAATCGTTATGAATACATAACGAATCATTATGAAAATAAGTCGTTATGAATACTTAACGAATCGTTATGAAAGCAAGTTGTTATGAATACTTAACGAATCGTTATGAAAGTAAGTCGTTATGAATACTTAACGAATCGTTATGAAAGCAAGTCGATCTGAATACTTAGCAAATCGTTGCGATCACTTAATAAATCATTGTGAGGGCAAATCGTTGTGATCACTTATCGAATCGTCGTGAGGGAAAATTGTTGCGATCACTTAATGAATCATTGTGAGGGCAAATCGTTGCGATCACATAATAAATCGTTATGAAAGCAAATCATTGTGATCTCTTATCAAATCATTGTGAGGGAAAATCGTTGCGATCACTTAACGAATCGTTGTGAGATAGACTGTAATAAATAGCAATGACTTATGAAATCGTTATAGAATCAAATCGATGTGAATGAGGAAATCCTTATGATTCAAAGAAAATTGTTATGATTCTAAGGAAATCGTTATACCAACTAAAGAGTCGATGTGAACTTAGAAAATTTCATGCTTTGAACTTACATTGCTATAGAATAAATACTACTTACCCATTAGCTTGATATTCCTTGTTTCATTTCCTGTTCTCAAATCTCATAGAAAATATGTTAGATTAAACTTTGTTTTAGTTTTGTTAATCACCGAAATAAATATGTAATTAATTTAAATTACATGGGGATAAACTGATCATCATGGAGGCTGTGAGGAGCAAGGAAGAAGGCTTAAGAAGAAGCAACTCGTGCTCTTCTCCATCTGCGACCTACACTTGAGCCCCTTCAAGATCTTCACCAAAGGTTAGTCAAACCTTGACCAAACCATGCAAGGAATATACCCCTCGAAATATCTACAAGTCTAGTTTCTAATGGCACCATTTTGCCCAATTGTTATCTAGTAGATCGTGAGTATTAGGCGTTTTTCTCCAGGTGGTCAGAACTAGGGCTATCTGGAAAGTAAATCTTATTCAACTCCAAGGGTAGGTCATCTCCATGCCAAACTCTAATTAAACTCGTCCATGCTTGCCTCCATATGTATAGATCACATGAGTCCAAAGTTCATGATGAGGAAGGCACATGTGGGGAACACTCATGTATCTGTCAAACGTAGGAACCTCTTGCATGGTGTTAGAAAATGGAGATAATTGTCTATTATTAATGAGTAGATGGTGAATGGCAAGAGGTATGTGGAAAATTGGGAGTGTGCTAAACTTTTTTTTTTGGAAATGGTGCAACTTCATTGCATCCAATCATAACCGTGATATCATTTTTGTGCTTTTGAATTGTAATATCACTACAACAAAAAAGACTTTTAGTAGCAATTTTATATACTGCTATACATAAAAGAATTGCTGTTAAAACACTATAGCAGCCATTCAAAATTTTGCTATTATAAGTCCCGTCGCTAAAAGTTAATAGTACCCATTCACAACAATCGCTACAAAATGTAATTTTTAGCGACAAATATAAATGTTGTTATAAATGTTAACAATTGTCGTCTAAGCGTCAAAAAAGCTTTTAGCATCAATTTTTATGGCTACGATAGCATAGCATTAAGAGCATTTAACATTGCTGCTAAATATGTTTATTATTAGTAAGTAATCTATTGGCTGCTATTTTTACTTGTTGTAGCAAAAACAATTCCTGCTATTGTATATCATTAGAAGCTAACATAATGACTGCTATTTATTTTTAAAAAATTAGAACATAATTGTCAATAAATGCATTAGCAACATTTTTATTACTTTTGAAGATTAGATATATTCTTCAAAAATGGTTACTGAAAGAAACTAATTAGCTGCTAATAAGTATTTTAAAAACATACATAGTTGTTGCTAAAAGTGTAATATCTAATAATAGTGATATTTAAAATTGTCACTATAGTTGATTATAAAGCACCACCTATTATGCAAATATGTCATCAATATATGTACATTCTTCTATGCGTATTCAATCTTTCCATCACAAATGATTCATTTCCAAAAAAAGTACAGTTGGAATAGCACATCATACGTATCCATCCTCACAAGACATCACACATTTTGAGAAATGACAAATGCAAAATAGTAAAATATGTGTTTCAACATTGTCTCAATCAACATCTAAAATATATACAACTGGTTATGGGTAACCATTAAATGTCAACAAGAGAAAAAAAAGAGAGAATAAAATCAATTTCATTTCAAGCTGTATTCATGTAGATCATTCTTCTGCTCGAGTGACCTATAAGAGAAAATACATTTATTTAGTATAGAATTGATAACATTATTAATAATGATAAACGAAATGTTGAATGAACGTACAAGAGTAAATGGCCAAGCAATGATTGCCCCAGTTGTATTGAATTGTCCATAAGGCCTTAGGAGAGGTTCATTGTCAACAAGAGCAACATTTATAGCCACTTCATAATACTAATCCTAAATCACAACCTCCAACCTTTTTTAATAGATCTTTATTGTCAACAATAGAAATCGTACAATGAACATACAATTTTCACAAGACATCACACATTTATAGCCCTACGAGTTTTCTTTTGTCTAAATGTAAAATATTTAGACAATCACCGGTAAATATACAATATAATTAAATACAGTTATAAGTCTAATGAATACCATTAAACTTTTACCTATAGTGTTAAGTAAATCATTACTTGGATAATTTTCTACATGATCATCTTGTTCTTCAACATGTATTGTCTGTGTGACTGATTCAAGGTTCTCTCTAGTATATGTTGTTGCTAATGCCCTACTAGATTTAATTTTTTGGAGATGGAGTGTTTCATTTTTCAACTTATATTTAGAAGTGGGTTGTGATTGAGAAGTGCCATGCATGGTCTGTCATAGAAATTTTTTTTAAATCAACTCACATATAAACACTTATGAAGCCTATTATTGTTCTCAAAACAAATAACCAAATCTTCAAAAAGTTAAAGCATGAAGTTAATATGCATCAAAAGGCACCAAAGGACCATATCAATCTAGCATATTTGCGGCACGAATTGAGAAACATGCATCAATGACCATATAATACTGAGGGAAAAAACTTGAAGTGTATAATAAGCTTGTGACGGTGTGAGAGAGTGGTACGATTAACTAGATCTTTCAGTGTGTAGACAAATCATAAAGAAGATAATGTAGGACAATAAAACTTCAAAATCAAAATTTAAGCGCCAGTTAATGGTCTATTGAATGTCTATACACCTGAAGAAGGATAGGAAGCGAGTCGTGGTTGGAGGGCTTTTGGAAGACAGAATCTTGGTATGAGAACAGATCTTCCCTATAGATACCATAGACACGAGACATATGCTCCCATTATAAAAACATTAATAACAGGGTTCTATGTAAGAAGTTCTCTTTAATCTCTAATTTCAACAAACATGATCAAATATAAGATATAATCTCTGTTGCAAAAACTACTATACTTAAAATATTGCACTCAAGTACCCAGGTTGACACTTCCCCACTTCAACTGATCATATGCTTTCCCCCGTAGCCTTCCCAGCAGTAGCCGCGTGTCACACCTTGTCACAACATCAAAAGATCAAGAGAACGCCACATCAATGTAGTTACGATCACGAATTAGATGGTCCCTATGGCAAGGCAGCCAAGCGAAGAAGCACATCGTCGTTGTACTTTTGCTGCTGGAAAAAGGGGCATGCAGGGAAGAGCTTATTATACTGAATTATATGGCTTAACTCTTAGCTCGGCAGGGAGCAGGCATGGGGCTGCCACGTCCACTTCTGATAAATGTCGTACCGCCGGCCGTTTCTCATGTAGGTCACCTACTCCATCAGGAACTCGCACTCCTCACGGTACAGGGGATGCGTCACCACATCGTAGACCCAGATTCCCTCTTTCCCATCCCCGCTGCTGCTGCCCCCACTTCGTCTGCGATGATCTTCACTTGAGCCGGTGATGTAGAAATCATCGGAGGACAAAAAGGACGCCGACAGCTACGGCGATGGCTCGCAGCACATGAGGGAAGTCAGTCGTCTGCGTGGAAGGAGTGGTGGCTCTCGGAGCATGAGGGCGCAGGACGATCATTCGTGAGGGCATGCACAAGGAAGGAGCAGCAGTTGTGTAGGGCCCTCGAATTTTGCTCTCATTATGTCTATTTAATTTTGTGCATATTATAAGTATTTATTTACTTATGTGCATATATATATATATATATATGTTTATTTCTATGAATATAGTATTTATCTATTGTTGTGCACATATGTTGTTTGATGACTTCTGTGTTCTGGATGAAATTATGCTTAACGTCAACATCCCTTGATGTTATGGGTGTGGAGATGGCAAGCATTGTGCCGTTTACTGCCTGGCCAGAAGATATTAACGTCAACATCAATTGACGTTTGTAGACACGTGAATTCGGCTCCATTGTGGGAAAATTTCAAATTGCATCATAATGCCACGAATGGCCTTCTTTTTGCCTTGCAAGAGTAGTTTTCCCAATCATTCTGGATCACCCCATTCTTCCCCGGTGCTTCCCCTCCATTTCTGTGGCCCCTCGGGAATTATAGGCTTCAATTCCATGTTGCGACGGGTATGGCTAACGCATTATGAAAGGTGTCTGGGATGGTGGACGTGATTCAGTACCTTATCGCGACAGCTCCAACGGGCGCGACCTTAACTCGACGACTTTATAGAATGCGACCTTATCATGACGGCCACACAGGGCGCAACCATGAAAGTTGCATTGTGCATTCCGGACGCGTTTATCAGCACGTGCTTAAAGCGAATTGCGTTCAATCCGATGGACGCGATTTGAAAGTCAAAAAGGCCATGGCCTAGAAAGTCGTCGCGCGTAGGCCCACAATCATGAGAAAATCCTATAATAGCGTCCTTGTCAGCAGACGCGATTTAGAAGGTCAAATCATATTTCCCCGTTAGCAGACAACGCATTAATGAGCCGATTGCCTCAGAAATTGCCCCAAAGGTAATCGCGTCGGCCATGGACGCCGCGTTTCAAGTCACGGAAGCCCTAGTAGACGTGATTCCCCTCCTCATTATGGCGTCCTGACAGGACATGATTCAGAGACATGACGGCAATCATGCGCCTGTCTCATCAAATTGACCATGCTAATCGCGGCCTACCGCCCGGACGCAATTCAATCCTTGTCGCGGCACGCAAGCCCAACGCGATTCAAGTCGCGGCTTGCCACCCAGACGGGATTCAGATTCTTGTCACGACGACTGTACCCGACGCGATTCAAATATTTCACCCCTATGAATTGACGCCCGAGAGTCATTTGTAAGAGGGGGGTTCCACGAAGCGGCGAAGCCCTGCCGAATCTATGCCTTGACTCCGGCCCAGGAGGATCTTCTACCTCGCACCAATCGACGCCATCCTTTCTCGCAGTCCGGAGTCCAGCGCCGTTGTCTCCTTCAATTCCATGCGTGAGGCAGGAGAGTCTTCCTCCTAGTCCTCCATCAATCCCGGAACGGCCCATCATGCCGTACCAACATTTGGGGAAGCACCCCCTTCCCCTTTCTTTCCTTTTCATTTATCTCCTCCGGGCCCCACGTGGCCCTCCTTTAATCTTTTTTTACACACATGCATGCATACACACACACACACACACCTAATTTAGGGGTTTAAAAAAACCACCATCCGGTGAGTCATCCCCATTTTATTCATTTCATTTATTCATTCAGGATTCGATACTACACGTCTTATTTGGCTAATCCCCCTATTTTCTTTGTCTTTTGTAAGGGTAATCAAACGAGGAAAATGCCCTCTACCACGGCCGGCCATGTTCGTAGAAGAAGAAAGGACTCACATCATCCCCCGTGCAATCTCCCCGCTAAAAAGGTACACATCGCGATCATTCTTCCATCTCGCACCCCTCGCCGTGCAATCTCCATTCGGCACACTTGCGTGCCTGGCGATCACGATCTTTTTATTTTCTGCATTTTCCAATTATTTCCCACCAATCCATCTCACCTCCATAAACCCCCTCTGTGTGGATTAAAATGCCCGGGGTTCCCGACGGACCCGCGGCGGGCGTCTACAATGTTGACTTCTGGTTAATGGCACTAAGTTGGCCGTTTATTTCTCTTGATGCATTTATGATTCCAGATCTGAAACCGTCTCTATTTCTCTAGGTGTCGGATTGGGAAACGTCCCAACGGGTAGGTTTCTTAACTCCTAGCCTAACTTGGACTCCTATTGCCTATATAGCTAGGTCATCTCTCCAAAGAGAGGGCTTTTCCCACCTTGGGTTATTTGGGTTTCAGGGAGAGAAAAAGAGGGAGTTTGACAGGGTGGATCAGCCAAGTTGCTGACTGTTCGAGGTTGGTACTGTGAAGAGGAAGGTTCCACAACCTAAGAGGAAGACTCTTGACGAGGAGATTGAGGCCAGATCGTGCTCGAGATAGGAGATTTGATGTGGTAGAAGGTTACCTCTTTGGTGCAGAAGAGGGCTTCATCAGCCAAATTCATTCCTTGGAGAAATTTACAGAGGCAAGTAACCTAGGGTTTCTCTCTGTGGGCTTGTCCTATAGGGTTTTACGAATTTACGGATTTTTATTTCATGCCCTGGACCTCGCAAAATCCCTATTTTCTGTGTTTGGTCTGCACTGTGTGTAGACAAGAGGTTGACAACCACAACCTTGCCGCCAAGTTCTTGGGTTCTCCACGGTAGATCCTACCGTTAACGCTTTCTGACGGCAAGCTCTTTGCCATCATGTTGATCTGATTTCGACAAAAATACATGTTTAATCTCTATGTGATGATTTTTGAATGTTTGGAAGTCTGTGTGTAACGACCCTCTTCATACCGGTACGATTATAGCAATCCCCATCGGTATAAAGGGCGTCGTCACAGTGGGACATGTACCCAACACTAGTCGATAGGTTGATATGTACCTGGATAGCAATAGAGTGCAGCGGAATAAAATAATCAACTCAACTCTTCCCTGTCACTAACACACATTCCACAATCTAAATAGCGAAATTGAAAGACAATGTCCACCTTAATACAAGATAAAAGAACTACATTGTTCAAATATTGTCCATACAATAATCCTTTTCGTGCTAGGAAAAAAAGTACAACTGGTAATAGCTCCAAAAAATAGTCTTCTAATGACGATCCTCACCAAGCTTGCTTCTAGAAAAAGATACCTGTCAACCTGTACGCCGAAGCAAGAGTGAGTCCAAAGACTCAGCAAGCAAACCAAAGTCTTAAACTTAAACATGTCACCCTCACAATATGGCATTAACATTTAAGAGATGCACACTATCATCAAATCACGAAGGTACTCATGGTCCTTACTCTCAACTAGCAAGACATATTATCTTCACATGAGCATGCTTTAGTCTACCATAATTCTATTCTAAATCATGAGCATTACATCATACTCATGCACTTATTAGTTACACTTAACATGTAGCATGATTCGTCCATACATTCTTTTAACCCATGGATATTTCTACTACTAGAGCATACAATTGAGCGTAAAGAAAAGAACAAGCTAGCATGATGACTACTTGCTTTTTACATGACCTTTTTGTATTTATTTATACAATTTGCTTGCTGTTTTAACATAATAAAATCACATGCACATGGTTCACATTTGTAGCATGACTTGAAGGTTAAAACATGGTGAAACCATTTAGCAATCCATGAGCACTTAAGTATAAAACTTTTATACTAATTGAGCCTTCCAACTAGCATGGAATCCAAATATTTTTCATGCAATTGCCATATTCATAATCAACCTTTTGCAAACGTGAAAATCCTATTACATGCTCACTACCATTTCATTCACGTGAGAGCTATATATATATACAATTCAATCACAACATGATAGCAATTAACGTGAGATTATCATATGTTTGAAAGGGAAGTTCCTAATATGGATTCTACTCGTTCTTACACAAGTGAAACATCGTTTTGCATACATTTAGGTTGCTGTTTGGATATGCATTTAACACTTTCATGACATATATCATAAGTTCACAATCTAACACATTTATCCCACATGATTGCACACTTACTCATTCACATTGTTCACTTTTACACATTTGACATGTACACATGTTCACACTTACACAATTTACACGTTCCCACATCATTTACTCTACCACTTTCACTTATCATGTATCACATCGATTGCACTTACCACGTGCCATGTTCACATATTTCACACTTTGTTCATTTTTCATTGCTTACACAATTTGCCATGACACATAGTCCTAACCACCAGTAGAGGACACTAACAAATATCTCATAGCTCATGCTCATTCCTTAGCACAGCTCTCAACACAACTCATAACACAACTCATAACACAACGCATGACACAACTCATACACATACTCACCACCTAGGCAATACAGCGGTGAATCTTGGTAACTGCGCAGACCGGGAGAAGCCCTCTCCACCCTATCCAGTGGTACTTGTCCACCTCCGGGGTTTTCCCAATGCCTTTGGGACAAACTTATATCACATGGAGCCTTCATAGGGACTTTTCTATATACGGCTCCCGATGCCTATAGAGTAGCAGTGTCACATAGGCACAACTTTTACACTTTACTCATGCCGAGTTTTAACACGTATTTTACACATAACACTCACATCTCCCTCGTTTTCTCATGCACAATGTGACTATGTTTTTCTCCTAACCATGCTACTACAGATGACCGTAATTAACATTCCAGAAGTTTCATTAATCAGGTTGGGTTTAAACAATAACTAACCACATTACGATAACATACGTAGATTATTACATTTCACATGAAAAACACATAACTCTTTATATACTGGTCCAAATGACCTGAAATTTTAACCACATGCTATTTTCGGCTTCAAGATCATACCCACAATTTTTCAGATTTTTCTCAGCTAAATAGAATTTACAGAAAATCAAACATCTATTTTACATGCTATTTGAAATCCCTAATAGCATGGAAACCTAGCATAAGCATTTGATTTAACATGCCTCAGCCCTGACCTGACATGCATGTATTTACACGACATTCTACCCGTATTTATTGCACAAGCACGATTTACTAGAGAATTTAATAGTCCTACACATATTCTCTATTTTCCAAACATAAACTCTAACAAATCATATAAACATGGGAAAAACCACAGAAATTGCAGGGGATGACTGATGCATGCATACATGGCTCGCAACATTTAGCACTTTCCGACCCTCTCTAAATCATCCAAACACTGAATCAAGAAGGTTATTATCTTAACATACATGCATTTTCACAAAACAATTAAATTGCATTACTCATACCATGCTCAATAACCCATCCACACACCACAATAGATATCTTACATAACATATAGGGTTTACAGTATATCCTCATCGCGAGAAACCCATCGAAAATAGTCATTTAGATGAGAGAAAATAGTTAACGGTTCTGTCCTGACGAACTCAGCGTCAATGTCTAGCCATTTACAGGGATTGACGGCATTATCGAATGCCGTTAACAGATGCACTTGACGGCAAGGTCTCTTGCCGTCAAGTTCCTGTCTGTGTAAGAACACAGACCGAGCTTGGAAAAAGATTCAGAATAGGGGCTCCAGGACACGAATTAAAATCCACAAAAATTCCTGAGACTTAGGGGACATATCTAGGCTCAAGACCTAGGGTTTACTTGCCTGAAGAAAACATCTAAACAGATCAAAATAGCCGATGAAGCTCTCCTTGGCTCTTGCCAAGAAGCCTCCAGAAATCCTTTGCTCCGGGTTCCAGGGGGTTGCAAGCCGCAGTCCATCGCCGGGGAAGCCTTCTCCTATGCTTGGACTTCCTCCTTGTCGAAGAAGATCGCCGGATCCAAGCCTCAGAATGCCAGATCTGAGCTCTCAAGGTCAGTTCTTCATCTCTTCTCTCAGCTAGGGTTTCTTTTTAGAAAATGAGCCAAGAGCTCTCTAGGATAGCAAAGAGAGGTGTTTTAAAGAATAAGGGGGCAAGAGGGGCTCGTGCAGGGGTTGAAGGATCAAGAGAGATGTTGGGAAGACATCTCCCCAATCAGAGGCCTGGCACAATGAGTGCTCTCTGCGCTCTGCAGAGCATAGAAAATTAGGGATATTGACGTCCACATCCCTGGACGGCTACATAGGGTTGGCGTCCGTCGATATGGACGCTGACATAACATGGGCGTCCATCCATGTTGACGCCAATACATTCTTCTGCCAGAACTTAGAATCGTGTTGAACCATGCTTAATCTACTCATACATGCACATGAATATCTTCATACGCATACAAAGTATAAGGTATAACATGTATATTACTACACCGGGCAATCAATAGCATTTATACCTAGGCATACACAAGCATACATGAATACACTAAGATGAGATGTACGTAGATATCTACCTATGCATACACACTTGATTTGGCATATATATAGTATACACACACGGGTGTAGCACACTTGTGTATATTATGCTTGAAATAGATGGATACAACATGCGAACCGATAATTAGATTAACTTGCACAACTTTACCTAACATTGTTTAAGTACTATATGCATAATTTAGCTAATTGACTATTCTCACCTAATTATCATAAAAATACATACATGTTATTCATGAGGAGTATAGAATCCCAATATAAACTACTAAATACACCTACCATGCTTGAACTCTTTATGTACATGAAATGTACGAAGTACAATGTACACATTAACTAAACCATGCAATGAACCATGTTTACAATTAAACATACACATGCATATATAAGTACACCAAGGTGTTATGCGTGTAGAATTAAGTATACAATTGTCACACGCACAAGATCACATACATACCAACATACACATATGTACTTCATATACTCTCATACAAAATTCCATGAAATAGGTAGTATAGGATATTCTTCAATATTTAGAAATACATACATAATATTACTCAATTATTCTAAGTCTAAGATTCTTGGAAAAGAAAAGAGAACATTGATATTACTTCTTAATTTAGCTATAATTGCTCACTTCTACGCGAATAGACGTATATATATATATATATATATATATATATATATATATATATATATATATATATCATGAAACAATTTCTAATCATCTCTGAATACTCAATTTAATCAGTTATAGTAAATAAGAGAACCTAATTATGATACTAATCTCGTTTTTAAACATATTTGAGATCTATCTTTAAACATGGTCCAGAAAGCTTCAAAATTAATAACAATTTGCACAGTAATCAGAATACTATCAAATTTTAACCACAGGGGGATATAGCATATGGAACATATCTGCAATTTTTCAAAATTTTATGAAAAGTACAACTATTTTTACTATTTAACAGAGATTACATGTAATTTGACGACGTAATTCAATTAAGCATGGTAGATAGTAAAGCAGTTGGTTCTAATAGGTCCAAAACATAGGAACAGTCTCTCTAAGATCATGATAATTTTTTGAATCCATAACATGCAACAAAACTATTTATTCAGAATTAAATACAATCAAAACATGCTAATTTCAGCAATACATAATTTATATTAAATAGACTCATGCTCAGAAATTCGACAAAACTTCATGATATGACCTAAAGACCATACCTAACGAACCACAATTTTTACAGCATGCACAGACTTCCAAACATTCAAAAATCATCACACAGAGATTAAACATGTATTTCTGCCGAAATCAGATGAACTTTACGACAAGGACCTTGCCATCAGAAAGAGTTAATGGCAAGATCGACCGACGTCAACCCAAGAACTTGGCGGCAAGGTTGTGGCTGTCAACCTCCTGTCTACACACAGTGCAGACCGAACCGAGAAAATATGGATTTTGAGAGGTCTAGGGCATGAAATAAAAATCCGTAAAATTTCTAAAACCCTAGAGGACAAGCCCACAGAGAGAAACCCTAAGTTACTTGCCTCTATAAAATTTTCCAACGAATGAATTTGGCCGATGAAGCCCTCTTTTGCACCAAAAGAGGTAACCTTCTACCACGATCAAATCTCCTATCTCGAGCATGATCTGGCCTCGATCTCCACGTCAAGAGTCTTCCTCTTAGGTTGTGGAACCTTCCTCTTCACAGTACCAACCTCAAACAATTAGCAACTTGGCCTATCCACCCTCTCAAACTCCCTCTTTTTCTCTCCCCGAAACCCAAATAACCCAAGGTGAGAAAAGCCCTCTCTTTGGAGAGATGACCCAGCTATATAGGCAATAGGAGTCGTAGTCAGGCTAGGAGTTAAGAAACCTGCCCGTTGGGACGTTTCCCAATCCGACTCTCGGGGAAATAGGGACGGTTTCAGATCTAGAATCATAAACGCATCCGGAGAAATAAACGACCAACATAATGCCTTTAACCAGAAGTCAATGTCAATCGATGTTGACATTAATATCTTCTGGCCATGCAGTTAACGGAACAATGTTTGTCGTCTACTCACCCTTAATGACAAGGGATGTTGACGTTAAGCATAATTTCGGCCAGAACACAGAAATCATCAAACAACATATATGCACAACAATAGATAAATACTATATGCACAGAAATAAACTTATATATATATATATATGCACGTAAGTAAATAAATACTTATAATATGCACAAAATTGAATAGACATAATGAGAGCAAAATTGGAGAGCCTTACACCCTCTCCCCCTTAAAAAGATCATCATCCACGAAGATCGGATCGAGTACCTATGGTGACGTCGTCGGCGTCATCTCTGGCTAATGCATACACCCTGGCTGGTGCTTGTGGTCTTGCTTCTAGCTTCGTTGTTGCCGCTGCTGGAACACCTCATGGAATGAATGTCTTCAGCTTCAGACATTCTCTAATCCGATTATCTGAGCTGCCACACTTGAGAAATCTTCTTGCCTTTGTCCAACATAAGTCTCCGCCATGACACTTGCCGCAGTGTACACACTCGGGCTTCTCGCTGCCTGCAGAAATTACTGACTGAGGTGCTGACTTTGCTGGTACTATAGCTTGCTGATGATCTTCCACGAGCCTCTTCATCTTCTTGTCCTGTCGTTGGAAAGGTTCTGGTAACCTCTTCATTTGGGCCTTCTTCTCTTTCTTGTACAATTCCATCTCACCCTCCTGCCTACATGCCGCGCTAAGAGCCACATCCATAGTCCTATGGTCGAATGCTACAAGTATGGCTCTCAACGATGATCTGAGCCCCATCACAAACTTCTTTACCTTGAGCCTCTCGTCAGCAACTATGTGCGGTGCGAACCTCGACAACTCTGCGAATCTGGCCTCATACTCCATGACTGACATGGAACCTTCTGTCAATGCCAAGAACTCCTGCTCCATCTTGTCCTGGATGTGCTTGGGAACAAACTTAGCCTCGAACAACCTCATGAACTCTTCCCAAGTCACAGCTATCTCCAAACCCTCAAACTGCATGCGAAGAACGGAAAACCACCAAACGTCTGCTCGCTCCTGAAGCATGTACGTCGCCAAGCTGACCTTGTCATCCTTTGCACACTTGATAGCTCTAAATATCTTCTGGATCTCTCTAAGCCAAGTCTCTGCAACCAACGGCTGACTCTCCCCCTTAAAAGAAGGCGGAACCATCTGCTTAAACTTCTTCATGACCGACACAACACCTATACCACGGTCCTACTGAGCTGGTGCTGGAACTTGAGCCTGAGGTTGCGTCTGAAGAGTTGCCTTCATCTGCACTTGAGTCTGCATCACTTGTACAAGTCCTTCCATGAACGTGCCGTAGTCGACTAACGGTGGTGGGGATGGCACAGGTGGTCCTTCAGCTGCTGGTACTCTCTGCTGCTCACTTGTAGTCCTCCTTGGCTCCTCATCTTGGATGGGTACACTCAAACGACGAGTCCTTCCAGCCATAGACTACAAAATAAATACCAAGTGAAGCTCCATTTATTACTACACCTAGTATATTCTCATGCATTCATCTTATCACTTTTCTAGCTCTATCTTAGTTATTCCATGGATCTGGCTATCTACTACAAAGACTTTGAGATGTGAATCAGTTGATGGCTATCCATGCAAAATCTCAACCCTGTAGCTTTGATACCATCTCTGTAACAGCCCACTTCCACCCGGTACGGTTATACCAACTATAGCAACCTGGAAAATTTAATACTTAATATATATATATATATAATCATTTCTTTAAATTGAAATAATAGAAACCTATGTACCATTATTGTATGTGCAAGAATACACCGAAAAATTTCATAAAAATTATAAATCAACCACAAATAATATCCCTAAGTGTTCTACGAAGAAATTCATGCAATGAAAAATCCGATTGGCTAAGTGTACATCACAATGTGACTAATTATCCAAATTAGGAAACTAAGTCGGAAACCGTTAACACGGAAAAATAACATGCTCATAAATTAAACGATCATGTTTGAGAGACTTCCAACAACATGAAATGATTACCCATTATCAGAATTGGACCAATGGACCTCTCATAGTCCATGAATAAATCAAGTAAGAAAAATATAATAAAATCTGTAACTCTATTACTCCCTAATAAAAGGGAAATCCCAAAAGATAAAATCTAATAAATAATGGGCTTGATAAATGGACCATATAAATTATTGGGCCATAATATGGATTTTTAAAAGAAGAATAATAGGAAAATACCCTAAATTCGGAGTTTAATTATCCCCTAATTGGAAAGGGGTTATTAAAGCAATAAAAGTGGCAATTAGAGTTGGAATGGGATTCTTAAACCTACCCCATATAGTCTAGCACGAATTTAGATACTATCCTAACCCAATTAGAGATTGGAAAGCAAGAGAGGAAAGGTGGAGTTAGGAAATTTCGTAATTAAGAGAAATTTGAGTAGTAGTAGGAATAGGAACTTGTATTTATATAAATACATCTCTTAAACCCTCTTGGCCGACCCTAGCTTGTTGCCAAAGGTTGTTGGACGTGGAGAAGAGGCCAAGGAGGAGAGGATCTCGTAGGGAGAAGGAGTTCTTGGAGCTTCTTCCTCATTCTTGGAGTTCTAAGCCCTAGAAGATAAATTGAGTCAAAGGTAGGCATCCTCACAAGCTAAAATCCTAATATTTCGTCTGTAAATTGTTCCATACATCAGGAACAAAACCCTCAAGTTTCATAATTTCCAACGAAATATATTTTGTTCTTGATTTTTCATGTTCTGCAACTTACATGACCTCAAACCCTCTTCTAAACTCTTGATCTCCTTGTATACTCAACCCCATGCTACGAGATTTTTACTGTAGGAACTGATGCATGTTAGGCATCGTTTGCCCCTAAAAGCCCTAAATTGATTCATCCTATCTTGCAAATTTAATCGTTCATCTCAACTATGTATTGTCTCATATTCATCATGAATACCCGTGGTTAAAACATGTCTAAACCCTGATTGTTTTCCAATTCCTATTTACTGTAAGTACCCGTGTATGTCTAGGTCATTTGCAACTGGTTTCATGATTTTTCTTTGAGTATACAATTAGTTATGATTTTATGAACTACCATGTGTCAAAAAGGCAAGTTTCTGGACCGCAATCCAAGACAGATCAGAACCCTGTCAGGCTCAGGCACAGACCCTGTGAACGCGACGGCCCGATAGGCCACGTTCACAAGGGCCATCACGACAGAGTGCTCTATCGCGATCTGATCGCGACAGCGCCTGTCGTCGCGATCTGCTGACCAGGCTGTCACGACCCTCATGCCACCCCGTCGCGATCTGCCTGCCCGAACCGACATGCCTGTCGCGACCTGTACAAGCCACTGTCGCGATCTGCCCTACCTTTGTCGCGATCCTTACTGGCCTACGTCGAGATCACGCCTTTTTAACAGTCATACACACAGTAAAAACACCTGTTTAAAAATGGAGCTATATTAATGCTTTAAAATACATATTCACGACTTCTTTTCTGTCTATGATTTCTCTTACACATGCACACACATGAACCATCCATATATGGCTGAAATCTGACATAAAATATCTCATAATGTATCTGGTAAATTATTGCAATAAAGTATATTAATTTCCCTATTTTAAAAGACTTGTATTCATTCTTGCGTTGTTTATATACTGATATCGACGCTCCACTGTTCTAGAATTCCTCTAGAACGTCGAGTACATGTTTTTATATACACACTTTACATGGCTTGTGGTGAACTCTCCGTCGGATATTCCTTTCGCCGGACTAGTGAACCCTTGCACAAGGCCTGCGTAAGTCTCCTCTGATCATGGATTCCCACATGGTCGACGAGCCGGTTGTACCCTAACACCCATTACACCTTTAGGGATCGATATGATCCAAACGGCTATTAGAAGTTCACTCTTACCTTGAATCACGTTGGACCTCTGGACTTGTGCATAACATGGCCAGCGGGAAGATCGTGACTTCCACCTGACTGCCAACACCATATCCGCGTGTTGTGCAACTGTTACTATCGCATGTTACTCGGATGGTTATGTGCAATGTCCACTAGCTCTCATCTATACTCTACTCGCTCATCTATTCACATTCACTCTACTATCTCGTCTATTCATCTAGTACTCTCATCTATTCCTTGGTACTCTATTGGCCATTAAATTGATTGTCTACGATAAAAACATGACTATGCTAGGCAACATGATAAGGGCCCTGTCTGGTCCTTGGGAGGAGCACCTGAAAGGCTATAACTCGCGAGGGTCTAATGATCTGGGTGATGGCATACACCTAACGCATGAACACACAAGATTTGATCTATGGCAATCAATTAATCAAACAGTCAATTATTGGTTTACTTGAATCTCGTGGTTGAAAGAATATTGACCAACACTTGCTATCGTGACTTGTGCACTGAAGTGCAACTTTACTTATTATCTGTTATATGGCCAATCCGATATCAAAACTTGTCGTGCTATACTCTCGTGCATTGTGCTATTGTACCTCGTTATCGTGTACCAGTACTTTCTATATGTTTCTCATTATTATCTCTAGTTATCCTACTTTATAAGACATTAATCACTTAAAGCATGCTTGATCCTGAGATTTAAGTCCTACTGGGCGTTATCGCTCACCCTGCGTTATTTGTTATTGTGTCTCAGGTAAGTCGGACTTTGACGTCACACACACCAATGGGACAAGACCAGAGTGATGAGCGACGTGGAGTCAACTCATGAAGTTACCTTAGTACCATGGAGTCTAATAGTTATTATTTTAGATTTCTTTTCAATGTAATGATGTCATTGAGCCCTATGTATTGGCTCCGAAATTAGTGGTTGTAATATTCTTAGTGGAATTTCAATGAAAAGAAGAGTTTAGTCAACTGTTGTACATTTTTCTCTACTATGTACTTGGTTCACATTCTTGCCGATTTATTTCGCTACTAAATTGGCGGGGCGTGACACCAACCCACATCAGATGTGAGCAAGTCACTACAGGGGAGAAAACCCCAACAATAGTCACATCGGCTGAGATTTACACAAATAGAAAGGAATATTGCAGTGGAAATCAAATACTCTTATTCCATCAACTTTATAATCCACATACCACAGTCTATATAGTCCAAGAAAAGAAATAACATAACATTACATCCACTAAACATATTGCCAGTTTCCAAGTACAAATATAACCAATGTTCAAATTACAAATACATCACATACTAGGAAATAACTATGAGTCTTCAATCTACTCCTCACGCTCCACGTCGGATCTCGCTAACTCCTCGGCTTCTAAATCTCTTGAAATGTTTAACAAGGGTGAGTCTACAAAATAGACTCAGCAAGCAACTTAAAAGTTCAAACCATGTACTTGCCACACATGCTTTCTAATAATTTAACACTCTACTTAATATCACATTATCATTAACTATTTGCAATTTAACAATTAAACTAACACTTGCTCGTACTATAACATGGAAAATAGAAACATGGAATCTAATCTATTAAACAAACTATACTAACACATGTATAACAAAATTCTAAACATGGTATCACTAACATGAGAGCATTCATATAATCACATGCTTTCATTCTTATTTTTTCACATAACACTAACACATGGATTATATTCAATTTATAACATGATACTAAACACATGCTCATCAAGTAATTTCTAACTCATGGACATAATTTAGTATTCCTACACATGGTACTAAACATGATATCACAATTTCATAAATCACATTAACACATGCATTATTTTCTCATGACATGAATATATGTACTTTTACCTTGGCTTTCACATGCATTTCTTCTCACATTATCATTCACTTTCACTTACACATGATTTCTCATAGTTTTCACTTTGCACATTCACGTATCACATGTCACATCACTTGCACTTACCACGTGCCACATTCACATATCACTTTACACATTATTCACATATCCACTTTTACACATTGCTAAGTCACAGCCCAAACCATCACTAGAAAAATCACATAACACATACACGTACTTAATCACCAGGCAAAGTGACCAAGTCTTGGTTGCTGCGCAGAACGGGGGAAGCCCTCCCCACCATTACCAATGGAACTTGTCCACCTCCAGGATTTCACACGACCTGTTGCCTCGGGTTTCACATAACACATTTGAGCTTTCCCGTAGGGGCACTACTACAGTACAGCTCCGAGCAATCTATGGTGGCAGTGTCTCATTGGCACAGTTTTATCTTTGCACATTAACACATTTCACACACACATGCCACCTGTTCTCTCACTTCCCATGCATATATATATATATATATCATAAAACAATTACTAATCATCTCTAAATACTCAATTTAATCAATTACAGTAAATAACAGAACCTAATCATGATACTAATCTCGTTTTTAAACATATTTGAGATCTATCTTTAAACATGGTACAGAAAGCTTCAGAAATTAATAACAAATTGCACAGTATTAGAATCCTATGAAATTATAACCATGGGGTGGATATAGATATGGAACATATCTGCAATTTTCCAAAATGTTATGAATAGTACAACTATTTTTACTATTTAACAGAGATTAGATGTAATTTGATGAGGTAATTCAATTAAGCATTGTAGACAGTAAAGCAGTCAGTTCTAAAAGGTCCAAAACATACGAATAGTCTCTCTAAGATCATGATAATTTTCTGAATCCATAACATGCAACAAAACTATTTATTCCGAATTAAATACAGTCAAAACATGCTTATTTCACCAATACAAAATTTATATTAAATACAGTCATGCTCAGAAATTCGACATAACCTCATGATATGACCTAAAGACCATACCTGACCAACCACAATTTTTACAGCATGCACAGTGTTAGACCCCGAATTTTTATTCTCTTATATATATGTGTGTATATGAATGGTGTGTTGGGAGTTCGCTTGTTGTGTGCATAGCATGCGTAGTTCATTGTGCCTACTATAAGTTTTATCCTTCTCTTGAGCGTGAGCATATACGTATATATATATATATATATATATATATATACATTGTGCATGTGCATGGGAAGTGAGAGAACATGCGGCATGTGTGTGTGAAATGTGTTAATATGCAAAGATAAAACTTTGCCAATGAGACACTACCACCATAGATTGCGTGGAGCTGTACTGTAGTAGTTCCCCTACGGATAACTCAAATGTGTTATGTGATACCCGGGGCAACGGGTCGTGTGAAATCCTAGAGGTGGACAAGTTCCACTAGTAATCTTGGGGAGGGCTTCCCCCGGTTCTACGCAGTAACCAAGACTTCGTCACTTTGCCTGGTGATTAAGTACGTGTATTTGTTATGTGATCTTTCTAGTGGTGGTTTGGGATGTCTCTTGGCAATGCATAAAAGTGGATATGTGAATAATGTGTAAAGTGATATGTGAATGTGGCACGTGGTAAGTGCAAGTGATGTGACATGTGATACGTGAATGTGCAAAGTGAAAACTATGAGAAATCATCTGTAAGTGAAAGTGAATGATAATGTGAGAATAAAGGCATGTGAAAGCCAAGATAAAAGTGCATATGTTCATGTCAAGAGAAAATAATGCATGTGTTAATGTGATTTATGAAATTATGATATCATGTTAGTTCCATGTGTAGGAATACGTAAATTATGTCCATGAGTTAGAAATTACTTGATGAGAATGTGTTTAGTATCGTGTTATAAATTGAATATAAGCCATGTGTTAGTGTTATGTGAAAAATAAGAATGAAAGCATGTGATTATATGAATGCTCTCATGTTAGTGATACCATGTTATAGGTAACCATGTTTAGAATTTTGTTATACATGTGTTATTATAGTTTGTTTAACAGATTAGATTCCATGTTTCTATTTTTCCATGATATAGTATGAGCATGTGTTAGTTTAATTGTTAAATTGCAAATAGTTAATGATAATGTGATATTAAGTAGAGTGTTAAATTGTTAGAAAGCATGTGAGGTAAGTACATGGTTTCAACTTTAAGTTGCTTGCTGAGTCTATTTTGTAGACTCACCCTTGCTAAACATTTCAAGAGATTTAGAAGCCGAGAAGTTAGCGAGATCCGACGTGGAGCGTGAGAAGTAGATTGAAGACTCATAGTTTATTTCCTAGTATGTGATGTATTTGTAATTTGAACTTTGGTTATATTTGTACTTGGAAACTGGCTATATGATTAGTGGATGTTATGTTATGTTATTTCTTTTCTTGTACTATATAGACTGTGGTATGTGGATTATAAAGTTGATGGAATAAGAGTATTTAATTTCCACTACAATATTCCTTTCTATTTGTGTAAATCTCAGCCCATGTGACTATCGTTGGGGTTTTCTCCCCTGTAGCGACTTGCTCTCATCCGATGTGGGTTGGTATAACTGTACCGAATGGAAGTGGGCCGTTACAAGTTGCTGCGATGGGTCACAGAGCCTGGCGTGACAGCACAGTGGTACTCGTTTCATGGACATGTTGTGCGCAAGGAAGTCTATTTCCAAAAAACGATTCTGCAGGAGAGATGTTTCAAATGTCATTCACTTTCTCTCTAAAGCCATCTATAATTTCAAATAAATTTACAACTAAGAAATATGCTATTAAAGATAATGGTTGCCCGATTATAATATTTGGTAGCCAATACTTAAAAAATGCTATTAATTAGCAGCTAATAATTATTGCTATTAAATGTAATAGTCACTATAGCTATTGAGTAACCTTATTAGTAGCCCTATTTCAAAAAAATGTTGTTAATTAATAGCAAATACAAATTGGCTGCTATTAAAACTACTGGTAAAAGTCCAATTTGGCATAGTGTATCCAATGTTTCAAAGCAAGGGCACCTATGTAAATTATTCTTAGACCTTAGAATAAGTTTCCTATATCCTAATTCATGTGCTTCAGTCGGAGTGGAACTTCGACTAATCTCTAAGGTCATGTTTGGTATCGGGTTACATCTAGGGTGGAATAGGTGTAAGTCATTCCAGGATAAGTTATGCTTATTCTCTAACCCTATATCGTTGGTATTTGCTAGGTTAAATCATATTTTGATTGTATTCTCCATTTGGTGGAAACATGGATGGCAACGGGGATATGTCACTTTTTTCGGACCATATTACCCTTACTATCCCCACTGGCAAGGGCATCCACCATCCTATGTTTGGTATCGGTCAAGTGAATAATAAGAATAAGTATTAAACAAATATAAAAATAATTCTAGGGCGGATTAAACAAAAATATAATATAATATTTATGTACATGATGAAATGTAAAGAAATAATTTGTGGACTTAGGAAATTTTTGAAAGCATGGAGCCGATTAAGCTAACATAAAAAATAATATTTGTATATATGGTGGAAATGAAATAAAAACTGTGGACTTGGGATTTTTTTGAAGTCTTTGAAGAGGATTAAACAATCATACAAAGAAATATTTGTGTATTTGGTGAAAAGTAAAAAAAAAAATTGTGGACCGAAGAAATTTATGAGTCCCATAGGACAGATTAAAATAAGAAAAAAAAGAATATTTGTGTACATGGTGAAAATTAAATAACAGAATTAAACAAATGTAAACTTGTGAACTTGTGTACATTGTGAACTTGAAATTTTTTTTAGGCCTTTGGGACTGATTAAAAAAATGTAAAAAGGATCATTTATGTACATGGTGATAATTAAATATATATATTTTTGAAGTTGGAAATATTTTGAGACCATTCGGGCAGATGAAACAAACATAAAATGGAATTTTTGTATACATAGTGAAGAGTAAACAAAAAATTTGTGAAGTTTGATGATTTTTAAAGTCAGAAGATATCATTCTTTCATTATGAAGATTAGGACTTAGACAAAATTAAAAAAAATTAAATACTTTTGATTCGAAATTCATATTTTCTAACACTCATACATATCTGTGTATATATTTTCCTTACATAACTATACTCATATATGTATGTGTATACATTTTCCTTACATAGTTAAAACATGTTGACGTACTACTTAGTGATGCATGTAAAAAAAATTGGGGAGTATTTGATGTACATATTTGATAAATGGACATCACAAAATAATAGTATGGCCATTTGCGCGACAGAAGCTGTAATTATTTTAACACACAAAGAACAATAATGAACATCTAATGAAATCTTCTCATTGCACATAAAACAAAATTACAATGACTTTGACATAATAGAAGAAAGCAAACTAAAAAGTCAGAAAAATGTCACACATAATTACAATGAGTTTCACATACTACAACAAAAGAAAACTGATAGTTGTACAAACATGGGTTGTCTACTGTTTACATATTTAACTTTTTGAATGAGTCTAACAGTCGTTCGCACAATTCCTTCTTGCTGTTTGATGCAAACTTCTCTTTTTCAAGCAAAGTCTGAAACACATGGACGAAACACTTTCCTTTTTCTTCTTCCCCAACTTGCATACGCCCACTGTTGCACGAGTCCGATACCCATTGAAAGAAGCCACAGCCTAACCCATGACCATCAGCCTACCAGGTAAAAAATTATTCATTGTTTATAATGTGCAGAAAAAAGGAACATATATGAAAAGGATTATCCATATGAAATACGTACCGTAGATTGAGGGCAAATGTAAAAACTCCTACCATAAGACTTTGTAGTCTTGGAAGTGCGCTTTCGACAGTGTCCCTTCCCACAAGGACATTGTAAGACCTCATCAACCCACATAAAAAATTTACAAGGATTGCCAGATTTTGCCTACATAAAGTGATAAGTTATGTATGCCCACAACCGACTAGTAGTAAATTGGATGATGACTGAACTCACCAACAATGGACAACAATAGTATGGACATTGTGGATTCGCACTACTATGTGACATGCGAGTAATACACCATCCTGCTCTGCACTCGCAAACAATACCATTGTCTTTTCTATCCACAACTCCTAGTGGTGAAGCCATACATGAAGATTTCCTAGATGAAATGACAAGGTACAAGGTGGAGACCTTAATTAACATGTCCAATGCTGTATAATGAAGAAAATGGGCTCAGTTGGGTATGATCTATGGCATGAAAGAAATGATTGGAAGTAAGACACAAGCATCCTAACCAACCAAGGAAGATTATTCAAATACTATAGTGGTTGCCAGGAAAAATTGGGCATCCTACATATAGTAGAGAGTAACGCCATGGTTGGGGTTACTCGTGTCATACCTCCCAATTAAACATTCTTCTCATATATGCTCCTTCCCATCATCATTGCCCATATCATGTGTAACATGCATACAAAGTTAGTGACATACCAAGAAATACAATCTAATTACAAACATCTATAATAACATGTCCACGCATAAATAGTTTCAGCTGCCATCACTGTATCACAGTATCTACAAAATATAAACTACCACCACTGTATCATTGTATCAACCATAACATAGAAACCTTTCACTACCCGCAGCACCAAAAAACAAACATGACCCATGTGCTGGCCCTCATGGCACAACAGTACCTGGTCATACCACAGTTATCATACAGGCATGACCCTCATGCCATAAAATTACCTACTCATATGTGCATATTAGTTAAGGCAACAAAAAATATTCAAATATGTGAAAAGTATAGAGGATGGTTCGTCACAGAATGAACAACACATGCTCCATGAAATGCACAGAAATGTCTACATGACTTTGAAATGAAACAAAGTAAAAAATACATGCCACTGAGAAATTAAAATTGTTCAAACCACAAAAAACACACAAACTATTGATAACAGGTGCATGGTAACCTGTAGTATTGTACTTAAACATGAAATTAGACAGAACTATTGTTCGTGTAAGCATTGTCTTGTAAATCCCCACTATCTTCGTGTACAGGTGCCCTGCACATATGGTCGGATATGTCATTAGGATAAATTCACATGTATGGGTAGAATTATATTGTTACAAGTGTATGTGTTCAACAAATACCCTCGAGCAGTGTGTTGTATCCATAACCGGGTGGCCAATTCATTCCGGAATCTATCCCCCGGGCAGCTTCACTTCGAGGCACGTGGTCATCCTGTTGGACATCCTCATCTCCTTCCACCTCATCATCGCATTGTCCTCGACGAAATATACAGTCAAGACCTCCTTCCATACGTATGAAATTATAGAGGACACAACAGGCCATAGCAATTCTAGCTTGTGTTTTAATTGGGTAGTTGCGATGTTTTACCAAAATGGTAAAACGTGCTTTCAGCACATCGAATGCACGCTCAACAACATTACGAAGTTGTGTATGTCTGTGGTTGAATAGGTCTTTTTTACTCCTTTATCGAATTCAGGTGCGTCTAGTAGAATTGTACTTAGATAGATGGTACCTGATGCCACGAAACGGTGCTAGAAATTGGGGATTGTTTACATAACCAGCATCCACCAAGAAATATTTACCTAATCAGCCATGTGATAATTTATCCTCAAAAAATGGAATCATGCATTTCATATATCATAAATTTAAGTATGATAATATTACCTTCGGGTACCTTGAAACCTCCACTCTCAAGTGCCCACCTCAACACTCGCATATCAGCTGCGGAGCCCTCCCATCCAACGACCACACTTCTGAATATCATATCAAATCAACACATCCCATCACATTTTGTGATGTTTCCCCTTTTCAATTTCGGTATCAAGGTTGGTCAACCAAAGGAACTTTGGCGGAGATACGAGTCCCATCAATTGCACCAATAGCATTCTATAGATCATACAACAAATGTCATTCCATACATGTATGATATTGCATTGTGTTGTAAATGGAAATGAATCATGCCATCATCTTGAAGAAATGGTAGAACTTTGGATCATGCTGAATCTTCCGATACACAAGGCTATCTTCGGTGGGCATCTTTATGTAATCACGTCGTATTTCTAGCACTCTCATGAGAACATTATTAAAATGCCTACTGATGGTCTCACTAGAATGTTGAAACCATTCTCTCAACAGCCTATTACCAATCCCATGCCCGACCTCTAACTGGAAGATTGCCAATTGTTCGGTGGCAGACATATTTTTGGTGTCTTGTAAGACACCCTTTTCTATTAGTTTGTCCCTCAATTTGACAAACATGCTTGGATGGATGCGAAAAGAAGAGTATGATCTACCTAAATGCCCAGACATTACCTCTTTAACCCATCTATGACCTTGTCCCTCATTAGTATGCATTGACCTACCTGGTGTCGGACTAGATACCGGGGGTGGTATGCAGAAGGATTAGTGTATCATCCACCTCCTCCCAGTAGTCTTCCTCGTCCATGAATATGTGTAGAAGTTGACCAGTGGGAGCAGTATTAAGATCCATTAGATTGAGGGAAACCTACTCTGACAAGATACATATAATGAAGAATGAGTACATATCACATGTAACATGGAAATGGAAGGAAATTCCATGTGACATGATTAATGTACTATGCTAATTTGGATCACCATCATTTGGATCATGTCAAACAATAGGTCATCATCATCCATGTTAGGTTCATCACGTTGGTCCAAGTAAGAGTTGCCAAAGTCCCCTGCACCTAGGTCACCCCTTGCCATTGTAGTGGAAGTAATAATGTGCATTTGGTCCATAAAATTAAAGGACTATCCTTTCAGAGTCTTGTAATCTTTATTAATCTGAAAAAATTCACATATTCCATGTCATGTATTAGCCATGTGAAATATGACACTACTTATGTATTGTATACACATACCACAAACATTTCCTCACAAGCATCTTCCGATGGTGGGACCAACATATTTTTTCGTCATCCCAATCCCAACCAGACCTGCTCTTAAGTTTAAGGTACATAGCATACCATTTTTTCAGATTCTTGAACCTATTTTTCAAGTTAGACAGTGTGTAAGACAATTGTGTTTTCTCATTAAACTACCACATCGCCATCCTCCAAGCCTCTTTTGTAAATGTCCCATTTACAAACCCATCATGCTGGACTTTGTACTCAACTAAGATGTCCACCAGTACTTGATCTCCATCCTCCCTCCAATTAGGGACCCGTCTCTTTGTTTGTGTGGCCATTCTTTTGTGACGAAAAAATAGGTGAGCCAACACCCACCATGATTAAACTAAAGAAGGAATATGTAATATACAAGTTCAACAGTGAAAATAAGCAAAGAAGTCATTAGTTCACATCTGCCTTTACAAGAAAATTAAGTGAGCCAACACCCAGTATGATTAAACAAAAAGAACATATGTAACATCTAACACTCAACAGTGAAAATAAGCCAAGAAGTAAATAGTTTACGTATGACTTTACAACAGAAATAAGTGAGCCAACACCTAGTATGATTAAACTAAAAAAAGAATATGTAATATCTAACACTCAACAGTGAAAATAAGCAAAGAAGTAAATAGTTTAAATTTGACTTTACAATAATAATAAGTGAGCCAACATTCATTATGATTAAACTAAAAAAGGAATATGTAATATCTAACACTCCACAGTGAAAATAAACAAAGGAATCATTAGTTTACATATGACTTTACAAGAAAAACAAGTGAGCAACACCCAATATGATTAAACTAAAAAAATACTATGTAATATCTAACACTCAACAGTGAAAATAAGCAAAGAAATCATTAGTTTACATATGAGTTTACAAGAAAAATAAGTGAGCCAACACCCAGTATGATTAAACTAAAAAAAGACTATGTAATATCTAACACTCAACAGTGAAAATAAGCAAAGAAATCATTAGTTCACATCTGACTTTACAAGAAAATTAAGTGAGCCAACACCCAGTATGATTAAACTAAAAAGGACATATGTAATATCTAACACTAAATAGTGAAAATAAGCAAAGAAGTAAATAGTTTAAATTTGACTTTACAACAAAAATAAGTGAGCCAACATCCGGTATGATTAAACTAAAAAAGGAATATGTAATATCTAACACTCAACAGTGAAAATAAGCAAAGAAATCATTAGTTTACATATGACTTTACAAGAAAAATAAGTGAGCCAACACCCAGTATGATTAAACTAAAAAAAGACTATGTAATATCTAACACTCAACAGTGAAAATAAGCAAAGAAATCATTAGTTCACATCTGACTTTACAAGATAATTGAGTGAGCCAACACCCAGTATGATTAAACTAAAAAGGACATATGTAATATCTAACACTCAACAGTGAAAATAAGCTAAGAAGTAAATAGTTTACATATGACTTTACAATAGAAATAATTGAGCCAACACCTAGTATGATTAAACTAAAAAAAGAATATGTAATATCTAACACTCAACAGTGAAATAAGCAAAGAAGTAAATAGTTTAAATTTGACTTTACAACAAAAATAAGTGAGCCAACATCTAGTTTGATTAAACTAAAAAAGGAATATGTAATATCTAACACTCAACAGTGAAAATAAGCAAAGAAATCATTAGTTTACATATGACTTTACAAGAAAAATAAGTGAGCCAACACCTACTATGATTAAACTATAAAAAGACTATGTAATATCTAACACTCAACAGTGAAAATAAGCAAAGAAATCATTAGTTTACATCTGACTTTACAAGCAAAATAAGTGAGCCAACACCCAGTATGATTAAACTAAAAACGGAATATGTAATATCTAACACTCAACAGTGAAAATAAGCCAAGAAGTAAATAGTTTACATATGACTTTACAACAAAAATAAGCGAGCCAAAACCAAGTATGATTAAACTAAAAAAGGAATATGTAATATACAAGTTCAACAGTGAAAATAAGGAAAGAAGTCATTAGTTTACATATGACACTACAACAAAAATAAGTGAGCCAACACCCAGTATGATTAAACTAAAAAAGGAATATGTAATATACAACTTCAATAGTGACAATAACAGAAGACATCATTAGTTTACATATGACTTTATAACAACCATCTATTTAGATGTATTTAAACGTGTATACAGGCAACAGTCGAAATACAAAAACTATGGAACATAGTCGAATCGTGAGCCTATTATGGAAGCAAATTCAATAATACAACAGAATGCGTACTGCAAGTAGGGTACCACATGAAGAATGAAACCGTAGAACCAAGTAGATGAAATACATGGCTGGAATATGACCTTATTACAGAACTATACCTTTACATCCAAGAATATGTTGGGTTGAGTGTGTTTTGGAATTTCCTAAAATTGTATTTTAGTGATGACCAATGAACATCACTCATACTTTGATTTTGATGATGACATATTGTGATTTTAATGATGACATGTGATATCAATGCTTAATGGATGGAACATGTTAATGTTCAAACAACAAGTTTTTGATGTTTAATATCTCTTATTTTAATGATAATATCTTGTACTAATGGCTTATGTGTTAAATTTTTAGGAATATCCAGATTTTGTCATAGTAGTGTCGACACAGTCCCCGGCAGTGTCGACACTAGGTCAGAATCCCTAAAGCAATTTCATGAAGACAGGGTTCACTGTGTCGACACAGTCTCAGGTAGTGTCGACACTAGTCCCAGTCTCCAGAAGACCCAGTTGCCTGACTGGGACAGTGTGTCGACACAGTCTCAGGCAGTGTCGACACTAGTCTCAGTTCCCAGAAGAACAGTTTTGCAGAAATGGGACAGTGTGTCGACACACTCCCTGGTGGTGTCGACACACTCCGGCTGAAAGTCAAAATCGTGAATTTCTCTGGACACGTGGCTGCTTGGGAATTAGGGGATTTGACCTAGGTTTCTGTGCCCATGCACCCCAAGGCACTTTATGGACATATGGGGCTTTAAATACCCATGTTCCTTGTACCCCAAAGGCAAGAGAGCCCATACACTTCCAGAAGAAGCCTTTTGGCAGCCAAAGGGGGCTTTCCAGATTTGTCTCCATCTCCAGAAGCTGCAAGCCATCCTTTCAAGAGGAAGGACGTGGGAATCAAGGGGAATCCCTAGAGAGAAGGTTGCTGTACAAGGTATGGGAGCAGATCCAACTGAAGAGGTGCAGGAGAAGAAGGATTTCTGGCATTTCAGATGCCATCAAAGCAGAGCATCGCCAATTGAGAAGAATCTCCATCGATTTCCATCAAGGCTCCTTAATTGAAGCGTCTGCAAGTCTTCTTCATCAAGGAACATCCAAGTCACATCTATTTCATTTATTTTCTTGGAGTGTTCATCTAGTTTTTCATTGTGTGATATGTGCATATGTTCTGCATAGATCACTTAATTCTATTTGTTTGATTTTCATCTTTGTATTGAGATAGATCGGGCCAGAGGATCTATTCTCTAATTGTGCTTGTTCCAGCAGAACTTGGATCTTTCATGGTCCAAAGGTTTGGAGCCGTAGTGCTCCGGTGTTGAGCCGTTGCGCTCAAGTGTTTGTGAATCGTCGTACTCATAAGTGGTTTGTGGAGTAGGTCGTCGTACCTATCTCCTGGGTTTTCTTTGAGTCATCGTGCTCAAAGGCACTACAAGAAAATTGGCCTTTAGGGGCATTTAATAAATGCCCCCATATATAGTAGCAAATGCCTCTATAAGTTTTTGGGGCATTTCTAATATATTTAAGGGCACTTCTCAAAGTGCTTCAAGAAGCCGTGTCCCAAAAGACTTTTGGGGCACTTCCTTGTAAATGCCCCCAGAAGTTCTTATAGGGACATTTTTAAGTGCCACTAATTATTATTAATAGAGGCACTTCATTAGTAAGATGCCCCTATAATTTGACTATAGAAGCATTTGTTGGTCTATAAATGCCCCAAATATGAAACATTAGGGGCACTTCTTCCCAATATAACAAATACAAATGGAGGCATTTTTCACATACAATTTGTTCTCAATAAAGGCATTTATTTGATTGAAGTGCCTCTATATATAGGTCTTGGGGCATTTTTTGCTCATTTGTTAGTGATAAAAAATGCCCCTAAACTTCAAATAAAGAGTAAATTATATTTCATTTGATAACAGGCCAAAACTTATTTTAAAACATACATCCACTGTTGCCATACCCTTTGACGTTTTAGCTTGAAACATGGCACCAAAATTAACCAATATATATCAAACTTTATTCATATAAATTTGTCCATACAAGGGCACCCCTTATTGGAGTGAGCTCGACAAGTTCCATCACTTCCTCCACAAAAGCCTATAGATACATCGTAACAGTATCAAAATCCTACAAAAAAGAGCACCCTTATTGGAGTGAGCTAGACAACCCATTGCTGAGTAAATAAGTGATTCATGAACAGTGATACAGGGAGAATGGACATCAGTCTGCTCACAATAACCAGAGATTCTGGCAAAAGTTGCTTGGTTTTTAGGATAACCATAAATAGTAATGCTCCTCTCTTCCCACCCATCTTTCTACCAGCTAAAACATCCATGAGGGTTGTTTTACCAGCACCACTGACTCCAACAAGTGCAGTGAAATTCCTGGTCTAAAAGCTCCAGTAACATTAACCAATAGCTGCAATCGATCTTCTAGAATGCCTTGCTTCTTGAGTTCCTGTTAAACAACATGATGTAAGAAAGTGTGTAAAAAGAATCTCCAAATTAATAGTGAAGGGAAGCAGAAAGAATGTCTATACCACTGGTACAACCACATAATAATTGATATTACTGAAGCACATAGTGAGCGGCTGAAAAGGAAGAGCCATGCCTCTTTCCTTCTCATTGACTCCTGCAAAAGAAATAAGTAGAAATCAAATACAAACCATGAAACATTCCAGCTATGCCACAAGAGCCAAACAAGTAGAACAAACAGTTCACCATATAATTTATTGGATAACTGACATTCTATCAAAATGAATTCTCAAATATGTGAAAGCAATTGTTGGAGAAAGGCACTATGTATTCCCGGTAACTCACCAGAATGGAAGGCAGACCCAAGTTCAAGATCATCTCCTCTCTTTTTCTTATCTTGCCTCTCCTGAAGCTCTGCTTTAGACATGACTGCATGTTCCTTGCCCAAGGCTACAAGGATTTAAATAATAAGTTGTCTTTGAACTCAACTTTAGCATTCAAGAATCTCTTAGAAGGACTTACGGTTGAGGTATGTCAAGAAGATGGTGAAGAGGATGTTGAATAATATTGGATAGCACTGGATGATCCCCTCCTGTGTAGGAAATCATACAGCAAAAAAAAACTGTGATTTTAGCCAAATATAGAAAGAAGTGCCAGATCAATAAACAGCCATAAAGACACAGTTCAAATATGTTGCAGGTAACTCCAGTATGAAGTTGGTTAACAATGTTTAAAACAGTAAACAATGGCAGTTGAGGAACCTGAGCTTTGGGAAGAAAATAACTTGACAGGATAAAAAATGAAAGGTATAAGAAGAGGTATAAGATGTAAGGATACCTGAGTTGCATTCCACAGTCTCACAGTTCTATCAAATGAAGATGTCGCCAACTGAGTTGAATTTGGCCTAAAGCGAATGTCAGTAATGAGAAGACGGTGCTCTTCAGGAGAGCTTTGAGTTTGCAATGTGTCCGTGTTCCAAATAATAGCCTGCAACATGAATGATAATTGAGATCTAAAAACAAAATCTCTAAGAAGTAACTCCTAATGCATTATCTGAACTGCAGCACTATCATGAACATCAAGTCATTAAAAGCATCAGATGCCTTTCACATGGGTATAAACCAAGTTACTCTGGGTGCCAAGGAAAAATATCAGATAGGCAAAAAAAATTTGAAATTGACAGGCAATTTAGATATATGACTACGTAACAAGAAAAAGAGGAAACCAAAAACATATATTATCAGTTCTTTGTGCAACACATGAGGAAATGTATCTTGTGCACTCATACCTGCTGTAACTGCTGTTGTTGTTGCTGTAGCAGCTGGTCCTGTGATGGTTGTGGAGAGGGTTGTTGCATTTGAATAGCCATCTTCATCTAATTCAGAAAGATAAGAATGGCAGAATTTATTATCACAAAAGGTACTTACATATTGACCAAGTTTTGCAAAGAAGAAAACATTGTCTACTGTAAGGAAAGGGCATAATTACTTTTCCTTTTTCTAGGGGAGTGGTCTGATCCCATGGATAATGTGGAGGAAGAAAGTAGAGTAGATATTTGTTTGAACAGAGAGTGATCCACCCAAACCCCCCCGCTTGAAAAAAACTAAAGTCAAAGTCTTACCAGTCACAGACTACATTCTAAGTAGCTTTCAGCTTTAAAACTAGTGAATCAAGAATCATTGTAAAAGCAGAATGGATATTTGAACAGAAAATGGGGTGGGCACTTTGGCTGAACAGATAGACTTCCTCCCTCTTGTTCTGCTTAAACAGAGTTTAGAGTCCCTCCCCTAACATTCCCAATCCTCCTCTGGGGTCGTCACTGATCATATCTCAAGTAGGCTGAAACTGACATGAGCTAACATAATAAAATCGAGAAGCTGAGATGAAATATTTCACGACCAAGAGGTGCATAAAGACAATCACACCTATTAACCAAACCAATGACACAAGCAACTGATCCTCCACATATCATCCCTTCTTCCTTGGCTTCAAAGAAGATGAGATAACCCACGCCTAGAATGAAAGGGGTTGTGGATGAGTAGTCAGGATTCATCCTCTAAAGTGGTGCAATCCAGTAGCTGAGCTCTCCCCAGTATGGAGCAAAATTGAGAATGTGGATCTCAGATGCACCCAAGTTAAACTGAGACATGCACCCATGGTCTTGAAGGAGAATGAGAACCTAAAACTTATGGAATCTCTATAACAGATGATGATGATGATAGGGGTAGATGGTGGAATTTCATACCTGAACATTGTCATAAAGTTCAAACAATGGAACAGCAAGCAATTTCAAGTTCTTTGGTATAGCAAAGAACTCTCTTTCGGATAAGTGTACAATGAAAAGCTTCTTACACTCCTGCAACAGAATTCCCACAGTCAGTGTAACATAATGCATCGAGAGAACAAAAAAAGCTAAGCTGACGAATTGCAATTAACCTTGGGCTTAGTGATGTGAGGTGGGCAATATGGATACATTATAGTCTCAAAGTTTGGCCTCCACCAAGTAGCAACACATTCTCCAATCTGTAACAATACAATGATCATATATCCAGATCTCAACATGCTTGATGAACAGAGACACAATGATGCAATTAGGCGAACCTTTATATGACTAGTAAAATTATCCTCCTCATTTGAAGAGAAGAATAATTAATTTTAGATGTAACAATGTCAATTTTGACTACACAATTCTAAAGTAAACCCTGGGGCTCCGAAAAAACTGAAACAAATGACTGTAAAATAGAAGCTTATTCAGGAGTATAAGAAGAAAAAGAAAGGTCAGTAGAAGTAACAGTAGTAGGAGTTACTTCTAAAGAGTATAGATGCAATGAATAAAGGGATCTAGCCTTAGAAAGACCACGAGAAAACTGTTTTGCAGAGACTATAGCAATATCGGAGTCAGAGACTCCCTTCAGCAAAAATGACTGTCCATCCAATTCAAATGGCATTGACATTGCAGAAATATTAAATGTGATATCTCCCAATAACTGCATCCAAGTTGTGCCGAGAACAACATCCACTGTCCCCAATGGAAGAACCAGGAAAACTAACGTGAAAGAAATACCTGGTAATTTGAGAGTGACACAAGGGCACACACTTGAGAGGCAATTTGGAGGCCAGCCGCAATTTTAACTTGATGCGATGTAGAATCTGTTACAGAAAGTCACAGTTTCTTTACTACATAAGGATCAAGAAAATTATGAGTACTACCATTATCTACCAGAAAAATTACTGCCATAGAACCAATATTTCCAATCAACCGCAAGGTGCCTAGAGAAGCTAAGTGAGATACACATTGAGAAGATAGACATGGTTTAGGTATCAGCTCTTCTGGCAGAATCATATCTTCTAAATCAATAGCAATATATTCTGAATCTTCTGAATCTTCTAAATCAGGTAAAGCTAATACAGGCGCAGAAGTCATTGAATCCTCTAGATGATGAACAGCAGCAGTAGCAGAAGGAGACCAAGTAAAATTATCTTTCTTCAAAAGTTGAGTTAAAGGAGCAGCTATTGAACCATAATTCTTGATAAATTTTCTGTAATACCCAGTTAAACCCAAAAACCCTCTCAAAGCCTTCAGGGATTTAGGTATTGGCCAGTTCACCATAGACTGTATTTTTGAAGGATCCATTGCCACCCCTTTATCAGAAATAATATGCCCCAGATACTCCACAGTCAGTGTAACCTAATGCATTGAGAGAACAAAAAAAACTAAGCTGACGAATTGCAACTAACCTTGGCTTAGTGATGTGAGGTGGGCAATATGGATACATTATAGTCTCAAAGTTTGGCCTCCACCAAGTAGCAACACATTCTCCTATCTGTAACAATACAATGATCATATATCCAGATCTCAACATGCTTGATGAACAGAGACACAATGATGCAATCATGTGAACCTTTGTATGACTAGTAAAATTATCCTCCTCATTTGAAGAGAAGAATAATTAATTTTAGATGTAACAATGTCAATTTTGACTACAAAATTCAAAAGTACAATTAGAGAACATGCCTGCCAATTTGGTTGAAAAGAACTAGCAGCAAGTTTGCTAGAAAGTTTCCTCTTCAGACCCTCAATTTCTGCATGAATACATTGATGTTAAATAATCCGGATTGCATGCAGGAGTCCCACCACAAGGTAAATAGTTCAAACCTTACCATTTTCCCCAGGCTTCAAACGCCCACCTGGAAGTTTGCAAAAAGTATTACCGATCTGCAGGAGCAGTATGTGGGGATGGTTATGCTCGTGCACCTGAAACCAAATTCATGACATATCAGACCACTAGAGAAAAAAATATTGCAAGGCAAACATGAAAGTGAAGATACTGTCGCCAAAAGCATTTCTAACCAAAACAAGGCAAGCAGTAGTGGCTAGATATATAAATGGAGCACATAAATGAAATGAACTACCACATATGAGAAGTATACAAAAGAAATGACATGATACGAGCTAGATATAAGATGTTCCCTAAATCAACCTGATCATATTGGTATGGATGTGATTAGAAGTACAAATCATTATTCTAGTTGGAAGCAAACTTTTTGTTGATTTTCCTTCTTTCTTTTTTTTTTTAAATAAGAGGTCCTCAGGGCCTCGAACCGGGAGAGTGCACCCTCCCCCAGAGGAGGAAAGTGTTCTCACTCCACCAGTGAGGGCGACCTGGGCCTAATCATAGATAAATATCAGAGTTTAGTACAACAGCACAGGGGCATACCCCAGTTAGCCAAATCTAAAACTAGGAATACCAGACCTGTCCATAGTGAGGGGACCTTTACATTCAAAGATGTGATTTTGGTCACTCTCTTGATTTTGTTCCTACCCTGTGTCCCCATCCATATTTTACAAGAGTTATCATCCTATCATGAAGCTGCCAGATGGAAGAAATTGAATATGTCAAAGGAGCCAAGCTTTTTTTCATGAGATTGGAACTGTCCATTCTTTCTATCAAGATTCCCATCTGTTGAAAAGGAATCCGTAATACAAAATCAAAGAAAAATTCCGATGTGTTAGATCAAATGAGACACTCAATTTGCCATCAGTGGCTTCAACTTGAAGCCCTGTATTCATTACAACCAGATATGCCAAGTATGGCTTCCATTTAAACCATAGTACTAATTACCAATTAGGAAATATGTCTTTATAATGAAAATTGGTTTCACATACATCTTGATTTCCTTTTCCTACTCCTGTAAACACTATAGCAATCAACGTTCTTCATGTCTCCTATTTTTTCTAGTTCTTGACAGATTGCTTTTGCTTTAGCAAATACCACTATTTTTTGCTGTCTGCTTTTTTCATTATTGTGATGTATGTGATATTCAGGGCCTCTTAACCATAAGTAACGTATTGGACAATGTGGGGGGTGGGGTGATCCTTTATCAGAAATAATATGCCCCAGATACTCCACTTCAGTCACTCCAAAAGTGCACTTGGAAAGTTTAGCAAACAGTTGATTATCCTTAAGCAACTGTAAAACTTTTTGAATATGAATCAAATGTGATTCCCAACTTTCACTATAAACCAATATGTCATCAAAGAAAACCAACACATATTGCCTCAAACAATGTTTAAAGATGTCATTCATCAAATTCTGAAATGTAGATGGTGCATTTGATAAGCCAAAGGGCATAACAAGGAACTCATAGTGACCCTCATGTGTTCGAAATGCAGTTTTGTTAACATCTTTTGGGTTCATTCGAATTTGATGATACCCTGACCGCAGATCCAACTTAGAAAAAGATTTTGCCCCATAAAGTTCATCCAGTAAATCATCAATCAAAGGAATTGGATATTTATTTTTGATAGTGTGCTGGTTTAGTGATCTATAGTCTGTGCACATTCTCCATGATCCATCATGTTTCTGAACATGTAGGACAGGGGCAGCAAATGGGCTGTTGCTAGATTGAATGTGGGAATGGGGAAAAAGGTCTTTGAGTTGCTGCTCAATAATGTTCTTTTGCACTGGTGAGTGTCTGTAGGGTGGTTTAGAAATGGTTATGGATTCATCAGTCAGTGGAATAGTGTGATCATAAGGCCTGTTAGGTGGTAAGCCCTGGGGCTCCGAAAAAACTGAAACAAATGACTATAAAATAGAAGCTAATTCAGGAGTATAAGAAGAAAAAGAAAGGTCAGTAGAAGTAACAGTAGTAGGAGTTACTTCTAAAGAGTATAGATGCAATGAATAAAGGGATCTAGCCTTAGAAAGATCACGAGAAAACTGTTTTGCAGAGACTATAGCAATATCGAAGTTAGAGACTCCCTTCAGCAAAAATGACTGTCCATCCAATTCAAATGGCATTGACATTGAAGAAATATTAAATGTGATATCTCCCAATAACTGCTTCCAAGTTGTGCCGAGAACAACATCCATTGTCCCCAATGAAAGAACCAGGAAAACTAACGTGAAAGAAATACCTGGTAATTTGAGAGTGACACAAGGGCACACACTTGAGAGGCAATTTGGAGGCCAGCCGCAATTTTAACTTGATGCGATGTAGAATCTGTTACAGAAAGTCACAGTTTCTTTACTACACAAGGATCAAGAAAATTATGAGTACTACCATTATCTACCAGAACAATTACTGCCATAGCACCAATATTTCCAATCAACCGCAAGGTGCTTGGAGAAGCTAAGTGAGATACACATTGAGAAGATAGACATGGTTTAGGTATCAGTTCTTCTGGCAGAATCATGTCTTCTAAATCAATAGCAATATATTCTGAATCTTCTGGAATTAAATGTAAAAGGAACAGCTTATGGGACTGACATGTATGACCCGGCACCCATTTATCATCACAATTGTAACACAATCCTTTTGATCTTCTCTCCTGAAGTTGCTGATTAGTCAACCTCCTGATAGGAGGCGAGATTTGTTTAACTGGAGAAGGCAACAGAGGAGGCTGGGCAGATATTGGTAAGGGGTTCTTATTAATATGAGGATTAGCAAAATTAAAATGAGTGGGACCTATTCTTTTCAAAAGAAACTTGGTTTCTCGGATCTTAGATAACTCCATAGCATGAACCAAGGACTTTGGGAAAAAAGATCTCACCTCACATGCTAACTCTTCTTTTAACCCCGTAAGAAAAATGTTCAACAAATGTCCTTCACTAACCCCTGAGACTTTATTGCTTAATATCTCAAATTGTCTCTGGTAATCCAAAACAGACCCAGTTTGCTTTAATCTGCATAAAAGGCCATAGGAATCCACAAAAGATGAAGCCCCAAACCATGTTTCCAACCCATCGATCAAGTCCTGCCAGGTGATTGCCTCCTTGGTACTGGTAAAGTGCCAGTACCACTTCAAAGCTTCCCCTTTCAAATAAAAAGAAGCTAATGTAACTCTATGACCATCCGGGAGTTGATTACAAGAAAAATAACGATGAGCCTTAAATTTCCATTCACAAGGATCAGAAGATCCGTCAAATCTAGGAAATTCATGAATCTTAGGACGGAAAACCCCTGACACATCAAAAATGGCAGAAGATCGAGTGACATTTTCTGATACTTTCAACGAAGATTCAAGCATCTGCACCCTTTGAACCACTCCACCAATATCTCCCTGAATTGAACTGACATGTTGCTGCAATTCTGATTTGAGATCCTGTCGTAGCTCAGTTTTGAAATCTTGGAACAAAGACTTCAGAACCCAACACAGCACACCCTCTGTTGCAGCAGATGGCAACTCGAGCCCCCACCCCCGAGAACAAGAGCGTGAACGCCCCTTGATCTGCAACAGCGCATCAACATACACCTCCGCGATATTCTCCTTCTCTGGACAGAGGGAGGAAGCTAAAGGTTAGAGATGATGTCCCCAGATTCCCTTTCACCAGAACAAAAAAGGCTAATGCAATTAGGTAGCTTGGCTTACCTCCGAGAACTGAACACAACGCCCCTTATCCGCAGCAGCGCCTCAACATACACCTCCCACGATATTGGGAGGAAGCCAAAGGGGTCAGAGATAATGCGTCGTTGGAGGCTGGTGGAGGAGATCGGGAGGAGTCCACGCAAGGAAGAGCACAAACACCCCAACCCCCATGAACAAGAGTGTGAACACCAGCGCCTCAGCATACACCTCTCGCGATGTGTACAACTACTGGTTCTTCGGCTTCTCTAATGCCGCTGTGACGGAGGGAGGACGCAGCCAAAGGGGTCGGAGATGATGCGGCGTTGGAGGCTTGAAGGAGGTTGGGAGGAGTCCACGCGAGAAGCAAACCTCCCGCGATGTGTACAGCCGGTGATTCTTCTGCTTCTCCGATGCCGCCGTGACGGAGGGAGGAAGCCAAAGGGGCCGGAGGGATGCTGCATCGGAGGCGCTTGAAGGAGGTTGGAGAGTCCACGCGAGAGATAGGGGATGAGGCGAGGAGGCAGTTAGAAAGCGTTCCCTGTTGCGAGAACCAAATTCCCCTCCCCCCGCCAAATTTAGGAACAGTTTTAGGGGCACTTTTAGAAAACTAAAAAATAAAAAATATATATGATCAATCATACTAGGACATTTATTAAATGCCTCAAGAAAAGGTGCCCCTATTTATGAAATAATTGGGGCACTTTCACGAAATGCCCCTAAAAAAATGCCCCAATATATTAACTTTATTGTAGTGAGGGTTTGGAGTCGTCGTGCTCCGGTTGTTTCTTGAGTCGTGGTGCTCAAGGGTGTTTAGAGTCGTTGTGCTCCGGTGTGAGTTGTACTCAAGGTTTTGAGTAGTGTGGCCTCACTGTGTGAGGGGTGGACATAGGAGTCACTGGAGGTGATTTCCGAACCACCTAAAAATCCTTTGTGCAATGGTTTGAATTATGGTTTCACTTTGTATTTCGCTAGATGCATGCATAGGGATTTCGTTCACACTACTAATCGATTTGCTCACACACACTAATCACACTTCAAATCAGTAAATTGTTTGGGTGAATTGATCTCTGATTCGAAGTAATTATTAATTGCTTAAGCTTCTGCGTTAATTAGTGTTAGATCTATTCAACCCCCCTTCTAGATCTGACCCATCCACCCATCCGATCCTAACAATTGGTATCAGAGCGGGTTAATGTCTGTTACTGATCTGATTTGATTGCTTCTGTTTGATCTCTGTGTTAATTGCTTAAATTGTTTGCTTGATCTTTCACTGTCTCTGTGTGCTTAATAGATCTGATTCCTACATTTGATATTAGAGCGGTTTAACCACTCTAATTATTAGATCTAATTCCTTGTTACATAGATTCACTGTGATTAGATCTAATAATCTTTTGAGTTTTGGTATAATGGCAAATCTCCTTAATCTGCATGAATTTCATATTATAACTTCAGAGAAATCACCAGTCTCACTTTCATCAAGTTTTTAAAGGAACCACAAAGAAAGGAGCAAAAGAAATTCACAAGTACTTTATGGCAAAGAAGAGCCTCAATGAATACAGAAAATCAACAATTCAGAAGGTTGTGGCTCTCACTGCACATTCTAAGAGCTCAAAGCATTCTTCATCCTCTTCAGAACACAAGAGTTCAAATGGGTCTACAAGATCAGGTAAATCAATTCTAGATCCATTTATGAATTCTAATTCTGATTCTGATGCAGATGAAGGCATGTCTTATGCTGAATTGGTTGAGTTCTGTGAGAAGATACAAAATCTTAATGCAAAGCTGAACACTAAGAATAAAGATTTGAAAAAGACTTTAAAACATTGCCATAAAGAAATTGAAAATTTGACAAAGACACTTGAATTGCTCCAGAACAATGATAAAGATTTTTCAGAAGAAAATGAGAATTTGAAAAATGAAGTTGAAAAATTAAATTATGAGAAAGAGAATTTGGAAGATGAAGTCCAAATCTGTGAAAATAAACTGAATGGATTGAAAGAAAACCATGAGCTATTAAAATCAAAAGTTATTGATCTGAAAAAAGAAAATGAAAAATTGATTAATCTCAATGAAAACTTCAAATTTTACAATGATCAATTAAACAAACAGATTTCTAACATGGCTCATGATCATCAAATAAATGAAAGATGTAAACAACTTGTTGAAGAAAATAGTCATCTAAAAAGGAAGATTGAATGTTTGTTGCATGGCAAACCAATGGACAATGATTGTAGCAATTTGAGTAATAAAATTGCTGATTTGGAAAAATAAATTGCTCAATTTGAAAATGAAAAGAACAAGATGAAAAATAGTTTGTATGTCATGCTAGATAAAATTCAAATTTTAGAAAAAAAGAAGTTGTTGCATTAAAAGTTGAAAAACAAAAGTTTCAACATGAATTGAAAAATACTAAATACACAAGTCTTGCTTCTGTGAGAGATAAGAAAAATGAAAATAAAACAAAATTAACATTTGTTAAAGCTGCTGCAAACAAGAACTCTGCTAATTCAAATGAAAAACTAGTGAAATTCTTGCTCAAAAATAGACAGAGAAAAAGAAAAATGCTATTGTCAAGAAGATTCATCTACTTCCTCCATTAGTCGAAAAAGCACCAAGGCAAGTTCCAAATTCATATCATGCTAAGAGCCACCAAAAGGTACCTCCTTCTCCTCATGGTAAGCCTCCTCACCAGAAAAGGAGATTCCAGCAAGTGCATACATGCCAAGGTAAGTACCAGGTAAGAAATGATCTCATTTGCTTTAATTGTAATAAACCTGGTCATTTAGCCAAATTTTACTAGAATAGAGATCAACATTTCCATAAATATGTCAAATCAGTCCAGTGTTTCACATGTCATAAATTTGGGCATACTTCTAAGGAATGTTGGCATAGAATTGATAATCTTGTGCATGCTCCCATGTTTCATGTTAATGTACATAAGAATAAAGATCATGTTCATGCTAAAAACACTCAGAAATTCTTTGTACATAAAAAAGGAACTGTTGCACAAAATATCTCTTCTGAATTCCATGTTAAAAATATCAATGATAAAAATATGAAAAATAGAAAACTTCATGAAAACATAGATGCATTGAGCAAGGCAAAAAGAAAAATTGGAACTAATTCTGCTCATATTTCTGTCAATGAAAGAAATGCATCTATATCAAAAATAAAATCATTTTGGATTCAAAAATCTTTATTGCATACTAACATTGACTTCATTACAGGACCCAAACAAGTGTGGGTCCCAAAACCAGCTTGATCAGCAAGCTGAGGAGTCTTGCAGCCATACATTGTAAATGGATTCAAGATATTGGTTGTGCAAGGTAAGGAATGATTGGAGAACACAGGTAAAATTTTTGAAAAGCAATTGAAGTCCTTTCAGGTAAAACTTCTTTATCATTTCAAATTTGAATTGCCTGAATTGAAATGAATATTTAATTTTTATCTGAAAAATGAGAAATGTGTTTCAATGGTACTTCCAACAATGAACTTTGTGTCATAACAATTGGAATCATGTTTGTGTTATCATGCTTGCTTAACTGTGCCCATGATTCTGTGTGCATATCAACTGCTTTGACTTTTTGGTATATCAAATGATGACATGTGGAAAAACAAGTTATGCTTATTTGGAAGCTATCATTATGCATGAGTAAAATACTCTACCAAGTACCAATAGTCATGTTATGTTTAAAGCTAATTGTATGCATAATCATGTGTGAAGTGCTTGCTAGCTTTTTCATTCCATGCACATATTAAGGGGGAGTAAATTTGAAAAAGTGCAAAAATTTTCTTGAAAAATGCAATGAATTTCATGCTAAAACTAAAGAATAATTGACCTTTTGCAGTAACTATGTGGTATATCAAATGGTGAAATGTGAAAGGACAAGTTAGGCTTGTCTGGAAACTATCATTATGCATGAGAAAAATTCTCCGCCAAGTATCAATAGTCTTTTCCTGCATAAAAGTCATCATGAAAAATGAAAATCTCAAAAACTTTATTTTAAGTCTTTGAAACTTTTCTCCTTCAATAAATTGCTTGTTAATGCATGCTTGATCATGTTCATATTCTTTCTATGCAAACTACTTTGAATGAACATATCTGAATTGCTTAAATGATCTTTTCACATCATGCATATCTTATGGGGAAGTGAGTCAAAAGAATCTTGAGTGAAATGCTGAAGAAATATTCTTTCATATCTGATTTATCATCAACTCCCATTCAGTTTGTTGACAAATGTTCCTGTAAATGAATTCCTCACCAGACGTGGACAGTCGGCAAATAAGCCTCTAGCTAGCACGCACTAATTGTGTATCAACACAACATCATAATAGGGCCCACATGTTGAACTCAATATAAATTGTATTCAAATCTCAACTCTTTGTATTCAAATGGAAACTAGTACAGGACTAAGACTCAATAAAAGGGAAAGTACATTTAATCCTCACTTCCTACTACATTGTTCTAACACTCAAAATAAACTAACTATAGATAGACTCATGATTGGAACACTCTTAACTCGGACGCATTCTCATCCTCAACTTGCTCTTCCTCTTGAACGTCATAGTCACCTAGATTGGGTAAAAGTAGGGGATGAGCAAACTAGCCCAATAGGATTTATATCTCAATGTGCAGGCAATGATATAAGTGATTAACAATTTAGAACTAGGTAAGCACGATGAATGTCATGATATGCATGTACGAATAAAAATCATTAAAACAAGAGACATGAAAACAAGCTAGATGGAGTGAACAAGATAGAAAAAGATTTGGGAACAAGATAACAAGATAGAACTAGCAATATATCACTTTGTACGAGCACGCAAGATTTCACTTGATGTTAATAGCTTTCAAGAACGTAAGATATCACTAATTGCAATAAATGCAGGATGGCCATATCACGCAAGCAAGCAAGCAAGAATGTACGAGCACAATCAAGTAACACTAATCAGGCACGTAGACACTAATGTACACCGAGAAAAGATCCATCAAGAATGTACACCAGGACACGTGTATGTGGTATTGTATCTATCATTCAACAAGCAAGCAGGACTCCCAGCACAGATGCAACGCCAGTAATCATTATACCCCATGGTCAACAATATATCTATGACTCGCCGTCATTGGGGCTAGATTGGAGCCCTTGGACACACGCCGTGCCCTGTCAGCATCTCATGTAAATTTTTAAATGTAGATACCCACAGTCATTAATAATGGCCAATGAGAGTTTCAATAAGTAAGCATGTGTAATGTCATGTTCATGATGAAGATAGGAACAAGTAATAAATAATTGAACATGATTTCATGATAACAATGGTCAAGAGATAAATTCGGCAGCATAACGGTACAATTTGTACTTTGGTTAAATCTTTACATTAATGGCTTTAGTCTAGATTGTCAATCACACTCATGAGAACAAGAAGAGAAAGGAAGTGCATGCTATCTTCAGGGAACTTCAATGGTACAACCAACTCGTCGGCCATGTGGGAATCCATGGTCAGAGGAGATTTACGGAGGCCTTGGTGAAAAGGTCGCTAGTCTACCGATTCGGAATGACCGACAGAGAGTTTCCAATTTCCCAAGAATGGGGCTACCTAACAGTGCTAGTGTGTAGTGCGGTACGCGTGTCTCAATTCACAAACCAACGGTCTCAAACTCGTAGGAAGCAGTTGACATGAAATAAAACTATGCACTTTAACTAATCATGGTTTGCAAGATTTTATGATAACCCTTATCATTTAAACATGGTAGAACAATAGGAAGATTAATCATAAGTAGCACGAATGGATCATAACATTTAAGGAGCACTTAGAATAACATTCATGTAATTAAAGCTTTTAAATGGGTTAATCACTTTTAAGCCATTAAATAACAATCATGTAATGATCAGACCCAAGACAGACAATTTACACAGTAATTATCACGTTTAAACAGACCTCGGGTATATGCAGTAAAATTTGCAAGAAAACATGTGGTTTTTGGTAAAAATCCTGAGATCGCGACACACCCCAGTAAGGGTAGCGACGGGGTCAGATCAGAACGCGACATAGCCTTATAAGGATTGCGACAGGCTTGTCTGATCAGGCAGGCAGATCGCGATAGGGCCTTATAAGGATGGGGACAGGGCTTGCAAGGCCCGAGGTCAGGTCGCGACAGGCCCCAGTAAGGATCGCGACGGGTCGAGACCAGACGGCGACACAGGGATGTGAGCATCGCGACGGGGATGTTAGATCAGGTGGCCTGATAGCGACAGAGCGCATGTCGCCTTGAGAAAGCGACAAGAGGAATGTCGCAATCGAACTTATGAACACGACCTATCGGGCCGTCGTGTTCACAGGGTCCGTGCCTGACCCTGACAGAGCAAGGACAGTGTTTTGGATTGCAGACCAGTCTTTCCTTCTTTTGACACAGGGTTGTTCTAAAATAGAGAACAAATTGTACAGTGCATGAAAAATAACGAAACTAGTTTTAAAACAACCTAGACATACAAGGGTACTTCTAGTAAATCGAAATTGGAAAATAAGGATGGTTTCGATATGCTTTGATCAAGTTGAACACAAAGTCAGACCAAGTGTAACCTTAAGACATAGTTTCATGCAGCAACCCTATTACCACGCTTGTAACTCTCTAACTGATGACATTTAGACAAAACGTTCAACACAAAACATGAAGAGGATACCTAGTAGAATAACTTTCATATCATGAGTTTACTCCAATTCGGTCTTGAATAACATGAAACATATGAAGAACGGGAAAATCCCTAACAGTGCACGACTTTGAGAAAACGCTTATAATTCAAACTATACTCAATGAAATTCGATGAAACCAGAGGGCAATGAAAGCTAACTTGATGCTCTACACATTTGGTATAGGAGATGTTAATATTTGGCCCGAGAAAGCCTACCTTTTGGGTTGATGAAGTCTCGTTCTTCAGAAATCCCGTGTTTAGACCACTGTTTGTGGAACGCCTAATACTCTATGTATACTACATGGGATTTGGGCATTCCACTTGAGTTAGGAAGTAGACTTGAGCCTCTTTCCAGGGGTATAAGCCTTGCACGATGGGATTTAGGTTTGGCCTACCTTTGATCGGCTTCAAGAAGTTGGTTTGTGCAGGTCGTAGCAGATGAACGGGGGAAGAAGATGAGCTTGGTATGCTTGATCTCCTACTCTCCAGCCACCAAGAGCTCCTCCACATGACCCCATCAAGTTCTAAAACTGGTACCTAGGGTTTGGTGAAGAGTATTTAAGTAACCATGGTGTTTAGGAGTCCTATTGTAACTAGGAAAGAAGGGTTTCGGGATTGGCATGTTGGTTTCCTATTTTTGATGATTTCTTCCTCCATTAGAGAGTCTTGGCCATCAAGCAACTTCCATGGATGGGTAGGCACGAATTTGGGTTGCTAAAAGTGCATGATTGCATCCCAATTAAACCCTAATTACCCCTTTTTAATTTAGCTTATTTATGGTTACAAATTTCTATGCATTTTCTTGCTTCATTTGATTTTTGGGCCATATGTGATCCATTGGCCCAATTAAGATATTGGGTCATTAATATATAATGTTGGAAATCTCTCCAACACCTTTATTTAATTTTTGGTTGCGTCGTATTTCGGTGTAACGGTTTTCCGACTTGTTTCCTAATTCGGATAATTGGTCACCATGTGATGTTCACTTGGTTAATCGGATTTTTCATCGAACGAATTCCTTCTTGGAACCCTTAAGAATAATGTTTGGGGTTGATTTCCCATTTTTACGGATTTTTCCTATGTGATTTAGCACATACGATAATGATGCGTATGTTTTAAATACTCTTGTATTATGGAAATTATTTATTTCCATTTATTTGAATTTTTGTATAATTAAAATTTCCGAGGTGCTACACCCTCCCCCACTTAAGAGAATTTTTTCCCCAAATTCATGTATAGAAAATTATTGTGCGAGTGAGGTATGCTTACTTGTGAATAGCTCCGGGTATCTTTTGCGCATTGCTTCCTCGGTTTCCCACATGTCGTCTTCATCCATGCGTTGATTCCATCTAACCCTTACTAGTGGAATAACCTTGTTCCTTAGTTGGCGCAGTTGTCGGTCCACGATCTTAATTGGCTTTTCTTGATATGTTCCGTCTTTGTTGAATTCCAGAAGCTCATATTCTATGACATGCCATGGATCTCGTATATACTTTTTCAACATGTATATGTGGAACACATTGTGTATTCCATCCATTTGTGGTGGTAAAGCGAGATGATATGCCACCTTGCCGACTCTTTCAAGGATTTCGAAAGGCCCGACAAACCTTGGTGACAACTTGCCTTTAATGCTAAATCGCCTGATCCCACGGCCTGGAGACACTTTTAAGAATACATGTTCACCAACCTGAAACTCCAGGTCTCTTCTTCTATTATCTGCATATGCCTTTTGTCTTTGCTGCGCCACTGCCATTCTTTCTTTAATAACCTTTACCTTCTCTGTGGTTTCCCTTATCATCTCGGGTCCTAACATTTGTTTTTCGCCAACTTCATACCAGCATATTGGAGATCGGAAACTCCTACCGTAGAGTGCTTCAAATGGTGCCATTTGAATGCTAGCTTGATGGCTATTATTGTAGGCAAACTCCACAAGGGATAAGTGTTCGTGCCAGCTACCTCCAAAATCTAGGACACATGCTCTAAGCATGTCTTCAATCACTTGGTTGGTTCTCTCCGTCTGACCATCTGTCTGTGGATGGAAAGCCGTGCTAAAGTTTAGTTTAGATCCCAAGGAGTAGTGCAGTCCTTTCCAAAAGTGGGATGTAAACCTAGGGTCTCTATCGGACATGATAGACACTGGTACTCCATGTAATCTGACTATTTCCTTCACATATAGTGCAGCCAAAACATCTACTGACCACTTATTCTTCACTGGCAAGAAGTGAGCCGACTTCGTTAAGCGGTCGACAATAACCTAGATACCATCGAATCCACCTCTAGATTTGGGTAGTCCGAAAATAAAGTCCATCCCTATACCTTCCCACTTCCATGCCGAGATTTCTAGGGGTTTGAGTTTACCTGCGGGTCGCAAGTGTTCTGCCTTGACCTTTTGGCATGTTAAGCATCGGGCGACATATTCTACCACCTCTCTCTTCATGTTGGGCCACCAAAAGCTTCTTTTTAGATCTTAATACATCTTAGTAGTTTCCGGATGAATGGTATACCTGGTCTTGTGTGCCTCATCCATAATCATTTTCCTCGTCTCCGCATGGTCGGGTACACAGACTCGATCTCGGAACAACAATCTTCCATCTTCAGTTAATGAGAAATCCGGCCTCTGGTCTAGATTAGCCTTAATCTTCACAAGTACAGGGCCATTGTCTTGAAGTGTTGTGATGTCCTCCAGTAGTGTAGGTTGTGCCCTAATACTAGGAACAAGGCATCCCTTCTCTGTGATGTCAGCATCAATATTTAACTTGGCGAAGTCTTCTAATAACTTCCATTCGTCCACCATTAAACTTGATAGTGTGATCATTGGCTTTCTACTTAGAGCATCTGCCACAACATTTGCTTTTCCGGGATGATATTGGATCGTGAAGTCGAAGTCTTTGAGATACTCCAACCACCTCCGCTGTCTCATATTCAAGTACTGCTGAGAAAATAGATACTTCAAGCTTTTATGTTCAGAAAACACAATGAATTTCTCACCATATAGATAATGACGCCATATCTTCAAGGCGAAGACTACAGCCGCTAGCTCCAGATCATGTACAGGGTAATTATCCTCGTGCTTCTTCAATTGTCTAGACGCGTAGCATATAACTTGCCCATTCTGCATCAGCACACATCTAAGGCCGATCCCGGATGCATCGATGTATAATTCAAAACTACCCCCAGCAACTGGCAGTGTTAGTACGGGTGCTGAGGTAAGGTGCTCTTTCAATGCCTTGAAACATTCTTCACATTCATCAGTCCATGCAAATGGATTCTCCTTCCTGGTAAGCCTGGTCAATGGCACATCTATCTTTGACAAATCCTTAATGAAGCGACGATAATAACTAGCTAAACCTAGAAAGCTTCTAATCTCCGACACAGTTGTCGGCCTTGCCCAGTTCTTTACCGCCTCCACCTTAGACGGATCTACAGAGATTCCCTCCTTGGATATGATGTGGCCAAGGAAAGACACCTCTTCCATCCAGAATTCACACTTACTAAGTTTGGCATAGAGTTGATTGTCTCTAAGCACTTGTAGAGCCATCTTCAAGTGTTCTTCGTGTTCTTCTTTGGATTTGGAGTAAATAAGGATGTCATCAATGAACACCACTATAAACGGTCTAAGTATGGCCTATAAATATTATTCATAAGTTGCATGAAAGCCGCTGAAGCATTTGTTAAGCCAAACGGCATAACTACGAACTCATAGTGACCATATCTACTTCGGAATGCAGACTTGTGAATATCCTCCTCCTTTATCTTTAGTTGATGGTAGCCTGATCTTAGATCTATCTTGGAGAAATACTATGCCCGGAGATCTGGTCAAACAGCTCGTCGATGCGGGGCAGTGGGTACTTATTCTTTATTGTCAACTGGTTTAACTGACGGTAATCAATGCATAGCCTCATTGTCCCATCCTTCTTTCTGACAAATAGCACTAAAGCTCCCAACGGGGATGTGCTAGGCCTGATAAAACCTTGATCTAGTAATTCTTGGATCTGTCTCTTTAACTCATGCAATTCAACAGGGGACATGCGGTACGGGGCTTTTGAAACAGGGGCTGCCCCAGGGAGTAACTCGATGGTGAAGTTTACCTCCCGCTCAGGTGGTATACCAGATAATTCCTCTGGAAATACATCAGGATAGTCCCTGGCTATTGGAATGTCTTCTAGGGTCGGTTTCTTCTTTTCAGTTGCCAAGACGTAAGCTAGGAAAGCATCACAACCCTGGTTGATCAGCTTAGAAGACTTTAAGGAGGATATCAAAATAGGGTGTTTGTGATATCGGGTGCCAAGTAGTGATAGAGTTGGAAGGTTTGGTCTTTTAAAAGTGACCCTCCTATGGCGACAGTTTACATCAGCATCATATTCAATTAGCAATCGACACCCAGAATGGCATCATAACCCTTCATGTCTAAATAGATAAGGTCGGTAGGGAGATTGTGTCCTCCAATTATAGTTTCACATTTTGGCAAGTAGTGAGTGAGTTCAGATTCTGAGCCTAGTGGAGAGGCTACAGTGATCTTGGATTTCAAGGGTACATGTTTGACAGGTAGAGTTGCAGCAAATGTGGTTGAAATAAATGAATAAGCAGCTCCAGTATCAATAAGCACAAATGCGGGTTGAGAGTGTATGGAAATGGTACCTTCCACCATACCCCCTTCCTCGGGTAGGTCAGCTTCTATGACCACATTAAGGCGTCCCTGCGCCGTGGTATATTCTGAGCCCTGCCTGGTTGATCCTTCATCATTGGATAGTCAGGAATACGGTGGTCACGACCACCACATCTCAAGCATGCCCCGAGCTTCTTCCAGCATTCCTCAGCTCGGTGCCCCGGTTTATCGCAGAATTTGCAATTTTCCGCCAATTGCCTACCTTCCATCTTAGCTCTCTTATCTCCAGCAATATCCCTTCCGATATTCGGCCTCTTGTTGTTGTTGTTGACGTTGTTGTTACGAAAGGTTGGAGCAATATTAGGTGCTCCCTTCCTGACGAAGACCGGCTTGGAGTTGTCTTTACCCCTCATGCCCTCCACTTTGGCCATGGTGTCTTCTACCAGCTGAGCCCTTTGAACCATCTCAGTTTAAGTTTGAATGTTGTGTGGTTAGAGCCTTTCAATGAACATGGGCCTGAGCCCATCCATGAAACGGTTAGCCTTCAGTCTTTCAGTTCCCACCAGATGTGGGGCATACACAGCAAGACGCGCGAACTGAGCCTCATACTCAGCCATGGACATTCCCTTCTGCTTCAGTGCGAAAAATTCTGTCGCTTTCTTCTGCTTCACTCTCCCAGAGAAATATTTTCCCAGGAATATCTCTAGGAATTCAGCCCACTCCAGTTCAGCTATATTAGGCAGGTGGGCCGATGTGGCCTTCCACCACGCTCGGGCATCCTTGGTAAATTGAAAAGTGGCCAGTACCACCTTCTCCCTCTTAGTGCATTGCATTACTTAGAAGATACTTTCTATTTCTTCCTGCCAGTTTTCTGCCTCGTCTGGGCCAGGGGATCTAGAGAAACGAGGAGGGTTTAAACTCCTAAAATTGCGGTGCAGGTCACCGACTCCATTCCTTGCAGCTCCAGCTTAATTTCCAGCCTGAAGTACATTTTGTAGTGCCTGGGTCAATCCAGCCACGGTTTCCTGCATAACTTGCCACAGATTACGAGCCATCGCGGTTGAGTGCAAGAGTTATGAGGTTCCTGAGAAAAGGATAGAAACCAATTAATTCTCTAGATACATTATAAGAGTCAATGGGTAGGAGTGTTTAGTTCTTTCTAACATATTCCCAGTCTCTACCCATTCTCACCAAGTACTGTATTTAATTTTCATGACCTAGGTTCCATAGGTATCTCCTATTCCTGAGACATATCCTATTTGGTATTCCTAGGCTCTGATACCACTAAACTGTCACGTCCCGAGAATTACGCAGCGGATATTAATAAATAATTTGAGTCGATATTTCGAGACGTGGACAGTCGGCAAATAAGCCTCTAGCTAGCACACACTAATTGTGTATCAACACAACATCATAATAGGGCCCACATGTTGAACTCAATATAAATTGTATTCAAATATCAACTCTTTGTATTCAAATGGAAACTAGTACAGGACTAAGACTCAATAAAAGGGAAAGTACATTTAATCCTCACTTCTTACTACATTGTTCTAACACTCAAATAAACTAACTATAGATAGACTCATGATTGGAACGCTCTTCACTCGGACGCATTCCCATCCTCTACTTGCTCTTCCTCTTCAACGTCATAGTCACCTAGATTGGGTAAAAGTAGGGATGAGCAAACTAGCCCAGTAGGATTTATATCTCAATGTGCGGGCAATGATATAAGTGATTAACAATTTAGAACTAGGTAAGCACGATGAATGTCATGATATGCATGTACGAATAAAACTCATTAAAACAAGATACATGAATGCAAGCTAGATGGAGTGAACAAGATTTGGGAACAAGATAACAAGATAGAACTAGCAATATATCACTTTGTAAGAGCACACAAGATTTCACTTGATGTCAATAGCTTTCAAGAACGCAATATATCACTAATTGCAATATATGCAGGATGGCCATATCATCAAGCAAGCAAGCAAGCAAGAATGTACGAGCACAATCAAGTAACACTAATCAGGCACGTAGACTAATGTACATCGAGAAAAGATCCATCAAGAATGTACATCAGGACATGTGTATGTGGTATTGTATCTATCATTCAACAAGCAAGCAGGACTCCCATCGCATATGCAACGCCAGTAATCATTATACCCCATGGTTAACAGTATATCTATGACTCGCCATCATTGGGGCTAGATTGGAGTCCTTGGACACACGCCGTGCCCTGTCAGCATCTATGTAAATTTTTAAATGTAGATACCCACAGTCATTAATAATGGCCAATGAGAGTTTCAATAAGTAAGCATGTGTAATGTCATGTTCATGATGAAGATGGGAACACGTAATAAGTAATTGAACATGATTTCATGATAACAATGGTCAAGAGATAAATTGGCAGCATAACTGTATGATTTGTACTTTGGTTAAATCTTTACATTAATGGCTTTAGTCTAGATTGTCAATCACACTCACGAGAACCAGAAGAGAAAGGAAGTGCATGCTATCTTCAGGGAACTTCAATGGTACAACCAACTCGTCGGCCATGTGGGAATCCATGGTCAAAGGAGATTTACGGAGGCCTTGGTGAAAAGGTCGCTAGTCTACCGATTCTGAATGACCGGTAAGAGTTTTCAATTTCCCAAGAAAGGGGCTACCTAACAGTGCTAGTGTGTAGTGCGGTACGCATGTCTCTATTCACAAACCATCGGTCTCAAACTCGCAGGAAGCACTTGACATGAAATAAAACTACGCACCTTAATTAATCATGGTTTGCAAGATTTTATGATAACCCTTATCATTTAAACATTGTAGAACAGTAGGAAGATTAATCATAAGTAGCACGAATGGATCATAACATTTAATGAGCACTTAGAATAGCATTCATGTAATTAAAGCTCTTAAATGGGTTAATCACTTTTAAGCCATTAAATAATAATCATGTAATGATCAGACCCAAGACAGACAATTTACACAGTAATTATCACGTTTAAACAGACCTCGGGTATATGCGGTAAAATTTGCAAGAAAACATGTGGTTTTTGGTAAAAATCCAGAGATCGCGACGCACCCCAGTAAGGGTAGCGACGGGGTCAGATCAGAACGCGACATAGCCTTATAAGGATTGCGACAGGCTTGTCTGATCAGGTAGGCAGATCGCGATAGGGCCTTATAAGGATGGGGACAGGGCTTGCAAGGCCCGGGTCAGGTCGCGACAGGCCCCAGTAAGGATCGCGACGGGTCGGGACCAGAAGGCGACACAGGGATGTGAGCATCGCGACGGGGATGTCAGATCAGGTAGCCTGATAGCGACGGAGCGCATGTCGCCTTGAGAAAGCGACAAGAGGAGTGTCGCAATCAGACCTATGAACGCGACCTATCGGGCCGTCGCATTCACAGGGTCCGTGCCTGACCCTGACAGAGCAAGGACAGTGCTTTGGATTGCGGACCAGTCTTTCCTTCTTTTGACACAGGGTTGTTCTAAAATAGAGAACAAATTGTATAGTACATGAAAAATAACGAAACTAGTTTTAAAACAACCTAGTCATACAAAGGTACTTCCAGTAAATCGAAATTGGAAAATAAGGATGGTTTCGATAGGCTTTGATCAAGTTGAACGCAAAGTCAGACCAAGTGTAACCTGAAGACGTAGTTTCATGCAGCAACCCTATTACCACACTTGTAACTCTCTAACTGATGACATTTAGACAAAACGTTCAACACAAAACCTGAAGAGTATAACTAGTAGAATAACTTTTATATCATGAGTTTGCTCTAATTCGGTCTTGAATCACATGAAACATATGAAGAACGGGAAAAGCCCTAACAGTGCACGACTTTGAGAAAACGCTTATAATTCAAAATCTACTCAATGAAATTCGATGAAACCAGAGGGCAATGAAAGCTAACTTGATGCTCTACACATTTGGTATAGGAGATGTTAAGATTTGGCCCGAGAAAACCTACCTTTTGGGTTGATGAATTCTCGTTCTTCAAAAATCCCGTGTTCAGACCACTGTTTGTAGAACGCCTAATACTCCGTGTATACTGCATGGAATTTGGGCATTCCAATTGGGTTAGGAAGTAGACTTGACCCTCTTTCCAGGGGTATAAGCCTTGCACGATGGGATTTAGGTTTGGCTTACCTTTGATCGGCTTCAAGAAGATGGTTTGTGCAGGTCGTAGCAGATGAACGGGGGAAGAAGATGAGCTTGGTATGCTTGATCTCCTACTCTCCAGCCACCAAGAGCTCCTCCACACGACCCCAGCAAGTTCTAAAACTGGTACCTAGGGTTTGGTGAAGAGTATTTAAGTAACCATGGTGTTTAGGAGTCCTATTGTAACTAGGAAAGAAGGGTTTCAGGATTGGCATGTTGGTTTCCTATTTTTGATAATTTCTTCCTCCATTAGAGGGCATGTTGGTTTCCTATTTTTGATAATTTCTTCCTCCATTAGAGAGTCTTGGCCATCAAGCAACTTCGATGGATGGGTAGGCACGAATTTGGGTTGCTATAAGTGCATGATTGCATCCCAATTAAACCCTAATTACCCCTTTTTAATTTTAGCTTATTTATGGTTACGAATTTCTATGCATTTTCTTGCTTCATTTGATTTTTGGGCCATATGTGATCCATTGGCCCAATTAAGATATTGGGTCATTAATATATAATGTTGGAAATCTCTCCAACACCTTTATTTAAGTTTTAGTTGCGTCGTATTTCCGTGTAAACGGTTTTCCAACTTGTTTCCTAATTCGGATAATTGGTCACCATGTGATGTTCACTTGGTTAATCAGATTTTTCATCGCACAAATTCCTTCGTGAAACCCTTAAGAATAATGTTTGGGGTTGATTTCCCATTTTTACGGATTTTTCCTATGTGATTTAGCACATACGATAATGATGCGTATGTTTTAAATACTCTTGTATTATGGGAATTATTTATTTCCATTTATTTGAATTTTTATATAATTAAAATTTTCGGGGTGCTACACGTGGCTGCTTAGGAATTAGGGGATTTGACCTAGGATTCTGTGCCCATGCACCCAAGGCACTTTATGGACAGATGGGGCTATAAATACCCATGTTCCTTGTACCCCTAAGGCAAGAGAGCCCGTACACTTCCAGAAGAAGCCTTTTGGCGGCCAAAGGGGGCTTTCTAGATCTGTCTCCATCTCCAAAAGCTGCAAGCCATCCTTTCAATAGGAAGGACGTGGGAATCAAAGGGAATCCCTGGAGAGAAGGTTGCTATGCAAGGTAAGGGAGTAGATCCAACTGAAGAGGCACAGGAGAAGAAGGATTTCTGGCATTTCAGATGTCATCAAAGCAGAGCATCGCCAATTGAGAAGAATCTCCATCGATTTCCATCAAGGCTCCTCAATTGAAGTGTCTGCAAGTCTTCTTCATCAAGGAACATCCAACTCACATCTATTTCATTTATTTTCTTGGAGTGTTCATCCAGTTTTTCATTGTGTGATTTGTGCATGTGTTCTGCACAGATCACATAAATCTATTTGTTTGATTTTCATCTTTGTATTGAGATAGATCGGGCTAGAGGATCTATTCTCTAATTGTGCTTGTTCTAGCAGAACTTGGATCTTTCGTGGTCCAAAGGTTTGGAGCTGTAGTGCTCCGGTGTTGAGCCGTTGTGCTCAAGTGCTTGTGAGTCGTCGTACTCATAAGTGGTTTGTGGAGTAGGTTGTCGTACCTATCTCTTGGGTTTTCTTTGAGTCGTCGTGCTCAAAGGGTTTGGAGTCATCATGCTCTGGTTGTTTCTTGAGTCGTCGTGCTCCGGTGTGAGTTGTGCTCAAGGTTTTGAGTAGTGTGGCCTCACTGTGTGAGGGTGGACGTAGGAGTCACTGGAGGTGATTTCCGAACCACCTAAAAATCCTCTGTGCAATGGTTTGAATTGTGGTTTGACTTTGTATTTCACTAGATGCATGCATAGGGATTTCGTTCACACTACTAATCGATTTGCTCACACACACTAATCACACTTCAGATCAGTAAATTGTTTGGGTGAATTTATCTCTGATTCGAAGTTATTGTTAATTTCTTAAGCTTCCACGTTAATTGGTGTTAGATCTATTCAAGCCCCCTTCTAGATCTGACCGATCCACCCATCCGATCCTAACAGAATACACAGTCATGTCTGTGCCCTATAAGACAATGGCCAAACCACTGATAGTAAACGGGAAGGAGTTAAAGCAACGTCCGATGATGAGGAGCCGTTAAAGGGTTTTTCTACACACAGATGAAGAAGACGATGGAAGAGGGAAAGAAAGCCGAAGACTATAAAAACCTTGTGTGTGCCCTAGTACAGGAACAAAATGGCCGGGAAGGAGCGAATGTAGCATCTGACGATGACAATCCCTGGAAAGGTTTTTGTACATAGAAAGGAAGAAGTAGATGGAAGAGGGAAGGAGCTCACGATGACGATCCGTCCAAGGGTTTTTGAACAGAGCAAGGAAGAAGCAGATGAAAGAGGGAAGGAGCTCACACCGTCCGATGATGGTGCCTTCGAAAACGACCTCGCTGAGGCGCTCGCCGTGGTACAGGATAGCGACCGGAGGCGTCAAACTATTTCCGACGCCGACGAGCAGCCGTTGTGATGTGGAGAGCACCGGGGATCATCCACCGCCTCCGTCTTTCAAAAGAGCAGTCGCCCTAGGGAGGAAGACGAGAAGCCTGTCACGTGGAAATGGGAGAAGGCATAAGAGAGCCAAGGCACGAGGGAAAAAGTGGCTAAGGGGTGATATGACATTGTCTCGGGAAGGCAATTTCGGGGTTGTGAAATTGGGGATATGCCATTCCAGGGGTCCCCATGGAATGGCTTATCCTCGGTATTATCCTGGGTTTTAGAGATAATCCCATTCCCCTTATCCCCTCTTATCCCTCTGAATAGTAACCAAAACAAACCAATAATAGGGATATCACCTCGCTATTCCCGCCCTGTCTCGATACCAAACATGACCTAAGTTTTTTGTTTCAGTCGAAGTGAAACTTCAACTGATGTGTGCTTCAGTCGAAGTGAAGCTTCGACTGGTGAAGAAGACTTTGCATCAGTGTGCTTCAACTGAAGTGAAGCTTCAACTGAAAAAGAAGTCTTTGCGTCAGTCGAAGTCTGATGTGTGCTTCAGTTGAAGTAAAATTTCGACTGATGAAGTTGTCTTTATGCCAGTCGAAGTGAGACTTTGCCTGATGTGTGTTTCTGTCAAAGTGGAGTTTCGACTGATTTTGTAGCCTTTGACGTCAATCGAAGTGAAACTCCGACTGATGAAGACTTGTGGAGATCTCTTCATATATGATGAAGTTCTACTTCATATATAGTGAAGTTATGTCCTTTGTTCTCCAATTAGTATATCCTTTGTCTTCCAATCAGAGGGTACTTTAACTCTTGTCTTGTGATAGACTTCAACTTTGACCATCGTTGAAAGTCAACTCCACTTAACCCCTTTGACTAGTCAAACTTCTGATTTCAACCTCACTACCTAACAAGATAACCACACTTTCTCCAAGAGTTCCGCTGCATGCCTTTCTAAACCTTCCACTTTTAGTCCCAACAATCTTCTCTGTTGGGATTATGTCACCCATTAACGAGCATGTCGAACATGTCTCTGAATCTTCTTGTTGTTATCGATCAACTCTAAATTAAACTCCTATTAAACCCTCATTGACCACCCTACACTGAGCCTTCTTCTTTCTACTATGGAGTAAAGCTGAAGACAAGAGCTTAGGGGCCTTAACAACGTTCTGGTGAAGGAGACTTCCTAATCCTCTTGAAGGAACTTTAAGCTAGATTCTTCAACTCTAAAGGTAGGAAACCAAGATATCCCTTATGTTTCCAAAACCCCTCTAACCCCTTTGAACCTTGTTATCTAAAAGTTTTGCTTGTACCTTATGTTTGAAATCCTTGGCAAGTAAGATGAATTCGCTCCCTCTCTAAGGTGGTTAGGACAATCTCATGGTTGGCTCATACATGAGTTGTCAATCATGGTGACGGTTTCATCGCACACATTAAATGTGGGTGGTTAGGCTTTGTTCACTAGGAAATGTTAGTTATGTATATGTATACTTTTGCATCATGCTTCGACAGGTGGTTAGCTATATGTATTTCATCCCCATGAGAGGCTTGATGATGCCATTTGTTATAATGAATTCAAATACTTGCCATCCTCTATGTTCGGAATATGATGTATCATCTTTTGTTTATTTGAAATCCATCGAGCCTGCAAGCTATAAGCTTTTTTGTTCAAATTTCTACGTCTCTAATTCTTCATAAATTTGTTTATGCTATTACCCATTGGTACAGTTGCATGTCTAGTTTGTCTACTAGGTTCTTTTATAACTCAGGCCTTTGTCTTGATTACGTTTCCAGATTAGCATCTTGAGGTGATTCCTCTAGTCAAGGTCAAAGGGTCAAGGTCAACCCCTTTGCTGCTATAGATCCTCCTGGCTACACTACAGGAAAATCAGGTTTTGCTTACGTCCAAACACCGTAGGTATAGAACCAAAAATCGTAAGCATAGCCTTTGCTTATGGTGTTACCCTACGATTGGGTTTCGTCGGCTAAAGTCCGACGGCAAAGGCCTAAGGCTACGGTGTTTTAAAGTCCGTAAGTATATATCTATAGTGACGGTGTTGGTAGCCGTAAGTAACACCATAAGGATATCTGTTTGTGGCTACAACAATGTTAACCGTAGTGATATTTTTTGTAAGGATAGACTCAATAACGCCGAATATCCCTACGACAATTTAAACCGTAAGCATGTGTCTCTACGGCCACGTACACCATAAGCAAGTATGTTTCCCTACGGCTAAAAAGACCATAAGTGAATATGTTTACCTACGGCCATGTACACCTTAACAAAGTATGTTTTCCTACGGCCACATACACCATAAGTAGTTTGTTTCAGCAAAAAAAAATAAAGTAATATATTTCAATGGATCCACATTCACCTACATTTATGTCTAGGTTCACAAACAATTGGATCAACATGTACACATCCACAATTAATCCACACATTCACATTTGGATCGATCAACACATACATCCACATTTAGTTCCACACATACACATCCACCTTTAGTTCCACACATACACATCCACAGCCACATTTAGTTCCACACATACACATCCACATTTAGATCCATATTCCACATTTACATCCACACACATTCACACCCACTGATTCACAATGCACAACACATTAATAATATAAAACACATTAAAGTTAACAAACAATAATGTTAATAAAAGATGACATCAAATATCATTCTACAAATTCACATACTAGTGCTAAAGTCAGTTCAGAAGAGCAAGTTAATTGTTAGAGAATGAAATTGTTCACATGTGGTGAGAGGAGATTTGTGAAGAGTTTGCTTTGTCCTTGGAAGAAGACAGGTTTCAGCAGACATGGCTGAAGAAGGAATAGTCACCTATGGCATCATCTTCTTGATCACATTTTTGTGGTTGTTCCCTTTTGTAAGAAGGAAGACCTGGTGGGATCCAGGGTGTGTTTCCCTTCGTGTTGAAGGAGGACCTGGTGTGGTATCCAGGGGGTTGTAATTCCCTTCAGGTTGAAGGAAGACCAGCTGCAGCTTGGTGTAAGGGTCCATAAGGGGGACAGTACCCTTGGTAGTGAAATCCTGAGAAATTTCTCAAGGACTGGATGTCACGCCCCGACGTGGAATTTTGGAACGTGAGGCAGTTGCAAGTGAACGGGTATAGAGCAAGCACTAGACATCAAACCATTGCACAATGGATAATACTAAAAGCAAATTCATTTCATTGATACATTCCAATGCCTAGTTACAACCACTAATATCAGAGCCAATCTATAGGCCCGATTACATTGAAATAAAAGCAAAAGACTGAACTTCAAATTTTACTACTACAATGCTAATCATAGTGCTAGGACGCTAGGGTACTCATGACATCACTCTAGGTCGTTCCCATCCTCTTGGGTGTATGGTTCATCCTCGATCTCACCTGAGAACACAACGATAAATAACGCAGGGTGAGCGATAACACCCAGTAGGAGTTAAATCTCAGGATCAAGCACGCTTTAAGTGATTAATGTCTTATAAAGCAGGATAACTAGAGAGAATAACGAGAAACGTATAGCAAGTACTGGTACACGATAACGAGGAACAATAGCACAATGCACGAGAGTATAGCACGACAAGTGTTGATATCGGATTGGCCGTATAACAAGATAACAAGTAAAGTTTCACAACAGTGCACAAGTCACGATAGCAAGTGTTGGTCGATATTCTTTCAACCAGGAGTTTCAAGTAAACCAATAATTGACTGTTGGATTAATTGATTGCCATAGATCAAATCTTGCGTGTTCATGTGTTAGGTGTATGCCATCACCCAGATCATTAGACCTTCGCGAGTTATAGCCTTCCAGGTGCTCCTCCCAAGGACCAGACCGGGCCCTTATAATGTTGCCTAGCATAGTCATGTTTTTATCATAGACAATCAATTTAATGGCCAAGTAGAGTACCAAGAAATAGATGAGAGTGCTAGATGAATAGATGAGATAGTAGAGTGAGCGTGAATAAATGAGAGAGTAGAGTATAGATGAGAGCTAAGGGACAATGCACGTAACTTTCCGAGTAATAGGCGATAGTAACAGTTGCACAACACGCGCATATGGTGTTGGTAGTCAGGTGGAACTCACGATCTTCCCTGGCCATGTTATGCACAAGTCTAGAGGTCCGACGTGATTCAAGGTAAGAGTGAACTTCTAATAGCCATTTGGATCATATCGATCCCTAAAGGTGTAATGGGTGTTAGGGTACAACTGGCTCGTCGACCATGTGGGAATCCATGATCAGAGGAGACTTACGGAGGCCTTGTGCAAGGGTTCACTAGTCCGGCGAAAGGAATATCCGACGGAGAGTTCACCACAAGCCAAGTAAAGTGTGTATATAAAACAGGTGCTCGACGTTCTAGAGGAATTCTAGAACAGTGAAGCGTTGAGATCGGTGCTTCAAAACAACGCAAAAATCGAGGACAAGTTCATTTACAAGTAAGGCAATTTAATTACATAAATTACCAGATATATTATGTCACATGTTCATACCAATTAAGCCATATTTGGATGGTTCCAAGTGTGTGCATGTGTCATGAAATTGTAGATAGAAAAGATGTCGTGAATATGTATTTTAAAGCATTCAATATAGCTCCATGTAAAATAGGTGTTTTTACTGCGTGTATGACTGTTAAAAAGGCAACATACTCCTGTAAGGGTTGCGACAGGGTCATGATGGAACACGACAGGGTCCTGTACGGGTCGCGACAGGGCTGTCTGCTCAGGCGGCCAGAACGCGACAAGGGCATGAAGGGAACGTGACAGGTTCTGGCAGCAGATAGCGACGCCAGGTCTGTCGCTATCTGATCGCGACATAGGTACTGTCGCGACGGCCTTGTGAAGGCAACCTATCGGGCCGTCCCGTTCACAGGGTCCATGCCAGAGTCCGACAGGGAAAGGACATGGCATTGGATACGGGCCAAAACTTGCCTTTTCGGACACATGGTAGTTCAAAAAATCATAACTAATTGTATAGTCAATGAAAAATCATGAAACTAGTTGCAAATTAAACTAGACATGTAAGGGTACCTCCAGTAAATCGGAATTAGAGAGAGAGCATGGTTCATACAAGATTTGAACATGAACAAGAATGAGTTATTCAGAACATGACACAGAGAGAAAGATCGATTAAATTCGATCAACATGCTAGATGAAATTTAGGGCTTTTAGGGGCAAAAGATGCCTAACATGCATTAGTTCCTACAGTAATAATCTCATAGCATGGGGTTGAGTATACAAGGAGATCAAGAGTTAAGAAGAGGGTTCGGGTCATGTAAGTTACAGAACATGAAAAATCAAGAACTAAAGATATACTCGATGGAAAATTATGAAACTTGAGAGTTTTGTTCATGATAGACGAGACATCCTACAGAAAAAGTTTCATGGTTTATGCTTGTGAGAATGCCTACCTTTGACTCCATTTGTCTTCTAAGGCTTAGAACCCCAAGAACGAGGAAGAAGCTTTAAGAACTCCTTCTCCCCACGAGATCCTCTCCTCTTTGGCCTCTTCTCCTCGTCCAACAACCTTTAGCAACGAGCTAGGGTTGGCCAAGATGGTTTAAGAGGTGTATTTATATAAACACAAGTTCCTATTCCTACTACTACTCAAATTCCTCTTAATTCTGAGATTGCCTAACTCCACCTTTCCTCTCTTGCTTTCCAATCTCTAATTGGGTTAGGATAGTATCTAAATTCGTGCTAGACAATATGGGGTAGATTTAGGAATCCAATTACAACTCTAATTGCCACTTTTATTGCTTTAATAACCCCTTTCCAATTATGATATAATTAAACTCCTAATTTAGGGTATTTTCTTATTATTCTCCCCTTGCAAATTCATATTTTTGACCCAATAAATTCTAGAGGATCCATTAAGCAAAGCCCATTACTCTTTTCCATTTAATGGGTTTCATTTAATGCTCTTTTCATTTAAATATCCATTTAGCTAGGTTTAATTCTTTAAAAAAAAAACTTATTTTTCCGCAAAATTTTTAGGTTGCTACACTCGACGTAGGACTCCTAAGGAAAGGAGGTCCGAACCAGGATAATTTCTTGTGTTGTGTGATTGCCTATTGTGTGTTTGTTATTTTATCCTCACTAACTCTAACGACCATCGAAGTGTGTTTGTGTGACTATTTTTGTAATCAGGTTTTCAAGTACTTAATATTTTTTAAGTATCTCATTCACCCCCCTCTGGGCTAGCTAGCTGGGCAACAAGTGGTATCAGAGCAAGTCTCTTCGACAAATAAGAAGATCCAACGATCTGAAGAGTAAAGATCCATGGCCGCCCAAGGAAACATAGAAGGTCAGTCCGTAAACCGACCCCCTCTCTTTGACGGTGAAGATTACACATATTGGAAGACCCGGATGGAATATTTCCTACAAGGTTTTGATTTTCAAATCTGGTTAATCGTAGAAGAAGGTGATTACGTTATCCTAAATATAAAGGATAAATGGACAGACGACGACAAAAAGAAGATCTCTCTCAACTGTAAAGCGAACAACATTCTGTGTTGTGCTCTCGGTAAAAAGGAGTTCAACCGTGTATCTGCCTGCAAATCCGCAATGGAGATGTGGGAGAAACTAAGAATCACCTATGAAGGCACGGACAAAGTAAAAGAAACCAGAATAGACATTCTGGTAACTCAATATGAGAGGTTTCAAATGTAGCCAAGCGAATCAATAACTCAGATGTTCAGCAGATTCTAGATATAACAAATGGGTTAGCTGGTCTTGGGAAGAAGTATGAGAATGGAGATATGGTCAGGAAAATTATCAGATCTCTTCCATCCTCCTAGACCCCTAAGGTAACAGCAATAGAGGAAGCAAACGATCTGAAACTAATGTCTTTGGAAAAGCTCATTGGGTCCCTTATGGCCCATGAGATCAACATGGAAAGATTAGGAGAATCCTCAAGTAGAAAGAAGCACACCAACGCTCTTAAAGTAGTAGAAGGCAGCTCTGAGGAACAATCTGAAGATGAAGCCAGCGGTGAAGACAGTGAAGACGAAGAAGCTATGTTGTCTGGAAGACTTCAGAGAATTCTGGCCAAAAGAAAAGGATTCAGTCTGGTAGAAAATACTTCAAGAACAAGGAGCTTAAGAAGTCAGAAGGAAAAGACTTTAAGAAAGCTGAGCCCATCTGCTACCAGTGTAAGAAACCAGGACACCTCAAGGCAGAGTGTCCCAAGCTAAAGAAATCCGAGTTCAGGAAGAAGGATAGTTCAAGAAAATTCAGAAAATATAAGAAGAAAGCCATGACAGCTGCTTGGGACAACAGCAGTGACTCAGACAGCGAGTCAAACTCAAGCAATGAAGAAGAAGAAGCCAATCTAGCTTTCATGGCCAACATAGATGAAAAGGTAACTTCTGATTCATCCTTTGATTCATGCAATGATTCAGATTCTGATAATCTAGAAGAAGCATTCAACGAACTTTATAATAAATATAAGGAAGTTTCTAAACTACTAAAAGCTAGTAAGAAAAATGTTGCTTTCTTAGAAAATACTAACTCAGATTTAAAATCAGAAAATGAACAATTAGAGAAGCAAGTTAATGAACTTAAAAGAAGAAATGAGTTTCTGTGTGAAGATTTAAAAGGCAAAAATAAACAAATAGTTAAGCTACAAAAACAAGAGAGTTCAGACGAACTAAAAACAGAAATTAAAAGATTAACTGAAGAAAATGAAAAATTATCCAACACATTAGAAAAGTTTACTAATGGTAAAACAAACTTAATATTGAAAGGTGCTAGACGGTCAAGTAAAAAGAAGCATGGGATAGGTTATACACCCCCAGATAATGAAGACACAATAGTATACCCTAAAACATATCCAACTCCAAACTTTGTATCTGAACAAGACACAAGGTATAAAGTAAACTTTAAATATTTTGAAAAAGTAACTAAAACTACATGCTGCAGTCACTTTAACAAACTAGGTCATAATAAGAAAACTTGTCCATCTGGACATAAAAAATGGATAATAAAAGGAGAAAATATTGTTACTAACCAACCACGACCCAAAAGAACTTGGGTACCTAAAGCTTGATGTTTTTATTTCAGGAGAATCTTCAAGCATCCAAATGGTATTTGGACAGTGGGTGCTCAAGGCATATGTCAGGGAATAAAAAGTTGTTCTCTCACCTCAAAGCTGAAGAAGGAACAGTCACCTATGGAGCCCTAAATTTCATCCACCATGTCTTGTGAATTAAATCTTGCATCCTAGCTATTTCCAGTATTCTATCCTCCACGTTTGATCTGATTAAACCCTGCCGAAACCATGACTGGTTACAAATTCTTATTTACTAGGAGTACTCTTACATGTCTAAAGTAGTTTAAATTGATTCCATGATTTTTCATGTACTGTACTTTTTGTTCCTGATTTTGAATCACCCTATGTCAAAGAAATGCAAGTTTGGACCGCAATCCAAGACATATCTATTCCCTGTCGAACACAGGCGCAGACCCTGTGAACGCGACGGCTCGATAGGCCGCGTTCAGGGGTCTCGTTGCGACAACATCACCCGTCACGTTCTGAACGCGACAGGCGATGCCGCCGCAATCCGTGCGCCTGTCATGACCAACCTGTCGTGATCCTTGTATGACCCCGTTGCGATCTCAGCACCTGTTCTGAACAGCCTGTCGCGTTCAGTGCAAGCCCTTGTCGCGATCGGCCCTGACCCCATTGCTACCCTCATGGGGTTGCATCACGATCTGGGTCTTTTACAAAAAAACCATTGATTCCTCATATTCGAACTCCTTACAGTGTCTATTCATCTGTTAATAGTCATCACCGCAGTAAATAAACTGTTAAAATCTTACTTGGTATAATTGGTTAAAATACATACATTTGATTCTTGTCATGTCTATGATTTCTCTTACACAAAGCACACACTTTGAACCACCCATTTATAGCTTAAATGACATGAACATGATACATAACATATTTGGTAATTTATGTAATCAAATTGCTCTATTTTAAAGGACCTTGTTTACATTTTTGTGCGATGCTTTGGAACACCGATCTCGACGCTCCACTGTTCTAGAATTCCTCTAGAACGTCAAGCACTTGTTTCCTTATATACACACTCTCTTGACTTGAACAAACTCTCCGTCGGATATTCCTTCCGCCGGACTAGTGAATCCTTGTTCAAGGCCTCCGTAAGTCTCCTCTGTCCATGGATTCCCACATGGTCAACGAGCCGATTGTACCCTAACATCTATTACCCCCTTTAGGGATCAATAAGATCTAAACGGCTATTAGAAGTTCGCTCTTATCTTGAATCACGCCGGACCTCTGGACCTGTGCTTATCATGCCCAGTTGGAAGGGTAGTGAGTTCCACCTGACTGCTAACACCCGGTGCGCGTGTTGTGCAACTGTTACTACCGCATGTTTACTCGACGTGTTACGTGCAATGTCCACTAGCTCTCGTTTATACTCTACTTGCTCATCCATTCACATTCACTCTGCTATCTTGTCTGTTCATCTAGTGCTCTCATCTATTTCTTGGTACTCTATATTGGCCATTGACTGATTGTCTAAAGATAAACAATATAACCAATGCCAGCGCAATGGTGCCCAATCTGGTCCTGGGGAGAGCGCCCGAAAGTGCCATTTGACCATGTGAGTTAAATGATCAGGATGTCGGCATTACATCCAAGTGCCATACTATTTAGATTAATCTAATGACAATCAAAAGTGCTATATTCTCTCGTTTTCTGTTGACAACAAAGTGTTATGCTATACTCGTTGTGCTATTGCTATACTTTGTGCTATTGTGCTATGGCCATCTTGCTATTTGTGCTATACTTGACGATTGTGCTATATTTGGAAACCTGTGCTATTTCATTCACGTGCTATCCTGCTATCTATTACTTGACTCTCTCGCTCTATCATTAGTTACTCAGCCTTTAACCCATTAATCATTTAAAGCCTGCTTGACTATTAAGATTTAAGTCCTACTAGGCGTTATCGCTCACCCTGCGTTATTTGTTGTTGTGTTCTCAGGTGAGACCGAGGATGAACTATACACTCAAGAGGACGGGAACGACCAGGAGTGACGTCACGAGTACCCTAGTGTCCTAGCAATATGTTAGAGTCTTAGTCAGTCTTTTGCTTTATTTCAATGTAATTGGGCCCTATTGAATGGCTCTCATATTAGTGGTTGTAACTAGACATTTGGAAAGTTATTAATGAAAGGTATTCTCATTAGTATTATTCATTGTGCAATGGTTTGATGTCTAGTACTCGCTCTATACCTTTTACTTGCAACTACCTCGCGTTCCGATATTCTGCGTCGGGGCGTGACACTGACTGTTCCCAGACTGCCAATAATCCCCAATTTCTGCTTTTCTGAAGGCACGACCTCACTAAGCTTGTGTCTGGAATTTGGACATTCCAAAATTTCCACCAACAGCTCTTCAGATACAGTGATCTTGGTCCCTTTGACATATCCTGACACTAAGTTTCAAGAGGATACTTGAAGGGAAACATAGAAAGCTTTAATGGTGTATTCTACAGGGGGTTCAGAAATCTGAAAAAGCTTGGTCCAGCCCATAGCATCTAGGGTTTCTTCTACCCAAGATAAACTACCACTCAAATGGGAGAAGTCTATCAATTTCCCTAGACAGATAGGAATCTTAGCAAGACGTTGGAGTTGCTCAGGAGTCAATTAGGTGTCTTACGGAGCCCTAGATGAAGCCATCTAGATAGAAGGAAGTGGACAGGGCTTAGGGAACTATCAAAGGAAAGAGAGAAATGTAGTAGGGAGTTCAATGAACCTACCTTTCTTCAGAGAAAATGAAGGTTTCGAAGTTGCCCAGAAGACCTTCGCCGGAGAACAGTAAAGGCGCGAAGAGGAGGAAGAAGACAGGGGAGTTGGACACGAAGTTTGAAAAGGGTGTCTTCGCACAAGGCAAGGGTTTTCTTAAATAAAGAGAGAGAAAGTAACTGACCAGAGATTTCAGGGTGAACGGACGAGATTGATTGATTGGACCGTTTCGTCATAAATGCGTATTTAAAAAAGTTTCAGTTATACAATATTTAATTGAAGGCACCTTTTCAATCTTTAACATAGTAAGTCGAATTATGTATTCGACTTCATCAGTCGAATGCAAGTTTTATACATGAGTCGAATGCACTTTGACTTCACAAGTTGCAGTGCTGAGACTTAGAAATTTTCATAAGATGGTTTTCACAGACAATCCAAAAATGAGATACTTCACAGCAGTTTCTTAACGTACAACTCAAGTATTATTTTTCTTTGGCAATTTAATCAGGATTGCACATACCTATTTCTCTTCTAATAGATGTGAATCTATCCTCAGGAAGAGGTTTTGTAAAAATATCAGCAAGTTGATTTTCAGTAGATACAAATTCAAGTAGAATGTTGCTATTACTTACATGGTCTCTGATGAAGTGATGTCTAACTTCAATGTGCTTTATTCTTGAGTGCTAGATAGGATTCTTCGTCAAGTTTATTGTGCTTGTGTTGTCACACAACATTGGAATTTCTTGATGTTGATGACCATAGTCTTTCAATTGATGTTTGATCCACAAAAGTTGAGTACAACAACTTCCAGCTGCAATGTATTCAGCTTCTGTAGTGGATAATGCCACTGAATTCTGCTTCCTAGAAGACCAAGAGATCAAGCACCCTGCAAGAATTTGACAAGCACCACTGGTGCTTTTCCTATCTATTTTACATCCAACATAGTCAGCATCACTATATCCAATTATCTTGAAATCTGAACATCTGGGATACCATAATCCTAATTTACTGGTATTTATAAGATACCTAAAAATTCTTTTAACAGCAAGAACATGTGATTCTTTTGGATCAGTTTGGAATCTTGCACACAAACAAACACTAAACATTATGTCTGGTCTACTAGCAGTAAGATAGAGTAGTGATCCTATCATTCCTCTATAGACCTTTTGATCTACCTTTTTACCAAGAGGATCACTGTCTAACTTAATTCCTGAGCTCATGGGTGTTCATAATGCCTTACACTTGTCAAAACCATACTTAAAAAGTAAATCTAAAATGTATTTGGTTTGACAAATGTGAGTTCCTTCCTTGGTCTGCTTGATTTGCAACCCAAGAAAATAGTTAAGCTCACCCATCATGCTCATTTCAAATTTACTTTGTATCAGATTTTCAAAGAACTTACAAAGTGATTCATTAGTAGAACCAAAAATAATGTCATCAACATAGATTTGTACAATCAAGCTTCCATCTGAAAATTTCTTTATAAATAGTGTGCTATCAACTTTACCTCATACAAAATCATGTGATATAAGATAAGCACTCAATCTTTCATACCAAGCTCTTGGGGCTTGTTTTAGACCATATAGTGCTTTCTTTAAATGGAAAACATGATTAGGATATTTAGTATCTTCAAATCCTAGTGGTTACTCAACATATACTTCTTCTTTTATGAAACTATTCAGAAAAGTACATTTGACATCCATCTGAAATAGATTAATATTAAGAGAGCATGCATATGCTAATAGGATTCTAATTGCCTCTAATCTAGCTACTGGGGCATAAGTCTCATCAAAGTCTATGCCTTCCTCTTGGGAATATCCTTGAGCTATAAGTCTGGCCTTATTCCTGGTGATTGCTCCTGATTCATCCATTTTATTTCTGAAGACCCATCTGGTTCCAATGACTGGATGGTCAGAAGGTCTAGGGACAAGAGTCTATACTTGGCTGCATTGGAACTGATTAAGTTCCTCTTGCATAGCAAGGATCCAAGATTCATCACCCAGTGCATCATCGATTGTCCTAGGCTCAATTTGAGAAACTAAAGCAGAAAAGTCACATGGAATTTGCATACCTCTTATTCTTACCCTATCTTGAGGATTACCTATGATGTTTTCCATTGGATGATCTCTATGATACCTTAGTTCTCTAGGTAGTCCTTCTTGTGGTTCTTCTTGCTGTTGAAGATCTTCTAATAGAGGATCTTTGTTTTCTTCTTCTTCAAGAGAAGTTCTTTCTAGATCCCTGCACAAATCTTCAACACACTCTTCTTCTTCTTCTATTCTTTTAATAGAAGGGTTAGTTTCATCAAATAAGATATGCACATATTGTTCTATCGTTAATGTTCTTCTATTGAAGACTTTGTAACCTCTAGGTTTCGAAATATATCCTAGCAGAAATCTTCATCACTTTTAGCATCTAGTTTTCCTAAGTTATCCTTACCATTATTTATGATAAAACACTAACAGCCAAAGGTCGAAGATGACTGATATTGGGCTTCTTTTCCTTGTAAAGTTCATAAAGGGGTCTTCTTTAGAATAGGTCTGATCATGCCCCTGTTGATGATGTAGCAGGCTGTGTTGACTGCCTCTGCCCAAAATATCTTGGTAAATTATATTCATTCAGAATAGTCCTGGCCATATCTAGCAGTGTCCTGTTCTTCCTTTCTGCTACTCAATTCTGTTGAGGTTTCCTTAGTGCTGAAAAGTTGTGTTCAATTCCATTGTCTTCACAGAATTTCAGAAACTCTTCATTCTTGAATTCTCCACCATGATCAGATCTGATACTTATAATATAGAATTTCTGGTTTATTTGAACTACTTTGCATAATTTTAGAAAAGTGAAAATGCTTCTGATTTGGCTTCTAAGAAAGACACCCAAGTGTATCTTGAGTAGTCATCCACTATCACATAGCCATACACTTTCCTCCAAGGCTAACTATCCTTATAGGTCCAAACAGATCCATGTGAATTAACTTCAAAGGTTTGGAAGTTGTAACAACTGTTTTGGACTGAAATGAAGTCTTGGTTTGCTTTCCTTTTGCACATGCTGAACATATTCGAGACTTCTTTACTTTCATCTTTGGATGACCTTCAACCAGTTCATGATTTATCAATTTCTTGATGGCGGATGTGCTTGCATGACCAAGTCTTCTATGCCATAAATCAGACTCTTCACTTTTATGGTTGCAAGACATAAATTCACTTCTTTTAATTCTTCTAATTATAAAGTGTACAAATTCTTCACTCTTTGAGCTTCGAACACAATCTTGTTGTTCTTTTGAATAACACATTTATCATTCTGAAAATTTACAGAATGGCCTTTATCGCACAATTGACTGATGCTTATTAGATTATGCTTTAAACCTTCTACATACATGACATCTTTAATCAAATTCTTTTCCTTAGTACCAACTGTCCCACATCCTACCACTTTTCCTTTTCCAATATCACCATAGGTGACTTGACCAATTTCATCTCTAAAACTTGTGAACAACTTCCTATCTCCTGTTATATGCCTTGAGCATCCACTATCCAAATACCATTTGGATGTCCTCAGCCGACCCTGCAGATAAAATTAAGTTGTAACTTTAGGTACCCAAATTTTTTTGGGTCCTTGATGGTTAGTTTTTGGAATCCAACGTAAGTGTCTAGTGGTGCATGTGCTGACCGTTGGCCCTTTTGGTACGGCAGCAAGCTAACCTAGAGGGGGGGGTGAATAGGTTTTTCTGAAATCTGAAATAGAAACTTAAACACAGAAAATTATCACTTGAATGTTTGGTTAGTTTAGTGTGATAAAGAGTAGCAGTGCAGAAGTAAATAAACAATCACACAAATAAACAAGAGATTTATCCTGGTTCGGCCGTTCCCACATGGAAGTCCTACGTCCAGTCCCCAAGCAACCTCTTGGGATTTTACTAACCAAGGGTACAGTCCCCCTCAAGGACAATACAACATCCAGCACCCTAGCTGGTCTTCTTCTCTTTCCCGGGCAAGAAGGCAACCCACTTCTTTTATAGGTCAAGAAGCCAACCTCCTGGTACAAACCGCAGTGTGGTTTTGCTAGATACAAACCCCTAGCTAGGTTCTACACTGTATACAGTCCTCCAACTGGACAGAAGTCTTTCTTAGAAAAGAAAGAACAAAGCTGAGAGTTGGAACAGAAGAAAAACCAACTCAAAGAAACTCTCAGCTAAAAGACACTCTCCCCCAGATTACAAGATGCACACAGAGAGAGTGAAGAGAGGAGAAGGAGCTTGAATGCTTGAGTGCTTCAGATGCTTGAACACTTCTTCTTGGGCTCAGGCTCTTTCTCTCTTTTCCTTTGATGTATTTGGAGTTCAGGTTCCTCATTGGTTGTATACTCCTTCAAAGATCTTCAGGAAAGCTCTTGTTTGTTCTTCAGCAATGCTTCATCTTTTATATGAGCAATTTAAATAAATCCGTTGAGGAGATCCGTTGGAGTTCTAGCCGTTGCTTATGTTCTCTTTCTTCTGATATTTTGTGGTCTACGAGGTCTGCAAGCATAGGAGAAAGTGTTTAGTTAAAAGAGTGTTTCTGTCAAAAAGGCTCATACCTCTATGTTTCATGTTGCCACCCAGAAGTAGTAAGTAATCCCCTTTTTGTTGGTAGGAAAGAAAAGATCTAGAAAGATAAGCAAAAAAGATCTCCTGTCAGAAAGATAGAGGATTACGTAAATCAAGAATATTTGACTTTTTCACTAGATGCCAAAAGATATTTTGGAATATAAAGGAAATCTATGTTTAAAAGATCAAAACCATGTTTCACTTATGAAATCTATGTTCTTTCAAAGGAATCCATGTTTTACTTACCAAATCCTTATGAGAGCGAATCCTTATAGCAGTGAACCCTTATGAGAGTGAATCCTTATAGCAGTGAATCCTTATGAGAGCGAATCCTTATAGCAGTGAATCCTTATGAGAGCGAATCTTTATAGCAGCGAAACCTTATGAAAGCGAATCGTTATAAGAGTGAATCCTTATGAGAGCGAATCGATGTGAGAGCGAATCGTTATGAGAGCGAATCGTTATAACAGTGAATCCTTATGAGAGCGAATCCTTATAGCTGTGAATCCTTATGTGAGCAAATCGTTATGACACTTTGTGAACTTAAATCAATGTATGTTAAATGGACATCGATTTGACTTTTTAGTGTAAATCACAGAGCGATAGTACCATAAATTTTTATTTATTAGAAAAAACATAATATTAAATATATTCAATAATATTTAATTAATCAAAAATTGTTTTTATTAGTAAAGTTATAATATTAAATATATTTAATAATATTTAATTAATCATAAAAAATTGTCTTTATTTATTTAATCATAAGTTTTGTTATCACCAAAATATGAGGGTAAAATATAGAGTGGTTCAACAATCTCCCCCTTTTTGGTGATGACAAAATTTATGAGAATTTTCTGACAAAAATACATAATGCATAGAAAATAAAAAATTCACAGATAATCCATACTCTCCCCTTTTTGTCACAAACCAAAAAGGAAGGTTCTTACCATTGCATTCTCTCCCCTTTGTGGAGGAAATTCTTACCATTGAGAGGTTCAACAATGATTGACATAAATGAATAACTCCCCCTTAGTCTGTGCTCCCCCTGAATGAGAGACTCCACCTGAATGAAACTTGTAAATAATTGTTAGTAATGAAGAACAATTCAATTTTTGTGACTACTCTTTCTTCAGATGTGATTTGAATGAAGAGACTGCAGTTACTCCTGCCTTGAGCATCCTTGGTTTTTGATGCTCCAATGCTAACCTGTAAATAAATTACTCAGTAGTAGGTACCCAAATCTTTTTGGGTCCTTGATGGTTAGATGCATAAAAATATACTTTCGAGATCCATACTAGGTGCCTTGTTGTGCAGGTGTTTACTGTGTGTCCTAATTTATTACAATGAGAACAACAATGAATATATCTATTTTGCAGTTCTTATTATTTTTATGATGTCTGTTTAGAACATAATTTTTTAAAATATTTTCTTTTACAGGGGCCTTTTTCTGAGGCAACTTGGTTTCTTTTACAAATTTTGGTAGTAGATATTTTTCTGGAATCATGGCTTGTTTTCCTTTTTTCCGGAGATATGTATCCAAGCCCTTATTTGTTATTTCCAGATTTTGATCCTTTTAAGCATAGGGCTAAAGATGTTTTCCCTTCAGTTAATTTTCTAACTGATTCTTTTAAATACATATTTTCTTCAGTTAGAGTTTTTAATTTTTCTTCTAACTCTAAGTTCTCTTTGTTCTTACTTTTCAAATCTTCATTTAAAAGATAATTATTATCTTACATTCTTTTAATTGTTCTTCTAATTGTTCCATTTCTGATTTAAGATCAGAATTAGTGTTTTCCAAACAAGTAAGGTTGTTCTTGAGATTTTTTAGTTCTTTTACAACAACCTTATGCTTATTATATAGTTTATTAAAGACTTCTTCTAAGTCTTCGGACTCTGACCCTGAATTTGTGCAAGAGTCAAAGGAAGGTTCACAGTGTACCTCATTTAGTCCCACCATAAGGGCTAGATTTACCTGCTCCTTTTCGGAATCTGAGCTTGATGATTCTGAGCTTGTGACCTCATCATTTTCCCAAGCAGCCGCCATGGCTCTTCTTTTAAATTTCTTGTGCTGCTTCTTGGGTTTTTCAGTTTGACCAGTCTTCTTGAGTCTTGGACAATCCGGTCTCAGATGTCCAGGTTTTCTGCATTCATAGCAGACTGGTTCTTTCTCTTTTCTGTCTTTCTTTTGAATCCTTTTCGATCCATTTTCTTCTTCTTTAAAATTTTCTGAAGCTTGGACAGAACTTCATCTACGTCACTGTCTTCAGAATCTGCATTTTTGGAGCTAGAAGAAGAAGTGGAAGGAGCAGCTACAACCTTAAGAGCATTAGTACATTTCTTCTTAGATGAGCTTTCAAACAATCGCTCCATATTTATTTCATGTGCCATGAGAGAACCTATTAAATTATCAAACGACAATTTGGTTAAATCATGGGCCTCTTCAATAGAAGTTACTTTAGGTGCCCATGAAATAGTTGAGGACCTAAGTATTTTTCCAACCGTTTCCTCATCAGAAAGATTTTTACCAAGAGAACTTAGACCAACTACTATACTTGAAAATCTATTATACAATTGAGTGATATTTTCATTTGGAAACATTTTAAATTACTCATACTGTGAGACAAGAATATCTATTCTAGTTTGTTTTACTTTATTTGTTCCTTCATAAGTTATCTGCAGTTTATCCCATATTTCTTTAGCAGATTTACATGCAGATACTCTACTAAATTCTTTTTTGGATAAAGCACAACATAAATAGTTCTTAGCTTTAAAGTTTAATGATAATTTGCTTTTATCTACTGCTGTAATGGCAGTAGTGTTGAACCACTCTATGGCTGTCCTTGTATTTTGGTGATAACAAAACTTATGATGATAACTTAATGAATATTTTTGTTTCATCTGTGTCGCATCAATCCCATAGCAAAATGCTAAGTCTTTCATTGATGCAATATATGGCGCACTAAAATGATAAAATCGATGTTTAATCAATATACATCGATTTCTGTTTAAAGTGCCAAAGTATTAAGCGCAACGATTTATTAAGAAGTCGATGCCATAACGATTTGATAAGTGACCATAACGATTTTTGTTTGAGCGCATTTGATTTGATAAGAAATCGTTCCCATAACGATTTCATAAGCATTCGCAACGATTTCTTCTGTAAGCGCAACGATTTGTTAAGAAGTCGATGCCATAACGATTTCCTCTTTAAGCGCATTGATTTAGTAAGAAATCGATCTCATAACGATTCTATAAGTGAGCGCAACGACTTGCTCTCACAACGATTTGTTCACATCGATTTCGCTCTCATAACGATTTGATAAGTGAGTACAACGATTTGCCCTCACATCGATTTGCTTGCATAACGATTTCATAAGTCATGCTCATAACGATTTCTTCATGGATTCTGTTCAAACACAGATTGCCTTTATATTTCAAATATGCTTGGCGCTTAAATGAAAAGTCAAATATCTTCTGACAAAAAGCTGCATGCATATTTCAGAGTCTTGTCAAAAAGATATAACCTCTATTTTCAGTATGTTAGCAGAAGCACAGTACCATGCATCGTTTATCATAAACACTCTTTTATGCTAACACTCTCTTCTATGCTCACAGACATCGAAGACCATCAGAGTCTGATTAAGACAAATGAGGAGGAGATGAGCAACGGCTAGAACTCCAACGGATCTCTTCAACGGATCCATTCAAAATGCTCATATAAAAGAAGGAGCACTGCTGAAGAACAAGAGAGCCTTTTTCTTGAATATCTTTGTAGGAGTGTACAACTGTGAGAAACACCTCAACTCCACACACACTCAAGAAAGAGAGAAAGAGCCTGAGCCAAGAAGAAGCATTCAAAGCATTTCAAGCTCTCAAGCTTCCAAGCTTTCAAGCATTCGAGCCTTCCTTTCTCTCTTCTGTTTTCTCTCTGAGCTCATTGCATATCTGGGGAGAGTTTGTGACTGTGAGCTTTGCACAAGTGTTAATCTTGTAAAGCTTCTCAGTTTGATCTTTCTAAGGAAGATCTGTGTCCGGCTGTAGGACTGTATACAGTAGTTAACCTAGCTAGGGGTCAGTGTCTAGCAGAACCGCACTGGGGTTTGTACCAGGAGGTTGGCTTCTTTACCTGTAAGAGAAGTGGGTTGCCTTCTTGCCCGGGAAAGAGAAGAAGACCAGCTGGGGTGCTGGGTGTTGTAGTGTCCTTAAGGGGGACTGTACCCTTGGTTAGTGAAATCCCAAGAAGTTGCTTGGGGACTGGACGTAGGACTTCCATGTGGGAAGGGCCGAACCAGGATAAATCTCTTGTGTTATTTGTGTGATTGTTTATTTGCTTCCGCACTGCTACTCTTTATCACACTAAACTAACCAAACATTCAAGTGTTAATTTCTGGTTTAAGATTCTATTTCAGATTTCAGAAAAACCTATTCACCCCCCCTCTAGGTTAGCTTGCTGCCGTACCAAAAGGGCCAACAAGTGGTATCAGAGCGAGTCTCTGAACTTTCAAGAAGATCCAACGATCTTAGAGTAAAGATCCATGGCAGCTCAAGGATATGCTGAAGGCCAATCAGTCACCAGACCTCCATTCTTTGATGGAGAAGACTACCAATATTGGAAGATGAGGATGGAATGCTTCATTCGAGGCACAGACTTTGATCTGTGGCAGGTAATTGAGGTAGGTGATTATGTTATTACTCCTATTCCAGGTACTTCAGCTATTACAGCAACAGACAAGGTTAAGCTATCCTTAAACTTTAAAGCTAAAAACTATCTTTGTTGCGCTTTATCTAAAAAAGAATTCAGTAGAGTATCTGCATGTAAATCTGCAAAAGAAATATGGGATAAACTGCAGGTAACTTATGAAGGAACAGATAGAGTAAAACAAACTAGGATAGATATTCTTGTTTCACAATACGAACAATTTAAAATGCTTTCAAGCGAAAACATTACTACTATGTATAATCGTTTTTCAACTATAGTAGCAGGATTAAACTCCTTAGGAAAAATTCTTTCTAATGAAGAAACCGTCAGAAAAATACTTAGGTCCTTAACTACTTCATGGACACCTAAAGTAACTGCTATTGAAGAGGCCCATGATTTAACTAAATTATCAATTGATAATTTAATAGGTTCTCTCATGGCACATGAAATAAATATGGAGCGATTATCTGAAAGCTCATCTAAGAAGAAATGTACTAATGCTCTCAAAGTTGTAGCTGCTCCTTCCACCTCTTCTTCTAGCTCCCAGGATGCAGATTCTGAAGACTGTAATATGGATGAAGTATTGTCCAAGCTTCAGAAAATTTTGAAGAAGAAGAAAAATGGATCGAAAAGGATTCAAAAGAAAGACAGAAAAGAAAAAGAACCAGTCTGCTATGAATGCAGAAAACCTGGACATCTAAGACCAGATTGTCCAAGACTCAAGAAGACTGGTCAACCAGAAAAACCCAAAAAGAAGCACAAGAAATTCAAAAGAAGAGCCATGGCGGCTGCTTGGGAAAATGATGAGGTCACAAACTCAGAATCATCAAGCTCAGATTCCGAAAAGGAGCAGGTAAATCTAGCCCTCATGGTGGGACTAAATGAGGTACTCTCTGAACCTTCTTTTGACTCTTGCACAAATTCAGGGTCAGAATCCGAAGACTTAGAAGAAGTCTTTAATGAACTGTATGATAAGCATAAGGTTGTTGTAAAATAACTAAAAAATCTCAAGAGCAACCTTACTGTTTGGAAAACACTAATTCTGATCTTAAATCAGAAATGGAACAATTAGAAGATCAATTAAAAGAATGTAAAGATAATAATTATCTTTTAAATGAAGATTTAAAAAGTAAGAATAATGAGAAGATAGAGTTAGAAGAAAAATTGAAAGCTCTAACTGAAGAAAATTTTTATTTAAAAGAATCAGTTAGGAAATTAACTAAAGGAAAAACATCTCTAGCCCTATGCTTAAAAGGATCAAAATCTGGAAATGACAAACAAGGGCTTGGTTATACACCTCCAGAAAAAGGAAAACAAGTAATAAACTCAGGAAAATATCCTTTACCAAAATTTGTAAAAGAAACCAAAATGCCTCAGAAAAAGGAACCTGAAACAACCAAGCTTTATCAAAAGAAAAAGGTTTCTAAAAATTATGTTCAAATCATGCATCACAAAGGCAATAAGAACTGCAAAACGAATTATATTCATTGCTGCTCTCATTGCAATAAACTAGGACACACTGTGAACACCTGCACAACTAAGCACCTAGTTTGGATACCTAAAGGCTATTTTTATGCATCTAATCATCAAGGACCCAAAAAGATTTGGGTACCTACTTCTGAGTAGTTTATTTGCAGGTTAGCCTTGGAGCATCAAAAACCAAGGATGCTCAAGGCAGGAGTGACTGCAGACTCTTCATTCAAATCACATCTGAAGAAAGAGTAGTCACAAAAATTGAATTGGTCTTCATTACTAATAATTATTTACAAGTTTCATTCAGGTGAAGTTCCTCACTCAGGGGGAGCTCTGATTAAGGGGAAGCAGAGAATAAGGGGGAGTTATCCCTTATAAGAAAAAGGGGGAGAATAGTTGAACCCCTCTATGGTAAGAAGTTCTCTCTAAGGGGGAGAGAAATGCATGGTAAGATCCTTCCTTTTTGGTTAGTGACAAAAAGGGGGAGAGTATGTATGCACTATGAATTTTCTGTATGTCTCTGCATGTTTCAAGATTTAATTCTGCATGTTTTCATGATTTAAAGCGTTTCATGATTATCCCTATCAAAAATTCGCATAAATTTTGTCATCACCAAAAAGGGGGAGATTGTTGAACCACTCTATGGCTGTCCTTGTATTTTGGTGATAACAAAACTTATGATGATAACTTAATGAATATTTTTGTTTCATCTGTGTCGCATCAATCCCATAGCAAAATGCTAAGTCTTTCATTGATGCAATATATGGCGCACTAAAATGATAAAATCGATGTTTAATCAATATACATCGATTTCTGTTTAAAGTGCCAAAGTATTAAGCGCAACGATTTATTAAGAAGTCGATGCCATAACGATTTGATAAGTGACCATAACGATTTTTGTTTGAGCGCATTTGATTTGATAAGAAATCGTTCCCATAACGATTTCATAAGCATTCGCAACGATTTCTTCTGTAAGCGCAACGATTTGTTAAGAAGTCGATGCCATAACGATTTCCTCTTTAAGCGCATTGATTTAGTAAGAAATCGATCTCATAACGATTCTATAAGTGAGCGCAACGACTTGCTCTCACAACGATTTGTTCACATCGATTTCGCTCTCATAACGATTTGACAAGTGAGTACAACGATTTGCCCTCACATCGATTTGCTTGCATAACGATTTCATAAGTCATGCTCATAACGATTTCTTCATGGATTCTGTTCAAACACAGATTGCCTTTATATTTCAAATATGCTTGGCGCTTAAATGAAAAGTCAAATATCTTCTGACAAAAAGCTGCATGCATATTTCAGAGTCTTGTCAAAAAGATATAACCTCTATTTTCAGTATGTTAGCAGAAGCACAGTACCATGCATCGTTTATCATAAACACTCTTTTATGCTAACACTCTCTTCTATGCTCACAGACATCGAAGACCATCAAAGTCTGATTAAGACAAATGAGGAGGAGATGAGCAACGGCTAGAACTCCAACGGATCTCTTCAACGGATCCATTCAAAATGCTCATATAAAAGAAGGAGCACTGCTGAAGAACAAGAGAGCCTTTTTCTTGAATATCTTTGTAGGAGTGTACAACTGTGAGAAACACCTCAACTCCACACACACTCAAGAAAGAGAGAAAGAGCCTGAGCCAAGAAGAAGCATTCAAAGCATTTCAAGCTCTCAAGCTTCCAAGCTTTCAAGCATTCGAGCCTTCCTTTCTCTCTTCTGTTTTCTCTCCGAGCTCATTGCATATCTGGGGAGAGTTTGTGACTGTGAGCTTTGCACAAGTGTTAATCTTGTAAAGCTTCTCAGTTTGATCTTTCTAAGGAAGATCTGTGTCCGGCTGTAGGACTGTATACAGTAGTTAACCTAGCTAGGGGTCAGTGTCTAGCAGAACCGCACTGGGGTTTGTACCAGGAGGTTGGCTTCTTTACCTGTAAGAGAAGTGGGTTGCCTTCTTGCCCGGGAAAGAGAAGAAGACCAGCTGGGGTGCTGGGTGTTGTAGTGTCCTTAAGGGGGACTGTACCCTTGGTTAGTGAAATCCCAAGAAGTTGCTTGGGGACTGGACGTAGGACTTCCATGTGGGAAGGGCCGAACCAGGATAAATCTCTTGTGTTATTTGTGTGATTGTTTATTTGCTTCCGCACTGCTACTCTTTATCACACTAAACTAACCAAACATTCAAGTGTTAATTTCTGTGTTTAAGATTCTATTTCAGATTTCAGAAAAACCTATTCACCCCCCTCTAGGTTAGCTTGCTGCCGTACCAAAAGGGCCAACAAGTAGTGCTTGGAACAGGAACAACAACAAAATCACCTACCTCTATTACCTGCCACAGATCGAAGTCTGTGCCCCGAATGAAGCATTCCATTCGCATCATCCAATATTGGTAGTCCTCTCCATCAAAGAATGGAGGTCTGGTGACAGATTGACCTTCAACATATCCTTGAGCTCCCATGGATCTTTACTCTAAGATCGTTGGATCTTCTTTTAATGATCAGAGACCCGCTCTGATGCCACTTGTTGGCCCTTTTGGTACGACAGCAAGCTAACCTAGAGGGGGGGGGTGAATAGGTTTTTCTGAAATCTGAAATAGAAACTTAAACACAGAAAATTATCACTTGAAGGTTTGGTTAGTTTAGTGTGATAAAGAGTAGCAGTACGGAAGTAAATAAACAATCACACAAATAACACAAGAGATTTATCCTGGTTCGGCCCTTCCCACATGGAAGTCCTACGTCCAGTCCCCAAGCAACCTCTTGGGATTTTACTAACCAAGGGTATAGTCCCCCTCAAGGACAATAAAACACCCAGCACCCTAGCTGGTCTTCTTCTCTTTCCCGGGCAAGAAGGCAGCCCACTTCTTTTACAGGTCAAGAAGCCAACCTCCTGGTACAAACCGCAGTGTGGTTCTGCTAGATACAAACCTCTAGCTAGGTTCTACACTGTATACAGTCCTACAGCTGGACATAAGTCTTCTTAAAAGAAAGAACGAAGCTGAGAGTTGGAACAGAAGAAAAACCAACTAAAAGAAACTCTCAGCTAAAAGACTCTCTCCCCCAGATTACAAGATGCACACAGAGAGAGTGAAGAGAGGAGAAGGAGCTTGAATGCTTGAGTGCTTTAGATGCTTGAACACTTCTTCTTGGGCTCAGGCTCTTTCTCTCTTTTCATTTACGTGTATTTGGAGTTCAGGTTCCTCACTGGTTGTATATTCCTTCAAAGATCTCCAAGAAAGCTCTTGTTTGTTTTACAACAATGCTTCATCTTTTATATGAGCAATTTAAATAAATCCGTTGAGGAGATCCGTTGGAGTTCTAGCCGTTGCTCATGTTCTCTTTCTTCTGATATTTTGTGGTCTACGAGGTCTGCAAGCATAAGAGAAAGTGTTTAGTTAAAAGATTGTTTCTGTCGAAAAGGCTCATACCTCTATGTTTCATGTTGCCACCCAAAAGTAGTAAGTAATCCCCTTTTTGTTGGCAGGAAAGAAAAGATCTAGAAAGATATGCAAAAAAGATCTCCTGTCAGAAAGATAGAGGATTACGCAAATCAAGAATATTTGACTCTTTCACTAGATGCCAAAAGATATTTTGGAATATAAAGGAAATCTATGTTTAAAAGATCAAAACCATGTTTCACTTATGAAATCCATGTTCTTTCAAAGGAATCTTTGTTTTACAAAGGAATCCATGTTTTATAAAGGAATCCATATTTCATTTACCAAATCCTTATGAGAGCGAATCCTTATAGCAGTGAATCCTTATGAGAGTGAATCCTTATAGCAGTGAATCCTTATGAGAGCGAATCATTATAGCAGTGAATCCTTATGAGAGCGAATCCTTAGAGCAGTGAATCTTTACAGTAGTGAATCCTTATGAAAGCGAATCGTTATGAGAGTGAATCCTTATGACAGCGAATCATTATGAGAGCGAATCGATGTGAGAGCGAATCGTTATGAGAGGGAATCGTTATGAGAGCGAATCATTATGACAGTGAATCCTTATGAGAGCGATTCCTTATAGCAGTGAATCCTTATGAGAGCAAATTGTTATGACACTTTGTGAACTGAAATCAATGTATGTTGAATGGACATCGATTTGACTTTTCAGTATAAATCATAGAGCGATAGTACCATAAATTTTTCTTTATTAGAAAAAAACATAATATTAATATATTCAATAATATTTAATTAATCAAAAATTATTAGTAAAGTTATAATATTAAATATATTTAATAATATTTAATTAATCATAAAAAAATGTCTTTATTTATTTAATCATAAGTTTTATTATCACCAAAATATGAGGGTAAAATATAGAGTGGTTCAACACTGACAATGTGTCCTAATTGATTACAGTGACTACAACATAATTCAAAAGCATTCTTAATATGTGCAGTGTTGTTAAATTTCTATTTCTGTTTGTAAACATGTTGATTTACCTTTTTAGAATTTTTAATTCTTTTTCTGCTACAAATTTAGGGGTTGGATACACTTCAGGATGAATAATATCTTCTTCATTCAATGGGGGTGTGTATCCTAATCCATATTTCATCTTTCCTACCCTAGATCCTTTTATCCTAACAAATAAGGAGGTTTTCCAGTTGGAAATCTTTTCTATAGTAGCTTTCAGGTAATTATTTTCCACTTTTAGTTTTTCTTCATCCTTAAGTTCCTTAAGTTTTGATTCTATTTCCAAAATCTTACTATTTTTATTTTTTAGATCTTCGCACAACAATTCATTTGCTCTTTTGGTTTCAGTTAAACTTTTATTTAACATTTCTGCTTCATTCTTTAGAAAGGTATTAGCTTTTCTTGATTTAGTAAGTTTAGTTTAACTATTTTATTTACTTAATTACTATTTTATATTTATCATACAGTTCATTAAAAGCATCTTCAAGATTGTCAGAATCTGATTTAGAGCAGGAGGTAAAGGAGGTTTCAGAATTTACCTACTCTAGTCCTGCCATGAGGGCTAGATTTGCCTTTTCTTCCTCTTTAGATTCCGAGCTTGAGGATTCTGAGCTGGTAGCTTCTTTGTTGTCCCATGTTGCTGCCATTGCCTTCTTTTTGTATTTTCTGAATCTTTTTTCTTTGCCTTTCTTCTTGTCGGATCTTTCTGCTTGATCCTTTTCCTTTAGCTTGGGACATTCGGATTTGTAATGTCCAGGTTGGTTGCACTCATAGCAAGTTAGCTCCTTCTTCTTGTCTTTCTTGAAAAATCTTTTGGAGCCAAACTTCTTTTTCTTTGCATGGATTCTCTGCAACTTTCTGAAAGCATAGCCTCATCATCACTATCATCTGACCTTTCTTTAGAATCTTCAGATGATGAGGAATTTGCAATCTTCAAAGCATTTGACATTTTCTTTTTCGAAGAATTTCAGCAAATCTCTCCATATTAATTTCATGAGCCATGAGGGAACCAATTAGCTTATCAATGGATAGTTGAGTTAAATCATGTGCTTCCTCAATGGCCGTAACTTTAGGAGTCCAAACATTAGTAAGAGATTCTAAAATTTTCCTAACTGTTTCTTTATTAGTTAAGATTTTTCCTAGAGAGCTTAATCCTACTATTATGTTTGAAAATCTGTTATACATCTGAGTTATATTTTCTGTTGGGAGCATTTTGAATTGTTTATATTGTGACACAAGAATATCTATTCTAGTTTGTTTAACCATATCAGTACATTCATATGTTACTTGGAGTTTGTCCCACATTTCTTTGTTGTTCTACAAGCCAATAGCCTATTGAACTCTCTTTTAGAAAGTACACAGCAAAGATATTTTTTAGCTTTGTAGTTTAATGACATATTTCTTTTATCAGCTAGTGAAAGACCAGAAGAGGAGGACTCACCAACGATTTGGAAATCACCTTGTTCTATTACCTGCCATAAATCAAAGTCTGTACCTCTGATAAAACACTCCATGCGTATCTTTCAATATTGGTAGTCTTCACCACCAAGAATGGTGGCCTTGTAACGGATTTGCCTTCATAGTTGTGAGCTTCACCTGCCATTTCTTCTCAAATCTTTTATATTCTTCTGAGAAGACCTCGCTCTGATGCCACTTGTTGGATTGAAATGGCACAATAGATGTCCTAGAGTGGGGGGGGGGGGGGTGAATAGGACTTCTTGGCTTTAAAAAATTTTCTTCTGAAATTGCACAACACTAAATAAATTCGTTAGTACTTAGTGTGGTGTGTGTGATTCAAGTGTAAACTAGGCGGAAACAATCACACAAATATGCACAAGGATTTTTCCGGTTCGGCCTTTCCTACATGGAAGTCCTACATCCAGTCCTCAAGCCAACCACTTGAGATTTCCACTATCTGCCAATGAATTGGCCTTCTCTCACCCTTGAGAGAAAATAAAAACCCACTTGCTCCCAAGCAAGTCTTCCCTAAACAAGGGTACAAAAGAACTACCTTCCACAAGGCCTTCCCTTCACAAGAGGGGTAAGCAGGAACACACTTCCTTCTGAAATTACACAAAAGAAAGAAATGAATGACTCTTGTGTGTTTACTTCAAGAATGAGCAAAAACACACAATTCAGAAAGGTTAACAGATTGGAGTTGAAACTCAAATTCTTTCTGAATGAGCAAGGTGGACTTTAGAAAAAGTATGCAATTACAGATTGCCACTCGGACACAAGACTTCTGTGGAAACAAGGAGAGCTGATGAGAATCTTGCTGAAAGGGGAGCTCTCCAACTTGTGGCTTGGAAGAGGGCTTGTGAGATTTCTTGGCTTGAGAAAATCGTAAGTATTGAGCTCACTGAAGTTGAATTGCACTTGATATCTCTGTATATGTGTGTCTTCTTCTTTCAAACTTCAGCTTCTTTTATAATCTTCAGAATGTAGCCGTTTGAAAGATGGTTGTTGGAATTTGCCTGTTTGAAGAGAGATCTAGGATCCTTTGGATTTTGCAAGGCTTGTTGTCCATGGGTCCTTCTGTCTTGCTTCTTTCCAATATCTTCAGACGAGGGTTGCAGCTTCACAGCTAGAAGATCAACTTCTCATTAAATGGACTGTGAAGGTAGTATGCTAAAAACGTGCTTCAATAAATGTCTGCAGTAAAGACAAGATAAAAGGAAGAGTATCTCCATACCTCTGAGGTAGGTGAGTTAGAGAGAAAAAGAAAAGGTATGGAAACCTCATATAGGCATGCTTTTCAGATAGAAAGAAGGACAGACAGTTGTACTAAGAAGGTAAGGTATGGGTCTGACAGTGGTAGGTGAGCCTCTATCAGATGCCATGCGCCTGAAATGTAATAAATGCACTATCTCTTCTGTATCCACAAAATCCAAATCATTTTCATGAAGCAAACAACTCAGTTTGAATAAAGAGTTGTAGAGATAATCAAAATAATTTTGGATGAATAGTTTAAGTATAATATGTCTTATCTTGTCAGAATAATAATAATAAAATAATGATATTTTGATGGATCAGCAAAATATTTGATCATTGAAGAGTTGATTAGAAATAATGTCAAAGATGATTAGGAAACAAGATTACACTAATTGTTGAACTAGAAAGTTCAGAGAAACACTAAGTACAGAACTAACAGTGAAGTCAGATGCAAAGGAATATGCAATTCGACTATGGAAGTAGAAGAATGATTCGGCTTTAATAGAATATGTCTAGAATGAAAAGAATGATTCAACTTTAGTAAAGACTATAATTCGAATATAGAAGTCGAAGTTGAAAATAGAATAATTCGACTATTGTGGAAGTTAGAATTTTTTTCTAAGGAAATGAAGGCAATTCGACTTTAGCAGTCAGATACAAAGGACTTAATGTTCTAAAGCATTAGACTGTAAAAGTCGAAGTTGATAGTTGGATTATGTAGTTAACTTTATGAAGTAATCAACTGTATAAGTCGGAGTTGAGAGTCGAATTACGAATATTGGTGTGGACTTAGAAAAAATCATGAGTGGTTTTTAACTTCGATTATGAAGGAGTCGGAGTTAGCAGTCGAAGTCTCAAGTCAGATTTAGTATGACATAGAGAGAGTCTGGGACATAGAAAAATCTTGAAATGGAGTTTGTCACACTATTGTTAATATATATATTTTTTATGATATGTAATTGATATATTTACTCTGTTAGAAAGTCTATTTAAAAGTTTTCTCATGGCAAAAACATGATATCTAAGTCTTCAAAATCTTAGATTTTCTTAGGGGTAGTTGCTCAACAGTTTGGTCAAACCCAAAACATGAATCTGTTAGGTTGAGTGTGTTTTGGAATTTCCTAAAGTTGCATTTTAATGATGACCAATGAAAATCACTCATACTTTGATTTTGATGATGACATATCATTATTTTAATGATGACATATTCTTATGTTAATGATGACATATCATTATTTTAATGATGACATATTGTTATGTTAATGATGACATATCATGATTTTAATGATGACATATTGTGATTTTGATGATGATATGTTGAACATGTTATACATTTCATACATATCACAATAATGCTTAAACAACATGTTATTGATGTTTAACATCTCAAACTTTAATGATAATATCTATTACTAATGATTTATGTGTTAAATTTTCAGGAATATCCAGATTTTGTCATGGTAGTGTCGACACAATCCCAGGCAGTGTCGACACTAGTCCCAGTCTCCAGAAGACCTAGTTGCCTGACTGGGACAGTGTGTCGACACAGTCCCAGGCAGTGTCGACACCAGTCCCAGGCAGTGTCGACACAGTCCCAGGTAGTGTCGACACTAGTCCCAAGCAGTGTCGACACAGTCCCAAGGAATGTCGACACTAGTCCTAGGCAGTGTCAACACTAGTCCCAGGCAGTGTCAACACTAGTCTCAGTTCCCAGAAGAACAGTTTTGCAGAAATGGGACAGTGTGTCGACACACTCCCTGGTGGTGTCGACACACTCCGGCTGAAAGTCAAAATCGTGAATTTCTCTGGACACGTGGTTGTTTGGGAATTAGGGGATTTGACCTAGGTTTCCGTGCCCATGCACTACAAGGCACTTTATGGACATATGGGGCTATAAATACCCATGCTCCTTGTACCACGAAGGCAAGAGAGCCCATACACTTTCAGAAGAAGCCTTTTGGCGGCCAAAGGGGGTTTTCCAGATCTCTCTCCATCTCAAGAAGCTGCAAGCCATCCTTTCAAGAGGAAGGACATGAGAATCAAGGGGAATCCCTGGAGAGAAGGTTGTTGTGCATGGCTAGGGAGCAGATCCAACTGAAGAGGCACAGGAGAAGAAGGATTTCTGGCATTTCAGATGCCATCAAAGCAGAGCATCGCCAATTGAGAAGAATCTCCATCGATTTCCATTAAGGCTCCTTAATTGAAGTGGCTGCAAGTCTTCTTCATCAAGGAACATCCAAGTCACATCTATTTCATTTATTTTCTTGGAGTGTTCATCCAGACTTTCATTGTGTGATCTGTGTATGCGTTCTACACAGATCACTTAATTCTATTTGTTCGATTTTCATCTTTGTATTGAGATAGATCAAGCTAGAGGATCTATTCTCTAATTGTGCTTGTTCTAGCAGAACTTAGATCTTTCATGGTTCAAAGGTTTGGAACCGTAGTGTTCCGGTGTTGAGCCGTTGTGCTCAAGTACTTGTGAGTCGTCGTACTCATAAGTGGTTTATGGAGTAGGTCATCGTACCTATCTCCTGGGTTTTCTTTGAGACGTCGTGCTCAAAGGGTTTGGAGTCGTCGTGCTCTGGTTGTTTCTTGAGTCGTCGTGCTCAAGGGTGTTTGGAGTCGTTGAGCTCCAGTGTGTGTTGTACTCATGGTTTTGAGTAGTGTGGCCTCACTGTGTGAGGGGTGGACGTAGGAGTCACTGGAGGTGATTTCCAAACCACCTAAAAATCATCTGTGCAATGGTTTGAATTGTGGTTTGACTTTGTATTCCGCTAGATGCATGCATAGGGTTTTCGTTCACACTACTAATTGATTTGCTCACACACACTAATCACACTTCAGATCAGTAAATTATTTGGGCGAATTGATCTCTGATTCAAAGTAATCTTGAATTGCTTAAGCTTCCACGTTAATTGGTGTTAGATCTATTCAACCCCCCCTTCTACATCTGACCCATCCACCCATCCGATCCTAACAATTGGTATCAGAGCTGGTTAATGTCTGTTACTGATCTGATTTGATTGCTTTTGATTGATCTCTGTGTTAATTGCTTGAATTGTTTGCTTGATCTTTCACTGTCTCTGTGTGCTTAATAGATTTAATTCCTACATTTGGTATTAGAGCGGGTTAACCACTCTAATTATTAGATCTAATTCTTTGTTACATTGATTCACTGTGATTAGATCTAATAATCTTTTGAGTTTTGGTATAATGACAAATCTCCTTAATCTGCATGAATTTCCTGTTATAATTTCAGAGAAATCACCCGTCTCACTTTCATCAAGTTTTCAAAGGAAGCATAGAGAAAAGGAGCAAAAGAAATTCACAAGTACTATATGGCAAAGAGGAGCCTCAATGAATCCAGAAAATCAACAATTCATAAGGTTCTGGCTCTCACTGCACATTCCATGAGCTCAGAGCATTCTGCATCCTCTCCAGAAAACAAGAGTTCAAATGGTTCTACAAGATTAGGTAAATCAATTCCAGATCCATTATGTATTCTAACTCTGATTCTGATGAAGATGAAGGAATGTCTCATGATAGATTGATTGAATTCTGTGAAAAGATGCAAAATCATAATGCAAAGCTGAACACTAAAAATAGAGACTTGAAAAAGACCTTAAAACATTGGCAAGAAGAAAATGAGATTTTGAAAAATGAAGTGGAAAATTTAAATTCTGAGAAAGAGAATTTGGAAGATGAAGTCCAAATCTGTGAAAATAAACTGAATGGATTGAAAGAAAACCATGAGCTATGAAATCAAAAGTCATTGATCCGAAAATGAAAATGGAAAATTGATTGATCTCAATGAAAACTTCAAATTTGATAATGATCAATTAAACAAACAGATTTCTAACATGGCTCATGATCATCAAATAAATGAAAGATGCAAACAACTTGTTGAAGAAAATAGTCATCTAAAAAGGAAGATTGAATGCTTGTTGCATGACAAACCATTGAACAATGATTGTAGCAATTTAAGTAATAAAATGTCTGATTTGGAAAAGCAAATTGCTCAATTTGAAAATGAAAAGAACAGGATGAAAAATGGATTGGATGTCATGCTAAACAAGCTTCAAATTTCAGAAAAAGAAGTTGTTGCATTAAAAGCTGAAAAACAGAAGCTTCAACATGAATTGAAAAATACTAAATACACAAGTCTTGCTTCTGTGAGAGATAAGAAAAATGAAAATAAAAGAAAACTAACATTTGTTAAAGCTGCTGCAAACAAGAACTCTGCTAATTCTAATGAAAGACTAGTGAAAGTTATTGTTCAGAAACAGACAGAGGAAAAGAAGAATGCTACTGTCAAGAAGATTCATCTACTTCTTCCATCAGTCCAAAAAGCTCCAAGGCAAGTTCCAAATTTACATCATGCCAAGAGCTACCAAAGAGCACCTCGTTCTCCTCATGGTAAGTCTCCTCATATGAAAAGGAGATTCCAGCAAATGCATACATGCCAAGGTGAGTACCAGGTAAGAAATGCTCTCATTTGCTTTAACTGCAATAAACCTGGTCATCTTGCCAAACATTGCTGGAGTAGAAATCAACATTTTAATAAACATGCCAAATCAGTCCAATGCTTTCATTGTTATAAAATTGGTCATATTTCTAGGACTGTTGGTACATAAATGATTTTGTTGTGCATGCTCAGAAATTCCAGTCAAATGCATATACTCATACACATAGGAATGAATATCATGTTCATACTGAAAATGTTCAGAAATTCCATATGTATAGGCATAGAAATGTTGCACAAAATCATTCTGTTTTGCTTATATTAAAAATCCAAAAATTAGAAAACTTCATGAAAACATAGATGCATTGAGCAAGGCAAAAAGAAAAGTTGGAACTAATTCTGCTCATAGTTCTGTCAATGAAAGAAATGCATCTATACCAAAAATAAAATCATTTTGGATTCAAAAATCTTTATTGCACACTAACATTGACTTTATTACAGGACCCAAGCAAGTGTGGGTCCCAAAACCAGCTTGATCAGCAAGCTGAGGAGTCTTACAGCCATACATTGTAAATGGATTCAAGATATTGGCTGTGCAAGGCAAGGAATGATTGGAGAACACAGGTAAAATTTTTGAAAAGCAATTGAAGTCCTTTCAGGTAAAACATCTTTATCATTTCAAATTTGAATGGCCTGAATTGAAATGAATGTTTAATTTTTATCTGAAAAATGAGAAATGTGTTTCAATGGTACTCCCAACAATGAACTTTGTGTCATAACAATTGGAATCATGTTTGTGTTATCATGCTTGCTTAACTGTGCCCATGATTTTGTGTGCATATCAACTGCTTTGACTTTTTGTATATCAAATGATGACATGTGGAAAAATAAGTTATGCTTGTTTGGAAGCTATCATTATGCGTGAGTAAAATACTCCGTCAAGTACCAGAAGTCATGTTATGCTTAAAGCTAATTGTGTGCATAATCATGTGTGAATTGCTTCCTAGCTTTTACATTCCATGAACATATTAAGGGGGAGTAAATTTGAAAAAGGGTAAAAATGTTCTTGAAAAATGCAATGAATTTCATGCTAAAACTAAAGAATAATTGACCTTTTGCAGTAACTATGTGGTATAAAAATGGTGAAATATGAAAGGACAAGTTAAGCTTTTCTGGAAACTATCATTATGCGTGAGAAAAATTCTCCACCAAGTATCAATAGTCTTTTCCTGCATAAAGGTCATCAAGAAAAATGAAAATCTCAAAAAATTTATTTTAAGTCTTTGAAACTTTTCTCCTTCAATAAATTGCCTGTTAATGCATGCTTGATCATGTTCATATTCTTTCTGTGCAAACTACTTTGAATGAACAAATATGAATTGCTTAAATGATCATTTCATATCATGCATATCTTATGGGGAAGTGAGTCAAAAGAATCTTTGAGTGAAATGCTGGAGAAATATTCTTTCATATCTGACTTATCATCAACTCCCATTCAGTTGTTGACAAATGTTCTTGCAAATGAATTCCTCACTCTCACATTGCATTGGCATTCTTGGTATATCAAATGGTGATTTGAAGAAAGACAAGTCAAACTTGTCTAGACACTTTCACTATGCGTGAGTATATGTCTCCGCCAAGTATCAAGAGTCTTGTATGCAATTGTTGAGGGGGAGTCATTGTCTTTCAATAAAACACTCTTGCTCATTCTATTTACACTTGATTCCATTCATATTTCTTAAATAATACTCATGTTCACCTTGTGAAGGGGAGATACATGAAAGGGGGAGTCATTGTCACATTCCTTTACTTTACTTATCTATCTTGAGCCCCAAAATCATCAGAATTTGAGTCATTGTGCTATTTTCTTATGAGAGAATTAAAACATTGAAACTAAACTCATTGTGCATTTAGTTAATTTCAAAGATTCAGAATCATTTCAAGGTTATGCAATCTTAATACTGAATGTTTTTAAAATGATTTGCAAAACACCATTATAGGCACATGAGTGGCTTTAATATTTCACTTGCGTATGTTTAAGCTTTATTTGTACCACATGTTAAGAATAATTTTCTAAATTCATAGTCATGTCTTGTCTGGTCAAAGTAAACATATTCCTGCAAAATATCAAAAGAAAAATGATCAATTTGGAAAGATACAAAAGAGCAATGCAAATTCTTGAACCACTGAGTAACGGGCCATTTCACCTAAAAAGTGATTTGTTTCGCGTCAAAAGTGGAAATCAAATTTTCAACTATGTATAAGATAATGAAAATTAAACCACTGAGTAATTAGGAGGTCTTGCATCTGATCAATGTGATCTCTTGCACTGAAAAGTGAGGTTTAACTAATTTATTCTTGTATTCTTTCCCTGTTAAAAATAAAGAAAATCAAATTGACATGATGGAAAAGCTTAAGACCTTCATAAAGTTCATGTATACTGAGTTTAGACCTATTATTCTACATTGTGTTACAATTAAAGCTCCTAACATCCTTGTTTAATATTTCTGCTCACTCATATAGGTCACTTTATTTCACATTTGCATCATTATTTTAACCACATTCAGATCATTCTATTTTGCTATACTTTGTGTTGAGTGTGTCTTTGTGATTACACTTTGATGCACAATAACAAAAACACAGTAATTTCTCTCATATGTCAATATCACTTTGCCTCATTTATTTTGATCTTTACTGACCATTATTCCTTCATTTCATTAATTGATCTCTTACAATCCTTGGTTCTCTCAATTATCCTTCTTTTTGATGCTGTCAAAAAGGGGGAGAAGAAAGGGTTTCTAGGGGGAAGAAAGGGTTTCTAGGAGGAGAAAGTTCAAAGGGTGTATATGGTCAAGGGGAGTTATTGCAGTCAAGGGAGATATGTTTTGTCATCATCAAAAAGGGGGAGATTGTTGGGTTGAGTGTGTTTTGGAATTTCCTAAAGTTGCATTTTAATGATGACCAATGAACATCACTCATACTTTGATTTTGATGATGACATATCATTATTTTAATGATGACATATTGTTAGGTTAATGATGCCATATCATTATTTGAATGATGACATATTGTTATGTTAATGATGACATATCATGATTTTAATGATGAGATATTGTGATTTGATGATGATATGTTGAACATGTTATACATTTCATCTATATCACAATAATGCTTAAACAACATGTTATTGATGTTTAACATCTCATACTTTAATGATAATATCTTGTACTAATGATTTATGTGTTAAATTTTCAAGAATATCCAGATTTTGTCATGGTAGTGTCGACACTGTCCCAGGCAGTGTCGACACTAGTCCCAGTCTCTAGAAGACCCAGTGCCTGACTGGGACAGTGTGTCGACACAGTCCCAGGCAGTGTTGACACTAGTCCCAGGTAGTGTCGACACAGTCCCAGACAGTGTCGACACTAGTCCCAGGCAGTGTCGACACTAGTCCCAGGCAGGGTCGACATTAGTCTCAGTTCCCAGAAGAATAGTTTTGCAGAAATGGGATAGTTTGTCGACACACTCCCTGGTGGCGTCGACACACTCCCTGGTGGTGTCGACACACTCCGGCTAAAAGTCAAAATCGTGAATTTCTCTGGACACGTGGCTGCTGGGAATTAGGGGATTTGACCTAGGTTTCTGTGCCCCTGCACCCCAAGGCACTTTATGGACATATGGGGCTATAAATACCCATGCTCCTTGTACCCAAAAGCAAGAGAGCCCATACACTTCCAGAAGAAGCCTTTTGGCGGCCAAAGGGGGTTTTCCAGATCTGTCTCCATCTCCAGAAGCTGTAAGCCATCCTTTCAAGAGGAAGGACGTGGGAATCAAGGGGAATCCCTGGAGAGAAGGTTGCTGTGCAAGGCAAGGGAGCAGATTCAATTGAAGAGGCGCAGGAGAAGAAGGATTTCTGGCATTTTAGATGCCATCAAAGCAGAGCATCGCCAATTGAGAAGAATCTCCATCGATTTCCATCAAGGCTCCTCAATTGAAGCGGCTGCAAGTCTTCTTCATCAAGGAACATCCATGTCACATCTATTTCATTTATTTTCTTCGAGTGTTCATCCAGATTTTCATTGTGTGATCTGTGTATGCGTTCTACACAGATCACTTAATTCTATTGTTCGATTTTCATCTTTGTATTGAGATAGATCAAGCTAGAGGATCTAATCTCTAATTGTGCTTGTTCTAGCAGAACTTAGATCTTTCGTGGTCTAAAGGTTTGGAACCGTAGTGTTCCGGTGTTGAGTCGTTGTGCTCAAGTGCTTGTGAGTTGTCGTACTCATAAGTGGTTTGTGGAGTAGGTCGTCGTACCTATCTCCTAGGTTTTCTTTGAGACGTCGTGCTCAAAGGGTTTGGAGTCGCCGTGCTCCGGTTGTTTCTTGAGTCGTCGTGCTCAAGGGTGTTTGGAGTCGTCGTGCTCCAGTGTGTGTTGTACTCAAGGATTTGAGTAGTGTGGCCTCACTGTGTAAGGGGTGGATGTAGAGTCACTGGAGGTGATTTCCGAACCACCTAAAAATCTTCTGTGCAATGGTTTGAATTGTGGTTTGACTTTGTATTTCGCTAGATGCATGCATAGGGTTTTCGTTCACACTACTAATTGATTTGCTCACGCACACTAATCACACTTCAGATGAGTAAATTGTTTGGGTGAATTGATCTCTGAATCAAAGTAATCTTGAATTGCTTAAGCTTCCGCGTTAATTGGTATTAGATCTATTCAACCCCCCCCTTCTAGATCTGACCCATCCACCCATGTGATCCTAACAGAATCTTCTTCTAATAGTTGTCCTCGTCATTCTTCGTCTTAAGAGTTTTGTCTAAATGTCCTTAGATTTCAAGTTATAGGAATATCATGAAGGGCGTAATGTTTCTCTGCGTTTTCGGGTATGATCCAAGAACACGACATATCCAGACGTCGCGATTCTGCATGCATGAATGTGACGTACTGGTACGTCGCGATTCAAGAAAAGGTGACCGAGTCTTCTGTCACGATTTTTTGTCTGACAAGTCAACCCTGACACTTCAAACTGTGTGTTGCGTGGGTTTCTGGACCCATCATGCCGTCGCGATTTGGAAGTTTCCCGCCCATCCGACTCCATATTGTTTGCATATCCACAGTTTGAAAGCCATTCATGAACGTGACGTAAGGAAGCGTCACGATTCAGGCCTCGTCGCGACATATCATTATGTCGCATCCTTAAAGCGACGGGCGAGACCGTCGCAATTCTGGTTAGGCAATCGATCCGTTGATCGATTCGTATAAGAAAGGCAACCATCTACCCTGTCGCGATTTAAACACAACAGGAAGGTCCATCATGATTTTGTGTCTTATTATCGATTCTTATCTATCTATGTACGGTCCTTTGAAAGGCGACGTCTGAATCCGTCGCGATTCAAAGACTGACTTGAGACTGTTCGTCCTGTTAGTCAGTCAAACATGTATATTAGCTTAGTCTGTAACCTGGTACTTAGCGATGCATTGGCCTAAAAGTAATCAACCCATTTGAAAACTATAATGACATACATATGAATCTAAAGTGATTATAAAGTGAATGATATATATTCATTTGATTATCATCTTGTGATCTAGCTTGATATGAAATTGTCATAATAAGAATGTAATACGAATCTGTGGAGAATACATGTTAGGATGGACCCACTTAGTGTAAGCTTTCCTACTATGTTACTTGCTTATTGCATGTGGACTTTCCCTATTTACATGTTTTCGAAGTTTCCATATTTGGTTCATCCATTGCACGCACGATTAGGAAAATTCCGTGACATGACACATACACGTTGCATGATTAGGCACACCCCTCTTGGGGAATTGGAAGCTCTCTGCTGGTCATTCTGTATTGGCAGACTAGCAACCTTTTCCCTAAGACCTCCGTAAGTCTCCATACTCTATGGATTCCCTCATAGAGACCGAGCTAGTTGTACCATGAAGTACCTTGGAGATAGAGATCACTTGTACCATGTACGATATGTCATTAGTCATCCTCTTGTCAAGGCATTAAGGAATTATGAAACATAAGATACGCCATTATGCTGTCCAATTGATCTCTCGAGCTTTTGCCATACCTTGAACTCTATGAATGATCATGTCCCTAATACTCTGAGCTTGATATTGAAAATATGTGGCCATAATATGCATATGTTTGATCGGCACAATGTGGGACTTCAGCCCATTTGACTAATGCCTGTGCAATAAGGGCCCCGTCTGGTCCCGGGGAGGAGCGCCCCATTGTACTTATTAACCGTGGGAGTATGGACTTGTGGTGCTTGGCATGGCACTGGTATGTGTCCAAGATTTGTGTGAATGTGCCTTTGTTTGATATGATAAGTTTGATATGATACATATGATCATGTGAATATGTGATATCTATGTGAATATGGCCAATCCTTGTGATACAATTCTATTCTTGAATTTACCTATCCAATGCATATAAAAGTTAGTATTTGTTTCGTTATGATATGTGTTTATTCAGCTATTTGACTTGTTAGAAATGCATGCATAGTCATCATGTTCATGTTCAGATCCTGCTCATTTAAAAATGTTAATCATGTATATTAGTGCCCGCACATTGAGATGTAAATCCTACAGGGCTAGTTTGCTCACCCTATCATCCTATCCATTTTAGGTAGTGAGGAGGATCTCGTAGACTCCGATGGGGCAGGGCATGAGTGAGAGTACCAGTCATACGAGGAATTGAACGATTAGGAGTAGATGTTTAAGTAACTTATGTAATAGTGAAACATTTTCATGGAGTTTATACTTGAATAAGGGCACTTTAGTTGGTTCTACTGATGTACGGTTTAATTAGTTGAATGGAATGAAATAAATAGTATTTAAATGGGCAATATCGATGTCTCAAGTCTGTTGTTATATTTAGTTGTGACTCTGCGTTATTTGACTATGATGCTTATATTCGTATCGTTCATGCATCTCGATATTTTTGCCGCTGCTAAATGTCTAGGCGTGATAGTTGGTATCAGAGCCTGAACTCTTCAGGTCCAAGGGAATAGGAATATAGAATGAAACTAGATCACACGAGTCAAAATCTGTCATACCTAATGTGAGCTGGGTAGAGCTATGGGTATAGGAGTCACATGTGTTATACTTAGATGTCTAACTTATCTTATTATCTTCAGGGTACTTACTACGTCTATGGCTATCGAATGAGCCCAGGCTAGAAACATGCAACAAACTTTACAGAACTTGACTCAGGCAATTCTGCAACCCACCCATGGTGGGGGTAACCGGGGAGCTGGTGATCTCCATCAGAATTTCCGAAGTATGGATCCCCCTAGATTTGAAGGGAGTTGTAGCAATCCGTAAAATTTAATACTAAAATATATATATATATATTCAAAATAATTTTCTTTAAATTGAAATAATAGAAACATACGTACCATTATTGTACGAGCAAGAATACACCGGAAAATTCCGTAAAAATTATACATCAACCCCAAATAATATCTCTAAGTGTTCCACGAAGAAATCGTGCAACAAAAAATCCGATTGGATAAGTGTACGTCAAAGTGACTAATTATCTAAATTAGGAAACTAAGTCGGAAAACCGTTAACACGGAAAAATAACACGCTCATAAATTAAATGATCATGTTGGAGAGACTTCAAACATCATGAAATGATTACCCATTATCAGAATTGGACCAATGGACCTCTCATAGTCCATGAATAAATCAGGTAAGAAAAATATAATAAAATCTGTAACTCTATTATTCCCTAATAAAAGGGAAATCCCAAAAGATAAAATCTAATAAATAATGGGCTTTGATAAATGGACCATATAAAATTTATTGGGCCATAATATGGATTTTTAAAAGAAGAATAATAGGAAAATACCCTAAATTTGGAGTTTAATTATCTTCTAATTGGAAAAGGGTTATTAAAGCAATAAAAGTGGCAATTAGAGTTGGATTTGGATTCCTAAACCTACCCCATATAGTCTAGCACGAATTTAGATACTATCCTAACCCAATTAGAGATTGGAAAGCAAGAGAGGAAAGGTGGAGTTAAGAAATTTCGTAATTAAGAGGAATTTGAGTAGTAGTAGGAATAGGAACTTGTATTTATATAAATACATCTCTTAAACCCTCTTGGCCGACCCTAGCTCGTTGCCAAAGGTTGTTGGACATGGAGAAGAGGCCAAGGAGGAGAGGATCTCGTGGGGAGAAGGAGTTCTTGGAGCTTCTTCCTCGTTCTTGGAGTTCTAAGCCCTAGAAGATAAATCGAGTCAAAGGTGCTTCTCACGAGCATAAACCATCAAACGTTTTCTGTAGGATGTCTCGTCTATCAGGAGAAAAGACCTTTGGTTTCGTAATTTTCCAACGAGTATATCTTTTGTTCTTGATTTTTCATGTTCTGCAACTTACATGACCCCGAACCCTCTTCTTAACTCTTGATCTCCTTGTATACTCAACCCCATGCTACGAGATTTTTACTGTAGGAACTGATGCATGTTAGGCATCGTTTTCCCCTAAAAGCCTTAAATTTGATTCATCATATCTTGCGAATTTAATCGTTCATCTCAACTATATACTGTCTCATGTTCATCATGAATACCCGTGATTAAAACATGTCTAAACCCTGACTGTTTTCCAATTCCTATTTACTGTAAGTACCCATGTATGTCTAGGTCATTTTGCAACTGGTTTCATGATTTTTCGTTGACTATACAATTAGTTATGATTTTTTGAACTACCCTGTGTCAAAAAGGCAAGTTTCTGGACCGCAATCCAAGACAAATCCGAACCCTGTTAGGCTCAAGCGCAGACCCTGTGAACGCGTCGGCCCGATAGGCCGCATTCACAAGAGCCGTCACGATAGAGCGCTCTATCGCGATCTGATCGCGACAACGCCTATCGTCGCGATCAGCTGACCAGGCCGTCGCGACCCTCATGCCACCCCGTCGCGATCTGCCTGCCCGAACCGACATGCCTGTCGCGACCTGTACAGGCCACTGTCACGATCTGCCCTACCCCTGTCGCGATCCTTACTGGCCTACGTCGCAATCACAAGAATTTGCATGAAAACCCATAAAATTTGTTACTCTCACTTTCCAAAACACATGATTTAAATGGAGCTATATTGAATGCTTTAAAATACATATTCAAGACTTCTTTTCGATCTATGATTTCTCTCTCACATGCACACACATGAACCATCCATATGTGGCTGACATATGGCATAAAATACCTCATAATGTATCTGGTAAATTATTGAAACAAAGTATATTAATTGCCCTATTTTAAAGGACTTGTATTCGTTTCTTGCATTATTTATATACTGATATCGACGCTCCACTGTTCTAGAATTCCTCTAGAACGTCGAGTACCTGTTTTTATATACACTCTTTACTTGGCTTGTGGTGAACTCTCCGTCGGATATTCCTTTTGCCGGACTAGTGAACCCTTGCATAAGGCCTCCGTAAGTCTCATCTGATCATGAATTCCCACATGGTCGACAAGCCGGTTGTACCCTAACACCCATTACACCTTTAGGGATCGATATGATCCAAATGGCTATTAGAAGTTCGCTCTTACCTTGAATCACGTCAGACCTCTGGACTTGTGCATAACATGGGCAGCGGGAAGATCGTGAGTTCCACCTGACTGCCAACACCATTTATGCATGTTGTGCAACTGTTACTATCGCTTGTTACTCGGAAGGTTACGTGCATTGTCCCTTAGCCCTCATCTATACTCTACTCGCTCATCTATTCACGTTCACTCTACTATCTCGTCTATTCATCTAGTACTCTCATCTATTCCTTGGTACTCTATTTGGCCATTAAATTGATTGTCTACGATAAAAACATGAGTATGCTAGGCAACATGATAAGGGCCCGGTCTGGTCCTTAGGAGGAGCACCTGAAAGGCTATAACTCGCGAGGGTCTAATGATCAAGGTGATGGCATACACCTAACACATGAACATGCAAGATTTGATCTATGCCAATCAATTAATCAAACAATCAATTATTGGTTTACTTGAATCTCGTGGTTGAAAGAATATTGACCAACACTTGCTATCGTGACTTGTGCACTGTTGTCAACTTTACTTGTTATCTTGTTATACGGCCAATCCGATATCAAAACTTGTCGTGCTATACTCTCGTGCATTGTGCTATTATCCCTCGTTATCGTGTACCGGTACTTGCTATACGTTTATCGTTATTCTCTCTAGTTATCCTGCTTTATAAGACATTAATCACTTAAAGCATGCTTGATCCTGAGATTTAAGTCCTACTGGGCATTATCGCTCACCCTTCGTTATTTGTCTTGTGTGCCTCAGGTAAGTCGGACTCTGAAGTCACACACACCAATGGGACAAGACTAGAGTGATGAGCGACCCGAAGTCAACTCATGAAGTTACCTTAGGACCATGGAGTCTAGTAGTTATTGCTTTAGATTTCTTTTCAATGTAATGATGTCATTGAGCCCTGTGTATTGGCTCCGAATTAGCAGTTGTATTGGTCTTAGTGATTTTATAATGAAATCAAGAGTTATTTCAATTATTGTTCATTTGATGCTCTGATGTTTGCGAAAGTATGCGCAATTGTCGTTACCATACTCGTTGTTCGCGTCTCCCTCCGATTTATTCTGCTACTAAATTAGAGGGGCGTGACAGGAGTACTGATCCAGATGTTGCTGAACATTGGGTTAAGGAGATTGAAAGAATATTTAGGTTTATGCAATGCACGGACCAAAACAAAGTACTGCTGGCAACTTTCCAATTGGAAAAGATTGCCAGGGCATGGTGGGAGTTGGTCGATGCAACCCTACAAGGACAACAACTGACATGGGCTCAGTTCATTGAACGCTTCAACACCAAGCACTTTTCCAAAAGAGTCTAAGAGCAAAAGGCAGCCGAGTTTTCCGCTCTAAAACAGAGGGGACTGACTATGGCCGAATATGAGGCCCAATTCTCTCGTCTGTACTGATATGTCGTTCAATTGGTTGGGGTAGAAAGAATGAAGGAAAAATGCTTTCTGAATGGCTTACGGCCCAAGTATATCACCCAACTGGCACCAATGGTCATTCAAACTATATCGACCCCGAGAACCCGACTGTAATGACCCAAGATCCGCATTACCAGTAACCAACCAGTAATCCGAATCCTGACCCGCTAACCCACGAGCCGAAACTCGAAAGGGTAAGAAAAGAGTGTCTGAGGAGAACATATAAGTAAATGTACACTCTACAAATTAAAACAATTAACACAAGAACAACTCAGAGTCAAAGCTAAATGCAAAAGTATAGTGGGTATAAAGAAAAGTACCACTCACAGCAGCCAAGCAAGACCAGCACCGGAGAGACAAGGCTCCACAGCCTCGAAAGCCGCACACGAACACCTGGGGAAAAGGGAGTGAGTCTCAGGAAAGAGACCCAGTAGGGCAACTAACCCCCACCGGTAACAACACTACTAAGCAGGAAAGAAAGCTCAGTAGGTAAACACTCACATCCTGTACAACACACAGGAACCGGTGGCGTAGTACGCAACTCCCTTAGGAGCGCACTGAGAAAACTGGAACCTCGCAGGCTCAACAGCACTACAAGCACAATAATCACAACAAGGTCAGAAGCAAGAGCTCACACACACTCTCACAAAGTAGGACTAGTAGGGTCTATGTGCTCGGCATCCTGGCACCACAGAGTCTTTCAACCCTAACCACGTGTGCAGACTACAGACGCTCTCTCTCACGTCTGGTCCATGACCGATTTTCCCCCTATGCCTGACCCTAGCGGTAGAGAAGGGGCTCCACGGAGACCGGCTCAAAACCACCACAAGGAGTACGCACAGGATAGAGTCGCACTCGGCGTCCTGGCTCACTAGCGGAGGACAACCACACGCTAGTCATCTAGACGGAGTCGCACCCACGCCTAGGAAACACAACAGAAACGGGCATGCGGTAACCCCCTACACAAGTACAGACGGAAACACTCTCAACATCTGAAGTACGGTGCAACGGACAGACACCACATGTCAACGTCACAACACTTCCAAACACAACGCGAGCACAGGAAGAGACACTCTCTACACCTGGCAGACTGTGCTAATAGGCGGACACCACATGTCAACACCTCAAACCAAGTAAAGGGAAACACATAGCATACTGGGAACACATCTGCAGGTAGACAGCAGCATCGACTGCCACCAACCAGGAAGTAAACGACAGCATCACATGTCGCCAAGCAAACAGTAGACAGCAGCATCGACTACCGCTAACAAAAGGTAGACGGCAACACTCCAGACGTCTATAAAAAGTAGACGGTCATAGGTTGGTCGTTTACCCAAACTCGGCGGCAAAGGATCATTCTGTTTATATCCTACCTGAAGAACCTGACGGTACAGATCTCGCCGTCTAGTTCTCCCCTGAAGATCTTAACGGCAAAGGATCACGCCGTTTACCTCTTCCCTGAAGAGATCAACGTCAACATCCCTTGACGTTGACTTCTTCAGCCTCCAACAGCTGAATCAGCCTCCAGCTGATTCCCACATAGGGCAAATCCGCCCCACAAACCACAATCTGACGTAGGGAAACACTCCCCTACATCACACCACACTACCACAATGCTGGTAAAACACGATCCAACACATGGATCGGGCAAAACACTCTAAAACCCGGCATGCAGAAAAACCCTCCCCAAAGCTCGATTCCACGCAAATCGCACGCACACAAGCATGGAATAGCACACAAGGGAGCTAAGGGTTTACGTCCCTACCTCAGAAACGCTTAAAAACTCCACATAAACCTCGATTCGCACCGAACGCCCAGGAGCTTCTCGCAAGAACCGCCGTCCGATCCGTCATTTCCCGCCCGATCCGCCACTGCCATGCGCATCACGACCTTCCCACGTGCTCCCGTCAGCAACCAGAAGTGCTGGAGAAGAACATAGGTGAACAAGGAGGGAAAAAGAGAGGAGAGGATGAGGGAGAACAGCCCTCGGGTTGCCCCTAAAAACACAAGCCGTATCAGTTGACGTCAACCTCCATTTCCGCCAACTGAACCGCCAACAACCTGATGTCTAGATAGATTGCCGCCAAGTTCTATCTCCAGAAGAACCCGGAGACATAAGTCGACGACAACATCGATGGATGCCAAAACACGGCTAACGACAACACACTTGCCGTCAACACACAGTCGACGCCAGCCACCTAGACGTCAACCCACTGTCGACATCAGCACCTCTGAACACCAACAGGCAAAAACTCGGAAGAAGACCCGATAAGGATCCGGTAAAAAACCGAGACGTTACAGCCCCCCCCCCCCCCCCCGTAAGGAATTTTGCCCTCGAAATTCACGCAACGCAAGGGGATGCCAAAAGCAACGTAAAGGTACAAAAACTACACGCGCATCACATTCTCCCATTACTAGGTCGACACACCACCCGAGTACCGCTACTAGACAACGCTAACCAGCCGGACTACCTTGTTCCACAACCTCGGAACTTAGCAATCCACAAGAAACGGCAGAACTCTGGTACAATCAACCCAGTGTCATCACTGACACACCACACTCGGGAGAATACGCGACGCAGCAACAACAAAGGTACCTCCCAAAACGGCAACGCATGGAATGCACCACGGTCGGCAGCCTACATTGGCGGAAACTAAAACCTCAAACTTAGGAGCCAAAATACCCAACAACCTACTGGACTACCCTGGTCCAGTGACGACTCGCTCATCCTCTTCAAAACCAACAAGAGGGAAACGACATGGTCGTCCACACAGGGCCCAATCACCTGATACACACAAGCAGGAGCTACTAACGACTGCTAACACACGCAGCTGTACACTCCAAGCTGTAGGTCGGGTAACTCTCCCTGTGGGGCTTCAATTGACGTGACGCACAAGGCACCACTCTGCCGCACTGCATCAGAACAGCTCCCAAGACAAATATCGAAAGCATCGGCACAGAATCTCGGAACTCTCCGAATCCGATCGCAACACCAGGACTGGCGCCGACATAAGCAGTCACTTCAACTCTACGAAGCTCTGCTCACATTGCACCAACCACACAGAAGGCAAAAACACGCTCGCCAAAAGTCACAGACTGCGGTCACCAACTGACCTCGCCGCTGGGACCCACAGATTAGCAACCTACTCTGTCGTAAAGCATAACCCGACAGAGGGTGCAAATGCCGATAACAATGCAAGAAAACACCTGTCAGCAACTCGCACCGTCGGCAACAAAGCCTGACAAAGTGCACGGTTGCCTGATAATAACTCGAAAAAACACCTGAGGGTCAACCACCATACTCCGGGGGACAGCCTCACGCTACTAGACACAGCTAGCACCGGTCATCAGCAAAAATTGAAAAGTCACGCGGCGACGAGAACCCAAGTCACATCGCACTCGCAGATAGTTCGCAACACACGGAACAATGTCCATTGTCATCACTAGGTCTCACACAGACCATCCTCGTGGTCCAACAAGGACACCAACGCACGTGGAGCCACACAACTCTAGAACCACTCACTCCACGGCACAACAAGCCGCGACGAAACACATATGACGATTGGAGTCAAGCCAACACTTGGCACCTCACAACGTCAACAACACGTGGCCGAGTACTTGCAAGTCGATTGACCTCACTGTCACCAAACGAATGACATGAGACTCCGCCATTGGCTGCAAGACTCACCACGCCACGCACAAAAGAACCACAAGCCAAAAGGTCACAACAGGCCACACCGGCCCCAACCCTTAAGGTACGAAGCACAGAGCATCCAAAGACGCTCAAAGTGCAGCACACACAACTGCACCCAGGGCCAACACAACACAGTGCCCACAGAAGGGGACTCTTCACCAGAGACCCACAAAAAAAAAAACGTATGGAAAACCGACGACATTTAGAGCACAACGACCACCACGTCGGCTCTAGAAAGGCACGCAAAAACATAAAATACCAACTCTGCCGCACGAGGAGCGAAAACCACAACAACTCCATGGCGCACAAGAGTAGGATAAACCATCTTCATCGCAAACGATAAAAGAGGTCAACACCGGAAGGAATGGCATGCAAAAGACCTTCAAGGCACAAGCCGAGGCGCACACCAAATAATCCTTGCTCGGCACATTCAGCAAGAAACACACGGCGAAACCAAACACCACAACGCCACAACCTCCCACCAAGGTCGTGACACATACACATGAACGACTCCCACAAAACCAACGGAGTCGGCCACAACACGGCGGCAACCCTCGGCACACTCGCCGAGATCGCACGCAACTAGGCGAGAACAACGTCCCACCACAAACATGGCCACCTCAGACCTCCACAAGGTCGAGAGCCGACAACACAAATCGTTCTGGACCCCAGACACACCACGAGGTCGGGAACCCACACATGCCAGTGCCACCACAAACTGGCACCCAGGCACAAAACTACGGGAATAAGAAAACACCGTAGCGGAGACCACCAAAAACTCGGGTCTACACCAAGCCAGACCAACAATACCCACAGAGACTAAACACAGCAAGGATACAATTGCCGTGTTAGCTCGGGCATCGAACCGTACTTAAAAGTGTTGCGTAAGGGCGTTGTCACAACAACAACATCCACTAAGCCGCTGCCACTGGCCGCCTAGAACTATCCCAACGACACACAGCACGAACAGGTCATCCGACCCAAGGGTGGTACAGAAAACAACGACACGAGGAGAGCAACCAGCTCAACCTCAAAACAACCCAAGGAAGATAACTCCACCATAGGGTCGCCACAACGTGCAGCCTAGCAACATAACATCACGTGGAGCATCACAACCCTGAGCAACCACCGAAAGCAGAGGAAGGACACACGTAACGCAACGAGTCTCTTCCAAATGCCAGACGGAAAATCACGATGCAAGACTGTCGCTTCCACAAGAAGCATAGCCAAGAACACAATCACAACACTCACCAGACCATCATCTGGGAGAAAAATGCAGGGTACAGGAAACAACACAATCCATCCGAGTCACGGGGACACATAAAGTCCCACCGGCGCAACCGAGACACTTGAAAACAACTGCAAAGCAACCTAGCCACGCAACAGCCAGATGCACCGCCAAGGGCACACACATTGACCGGGAACACCGTGATAGACTGTAACATACACAGTCGAACCGGCAACGACAGCTCAACAACTCTACACCCTCCTGGAACCTCTTCAAGGTGCCAGAACGCCACATCGCAGAGCAACTTACTGAGCTATCGACACAAGAAAAACACGGTCCATTCGAAACTCTACACTGCCCAAGGGGAACACGAAAACTACAGCGTACGTCCTGTGGTTCAGACCGAGTTTGTTGTGGTGGCGGGGCATCTCTAGCCTCCTGCTAAGGTATCTACACAGCCACCTCCCAAACACGACATTGCCAAGGAACAAAGGAAATGAATCCACACAGGACAAGCACACGCACAAAACGCAAAACGACTCCGGTTTGCTTGCTCCTACTGTACTCTTCACACTCTGAGTTATTCGGAACATTTCCTTATATGTATCGACAGACCAGGCTCTGATACCAACTGTAACGACCCAAGATCCGCATTACTAGTAACCAACAAGTAATCCGAATCCTGACCCGCTAACCCACGAGCCGAAACTCGAAAGGGTAAGAAAAGAGTGTCTGAGGAGAACATATAAGTAAATGTACACGCTACAAATTAAAACAATTAACACAAGAACAACTCAGAGTCAAAGCTAAACACAAAAGTACAGTGGGTACAAAGAAAAGTACCACTCACAGCAGCCAAGCAAGACCAGCACCGGAGAGACAAGGCTCCACAGCCTCGAAAGCCGCACACGAACACTTGGGGAAAAGGGAGTGAGTCTCAGGAAAGAGACCCAGTAGGGCAACTAACCCCCACCAGTAACAACACTACTAAGCAGGAAAGAAAGCTCAGTAAGTAAACACTCACACCCTGTACAACAAACAGGAACCGGTGGCGTAGTACGCAACTCCCTCAGGAGCGCACTGAGAAAACTGGAACCTCGCAGGCTCAACAACACTACAAGCACAACAAACACAACAAGCTCACAAGCAAGAGCTCACACACACTCTCACAAAGTAGGACTAGTAGGGTCTATGTGCTCGGCGTCCCGGCACCACAGAGTCTTTCAACCCTAACCACGTGTGCACACTACAGACGCTCTCTCTCGCGTCTGGTCTACGACCGATTTTCCCCCTACGCCTGACCCTAGTGGTAGAGAAGGGGCTCCACGGAGACCGGCTCAAAACCACCACAAGGAGTACGCACAGGAGAGAGTCGCACTCGGCGTCCTGGCTCACTAGCGGAGGACAACCACACAATAGTCATCTGGACAAAGTCGCACCCACGCCTAGGAAACACAACAGAAACGGGCACACTGTAACCCCCAACACAAGTACAGACAGAAACACTCTCAACATCTGAAGTACGGTGCAACGGACAGACACCACGTGTCAACGTCACAACACAGCCAAACACAACGCGAGCACAGGCAGCGACACTCTCTACACCTGGCAGACTGTGCTAACAGGCGGACACTGCATGTCAACACCTCAAACCACGGAAAGGGAAACACAAAACATACTGGGAACACATCTACAGGTAGACAGCACCATCGACCGCCGCCAACCAAGATGTAAATGACAGCATCACATGTGGCCAAGCAAACAGTAGACGGCAGCATCGACTGCCGCTAACAAAAGGTAGACGGCAACACTCCAGACGTCTAGAAAAAGTAGAAGGTCACAGGTTGGTCGTTTACCCAAACTCGGAGGCAAAGGATCATGCCATTTATATCCTACCTGAAGAACCTGACGGTACAGATCTCGCCGTCTAGTTCTCCCCTGAAGAGCTTAACGTAAAAGGATCACGCCGTTTACCTCTTCCCTGAAGAGATCAACGCCAACATCCCTTGACGTTGACTTCTTCAGCCTCCAGCAGCTGAATCAGCCTCCAGCTGATTCCCACACAGGGCAAATCCGCCCCACAAACCATAATCTGATGTAGGGAAACACTCCCCTACATCACACTACACTACCACAATGCCGGTAAAACCCGATCCAACACATGGATCGGGCAAAACACTCTAAAATCCGGCATGAAGAAAAACCCTCCCCAAAGCTCGATTCCACGCAAATCGCACGCACACATGCATGGAATAGCACACAAGGGAGCTAAGGGTTTACGTCCCTACCTCAGAAACGCTTAAAAACTCCACATAAACCTCGATTCGCGCCGAACCCCCAGAAGCTTCTCGCAAGAACCGTCGTCCGATGCGTCATTTCCTGCCCGATCCGCCACTGCCACGCGCCTTACGACCTTCCCACGTGCTCCCATCAGCAACCGGAAGTGATGGAGAAGAACATAGGTGAAAGAGGAGGGAAAAAGAGAGGAGAGGATGAGGGAGAACAGCCCTCGGGTTTCCCCTTAAAACACAGGCCGGATCAGTTGACGTCAACCTCCATTGCCGCCAACTGAACCGCCAACAGCCTGACGTCTAGATAGATTGCCGCCAAGTTCTATCTCCAGAAGAACCCGGAGACATAAGTCGACGACAACATCGATGGACGCCAAAACCCAGCTAACGGCAACACGCTTGCCGTCAACACACAGTCGACACCAGCCACCTGGACGTCAACCCACTGTCGACGTCAGCACCTCTGGACGCAAACAGGCACAAACCCGGAAGAAGACCCGATAAGGATCCGGTAAAAACTCGAGACGTTACACCGACCCTCGGCCCACGCCGAGGACCCAATTTTCGCAGTCGTCGCCCACGGATCCGGAGACCCGGAAGGGCTATAATATGAATCTAATAGGATATGTAATGGAAGTAAACGTCAACTGCTAAACTAGAATCGCACACGTAGAAATAGAAAGAAGAGCGAGACTACTGTGTACCGCTCTAAGTACAGTCCCAACATACACACTAGTACAAGTAAAGGCAGGGGATAACAAGTCCCTTAGGGGCATACCCGAGGGTGCTATACACTGAGAGGGGGAACCACTTCTAGCTACGAGGACCTCCGCTATAGTCCAGTCTCGTCTGCCCGGCACACGCCCTGCCGCTGATGAGAAGTCTCACCTGGGAATGAAAGGGATGAGCTTCACAACAGAAGCTCAGTAGAGACTACCAATCTCCTACTGGCTCTAACAGGTAGAAAAAAAAAAATATATCAATTAAATAACATCAGTTATATCTCCTACCTATGAAAGAACGTGCGGAAGTAAAGCTACTAACTATAAACGATACGGAAAGTACAACATGGTCGAAAACTCTGTACAAATGCTCGTCGTGACCACCACACAGCTAGCAAACACAGACAGGGAAAGACCCCACCTGGACAAAGAACACTAGCTACGGAATGCACTACCACTAGTCAACCGGTCAGGTGCGTCCACCGATGTCTTATCCTTGACCCGAGTCCAAGCCTCCACATCTTGTCAGAGTGAGGTAGGACACAAAGTAACACATTAATAACCAGCGTAGTCTGGCCAGACTACGGTCCCACGCCTGGCCTCCCTAAGCGGTTCCACGGCCGCAAAGAGCGAGGCAGTGAGAAAAGGACTAGCTGGACTGCGCCGGGAAGAACTCCTCAAAATGACCTTGGTGTCCCAGACCAACTAGGAGAGCTCTGCAAACGACTCAACGCCGCTGTCCTAACCACCATTTTCCCCTCTGCTCCAGCGTCCGCCTACTCAGCTGCCAACTCAAGCATGCTCGTAGCCCGGAGTACTCCCTCAATAGGCTCCCGAGGATGGGGGTTTCAGGCAACGGTAACAACCTCTCTACGGGACAAGCCCTCAAGTGTTGAGCACCAGGCGATGACTAGTGTAGGACCATACTAGGAAACTAGCACAGGTGCCACGGGTACAGTACAAAAGCGGAAACGGTGAAGACTCCACAAGACACAGAACTTCACAAGACCATAACCTGTCTCTCGGCTGTAGTCGCGACACATCGTGCCATCGCGACAAGACACCATCGCGGCGGCCCAAGCTAACGCGACTAGGTCGTGACACCCAAGAGCGTCGTGATCATGCCGCGACTGGCTAGGCCGTCGCGACAAGATCGTGACCTCTATAGTGGTCGCGTCTTCAGCTGAGGGGGATTCCTGAGCAGTCCTCCTGGGAACCACCCAAAAAAAATGATATACACATTCCACAAGGGGGGAGGGAGCATGTTCAAAATGAATGAAAGCTGTAAATCACTCAAGCACCCTTAAAACCCGACAAACATGGATTCACAAGAATCTATGCTCGATGGAAACCTCACTCAAGCACGAGCATGATCATCACACTCCCACAACCCCAAACCACGAGGAAACACCATCTCTAGAGGGAGGGAGCATGCTTGTTGCCCTATTGACAAGCCCAGAGGGGGGTGAATGGGTTTTTATAAATTCAATCTAGGAGATACCTGTAACCAAAAACAATCACACAAACGATCTTCGAACTATGTTAGTTACTTGTTAGTTTAAATAACAATTACGCAATGAAGATAATCACAGAACACAAGGATTATCCTGGTTCGGACTTCCTTTTCGTAGGAGTCCTACGTCCAGTCCCTGAGCAACAACTCAGGATTGCACTAACTAGGGTACAGTCCCCCTAAGGACGCTACAACACCCAGCTCAGCTGGTCTTCCTTCACACACAAAGGGAACAACACCCTGGATGCCACCAGGTCTTCCTTTACAACCAAAGGGAGCAACACCCTGGATACCACCAGGTCTTCCTTCACACCCGAAGGGAACAACACAGAGAAGAATGAAAAAGACTTTCACGCCCCTAGATCCAGCTTTTGATAAGAGAGGATCTGAAGCAACTAGAACTAAGAGCGAAGAGATTATGGACCATTCACACTCTCAGAACTGTACAGGCTCTCTCAAGATTTCATAAGAACTATCGGAGAGCAAGAGAGTAAAAGAGCAAAAACGGAGTGAAGGATCTTGGCTCTTGATTTTCTTTAGAAGAATTTGAAAATAGTCTCTAGATCATGTATGCTTCTATTCTTCTATCTTGAATATATATCTTCAATTTGAAATCTAGTCGTTGAAGAGATCATTGTCTCTCTCTTGAGTAGCCGTTAGACTGAATGACATCTGGAGTCTCGGAAGCTTCCTGTCACAGTCTTTTGATCACTTGAGCACGCAAAGAGATGAGATCTTCACAGAGATCCGTTGGCTTCTATTTGTCTAACGTTGTACAATGAAGCTACATCAAGGTCTGCACAGATGACAAGCTCAAACAGCAGACAGATAGGCTGTCTCTGATATCAGTCAACGTCAGTAGCAATAGTCAAGAAAATAGTAATACCAACTGGCTTAAGTCTAAAGGACGTTATCAGAATAAGCACGATAAAGGAAGATATAGTCTGCATGCATGCAGAGATACGTTCAGATCTCATAAATGCAAAAGCGTTAGAGAGATGTCTACGTGGATTTTGACTGGTCAATGCTTTAAGATGAATAAGATATCAAAATATGAAGTTGAAGACTATATGACTTATGAAATCGTTATGAGTTATAACAAATCGTTCTATAACAGAGGATATAAGAAATCGTTATGAATTATGGCAAGTCATTTTGATTCTAAAGAAATCGATGTGAAACACTTAACAAATCGTTACACAAAGCAAGTCGTTATGAATCCTAAAGAAATTGTTGTGAGTCATGAACACTTATCAAGTCGTTATGAACTCTAAAGAAATCGTTGCGGCTAGCAAGTCGTTACGAGTGTCAAAAGGAATCGTTACGAGAACTAAAGAAATCGTTGCGGCTAGCAAGTCGTTACGAGTATCAAAGAAATCGTTACGAGAACTAAAGAAATCGTTGCAGCTAGCAAGTCGTTACGAGTATCGTTACGAGAACTAAAGAAATCGTTGCGGCTAGCAAGTCGTTACGAGTATCAAAGAAATCTTTACGAGAACTAAAGAAGTCATTGCGGCTATCAAGTCATTACGAACTTCAAAGAAATCGTTGTGATAACTTATGAAGTCGTTACAACAAGCAAGTCGTTGCGAGTTCTAAAGAAATCGTTATGATAACTTATGAAGTCGTTACAACAAGCAAGTCGTGCAAGTTCTAAAGAAATTGTTATGATCACTTATGAAGTCGTTACAACAAGCAAGTCGTTGTGACATCGACTTGATTGAAACGACATGACTTTTTAGTCTTATAAGAGAATCGTTATGAACTTTAACAGAAATCGATATGGACTTAGAGAAATCTTATGTTGAAAAGATTAAAGCTTCAGAGTAGTAATGCATACCTTTATTGGCTTGTTTGACTTCGGTAATTTTCCTGTACTTAAGACTTATGAGATATTCAGCAGATATAATTGATAAATTCTTGTTTGGTTTTGTTAATCATCAAAATATGTATATATATACAATTAATTAAAATTGCATGGGGACAGACTGATCATCAATCTCCCCCTTTTTGGTGATGACAAAACTGAACAATAAGCATAAAAAATATCTGAATTTTTGTACTTTTCTCCCCCTTTTTGTCATTAAGCAAAAAGAAACACTTTGACAAAGAAAGAAGAGAGAAAGAGAAGGAGAGAATACACATAGAGTCATGGCATTCATTGCGGAGGTACAGGCAAATAGAAGGCAGGAGACAACAGAGAGGCAAAATGGAAGATGGTTTCCCATGCCTGAACTTCCTGCTCTTCAAAAAAAAGTCTTAAAAGCGCCAAAAGACACAGAGTAAGATGGTCCCATGGTGGAAGCCATCCGTTTGATATTAAGATCTAAATGCCTATAGAGAAGATCAGCATAGGCATCTTTGTCCATGTTGAATCTTGAGAAACCGAGAAGTGCCAAAGCTGGCACAGGAGAGGAACTGGTCCATGGTGACGGGTAGTGATTGTGGTTAGCTCTGAGAGCTTGGTGCAAAGCCACATACACTTTGTATCTTTCTTCCCAGACCCTGAAGGGGTCATCAACAAGATTGATGGAGTTCATATCTAAAAAAGTGGCTGGAGAAATAGCTGGTTTGCCTTCCCTGGCCTGAGCTTCATTGAGTGCTGACAACTGCTGAGCTGACAGAGGGTAGAATGTGGACCAATCAGAAGATGTGAGCCTTTCACATTCAGACAAGATAGGGGAGAGAACTTCAGCCTTGACATGGCCCTGGTGATATTCCCTGAATAGGAATCTAGAAAGGAAACCATGCATCCTTTCTGTACTTTAATTCTGCCCAAAACCCTGGCATAACGCTCAAAGATGATGGATCCTACAGAGGATTCCATAACAAGAAAGTGAATTTGAGGCAGGGCTATCTCCTCAGGTATTTGAAGAGTAGCAAAGTCTACCTTAATATCTGAAGAGTGGGCTGGAACTGGAGACAAGGCTGAAATGGCCTTCTTGAACTGACAGAAGCTGAACTTCTGGAAGTTTATTAATGTATCTGAAGTTGTTGAAGAGCATGAAATGCCTGATTATCTTTATTTCTGATTGAATGAAGGGTGCCCAGAGTTCTTTGTGATACATCCTGAACCATTCAGAGAGAGGTCAAGGAGTGGTCCCTTGGAGAAATCTGGCAGATCTGGCAAGAGTGAACTTCTTGAGAAGATCCTTGTGACCTTTGCCCTACTGCTCTTCAGATTTGGAGTGAGCAAGAGAGAAATTTTGGATTTTTCGGTTTTTGAAAGAGAAGTATAAGGAAAAATAGTGTGCAGATAATCTGTAAGGTTTTGAAAAGGAAGGTTAATGATGGTGGCATAAGCAACTTTAGAAAGGTATTCCTTATACAGTGGGTTATGGTGGTTGGCCACTGTGAGAGGAAAACCACAAAGGAGGGTATTTGGGTTCAGAGGAAGAGGAAGAGGTAGAAGTAAGTTTCCTCTTCTTGGAGGCAGGAACAGAAGGATCTGTCCTGTGAATATGGTTTCCCACTTTCAACACAGACCTGAGGATCCCTTCCTCAAATTCATCTTTATCTTTCAATAAAGGGAGAACTGAGTTGAGCATGTACAGGTATGATAGTGATGAAGATGGTGGAGTGGGAGGAATAGGTGTGTGAGAGGGGCAGAGGAGCTGGGGGCTTGGGTGCCAAGATCTCTTCTGCCTCTAACTGCACAGACTCACTCTCCAATGTCTGGAATCTTGCATAGATGGCCCTGGCCGTGCATCCTGAACATCTGGCCCTGTTGGCCCTGCATCCTGAACATCTGGCCCTGTTGGCCCTGCATCTTGAACATCTGGTGTAAACGACCCTCTTCATACCGGTACGATTATACCAATCCCCATCGTATAAATGGCGTCGTCACAGTGGGACATTACCCACACTTGCGATAGTTGATATGTACCTGGATAGCTATAGAGTACAGCGGAATAAAATAAACAACTCAACTCTTAATCTGTCACCACACAACATTCCATAATCTAAATAGCGAGATAGAAGGACAATGTCCACATTATACAAATAAAGAGAGTTACAATGTCCAAATATTGTCCATACAATAATCCTTTTTGAGCAAAAGAAAAGTACAACTGGTAACAGCTCCACAAAATAGTCTTCTAAAGATGATCCTTGCCACGCTACCTTCTAGTGCACGATACCTGCCAACCTGTACGCCGAAGCAAGAGTGAGTCCAAAGACTCAGCAAGCAACACTACCCATGATATACACGTACAAGTCCTAGTGGTTTCTACATGCACATTTACAATTGCAACACATAGCATACTAGTCAAATCAAGCCTCAACCTATCATGAATGTTTTACAATTTTATACATGAATCATGCTTTCAGATTTTTGAAAATAGAATTCACCTATCACATGCTCTCTATTCAATTTACTTATAAAACTTGTCTTTAAAGAACTAAGGCATGAGGGCTACCAACATGAACAATTTTACATACATGAAAGGGAACACAATTAGCATGGATTCCACATGTTCTTAAGCACATACATGACCTTTTCACATGCTTTAGGTTGCTGATTTCACGTGGTTTAACGGCTATAAATCTACACATGAGAGCTACAATAATACATAAAACACATCATGTGAACAAGTAATCAAGCTATCTTGCACTCGTTTTCACGAATTTTTCCCTAACATGGATTCTAGGCATTTATGCACACATAAACATGATAATGACAACATGAGTTTACTGATTTCACATGGTTTCCAATAACACATTCTCGCAAATTTCAGTTTCACATGATTTGTTACTTACTCATTCACATTGTTCACTTTTACACATTTGACACGTACACATGTTCACACTTACACAATTTACTCATTTCCACATCATTTTCTCTTCCACTTTCACTTATCACATATCACATCGATTGCACTTACCACGTGCATCTTGGGCACTTACCACGTGCCATGTTCACATATTTCACACTTTATTCGTTTTTCATTGGTTAATCAATTTGCCATGACACATAGTCCTAACCACCAGTAGAGGACACTAACAATATCTCATAGCTCGTGCTCATTCCTTAGCACAGCTCTCAACACAACTCATAACACAACACATGACACAACACTTACACAACTCATACACATACTCACCACCTAGGCAATACAGCGGTGAATCTTGGTAACTGCGCAGACCGGGAGAAGCCCTCTCCACCCTATCCAGTGTACTTGTCCACCTCCGGGGTTTTCCCAATGCCTTTGGGACAAACTTATATCACATGGAGCCTTCTATAGGGACTTTTCTATATACGGCTCCCGATGCCTCTAGGGTAGCAGTGTCACATAGGCCAACTTTTACACATTTGCCGTCTTAACACTTAGTTTTACACATAACCTTGATCTCATTCACTTTCTCACTCACATTAACATCTCTGTTTTTCCCTAAATGATACTACAGAATTTCAAGGTTTAATACACAGTAACACACTAATCATGCTGGGTTTAAACAAAAATCTATTACATTACGATCATATGTACGAATTATTACATTTCACATGAAAACACATAACTTTTTATTTACGGATCCAAATGACCTGAAATTTTAACCACATGCTGTTTTTCGGTTAATGATCATACACTCAAATTTTCAGATTTTTCTGAACTATGTAGAATTTACAGAAAATAAAACGCCTAATTAGCATGTTATTAGCAACTTAAGTTAACATGGTTCTAACACATTTTGAAAATTAGCCATTTTCTGTTTAAACATGAGCTATTCCATATGCATGGACTGAGCATACAAAATATCCCTAATTCATACATCTAGGATGAACAACACACATCATTTTTACATGCTTTTATTTTGCCGAACCGAACTTAATTACAAATTACACAAGCATGATTAAATTACTAAAATTTGCAAAACATACATATATGCTCCACAATTCTTCATGAATAGACTGCAACCAAGACATTCATCTAATCCTAATCATGGAACATGGATTTGCAAAATTATCTACAAGTCATGCTCACAAGTTAAAAGATACTATGGACCCACATTCACATTACATCCCACATTCATTCACAACCACAACTAACAATATACATAGAGTATAAGCTTTACCATATATCCTCATCGCATAAAACATATCGAAATTAATATATAAGAGGGACAGAACAGCTCACTGTTCTGTCCAGAAGAACTAGGCGGCGGTCTCTGGCCGCTGACTCAAGGTCAGCGGCATGGTCGATGGACGCCAAGCTCATCACAGGCGTCCAGGGACCTTGCCGTCTAACCAGGTCTGTGCAGAAACACAGACCCGAGCTCTAAATCTTGGGTGAAATGGAGGGTCTAGGACTCGAGGAAAAATCCATAAAAATCACAAAACCACCTAGACTCATAAGGAACACCATAGATAGGTCACTTTCCTCTCTAAAATTTCTCCAAGGGATTTATGGCTCGAAGAAGACCTCCTTGGGCGTTTCCCAAGAAGTTGCAGAAGTGCCTCCAGATCGCCTTCCTCCGGTTTCCTGGGTGATCTCCACGCCGAGGGGATGATGGGAAGCCTTCTCCTTTGCTTCAGCCTCCTCCTTGTTGCAGTAGATCTCCAGATCCAGCTCCAAGGGGTCGGATTCGAGGGTTCTAAAATGGGGTTTTCCACAGAATGCTCTAGGGTTCTTCTTTCTTCTCCTCTCCTCTTGCAAGGGTGAAAATGAGAAGTGGGGAGAGGCCAATTCGGGTTCAGGATGTAGGGAGCCCCCTCACCCACTCACCATGCCGATTAGACAGCCTTAGATCCGTTGGGGGACATCCCCCATGGGTGGCCTTACCTTGCTCCCGGATTTTCTGGCTCTGCAACGCATGCAGGTCAAGACGTTGACGTCCACATCGCTGGACGCCTGGGTCGGATTGGCGTCCATGTCTGGACGTTGACTCCACCTCGGCGGCCAAGAGGTTGACGCCAAGGTGGCCTTTGGCCAAAACCTAATTTATGCAGAAACTATGCATGTAATGCATGTATTCATGCATTATGTATATAGCAGGGTATACATACTATCACCATTCATCACATAAATTATTTACATTTAATATAACCATATGCACATTAATTATACTAATTAATATGTACATAAATATCTATATACATACATAGCATACTAAACATACTGAGATAAAATGTACGTAGACACCTATCTGTACGTATGTGATATTTTACATAATATGACTCACACACGACAATTAAATGACGAGGATTTTGAGGGCTTCTCAAATCATTAGGAGGTGATATGATTTATGCTAGCTAGGAAATAATCCATTCGATAAAATAGTCCTCTCATACACACACTTGGTTTGACA